>OX336351.1:18977548-20177548 GCA_946902875.1 Nematopogon swammerdamellus
CGGCGTAGTGTCGTCGTTGGTTGCACCGCGCCACATAAATTGTCGCGTGAAGCGGAGACGTTCTCTTCGTTTCTCGGCAGTCACTTGGTGTTGCGAGCGCGCTTCGTTCATCAATCTCGTGCGTTACCCGCGACATCGTCGTACGTCTTCATTTCGCAAGCCGGAGAGCGTTCTCGGACGAGCCCCCAAAGGTTCAGTAAAGCTATTCTTTTTTCAGTTAACTCAAAAAAAAACTGTTAAAAAAAACGTTGCACTGACTTCAAACCCTCAAAAATATTAAATAATATTTTGATCTTGAGTAGAAGGCGGTACAAAAGCACAAGAGGGTCTATCTATAAATTGTCAGGTGTGATTTTGTAGCGCCTTCTACTCAAGATCAAAATATTATTTAATACGTTTAGGGTTTGAAGTAGGTTCAATGTTTTTTTAATCAGTTTTTTTTATTTCACTCTTTTTAATAATATCACATAATATTAAAATCGGTTGAGAGTTGGCGGAGAAATCGAGTAACATACTGTTATACCCCTAATAATGCATCCAGGCCGCGCTGCACTTTTTACCTTATAAATAGCGTGCGCGCGATCGCCAGTCAGTTCAGTCGATTTCCATAATTCATACTGGGCGAAGCTATGCCCGAATAACTACCAATTTCTATACCTACTATTTCTAAGTGCTAATTCTATTATTCTAGTTCAGTGTTCTAAATCAAATATAACTTTATGAATAAGTGTAATAATAATCCATATAAAAATATCCAATAAACATTTAAGCTATAATTAAGTGAAGTTTTATTTTTAAAAACTTAAGCGGAAAGTTCCGCGTAACAAATTGGTGTCAGAAGTGGGATGTGAGTAATTAGAACTCTAGTTCTTCCCCACGAACTTCCACAAACAATAAAATAATAAAATAATAAAACCTAAAGTTTAAAAAAAACAAAAAAAAAACACAAGTGCTTCACTGTATCCCGTGACCGACAGCCGGTCACTTATCTTCGCTACACCTCACCGCGCCGTCTACGAAGGCCTAGGACCAGATCATCATCAACATCAACCGAATTCCCGACTCGCCAGCGTAGCTCCCGCCTGATTACCGTTCAACATCCGCTGCCTCGCTTCACCTAGACTGGACCACTACTGAAGAACAGTCCTCAGCACACTCCGGATCTCCAGCCAGCCTCCAACAGTACCTGTTCTACGCCGTGAACGAACCTTCAGCCAGATCCTCAGTCACCACTTCGCCAGTGCAGTGTTGCGCGATGCATCTATGCATCTGCATCTTGTGAGTAGATTGTGTTGTTAGATACCCTAAAGGACCTTAAGATAACCTGCGACAAGTTTTATCCCAAGTCTTCTAATCTTCTATGTCAACTGACATAGTACAAGTATCGGATTCAGACTCCTACTCAGATTCAGAGTCGGATCCAATCATGTCGTCTGAAAAGGTACCCCTGAACGTCTTAATTAAGTTCATCAAGCCTTTCAACGGCGATAGGGCTAGCCTGCCCGCCTTCCTAACCAACTGCGATAATGCAGTTGAGTTAGCCAACTCCGACCAGAAAATAACACTCTTCAAGTATATATTATCCCAATTGGAAGGAAAGGCTCAGGCAGCCACCTCCCTCCGAGTTTTCGACTCGTGGGACGAGGTTAGGGTGTTTCTCCGATCCACATTCGGCGAACAAAAACATCACTCTCATCTGCTGGCTGACTTGCAAGCCTGCAGACAGCAAACATCCGAGAATGTGACCCAGTTCGCAATGCGGGTCGAAGGGTGCTTGACTCGCATCCAATCGGACCTTCACCACAGCGTCACCCAAAAGAATGAACTCATAGGTCGCGTAGCCGAAATCGAGGACCTCGCACTAAATACATTCATCTTAGGGGTAAACCCCCATATATCTATTATTCTTAGGTGCAGAAACCCGAAATCCCTCAGTGAAGCAACCAGCCTAGCGATTCAAGAAGAAAAAATTGTAAATCTAAAAAGGGACATCGCGAATAATCGGTCCCCGAGTATTAACCCACAAACACACAATCGTGCCCCAAATTTTCAACCACGCTATAATAATAACATGCACAATTTCTATTCGAACAACTACAACGCGCAGCCGTCCTCCAACAAAGTATTATGCAGATATTGTAAAAATATTGGTCACACGATCGAACAGTGCCGCAAGCGCGCTTATAACAATCGAAATGCAAACTCGACACGTGGCAACTCAAACGGCCCGCCGCCGCGGTCGATTCCGCAAAATCAACAATACTCAGGTTATATGGGTTTTTAAATTACCGTGGTTGTTAGACATTATTTTAAATCAATCAGCTTTACTCACGGTTTCACTCCGAGCTATGTGGCTCGACGTTTCGGGCCAAGCATATGGCCCATCTTCATGGAGCACTCTGCCTTGTGCGACGGTTGGCAGAGAACTGTCACATCTTCGTCCGTCGTTGACGAAGATTGTAGCCGTGGCCAGTGCGGGTAGTTTCCGTAGACGAGGGTTCAGGTGCGTTCCGGATCTCGGCGGAGAGACAGAAGGCGCTGATGGTGTCCACTTCCGGCTGGTCGTGTCCGTCGTGTCTTCTTCTCTTGAGCGGCGCTATGACTGGGTTCCACATCGGCGACAACTTGAAGGCGTCCTCCCGGTTGAAGTTGTCGTGCTTCTTGATTTCGATGGACTCACGGACGAGACGTGGGACGTGTCGTGTTTCGGTCGCAAGAATTTTGACCTGATCGAACCTAATCCAGTGGTTCGCTCCGGAGTCCATGTGATCGCACACTGCCGATTTGTTGGAGTCCAGTTGTCTCGCCGCTCGTATGTGCTCCGAGACCCGCGTCGCTACGCTCCTCTTCGTCTGCCCGATGTATGACTTTCCACAGCTACATGGGATTTGGTACACGCCGGCAGACTGGAGAGGCAACTTATCCTTTACCGAACGTAGCATCTGGGATACTTTTTTGTAGGGAGTAAAGACAGTGCCAATGCTGAGTTTCTTCAGTCTCCTCCCTATTTTATCCGTCAGTCCACGGACGTACGGTAAAAATGCTCTTTGTCTGTCGGCGCGTTGCACGGGTTGATATGTCTTTTCGTGAGGCATCAGTGCTTTTCTGCTGTAACCGTTTTGTTTTAGTGCGCTCGTGATCGTCTTTCTTTCGCTGTCGATGCTGTTATCATCACAGATGCGTTCTGCTCTCTGTACCAGGGCCCTCGCCACCGAATGTATCTGCGCGGGAGCGTGGTGTGAGGTGGCATGGAGGTACCTATTCGTGTGGGTGGGCTTCCGGTACACTGTGTGACCCAGCGATCCATCCGGCCGACGAGTCACAAACACATCCAAGAATGCTAGACCTTTGTCACTTTCGAGCTCCATGGTGTAGCTTATACTTGTGTGAGCAGCGTTTATGTGGTCTAGAAATTCCTGTAGGGCCCGTCGTCCATGTGTCCATATCGCAAAAATGTCATCTACGTACCTCAACCATACCGTGGGGGTGACTGTGGCCGTTGCTAAGGTGCGCTCTTCCAGGTGTTCCATGAATAGGTTGGCAACGACCGGGGCCACTGGGGAGCCCATGGCCACCCCATCGGTTTGTACGTAGTAGTCGCCGTCCCACAGGAAGTAGTTCGACGTCAAGCAGTGCTGTAACATATTCACATACTCTATACTTATGTCATTTTCTTGCAGTTTGTTCTTGATGACATCAACTGAGTCGCGTATAGGTACGTTCGTGTAGAGCGATTCCACGTCGAAACTGACCAGAATATCCGTCGGCGATACTTTCATGTTGGACAGCATTTCTACGAAATGGTAGGAGTCTTTCACAAAAGACGACGTCTTGCCCACTAACGGTTGTAGCACTGATGTCACATGTTTCGCTAGGTGGTACGTGGGGGAGTTTATTTGGCTCACTATTGGCCGTAGCGGCGTGCCTGTCTTGTGTATTTTTGGGAGGCCATAAAAACGTGGAGGCTGCGGATTGACCTCCCGCAAACTTTTCCGGACTTCGGCAGGTATGGGTGAGTCTGCACTGTGGATTAGTTTGGCGGTTTCTCTGACGACTTTTGGGGTAAGTGAGTGTGCGATTTTTCGGTAGCTGTCTGTCTCCAACATGCTCCTCACCTTGTCCTTGTAGTCGTCAGTGCCCATCACTACTGTAGCATTCCCTTTGTCGGCGTGTAGAACCACCATACTGTCGTCCTCGCGGAGCTCACGAAGGGCCCGACGCTCTTGCTGCGTTATGTTAGGTAGCGGGATTTTGGCACGTCGCAGCATCACCGCTACGTCCTGGCGCAGTTTGTCGGCTTCCTCCTGAGGCACCTTGTTGGATATAATACTATTTTCCACCGCACAAATGATATTTTCACTCGGAATAACACTCGGCGACGGAGCGTAATTTAGGCCTTTCTCGAGAACTGACATTTGCGCAGGTGACAGCTCGCTAGCTGTCAAGTTGATAACCGCATTACGGCATGCCGTATTTGTCGCGACAGCAGCGCGTTGCGGTGTTAGAGCGGACGTGAATCGCGCGAACTTCACATTATGTCGTCTCTCGATCAATCGTGCGTGTGCCTCAGACTTCGCGTGCGAGATGTTGTCAATCTTCTCCCACATATCCTTTCCTAGCACTAATGCTAATTTTAAATGTAATTGAAGCAGTTCTTTAGACATCTCATCGTACATGTACCAATTATTCCGTATGATCCGTCGTAGTAGGCGTATGCTCGCTCCGTGCAGAATAGACTCGGCGCCGGCGATGTCCGGTCGTTTCTTGATGCGCGCGCACTTAGGTATAACACCTGCATCGCGGCACTTCGTAAGAAATGCTATCGCGGCCGTGATTTTACGCCGATCGCACCGTAGCCTACTAAATCTTTGCACGTCACTGTAAGTTCCCTCGCTGTAGAGGTTACTTATATGGGTTTTTAAATTACCGTGGTTGTTAGACATTATTTTAAATCAATCAGCTTTACTCACGGTTTCACTCCGAGCTATGTGGCTCGACGTTTCGGGCCAAGCGTATGGCCCATCTTCATGGAGCACTCTGCCTTGTGCGACGGTTGGCAGAGAACTGTCACATCTTCGTCCGTCGTTGACGAAGATTGTAGCCGTGGCCAGTGCGGGTAGTTTCCGTAGACGAGGGTTCAGGTGCGTTCCGGATCTCGGCGGAGAGACAGAAGGCGCTGATGGTGTCCACTTCCGGCTGGTCGTGTCCGTCGTGTCTTCTTCTCTTGAGCGGCGCTATGACTGGGTTCCACATCGGCGACAACTTGAAGGCGTCCTCCCGGTTGAAGTTGTCGTGCTTCTTGATTTCGATGGACTCACGGACGAGACGTGGGACGTGTCGTGTTTCGGTCGCAAGAATTTTGACCTGATCGAACCTAATCCAGTGGTTCGCTCCGGAGTCCATGTGATCGCACACTGCCGATTTGTTGGAGTCCAGTTGTCTCGCCGCTCGTATGTGCTCCGAGACCCGCGTCGCTACGCTCCTCTTCGTCTGCCCGATGTATGACTTTCCACAGCTACATGGGATTTGGTACACGCCGGCAGACTGGAGAGGCAACTTATCCTTTACCGAACGTAGCATCTGGGATACTTTTTTGTAGGGAGTAAAGACAGTGCCAATGCTGAGTTTCTTCAGTCTCCTCCCTATTTTATCCGTCAGTCCACGGACGTACGGTAAAAATGCTCTTTGTCTGTCGGCGCGTTGCACGGGTTGATATGTCTTTTCGTGAGGCATCAGTGCTTTTCTGCTGTAACCGTTTTGTTTTAGTGCGCTCGTGATCGTCTTTCTTTCGCTGTCGATGCTGTTATCATCACAGATGCGTTCTGCTCTCTGTACCAGGGCCCTCGCCACCGAATGTATCTGCGCGGGAGCGTGGTGTGAGGTGGCATGGAGGTACCTATTCGTGTGGGTGGGCTTCCGGTACACTGTGTGACCCAGCGATCCATCCGGCCGACGAGTCACAAACACATCCAAGAATGCTAGACCTTTGTCACTTTCGAGCTCCATGGTGTAGCTTATACTTGTGTGAGCAGCGTTTATGTGGTCTAGAAATTCCTGTAGGGCCCGTCGTCCATGTGTCCATATCGCAAAAATGTCATCTACGTACCTCAACCATACCGTGGGGGTGACATGGACTCCGGAGCGAACCACTGGATTAGGTTCGATCAGGTCAAAATTCTTGCGACCGAAACACGACACGTCCCACGTCTCGTCCGTGAGTCCATCGAAATCAAGAAGCACGACAACTTCAACCGGGAGGACGCCTTCAAGTTGTCGCCGATGTGGAACCCAGTCATAGCGCCGCTCAAGAGAAGAAGACACGACGGACACGACCAACCGGAAGTGGACACCATCAGCGCCTTCTGTCTCTCCGCCGAGATCCGGAACGCACCTGAACCCTCGTCTACGGAAACTACCCGCACTGGCCACGGCTACAATCTTCGTCAACGACGGACGAAGATGTGACAGTTCTCTGCCAACCGTCGCACAAGGCAGAGTGCTCCATGAAGATGGGCCATACGCTTGGCCCGAAACGTCGAGCCACATAGCTCGGAGTGAAACCGTGAGTAAAGCTGATTGATTTAAAAGTGCTTTAATTAATTTCCATCACACGCACAACCACACAGCTGTTTCCTTAACACATAACTCGGACACGATTGGAGACGAGGTCATTCTTGATTACACCAATCCCCCAGCGAGCGGGCAAGGTTTGGACCTATCCTATCCTCCAATCCAAGAGAATTATACCTTCGGGATAAATTGTGACAGATAGCTAAAATTGGAAAGCTTACCTTGAGCGTTAATTTATAAACAGGAAAAATCAAAGTTATCACTAGATTTTTTAAAGAACAATAGAATTAGAATCGAAAACCTAGATTAGAATCTAGGATCTATTAAGTTTCCGTACCCCGTACTGAAGCGGTACGACACCCGAAAGACAAGGCGGATCCTTTCGTGAACACTCCTCGGCTCGAAGGAAAGTGGTATGGGTTAACGTTTTGGTGGTTTAAAAAAATAATTAACCCTAACCTAATGTTGAGGCGGCGCATGTCGTTTTTGTTACGCTTCGTTTCGAGCCGAGTGTTCACGAAAGGAGGCGCCTTGTCTTTCGGGTGTCGTATTCGTACTGAAGCCTTCGCCGTCTGTCTGTCTGTTTGTCTGTTCTTCCGTCCGACGTTTGTATCTTTGGAACCATAATAGCTAGCCGGTTGAAATTTTCACAGAATGTCTTATTTTACCGGATATAACAAATAATAATAATAAAAAAACAATAAGGTCTCCATGCAAGATACATGTTTTTTGAGCGTTTTTTTTTTGTGGTGCGAAAGCTCGGTGCGCGGGTGCGACTCGCACTAGCCCGATTTTTTTTCTTATCTGAAATATTGTACACAATTGTCGCTTATTGCGTATTTTTTATATTTATTTTTTTATTTTTTTATTTATAATAATAAATAACGCATTGGATATATTTCTTTTTTATGAAAACGTTCACGGTTGGCACCTGTGATGTCATCCCATACACCTTGGCGAACAAGGTGCCATATCAGTGTTTCCCTTTGGTCGTGTCGGCTACAATGAACTGGACGGAAAACACAAACTATTCGCACTGTGCCACTTCCAAAATATAAGAGCCAAGAAGCATTGACGGAACGTTTAGGGACGGAGTTTTATATCCGTTTCAAAATATAATTTGTTTTAATTAGAAAAAAAAACTGGTGTTCCTTTAAAAACGCTTTCTAAATCGTAAATGTTTATAACATCTTTCATTAATGAAAGCGCTGCACCACTCACACTCACAATCTTCAAATATTTGTGCCAAGAATTCTGAGCATTTTCGTATGAAAACCTCATTACAATTTTACACTCGCTACCCGGCCTCATATCCTTTAAGCAATCTCAAAGGAAAACAGATTTAAGACGGAGTGAGAGCCGGCGGCGCGCGGGCCGCAAACCGAATCTAAGTTCCGAAACTCCAGCGAGTACATTAGAGGGATCGTCCTAGGTTTTCCACCTCCAAGGTTGGTTCAGCATTTAATTAACTGTTGCGTTGTGCAAATACGCTTCCCATCTGTCGCCCTGTGGCACACTGGCGGATTTTGTAATTTTTTTATCCGGTATCCGGCTGAGTTAGGCCCGGACTTCATGCATCCGTTTCTCCCCGGAGTTGACTAAAATAGGTCACACCCACCGGTGCGAGCGACAGAGTGAGAAACGGATGCATGAAGTTCTCACTCTGTCGCTCGCACCGGTGGGTGTGGCCTATTTTAGTCAACTCCGGGGTGAAACGGATGCATGAAGTTCTCACTCTGTCGCTCGCACCGGTGGGTGTGGCCTATTTTAGTCAACTCCGGGGAGAAACGGATGCATGAAGTTCTCACTCTGTCGCTCGCACCGGTGGGTGTGGCCTATTTTAGTCAACTCCGGGGAGAAACGGATGCATGAAGTTCTCACTCTGTCGCTCGCACCGGTGGGTGTGGCCTATTTTAGTCAACTCCGGGGAGAAACGGATGCATGAAGTTCTCACTCTGTCGCTCGCACCGGTGTGTGTGGCCTATTTTAGTCAACTCCGGGGAGAAACGGAGCATGAAGTCCGGGCTTTAGACTGGTCAGACGCTACGACCGGCCCATATCACCTGCGAAAAGGTGCCATAATACCACTTACTCAGGAAAATTAATTTCCGATGTCCGAAGTTTCGCACACGTTCTGAGCATTTTCGTATGAAAACCTCATTACAATTTTACACTCGCTCCCCGGCCTCATATCCTTTAAGCAATCTCAAAGGAAAACAGATTAAAGACGGAGTGAGAGCCGGCGGCGGAGCAGGGAGCGGCACGCAAACCCAAAGACATTTCTTTGCGCAAACCGAATCTAAGTTCCGAAACTTCAGCGGGTACATTAGAGGGCTCGCCCTAGGTTTTCCACCTCCAAGTTAGGCTCAGCATTTAATTAACTGTTGTGTTGTGCAAATACGCTTCCCATCTGTCGCCCTGAGGCACACTGGCGAATTTGATTTGACTTTTTTTTATCTGGTATCGTGCAAGTTGATTAAAGGTGCCATAATACCACATACTCAGGAAAATTAATTTCCAATGTGCGAAGATTCGCACACGTTCTGGTAATTTATTTAATACTACCATTTGCCCGCGGCTTCGCTCGCGTGAAATTCCTATTTGAAAAGAAGAAAGTAAGTAGCCACCGTACTTTATGACGACGCGCGGAAAAACTCGGTTTGTATGAGAGCCACATCTTAGCGTAACCGGAACTGTTATTAGCCTATCCTGTGTCACGTTTAGTTAAATGTGTTTGCACTAATTTTCATCGAATTCGGATGATCTGTTTAAAAGTTATGGAGGAACATACATACAGAAAAGATTTCTATAAATCGTCAATTTAGTTTTAGTATCGTACATAGAGTCTACAAACGCAGTATCTCATAAAACAAAGTAACTTACTCCATGACCATCCCTTACAGATTTATTATTAGTATTGATGATTGATGATGATATTGATGATTGCTAAAAGTAATTGTAACTATGTAGGTACCTTAGCAATGCTTTACTTCGCCGCTCTTGTGTAACTTATAATAATAAATTTTCTCATGTCATCATAGTTAACACTTAGTGTTTCATTTCATTAGTTTGAGATTAAGTTTATATTAGGCCAAATTTTTTTTTGCTTCAATATTTTTTTTTGCATAAACATATTAGTTTAGGTTATAGTTTTGTTATTCTCTTTTAAATTTTTTAAATAAAAATTGTGTTTTTAAATCAGCATCACACATACTTTTTTATATATAACTACTTATCTATTAATGTAATATTAACTGCTTTTTAGTTTATTTAATATTTTATATTAAAGTATCCTTATGAACTGTATGATTACTGAATAAAATAAAAAAAAAAATACCGGAGGTTTCCCTTTAAGCAGGCTATACTGGGCTAGAGAACATAGCCGAGGCTGCTATACGGCCATCTACAATGTAAAAACTACCACCTAGTAATACAAGGGAAGGGAACTACAGTTTTACACCGGTTCCGAACGGCGAAGTAGCAGACAGAAAAAAAAATCCCTCAATAAAAACTCATTTTTACAGCAGAGTTCACCATCGATATCTTTATTTGCGGCACCTACGTTTATTTCAGTCTGAAACTGCGTCGTCGGTCGCCATTTCGCGTTTCCGCCCGCGCCAGCAATCCGCGATACCGCGACCGCGTAACTTGAGCCCTAAACTAGACTGAAATAAACGTAGGTGCCACAAATAAAGATATCGATGGAAAACTGAATTTAATTTTATTTTATAGCTAGTTTTAGTTCTATTAATATAAAAATTTAATGTTTTAAATATTATTTCAATAGATAATTTTATTTTTTATTGTCATTTCAATAATGATTACAATAGGAATTTTTATTTATTTATTTGTAAAAATTCATCTTAACTATGTGGTACTGTGTTTAGCGGCGGGTGGCCGAGTGGTTTGGGCATCGGCTTCTGATGCGAGAGGTTCGCGGTTCGAATCCGGTCGGCGTGTACCAATGAGTTTTTTCTGACGAAAAAAATTTACGTGCATACCTACACCTGCTGCTTCACCGTTCGGAACCGGTGTAAAACTGTAGGTACCTTCCCTTGCCCCTTACTAGGTGGTAGGCTCAAATTGTAGCCGACTGGGTTGGTACCACCGTACTGGATGTAAGATGGCCGCATAGCAGCCTCGGTTGTGTTCTCCTCTAGTCCTGTATAGCCAGCTCAATCCAGGGAAGTCTCCGGTATGGCACCTACCTTCTCGGAGGTGATATTGGCTGGTCGGAGCATGCGCTTTGGCCCCTCCGACTCAGCCACCCATACCGGATTACATAAAAAAAAACCGTGTGGGAATGTTTGAATTATTTAGGAGTAGCCAAATAGTGCAATTGAATAATTAATTAAAAAGCAATGTAACGCTCCGCGCGCTACACGGCCGGCCGGGGTGGCAGACGGCCGCCGACCGCTGTTCTGCGATTACAACAGCTGTGTTGCGAGCGTTGTCCGTGCGCCTTCCGCAATTCAAAGTTGCTTTGAATTAAACAACAACTTAGGAACACTCTATTTTCAAGGATGAAAGTTTCGTTGAGCTCGCCGCAGAATGCCCCGGGGCACTCCGACCTCGCCCCTGGGCTGCTAAGGAACGTTGCTTGATACACATTAAATATGTGTAGACTGTCACAGAATGTCCGTAGGCATCGTTAGACACCAGAATGTCCGTAGGCATCGTTAGACACCTACTCGTAGGTGAAAAGATACCACATGTCGCGGTCTGCGTGAAAAAAATTCACAGATCTCATGCATTACTTACATGACCTTCGGGTACATTGAAAATGACTTTTAGGGCGTATTCAAATAATATAAGAAATAAGTAAATTTAGAAAAATTCACAAAAATTGTCAAAAATAAAAAATTCTAATTCTTAATTTTCGTGTATGCATACACGAAAATTGCAAGATAAAGACTAGGTACTCATAACTCGCGTAACGGAAAATTTTAAAAATAATCATAGCTCCCAAAGTTTCCACTTTTTTCAAACAATCAAAAAAACATACAATATCGTGCCCTTTTTAAACCCCCTAAAAACGGCTATTTTAAGCGGGTTTTTTGTGATTTTCTCAAAAACTCTCAAACTTTTTTAATATCAAAATCTTTTATCAAAATCTTGTTGCCCTCGTCGATACGCGTCATTTGACACCCTAAATATTTACGTAGCCTTAAAACTCACGACACCAGGGCCTATTCGCACTCTCGCTGGAAATAGGGGACTATACTGAAGCGATCGAAAAGACATTTCCAATGTCAAATATGGTATCTACAATCACCGAACACAAAAGAATGACACATTGTCAATAATGGTCGTATCAGAATGACACGTGTCAATATTAAATGACATGTTAGCTAACAATAAATCAAACTATCAAACCGCTATTAAGCCCGCCGAGTCCTCCCTCGCGCTTCCTCCCTCACATTATGGCTAACATCACACGAGGACATAGTGCAGTGGTTAGTAAACATAAAACTCTTATGAGTTTCCGGGAAGCTAAATTACGGGCGCTCTGGCAGTGAAATCGCTGCTACGAATCCGTTGTGGGCACAGAGCACGAAATCACCCCCGCCCGCGCCCCCTCCTAGAAGCGCCCTGAGCGCGATTTCCCTACAACGGCGTTGAAGCCTGTAGGCGTGGCCTATGACTTACATATGTGTGTTGTGCGTGTGCATTTGTTTTGTGCGTGTGCCTAACTTGCTCCTCTTTGTGTGTAGTGTCGATACTAGCACACACACACACATACGAAGCGCTAGCAGCACTGCGTGTAGTTTTTGGGTTTCAAATATTATCGCTTAGGGCGTCTCTAGTAGGGGGCGCGCGCATTTGATGCTCTGTGGTTGTGGGGCATATCCAGAAATGAAACCTAGGAGAACTAGCTGTCATTTTCTGCACACTTTTAGCTATATAATTAAATGATTTTTTTTTATAATATTTACAGTTAGCTCTTTCAAATGATACCCCACACGATATTTTTTTTATTGGTACCAAACTGATCCCCCCATATTAATCTATACTTTTTATCAAGTTATTGACGAGCTATAATATTGTGTGCGCATCATCAATATCTTTCATTGTCATTATTTTATTTCCATAAAAAAAAATTGCTAAATTTCAAGTTTATAGTTTTCGAGAAAAATCTCTGTGACACAGACGGACACGGCTGTGATATTATAAGGGTTCAATAAAAAGAAAGTAATTTGTCAGTTATAGTGAAATTTAATTTCATTTAATTTCGTTTTCATTTGACAGTTCAGTTTCATTTGACAGATATTTTCGCCGAAGGCGGTGAAATATGTAGATTGGAATAGAGAAACACCGATCGTAAAGTGTAGATATTTTTACTCCAGTTTGGATGTTCAAGCGTATATTTTTTTATTTTAGTTTTTTTTTCACTCACGCTGCGATTGTTGGCAGAGAATGAAATCAGCCTAAATCGAACTCTCGCCGCTAATTGAAGTAAAACGAACTTCAAAAACACGCACCGACAGAGTCGAAATTAATGGCTATTAGTACGGGCAATTTTAAAATTTGTGAGGGCGACAAAATTATTTAAGTTATTGGCGATCTCAAATTTAGAAACAGCTATTAACTCTATATCTGCATGCAGTGAATTGTTGTTTATTGTTTATTGATCATTCATATGGCAGTAAGACTGCAATTGAACTTGTCACAATTTGTTACATACCACACGCTGTATCCCGACAATCGGGGTAAGCAGAGTAATTGGTGTTACATTGTAGGTACTCTTGTAAATTACAGCACAACACCGACCACCACGTTTAGCAAAGTATTCGGATTCAAGCAGCTAGTAAGGCGTGACGACGCACCATCCGCTGCATGACTCGGTGGAAGGACTTTTCCAAAGTGAGAATTGGCTATCCCGTCACCCTTTAGCACGGCATCTTGTCCTTATCCTTTAGTCGCCCTTTAAGACATGCGCGGGGAGAGCTGCTGTGGGGCTATTATTTTTAAGTGCCGGCCCCACACGGTACAATTTGTTCTATCCGGAATAAGCTGAACGGGCAAGCGAGAGTTACGTACAAAGCTGCTATATTTGAAGATAACAATAAAAATCACCATAAAGCTATTCTAGGTATATAATTTTATTAACCCCTTTAAATAAACTTCGTCTATGAAATCGTTCATAATTAATATTAGCTAAACAAAATATACCAGAAGAACATAATCCAGTAACTTTTATAAAATACCTAATGCATAGTTAAGAATTCATATTTTGACCTAAATACGCCACTGATCATAAATTTTTCCTCCCCGCATTCGCGAAAGGGCGTCACAGCACGAATTCCATTAGAGCGAAAGCCGAGGGCGAGTATTAAAATTGAAAATTCCCGATGAAAAGGACTTCGGACGCATCGACATTAGCCGGGGGCCTGATCTGTTGTAAATAGACCACTTAGGAGCTCCGATAAGGTCCCATTTACCTGAAGAGACTGCGAGAGCCCAAATGTTTATGTATGAGGCGCCCGCGCGACGTATCGTTAGCTCGAGCCGAGCTTATAGAGGACACTATTTGAATGCCGCTAGGAAAACGAACCCGAAATAAAGGTTGAGTAACGCCGCGGTGTTATTTGAGCACTCACACGTGAGTGCGCGGGAAATTGCTATGGTGAACTCTCAAGGTCGCGCGTAAAGGTCGTCGTCGGCAAAGTTCCGATCATTCCGAGCTGCAACTTTTAAAATTATACGGTGAAATATATTTGTGTACGAGCGATGGCGTTTCGAAGAAATTTCGAAATTTAAATTGTTTCCAGACAATTAGTGACGGGCGGCGCGATATAAACGAAATATGTCTGTCCTTCAACAATGGAAATTTTAAATATTTACCCCACGTACCTATTTGGCTGAATCGCAAGCCGGACAACAGAGGGGCTATGTAAAATATTGTTGCTCCGGTGCCGAGGAATACTTACCTGGTTTATCGAAATTTATGTTTACATTTACGAGCATTTCGTTCAATTTATGATTTAATGAAAAATCAACAAACAGTGAAGCACTTATTTGCTTACAAAAACATACAAGTATTTTATTTTCTTAGACAGAAAATTTTAGCTATTGCTCCAAAAACATTTTAGCAAAATAAGCACAATAACATTTAGATGAGGTTCAATGGCGGACATATTCTACTACACCCTACAAATATTTCTTCCAGTCAACCTTTTGATGTTTTCTTTTTATCAAACAGAATAAAATAATCAGATACCTATTACTAAAATATTTTAATTAATAAACAATCGTGTGCAGTTTCCAATGTTAGGATATCCACCATAATATCGCATATTCTGTGAAAATTTCAACTGGCTACATATTACGCTTCAAAAATTATGTTGTTTTTATTGATTCCGAACTGGGTGGCTGTGCCCGAGTTCGAAGCCTCAGGCGCAGCCAATTACACCCCCGAGGAAGTGAACGTGGACTAATGCCGCTGGAGAAAGGCTATTAACCCGCGATTTGAAGATCCGTGGATTGAAGGAGTGGCGAAAGATATTCCCCGGGAGCCCGTTCCCCACCTTTGCAGTGCGGCACAAGAACGATTTAGAGAATCGTGCAGTTCAAAGAACTCTTCTGGGACTGTAGAAGACGTGTTCCGCGAGAGTATGACGGGTTTGGCGAAAGCGAACTGGAAGAGGAGGGATAAGCATATTAAAATATTACACAATTTTATAGTTATAATAAAGATTTCAACGTTGGCTCAGTAATATGGTCACGTAAGTTACTGAACCCCAAAAATTCACAACTGTGTGGTCGCGCGAGCTTAACCTTTTTGTACATCAGCATTTAGCTAAGAAGATTACGTTCGAAACAAAGGGGTGCTGAAGGGACGTTAAATTTGTAGGAATATAAATTGAAGGATGGCTTTTTTAATCCTATTAAGGCCTCGTGTGTTGAGCCCGTCGCTTCTCATCTTGGGAGCACTTTTTGTGTATATATCGTTGCGTAGTAGACAGAGCCGTATTAAGACTGAACCCCTCTAGGGCCTGATCTCAATTCGCCGCTCGTCTCAGCCCATTTTCTGCCTGTTCAATATTTACGACGTCTCCGTTCACGCCATACAACTCTCCTCCATAAAATATGAACTTGATTATTATGCAGACGGTCCTCGACGAGGTCAAAGTCGATGAGGCCAAAGGAATGAACATAAAAGACAGTTCCTCTGAATATTATACCTCAGCGACGAAGGGATTAGATCGGCATGAAGATTTTACAGCGGAATTAAGTTGACGAAAACGCTGTGGTTACTCGTAGGTATCTATATTTTCCGAGAAGATATTATTACGAAATAGCTGTGCCCGCGGCTACGTCCGCGTGGACTTGATCTTTCTCAGTCTATTATAAAACGCAACGTGATTCTGTCTTTCAGTTGACCGACCGCACCACTGAGCTACTGAGGCTGACTAAAATGTAATAATATAACAAAAAAAAAGAGAAACTAACAGAAAAAACCTACACCTAACAGCTCGCATACAATCTTAGTTTCAGACTGTTGAAATCAGGAAGGTCAAACAATATAATTTAGGAAAAGAATAAGAAAGATGAAATGAAAGGATAAAAGAACTAATAAATCTAATTATCAGATAACAACGCCATCTATCATTCATTATTGGACTTACTAAATATATGTAATAAACAATTTTATCTGAGGACGACTTGGTCGAAATATCATAAAAAAATATGTGTATTTTTTTAATTAAATAATATTAAATAATAAAAACAGATGAAAACTGCACACACGACATTTTTTACCCTCACCAGTCTACAGCCGTGTTTCTTTTCCATGACACTAAACAAAAGATCCGCGCGACAAACCGACAAACAGACAAAATTGTCAAAAATGGTTTTTTTTTACGTTCTATTACTTATTCCTTCCGTCCCCCAGTTATTGTTTTGCAAAAATAGTTAATGTACAGACACGGTAAGTCTACGATTTTATTATATGTATAGATTAATTCAACATTTGTATTATGCTCAAATGGCAGTGGGCTGGGCACGTGAGTCAACGAGACAACGACGTTGGAGTAAATGGGTCCTACACAGGCGGCCGCCGACAGAAAAATGGAATGTGGGAAGACCGCCCGCCAGGTGGGACGACGACATAAAGTACGTTGGAGGCAATCATTGCTTCCGTACCGCTGAGGGCCAAAACTTGGTCCCTCGACGCCTTTAATTAAGGGGATTGCTGCCAGAATATGCACGTGTCAGGCCGGCATGGCATTCGCAAGACCCAGATACGACCGAATATCGATGGGCATCGTTAGATACCTGATGCCACCCGTCAGCGATCTCACAGCGCCGATGCTGTGTCAAAATAAATATGTTTGCCCCACATTTGTGCTGACCGATACGCCTCTGAGTGTAGGTGGCACACACGAGGAAAATTAGGTCGCGCAGAGTAGAAAAGGCTTTCGTCAAGTCAGCTTTAGTAGATACATGACGTGTATGTACATGATCTCCTCAAATCACTATAAAGTAACTAGAAGCTCGGATTCACTAGGGGCAAAGGCGCCGGTATGTCACGGGAACAACTTGAAATATGCATACTTAAAAAAAACCGGCCAAGCGCGACGCGAACTCGCGCACCGAGGGTTCCGTATCGCCGTAGGGCCACTCACGCCATCTATGGCGTGTTAAATCCTTCATATTAGTTAAAATCATGATTAGTTAAAATGCTTCATACTCTGTTCGGCGGATGGCGCGCGCGCATACACTTTTTAGTTTCATCAATGGGAACCCCGTGAATTTTTTTACTTTTTCTTGTTTTTATTATTTGTTGTTATATCGGCCATAATAACACATATTCTGTGAAAATTTCAACGGGCTACCTATTACGGTTCAAGAGATACAGCCCTCGGACAGACGGACGGACGCACGGACGGACAAACAGACAGACGGCGTAGACTTAGTAATAGGGTCCCGTACCGGATACGGAACCCTAAAAACGGTCAAGGTGAGTTTTACTCGCGCACGGAGGGTTCCGTAGATCCGCTATATCGTACCTGTCAAAAACCATATTCCGTCTTTTTTTTATGGAAACTGACAAGGTTGGCTACATCACCTACAACATCCGTGATGTTTGCCCATAACACCGGGTGAACTAGGTGTCATGGCAGTGCTTCCCTTCGGTCGTGCCTGCTACACTGAACTGGACAGAAAACACAAACTATTTACATAGCCGTTTCGACCGACTTTTCATTCAGTGCGGTGGTACCAACCCGGGTGGGTTGAACCCTACCACCTAGTCAGGTAAGAAGGGAAGGGGAAGGGATCGACTGTCTGCACCACTGAGCTATCGAGGCTGACAAAATCTATCTTTTGTATGTCTGCAACCTGTGGCGACATCTATTATTGAGTAGCGTGAATATGTATCTACTAATCGATTCTTAGCTCCTTTCTTGTACAGTGACCCTTAATTTTTTACTTTTTGCTTTTTTAGGTTTCCGTATCCCGTACGGAAGCCTATTACTAAGCCTCCGCCGTCTGTCTGTCCGTCCGTCCGTCCGTCCGTCCGAGGGCTGTATCTCTTGAACCGTAATAGGTAGCCCGTTGAAACTTTCACAGAATATGCGTTACTATCATGGCGGATATAACAACAAATAAGAAAAATAAGAAAATGTTAAAAATTAAGGGGGACCGCCATATACAAGAAACGTAAAATAAAATCGATTAGTCATACTATTGGATAATAGATGGCGCCACAAGCTTTTATACATTGCATTGTTATAGCCGCTAAATTGCCAACGACGTCATTGAGGCGCTGCCATTTTCCCACCGTAAATTGCTATCGACCTCATTGAGGCTTCTCTCCGATCGTCCTACATATCTTCGAAATTAAAATTCGAAGACCAAGACACCTGAGCGGATAGGCGGATATTATTGATAGCGGATAGATACGGAAACCTCCGCGCGCGAGTAAAACTCGCACTTGACAGATTTTTATTATTTGTTGGCATATCCGCCATAATAACGCTAATTCTGTGAAAATTTCAACCGGCTACCTATCACGATTCAAAAGATGGTATCATCCCTGTCGCACAGAGAAGTGCTAGTTCGTGCGACAGGGACGACGCTATACAACCGGATTGTCCCTTTCTAAAGGATGATGTTCATTATTTAATACCAGTGCAATGTGCAAGCGTTCCTATGTCGTGCGGCGAAATTATGGAACGGTCTTCCGGCGAGAGTGTTACCCACCACCTATAACCTGCGAGTCTTCAATCAAAAGGCGTGTTAATAAATTAGACAACGACCTCTTTGCCCGCCTTGTAGCTGGCATGGCGCCTCTCTTAGCGTGGTTTCGCGAGGAGTGCTGTTATTGGCTGTGTCTTCATCTTCCTTTCATCTTTTGGGCACAGCAATCCGTGCAGGTTGTCCATAATTTTTTTTTTTATAAAAAAACATTATATAGGTACACACCAGATATAGTTAATGTAAATAGGCAGTGTGGTCAGATTCTTGAGTATTCATGTTTATGCTGTAAATATTAATTAATGCTCTTGTGAGCGGTAGTATGGGTTAAATTTTTATTAACTTACTAGAATATAATACTTATAATAAGTTTAGTTACTAACAAAACATTGTGACTTGCAAAGTTTGTTTTGTCAGTTCTTCTTCTCATTGAATTTAGAACTGGCGGAATTTTCGACACATCCAAGCGTAGGTTACCTACATACCTATGGGATGAAATTATACAATAAACAATAAACATGGCTCGCCCATCTTTGTGAGTTAAAACATCTGTAATTTAATTATAGTCAATTCTACTATACATGAATAAAGTTAGACGTTATTCTATAGTTTAATGGAAAGTTCTTACCGGTTCACTTGTTTCTTTACTTAACGTTTGTTTGTTATAACAATTTACGCATTTAAGGTATACGTAATCACCAAAACGTATTTTCATAAGAACGCGTAATTACAGGTTATTAAATAACGGAAGTATTTTACGATCAAGACAATTTATGAG
Source organism: Nematopogon swammerdamellus (assembly GCA_946902875.1). NCBI lineage: Eukaryota > Metazoa > Arthropoda > Insecta > Lepidoptera > Adelidae > Nematopogon > Nematopogon swammerdamellus. The sequence goes on from OX336351.1 coordinate 18,997,098, forward strand.
GTAAGCGGTAGACTTTTTTGATAACAGTGAGTAATGAATGATGTAAAAAAAAAATTATATTCTTGGCTTGGTCGATTGCTTGAAAACCATATAAAAATTAAAAAGGAAACAATTTTGGTATAAAAAGTGTACAAAATTAATAAACATTTTAAAACCTGACTATAAAAAATTAAGAAAACAAGAAAATTGCAGTAGGGAATATTATAGTCGACATCTTGTCTGTTCAATCACATCTACACGCCCGACTACAGCATTTTTTATCAACTTTCTTTTTTATTTCCTTCGTTTTCCGTATGTTTTTTAAAGATTTTATTTAATGTCTTTTATTACAAAATGAATAACTGAGGTCAATATTTTTGAAATCGAGAGAGAGAGAGAACGAAACTCCACTCGATGGGGTTTGAAAAAAAAAATCCGAGGAGAACACAACCGAGGCCATCTTACATCCAGTTCGCCGGTATTAACCCAGTCGGAATTGAACCTACCTAGTAAGGGGCAAGGGAAGGGACCTACGGTTTTACACCAGTTCCGAACAGTGAAGCAGCAGATGCACGTAAATTGTTTCATCAGAAAAAACTGATTTTTGCACGCCGACCGGATTCGAAGCCCGGACCTCTCGCACGAGAAGCCGAGAAGCCTACTCCCAGACCACTCGGCCACCCGCCGCTTGAATCAACTGAACTGAATCAACCTGGTGATGTAAATAGAACAAGGCGAAGTAAATTTGTCTCCATCCAACTCTGTTGAAGTGAAATTTGGCCCCGCGCCTCTCTGTAACACAATTTGAAGTTGGCCCCAGCGTAGACTTGCTCTCTTGGCACTGAACACTGAACCTGCAGACCATACATGCATCGGGCCTAATTGCGGACTTGCGTAGGACTCACCTATTGTCAGGAAGGAGAGAACAAACAGATTGCTACCATGGACGGTGCTCTGATGAATTGGCTTCTATCATCCTTCGTGCATCCATCCGTCTCTTCGCCACACCGGGCCACTCTCGGAACATCCATATGCTGTTGATACCCATATTCTGTCTGAGAACAGATAGCTTTTCGAAAGCCAATGTGAGAGGTGGCTACCCTGTCGCCCTTATTCACGGCATCCTGTCCTTATCCTTAGCTAAAATACAGCTTGTAAAATCATCAGCCACTCTGGCATAATAAGTTACCGACCCCAAGTACAATAGTTATTACGGCAGGACGTGTAATAGCCAATGTTTCTAATGAAAAACGTCGTATTGTACATACCTGGGCGGATCAGGGGCGTGTCTGGCGACGCAGGTGAGGTTAATGTCGGATCCCGCCCGCACGAACAGCTCCGGCCCCGCCAGGATCTCCGCCTTTGACACTGCGAACAAGCGGAAACAATTTGAGCATTTGTCAGCTTCGGTAGCTCAGTGGTGCGGTTGGTCGACTGTTGTAAAGCACGCCTTGGCGCGGTCAGTACTTGAATAGGTGACCGCTCGACCTTCCCTTCTTTCCTTACTAGGTGGTAGGGTTGGCACAGAATGAAACGTCAGTGGTAACGGCTATGTAAATAGTTCGTGTTTTCCGTCCGACAGTGTAGCCGACATGAAATGAAGCGAAGCGCTGACATGGCACGTAATTCCAAATTCCAATTCCAAATTATTTATTCAGTACTTACATTATAAAAGATATATCAATGACCTAAGCACTAACTATGACATGTTGCGTTTCGTATCCTATGTATGCACTATAATAACATGTGAGTGATTACATTCGTCGGGGCCAGGCACTAGACTTTCGTCAGTGTTGCCTGCCTGGCTACCTAGTTCACTTGGATTATGGGCTGAAATCACGGATGTTGTAGGTGACCTAAATCTAAATATCAAAAATATTTTTTGAGATTTTTAAAACATTACAAATGCCAAAGATACTTATTTGAACTGCAGAATAATCCCTTCAAATGCTGGTAAGTTATTGCTGAGTCAATCTGTAGACGAGATAAATACGAGAAAAGCCACAAATACGAATAAGTGGCGACTGATAAGTGTTTACACGACAATGCTCATTAATCATGCACGAAAATAGAAAAAGCGAAAAAGAACCGAAAAGAAAAAAAAGAATCCAACCACAATAATATACAGAACTGGCGACAGCATTACACTGGCACCTACACAATGCCAATATAACGAGCCAGCTTGATAAAGTTTGTTTCCAGGTCCGCGATTACGAACCAAATTCGTTGGCTAATGGCATAATAATAAGGTTTATCGGTAGGTTTACCAACGTGCAGCCGTACCATCCGACTGGCAAATCGTTGACGTGACCCTCACGCGGGTTGCAAAGGTCATGTCGGCTTAGCAAACCTTCTTTTTAGGGTTCCGTAACAAAATGATACAATGGAACGTTTTTATTTTATTGTTTTATTTCCTTTATTTTAAACTAGCTTTTGCCCGCGGCTTCGCTTGCGTAAAATTCGTATTTCAACAGAAGAAAATAAATCGTTAAGGGTAAGGCCGAAGGCCGAGCTGCGTTCAGGTTAATGATAAACCTTCTCGAATAAAGTATGTAACTAAGGACGAGGCCGAAGGCCGAACTCCTTTCAGGTTAACGCTATTATTTTCGAAGAAACATGTAAAAAAAGGCGACGCCGAAGGCGGAGCTCCGTGTAGGTAAACCAAATATATTCTCAAAGAATGTAACTAAGGACGAGGTCGAAGGCCAACCTCCTTTCAGTTAAACGATATTCTTCTCGAAGAAACTTAGTAACTAATGGCGACGCCAAAGGTAGAGCTCCGTAATTTAAACCATTTATTATTTTCTCAAAGAAAGTATATTTGGTAACTTCAATCAAACATTTTGGCCATATTATTTATGGCTTTAGCATTTTAAATTTATGTAAAAATGTTTTCGGTGTTTAATTTAACCTGACTAACGTGTTTGAGAAAAATTAGGTTAACTACGACGACGCGATATGTAGTCAGTGCTTAATTAAACATCGAAATCAACTGGGAGGTCAGCTCACTATGGTCCAAAATTACGAATGACCAAGAGAGACATCATTTTAAAATGAAATGATGTATGCTTCCGTATAGATACGAAACCCTAAAAATATGTATAAGGTCTTTCAAAATTTGATAATAGTACGCTAAGGGGGGGGGGGGGGGGGGGGGGGTTCTGTATCATATAGGGAGTTATAGGACCTTGGGATTTTTTTTATGTAAAATATTAATTTATGTATTTAAAAAAAATTGTTGGTTGATTTTTATAGCCTAATCAATTCAGTTTCATAACAGTAACAAAAAAGTCTTCATTACGATTATTATGTAACACGTGTAACTTGGTAAAAAAAATAATTTTTTTTCTATTCCATACTAATAAAACGAAAATTGTAGTTTTTCACAATTTCTGAAAGAAAAAGATCTATGTGTTGGAAGACTTTTTTGTTTCTGGCATGAAAAACTGAAACGATTAAGAATATTTTTTTTTACATTTTACGTTCAAAAAAATTACCCCCCCCCCCCCCCCCCCCCCCCCCCAACCTTAGCGTACTATTAACTAATTTTGAAAGACCTTATATAAGAGAACATAGATAATCTCACCGACGACAGTAAGCCTGAAGGACAGGCTGATCTTGGGCTCGGTGGACACCTGACACTCGTACGCGCCGGAGTCGCGCGGCTGCGCCGGCGCAACCCGCAGCGTCCACTCGTCCGACCCGTCCGCGTGGAGGGCCGCGAAGCGCGCGTCGCTACTGTACGTGTGCACGCCGACCGTCAGGATGTGCAGGTCGCGCTTGCGGATCCAGGATACCTGGGGGGAAGAGAAAAGAGGGTGAGTTGCGTTTTTACCCGAATATGCCAAAAACCCATCCCATTCATACATACCACATATTGTATCCCGGGGTATACGCCCCGGCACGTAACTTGGCCTCTGTGCGAGCGGGACAGCGTTATACCAAAGATCGAATGCGTATAACGCCGTCCATCTCGCACAGAGGCCAAGTTACGTGTCGGGGCGTATAAGCAGAGTAATTTGTGTTTTTTGGAGAGGACTCTGAGACATTACAGCACAACACCGACCAACACATTTTGCAAATTAATCTGGCAAGATATCTATCAAGCAGCAAGTAAGGCAAGAAGACCCACCTGCTGCATGGCGCGGTGGAAAGACCGTTCCAAGGGGAAAGATGGCTGGCCTGGGCTTACATCACGGATGTTGCAGGTGATGTAGCCAACCGTGTCAGTTTCCTTATAAAAAATTTAATGTTAATTATTTTTCAAGCGACTTCAAAATAAAAGGAGGAGGTTCTCAATTCGACTGTATGTTTTTTGTGTTTATGTTTTTACGCGATTCTTTCATGATTTTGAAAAGGCGGTTTTATGTTTTTTAAAACAGTTTTTATATTTGATTTAATTTTATTAAATAGATAGAAAATACTTTATTTATTCCTGAAATACAAACAATTTAGATTTATGGTTGAATGTGATCTCATCCAGTCAGTCATGTGCAAAATAATAACATTCTTCTTCAGTTTTCAGATCGTCCGGCTTGCGGCGGACGGCCGCCGATCGTTGTTCTTTTATTTATTTATTTGTTAGAAAACAGACAGCCTATTCACACATATTAAGTTATACATACATTAAGGTCTGGCCATATTTTGTTTCCTTGGTTAGACCATTGCTTAGTGGGATCAAGCATGTGTGTGTGTGTGTGTAGTGAGTGACAATGCAGTGTAGTGTAATGTAGTGTGGTGTAGTGCAGTGTAGTTCAGTGCAGTGCAGTGCAGTGCAGTGCAGTGCAGTGCAGTGCAGTGCAGTGCAGTGCAGTGTAGTGTGGTGTGATGCAGTAGTCACGTACCAGGCAGTTACCTCACAGAATTAGAGACCAGTCCTTTAAACCAAACATTCACATTATATTGTGTTTCGGTAGATATTAAGTCCGCGTCGTCTCCTAGCTCCGCCCATCTGTTTATTTTTCTACTTGTGCTCCGGATTCTCGTTGAAACACCCCTTAAGATCAAAATCTGAGACTTTATTTTTAACCATTCCACGATGTGTGAGTAAGGCCTCTGCTTTTGATTATTGTAGTGTTTAATTGTAATTTAATTTTAATTTTATCTATTCTGTCGGTGAGATCACTGGCGCTAAAAGCGGGCAGACTTAAAACCAGCCGCAATTACCTACATGTTGCAAAGTGCTGTGTCTGCTTCCTTTCAGCCATAAAATTTAATTTTGTTTATTATTATTTAATGTAATTAATGTTTTAGCTGAATAAACTTTATTTTTTTCCTTCTGATATGTTTATTCGAAATTCTGCGGCAAACTAGCAATGGTACGATTAAAAATAAATGTTTTAAATATAAATAGTAACTATTTAAATAAATTTTACAACGCACTATGAAAATTAGTCTAGTTTAGTACTCATAAAAGCGGCGTACCTAAACAGTCAGTGTACAGTATCGAAACGACTCTTGGCGCGTACTACACCTCGAAAACGCTCATAACGCACTATCGCTTTCATTCACGAAAGTGCCGTCAAAATACCTAAATGTTACTGTAAAAATACCCTTACGAGTATTATATAATTTCGCTGTGTCACGCGAGATAATTATGAGCACCCTAATTGGTGCTATTCATGTAATGGCGTTAATTTATGCTTAAAATGTTGAGCATTCGCATTTCGGAGCTCTGCCTACTTCATTTATTCATAATCATAATCCCTTATTTGTGTACCGTGTGGGGCCGGTACCTTAAAAGAATAGCCCCACCGCATCTCTCCCCGTGTATGTCGTAAAAGGCGACTAAGGGATATGACTCCCTTCTTATATTACTAGGTGGTAGGGTTTAACCCGCCCGGGTTGGTACCACCGCACTGAATGAAAGGTCGGTCGAAACGGCTATGTAAATAGTTTGTGTTTTCCGTCCAGTTCAGTGTAGCCGGCACGACCGAGGGGAGGCACTGACGTGGCACCAAGTTCACCCGGTGTTATGGGCTGACATCACGGATGTTGTAGGTGATGTAGCAAACCGTGTCAGTTGCCATAAAAAAAAAAAAAATCTACTAAGAAGGAGTTTTGTTCAATCGTGTGGAATCGATCGCAACGAGCCTGGAATGGGAATTTTCGTATTTGAAAATTAAGTAACGCCAACGGCGGCGGCGTAGCGCGTAGTAGTTTTCATAAGGGGTTTTTTCATAAATTGCGATCCCACGCATTAGAACTTTGAAAAGCGTGTGATCGATAGATATAATAAATGGTGCAATTTTTCTATAGAAAATCCATTCAAATTCTCTTTAGTTTCTGAGATGATGTCTTCAAAGTTCACGCGGAAGAAAAAATCGACATTTGGTTACTGCATAGTTTGTGATGAAAATGATACAATTTTACAACCTAAAAGGTGTGATCGATATGCATAGAATTGTTCTATATTTTGTAGTAGTTTTTAGCCTTTAGATTGGTCCAGTTATCATCGGCTACTGCTTCAAAAATCCACATGTGGCGTTACCAGGCGCCTTAAAATAAACACTTAAATAGCGTCCTATTCATCATGATGTGTGATTTAAGTGTAGTCTTAGGTAATTTTAATTTGACAGGCAGTTTATCTGCAGAGCAGTGATTTGATTTTTCACAATTTATTTCATACATTCGGATATTCCTCCTCGCTCTCTACGCTGTTGCACTTCCAAAAGTCGATTTTACACTCTCAGCGAAAATGGGAAAAAATTAAGGGACCACCTACAGCACGAACCATCATCGATAGCCGAATGCTATTTTTTTAATGTAGCCCAAAGTCCAAATTTAAATTGTTTTTTTTATTTTTCGATATCACGTTTTCGCCATCTCATAGCCCTAACCGTTACGCGTCTTTTGAGTCCTCAACCACTCGCGTAGCCGCAAAACTCGCGACACCAGGACGATTTCACACTCTCAGCGAAAATGGAGGGCTATACTGAAGCGATCCAAAAAACATTTTCAATGTTAAAAATGTAGCTTATGTATGAGCTACAGAACCGCGTGGTCGTAATCACGCTGGTAGGACACCCTGCATAACACAGTCCCTCGCTAAACCTAAACAGTAGATAAAAAACTACTAGCCGTGTTCCGATAGAGAGCCCGCAGCGGCGGCGGTTATTGTGTTATTTAACCCTCAACCTATAACGATAAAAAAGGTATGGACGCCGGACTGTCAAATGCTTGTATGAGAACTAGCGTCGCCGATTTGCGGGGAGCGGAGTGTACTTACCGATGATAAGATATTCCACTATCGTGCACAATAAACTTGGCTGTAGTGTTTTTACACGTAAACACAGAGCATGCGGGCATTTTAAACAGGTTTTTGCGAACGCAGCCGATGACAGACTGACGGGTCAGCGCGCGACCGTCCAACGAAACAAGTATGCTTTTACTTATATCGTGTTACGCAGGCGAAGATAGGGTTCGGGGTCCATACCCTTTTTATCGTTCTAGCCCTCAACATTGAATAGGACCCACCCTCGGGCGGGTGGCAGTACCTACGGCTGCTTGTTTGCACATACAGGACACGTACGTTTGTCGTGTTTCCAGTTCTTTGAGACGTAGTCTATAAGGCTTCGCATTGAGAAAGAATCTGGGCCAGGAACGCGACCGAACGAACGCCGTTCTATTTCATTCAATTGTGCTTAACGCGAAAAATGTCTCTTCTTTTTTAAGGCCTCCACAAGTCTCGAGCTACGGTCGGTTGGCGCGCTCTCGGCTTGGACTATTGATCTCACGGTCCGATGTTCGAATCCGGTCGACAAGCACCAATGAGTTTTTCTGATGGAAAAAATTATGTGATAACATACACCTGCTACAGAGAGGCCAAAGTGAATGTTCCGACCAGCCAATAACACCTCCGAGAAGGTATGTGCCATACCGAAGGCTTCCCTGGATTGCTGGCAATACTGGACTAGAGGAGAACACAACTAAGACTCCTAATCGACCGTCTTACATCCAGTACAGTGGTACCAACCCAGTCGGCTACAATTGAGCCTACCGCCTAGTAAGAGAACGACGGAAACCTTACTAGGTGATGGGCTGAAATTGTAGCCGACTGGGTTGGTACCACCGTACTCGACGTAATATGGCCGCATAGTAGCATTGGCTATGTTTTCCTCTAGTCCAGTATAGCCAGCAATCCAAAGATTCAATCCAGTCGAGTGTGATGGTTGTTTGGCTGGCTAGTCTATACCCAAGAAGCACAGACTATCATCGTTGGGGACTTGGCTGCCCTGGAAAGTGGATTAGAGTATGGATATGTGTATGTGGGGTCGTTTGTTCCCTCACAGAGCCTAAATTATATCGGCCATAATAACATATATTCTGTGAAAATTTCAACGGGCCTACGTATTACGGTTCAAGAGATACAGCCCTCGGACAGACAGACGAGAGATGCCGGCGAGGGAGAGTCTACAAAAAAAATTAAAAAATCTGTTAAGTGCGAGTTTTACTCGCGCACGGAGGTTTCCGTATCTACAAAAAAGATTGTTGGTACAAAAATCGTAACCGAGGAAATAACAACGGCAACCAAGGAAGTAACCGTAACCCTGGAAACAATCAGAACCGTGGTAACAATTATGTCCAGAAATGCAACATAAGGAGTTCATGGTCCACAATTTCCCCAGATTCAAACTGTATTGACATCTTCTCACAAAAAGAATGGGACATGATCTTGGTGAAAAAGTCGCACGATGCACTTCTTGCAAATTCGTCCTCACGGACTGAAAGTGCAAGGCTACGCGCTGTTTCTTGCGTAGAGTCTGGCCTCTGGCTTAAGGTCATACCGTCCTCCAACATCGGGACGCTTTTAGATGATAACACGCTTCGCATTGCCACAGCTCTACGACTTGGATGCGACATCTGCCGGCCTCACGTGTGCATTTGCGGGTCGTCTGTAGACTCAAAGGGAAGACATGGCCTAAGTTGTTTAAAGTGCGCGGGTCGTCTCCCACAACACGCTGCACTTAATGACATAATAAAAAGAGGCCTTTGTTCTGTGAATGTACCGGCAATTTTAGAACCATCAGGGGTGAGTCGAAACGACGGAAAGCGTCCAGACGGTATGACCATTATGCCTTGGGAGAGAGGTCAGGCGTTGGTGTGGGACGCCACATGCGTGGATACACTTGCGGCGTCCTACATCGATCGCACCTCGAAAACAGCTGGTGCGGCCGCAGAAACAGCTGCGCGGCTAAAGCACACAAAGTACTCGTCAGTGAAGGCGAACTACCACTTCATCGCATTCGCTGTCGAGACTTTTGGTCCGTGGTGCGGCGATACAAAGAAATTTATTGGCAACTTATCAAAAAAATTAATAGAAAAAGCAAATGACAAACGCGCTGGTGAATACTTCAGGCAGACAGTCAGCCTGGCGATCCAGCGTGGGAATGCAGCAGGTGTAATGGGCTCGCTTCGCGGACAGGACACGGAGGACGGGCTGGACGAAATATTTTATATTTTTTACGTTAGTTTTAATTTTAGGTTAATTTTAGTTTTTAACTTAGTTATATTTTATATTAGTTTAGCTTAGATAATTAGTTTAATTTTTATTGTATCTTAATTTTTTGGTTGTTTAATAAATACTCTATAGTAACATAAACAAAGATGTCATATTTGATAAAAATCAAATACGTCAATGTGAAAAAATAAAAAACCAAAATGAAATAGTTTTTTTTCAAATTTCGAAAAAGTAAATATTCAAGAATATCTATCGGCTATTATCCGCCTATCTTTTGTCTTTCAACATTGCAATGTATAAAAGCCTGTGGCGCCATCTATTATTCAATAGTGTAACTAATCTATTTTATTAGGTTTCCGTATCCCGTATGGAAGCCTATTACTAAGCCTCCACCGTCTGTCCGTCCGTCCGTCCGTGCGTCCGTCCGTCCGTCTGTCCGAGGACTGTATCTCTTGAACCGTAATAGGTAGCCCGTTGAAATTTTCACAGAATATGCGTTACTATGGCGGATAAAACAACAAATAAGAAAATGTTAGAAGCAGACAGACAGACGGCGGCGGCGTAGGCTTAGTAATAGGGTACGACGGATACGGAACCCTAAAAAACATAGCTTCATATCAATATCGTGAGAAACCAAACATCCGTAGCAAAATAATATTCAGAAATAATGAACTTTTCCAGTCGAGCAAAGTCAGGCGAGGTCATCGTAATACAGTCGCTTGCGATATCGTCGGTCGGTGACATCGATCGAAGGTCATTCTCGCTTTAAACTAACTCTCTAAGTTTCTCTCTCTCGTCTAAGTTTAACGTGTGTATCTGTGTATCTGTGTGTCTGTCTGTGGCATCGTAGCTCCCAAACGGATAGACCGATTTCGATGCGGGTTTTTTTTTTAGAAAGCTGATTTAATCGGGATGGTTCTTAGCTATGTTTATAATCAAGTAATTAAGTAATCAAAAAATTTATTATCTTAAAAAATTTACCGGTTTGCATGCGTTTTTTTTAAAACTTCGAATAAAATTTAAATAACAAATTTAAGACCCTTAAAAATTCAAAAATAATTTCCGTTTACTTACTTAAAGGAGTCGGGGGACCGCTAAGTTAATAAAATATAAAACTTAGAGCTACGCGGGAATTTACTTTTAAGGGTAGGCGGTTTTTTTGAATTTGTAATAAAAACTTTTTAAATATTGCGCCTACAAGTAAATATTTATTTATTCCACACTCACGTCCTCCATACCCACAGCGTGGTTTACGAAAAACATCAATCGGAAGAAACCGCCTCTTGGTGGTGCTGGGTCTTAAATGTCAACGGTCATTCGGTCTATATTGACTGACACACAGATTGTGTCAATAAGTGGTCAATCTGAGCCTCCAATTTGATCTTATTAATTATAGATTGGTCACGGCCGGCGAGCGAGCGCCTGCCTCCAGGGCTAATCCCGCAGTAAGCCACACAATTACTGTAACCCATCCCACAATCGCATGGTCAGCTAACAAGGCCTTTGAGAGCTTGGCACGTTCATACTGTATGTGATGTGTGTGACTAACGGTACGGTAATATTTCATTCTAGTTGTACCGTTTATTTGACCGGGCAACATTCGATTAAGGTGATGTGAGACTGCGTCTGAATCGAATTTCAAGAAGTGTACCGCCAATATTACTTACCCGACAGATTCCGATTTAATATATGTAAAACTTCATCTATCAAAAGATCGATAGCTTTTTGAAAACACGATTTGATTAACTTCGCTCGATGGGAAAAAAATCATGAACATGCCTGTGAATTTAGTTATAAAATCGTATCAGCTCAGCCTTCGGCCTCGCCCTTAGTTAGTTACTTTCTTCGAGTAGATTTATCGTTTACCTGAACCTAGATCGGCCTTCGGCCTCGCCCTTAGTTACTTACTTTCTTTTTTTAAATATGAATTTCACGCAAGCGAAGCCGCGGGCAAAAGCTAGCAACAAATAAATAAACAAATAAAAAGAAAATGGCAGTTGAATTAATGGGATAAATTAATGTCTTAACTGGTTTTAGTATTAAGATTTCTTTAAATAAAAAAAAAGACACCGGGGCTAGACTCTAAACCTAACGAAATTGACGAAGTATAAGACGCTAAGCCTCTCTCGGCTCCAGATCGCTGATTTTAAACCGGGCGAAAGAAATCACTAATATTAGCTCCGAATTTTATTATGTTTACATTTTTATTAAAAATACTTAAATACTCTCCCCGTGCATGTCGTAAAAATCGACTAAGGGGTAAGGCCGAGATGCCGTCCTAAATGGCGACAGGCTGGCCACTTCTCACTTTGACACGATCCTTCCACCGAGCCGTGCAGCACGTGGGTTTATTTTTGCTTAATTGCTACTTGGTGGTTATTTTGTCCTAATACTTTGCTAAACGTGGTGGTCGGTGTTGTGCTGCGATGCAGTTCTTACAGCACAACACCGATTACTGTGCTTACCCCGATTTTCGGGATTCAGCGTGTAGTATGTACCTATGTATGTACTTAAATTTAGAATTTTCCAAATGATTGTTTTACTTGAGAGATTACGAAGTAGGTATACATATATGTAGAAAGTGTTAACAGATTTTTTTTGTAATCCGGTATGGGTGGCTGAATCAGACGGGCCCAAGCACATGCTCCGACCAGCCAATATAGCCTCCGAGAAGGTAGGTGCCATACCGAAGACTTTCCTGGATTGCTGGCTATACTGGACTAGAGGAGAACACAAACGAGGCTACTATGCGGCCATCTTACATCCAGTACGGTGGTACCAACCCAGTCGGCTACAATTTAAGCCTACCACCCTAGTAAGGGACCTACTTACAGTTTTACATCGGTTCCGAACGGTGAAGAAGCAGGTGTACACAGGTATGTACGCAAATATTTTCGTCAGAAAAAACTCATTGGTACACGCCGACCGGATTCGAACCTCGGACCTCTCGCATGAGAAGCCGGTGCCCAAACCACTCGGCCACCCGTCACTTATACATGCAGATGGTTGCGTAGCCATTCTTTTTTTTTATTGATGTTATGAATTGTTGCCTGTATTCACAAACAATGCTAAAATCAACGTTTCCCTTTCCGCGATGTCTCATAACTCTCCACTAGCCGGGCGACGCGGCCGCCGCCCCCGCCGGCCGGAGCCTCGTTTAATGTTTCACAGACCGAATGTTGTGAAGGAGGTTTAATCCGAATTTACTGCGCAACTTGTCTGAATCGGCGCGTGTTTGCCGCCGGGATTCGCGCGCTGGATGAGCTGTCATTCTTTTTTAATTAGTCAGCCATTTACCCCCTAAATCCGGACGCTTTTAGGAAAATAAACGCCGCCCTTTTAAGAGCGTGAAAATTCGTTTTCGCGCGATATCATAACCGGTAGAGTGTTTTCATTTTACGAAGGCACGAGGGGTATGAGGTAGGAAGTGGTGTGAGACCGCGCGGAGCTCAGTAGGGAACGACTCGGTTCGACGGAGCGACGCGGAGACGTGTAGAACGTGTGTAGCGACCGGGCACCGAGTTTGTTCTCTACTGAGCTCCGCGCGGTCGCCTCTCGCACCACTTCCTACCTCGTACCCCGCGTGCCTTCGTAAAATGAAAACAATCTACTCGGGTGGACTCGCGCTAGCGTTGCCAGATGTCCCATTTTTAGCGGGACTTCCCGCTTTTTGAGTAAAACAGGAAGAGTCCTGATCGGGACGGCCTGTGTCCCGTTTTTTCTATGAATTCGTATTTTCCCTCCAAATGCAGTGCAGGCAACTAAACATCGCAGAAAAGTTAGCGACGCGCGATTGCGCGAGAGCGAGATATAATGTTGTCTGTATATAATAATAAATAATAAGGCGTAAGTAAACAATAGCGATCTCTTTTATTTTTGCTCTGGCGCTAATTACTGCGTCTCGCTCGCTCAGTCAGAGGCAGTTTGGCTCTGACTGATTGGCTGCTTGTATTGCCCGCAGTCCTTTCCTTTTCTAATATTTAATTAACCACTCCAAGCTGAATTTTATTGATTTCTTCCATTATGTTAAAAACAAAAAAAGACATAATTAAGCAAGTTAAATCTTTCGCGAAATATAATGCAAAACGATAAAAAACTATGTGATTTTTTTGTGTCCCGGCTTTTACTTTGAAATCCCGTTTTTTTCCTCTAATATTTGAGTTTGTCCCGCCATGCTGTAAAAAAAATATGGCAACACTAACTCGCGCTCACTTTTATTTTATACGTACATAATTAAATTTAATGTTATAATAAACGTTTTCATGCGTGGATATTTCTAGTTGGAATTTTGCGTTGATATTTTTTTAATTAACCGGAAAATTCGATGAACCCTTTTTTTTTTGTTCATCATCGAAAAATATCACAAGAATATGATGTTACTCATCATAGATGGGATGGGCGTTAGGTTTCGCGTTTGTGGACATATTTGCATTAAATAATAAGGATTCAACACAACACAGACTAACACAGTAACACAGAATAGAGAGCGCGGGAGGCCCATTGAGACAAGTACATACTCAATTGTGGCGAGCAATTTTCGTGCAAATCTGTTTCCACAAAAACCAATCACGCAGTTTCTGGTTGTGTGTCTCCGCGAAAACACGTTCGTATTTCTGTTGAGCTCGGGCCAATTAAAACCTTTCTATATACGTGTCCCAAAACTCAACGTCAAGCGGGAACCAGGGAGTAGGCCAGTTTATGGCTACCCAGGGGAAAATGAGAAAAAAATATCGGAGACATTTGTTTTTTCAGAAAAAAAATTTACTGAATATTTTTTGTGGTAAAACTACAGGCATTCTGGTTTTATTTGGGATAGTTATCAATAGCAGAGTTGTTTAGGGTTCCAATATAAACATTTGGACAATTATATTTTCAATTTTGTAGTCGTAGTACCTTTTCAATGTTTTTCAAAAAATGCTCATGTTATAAAAAATAAACGACCCCTTTTTTTTCGACTCCGACGTTGAGTTTTGGGACACGTTGTATTGTTAATAATTTTTAAATTTAAAAATTGTTTTTTTTTTTATAATTCTGGATCAAAAAAGTTCCACGTACACATAATGCGTCCTTGAGCATGGAGCAGGATACAAATTTTATTTTGTACCGTGTGGGACCGGTACTAAAAAGAATAGCCCCACTGCATCTCTCCCCGTGCATATATTAAAAGGCGACTAAGGTTTAAGGACAAGGTGCCGTGCTATAAGGCGACAGGCTAGTCACCTCGCACCTTGGCACGGTCCTTCCACCGAGTCATCATGCAGCAGGTGGGTCTTCGTGCCTTACTTACTGCTTAATAGTTATCTTGCCCTAATACATTAGCAAAGTGGTGGTGGTCGGTGTTGTGCTGTAATTTACTGCAGTTCTTTTAGCACAATACCGATTACTCTGCTTACCCCGATTGTCGGGATACAGCGTGTGGTATGTATGTACGTATTTTGTATAGAAAGCAAAAGCAAAGCAATGGCGCTTGTTGCCTTGTGGCATTTGTAGGTGCGTATAATTGATGAAAATTGAATGAGATTGCCATAGGGCATTTAACTCATCCATTGGATGAAAGAAACTAAGAAAGTATGAACCTAAAATCTTTATTCGTTTTTTTTTTGCTTTTCTTCAAAATTGTTGTTGTATTTTGTATTACATTTTGTTATGTGCTTTTTCTTCATCCAATAAACGGTTATGCTATGTTATGTTAATTTTTCTGTTGGCCGCGGCTTCGCTCGCGTGAAATTCGTATTTGAAAAGAATTGTTTATTGTTTATTTAGCATCTATTGGCAGTACACTGCGCTCAGATTTGTCATATTTACATTGTAACATTCCGCCAGTTCGATTATCACAGCGAAGGAGAACTGACAAGAAACTTCACTGGAAATTTTTTCAATGTCCACTTAGTCTATACAAAAATGTTTGCCACTGCCTAGACACGCATGTGCTGTTTTGTGACATGCAGCAATTCATGACAAAGTGAAAACATTTTTACTATGAAATTGTATGGACTACTGGTTTCTGTCACAAACCACCAGATGTCGTTATCGCATAACTAATTAATTACATTCATATGGCATCATTAATTATATTTATTTATCATGTGATTCTGACAACTTCTGAAGTATATAAGTATTATGTAAAAAGTCCGGTGTATAGTGCCATCGTCAAATTTGATAAGAAATTTTATCAAGTCATTATTTGATTTGGTTAGTAAGCAAGTAACATACTACAATGTAGTATAAAATGTCGAGGGTAAAAATAAAGTAAGTAACTAAAGGCGGCGCAGAAGGCGAATCTGTGTTCACGTAAACGATATTCTTGTTCGATGAAAGTAACTAAGGGCGAGGCCGAAAGCCAAATTCGCCTATACTTCGATGTGAATTATTTTGTGTGAGACCAGCGCCACCGCCGCCTCAATAAATTTTTCTTCAACTATACATTCAAATGTACCGTGTGGGGTCGGTACTTAAAAAGAATAGCCCCACTGCATCTCTCCCCGTCGCATGTCGTAAAAGTCGACTAAGGGATCGTCAGCCTCGGCAGCTCAGTGGTGCGGTCAGTTATTGGATGGATGACCGCCCGACCGTTGGAGGCTGACCGTGGTTCGGATTCCACGTTAAACTGTAGGTCCCTTCCCTTCTTACCTTACTGGGTGGTAGGGTTTATCCCGGCCGGGTTGGTACCACCGCACTGAGCGAAACGTCGGTCGAAACGGCTATGTAAATAGTTCGTGTTTTCCGTCCAGTTCAGTGTAGCCGGCGCGAAATGAAGGGAAGCACTGACATAGCACCTAGTTCACCCGGTGTTATGGGCTGACATCACGGATGTTGTAGGTGATGTAGCCAACCGTGTCAGGTTCCATAAAAAAAAAAAAAAAAAAAAAAAAAAAAACTATTTTCCCATTCAAACGCTTTCGAAATATAAACCTACAGATTTACAAATATAATTTTTTATGTGACATTTTCCATTCCTCGTTTGACTACACGGAGATTTTTCAATTCAAATTTCGAACGAGCTTTTTTGACGCTCGGAAATCGCATTAGAACAGAAAGCTTTTGAGTCTGTGTTGTGGAGTGTTCCGCTGACGCGCACTCGGCGCGAGCACCTATTCAGATGCAAGCTTGAAGGGATTGTACTTGCGAATCTCACTTAATGTATCAGTGTACACTTTGTGATCGTTTGGATAATGGCATTATTTTACTGAGCTAGAGAATCGAACGAAGCTTCGTTTCTAGCTTCGTGTATTACATAGTTTAAAATTGTGTTCATTCAAAATACAAATAAAATACCTTGCTTTTTTAATGTGAAAATTAACATTTTAGAAAATTCAGAAATTTCATAAAATATTACTAACTAATATTAATAAACATACAATATTATAAATGTATTTATAAAATAAAATATAATCTAAAACTACCTATGAAATTAAATTAACAAAAACTACAATTAAAATCTAAAACAACAGTTCTACCAAGAAATAATAAAAAAAAAATAGTAATACATACATACATAGCGTCACGCCTGTTTCCCGGTGGGGTAGGCAGAGACAACGGATGTCCACGTGCCACGATCCTGACACACCTCTGCCGCCTCTTCCACTCCCATAATGTTCTTCATGCATGCTCGTTGGTTACGGGTACTACGCACTTCCCCCTTTTTGAGCTCATGCCCGATCTGGTCTAAGTAAGTTCGTCTAGGGCGACCCTTCCCGACTCTTCCACTCACATTTGCTTCATAAGTTTCTATCAATAATAAATAAATAATAATATCAAGAATAAACTCTATAAATAAATAAATAAAACTTTTACGGGAAACCCCCGAAGACACCACACGAGCACCTCGCCGGTAGCAACTAAAAAGCCTTAAAATGCTTTAAATTCTTGAATTAAACAAAAACGGCCAAGTGCGAGTCGAACTCGCGCACTGAGGGTTCCGTATCGCCATGTCATGGCCAGCGCCACTCACGCCATCTATGGCGTGTTTATGAAATGCTTCATATTAGCTTGATATGCTACAGACGTCAGACAGACAGACGGCGTAGGCTTAGTAATAGGGTCCCGTTCTTTAAAAACGGAACCGTAAGGGTTCCGTTTTTTTCCTCTTTTGAGGTACGGTAATTTGCCCATCCCTACTAAACTGGTGTAGACGCAGCGTCCCTCAGTCCTGGATTTCCTATTAGGCCATATAGGCCGCGGCCTAGGGGCGGCAAACTTCAGGGGCGGCAGATTTCCGAAGGCGCTAAAGAATATTACAAGGAACACTTACGCTTTGGTACAGGTAACCCGTCAAGTTCGTGCGCGATTATAGACACAATACTCAAGCAAGTCACTTTTGGATAGAGTTTTCGATCCAACAAATGCTAAATATCATTTGGGTAAAGGTTTTAAGTCCCCATTGCAACTTAGTAATACTCCTATCCTATGTTATACTAGCTGAGCCCGCGGCTCCGCCCGCTCTCATATTTGACTTCTCTGCTAACCTCATAAGCCATTTAACGTGATGAAATGTAGCCTATAATTGATGGGAAGAACGAAGCTACCTGTAGAAGCAAACTGTATTAAAATCGGTTCAGTGGTTCTCGAGTTATAACCGGACAGACAGACATGCATACAGACAGAAAGCAGACGTTGGATTTAAAGGTAAAGGATATGTTTTGCGCGGGCGGCGAAAGTCAATTGGCCTTTACTTAAGAACAGTACAAGTCCGGCACTGGCGTCCCTACGTCGCAGCATGTAGCGAGAATCGCTGCGTGAAGCGGGATGTGACGTTAACGCAGATAAATGAGTAGGCGAGTATTTACTGAATCTCACTAGCACAGCCTCTGAACACGCACACCGTGCGGGATCGCTACTGCGTGCGGTGCCATTTTGATCAGCTAACGCAAAAATAGTAATGTTTTTTGTTAATATCGACCTTAGATATTATATAACAAAAGGTAAATTACAAATTGAAAAAACCCCCCACCCTTAAAAATTCAACAAATATTTCTGTTTACTTAATTAAAGGAGTCGGGGGTCCTCTAAGTAAATTCCCGCGCAGCGCAGCTCTGAGTTAATATATCTTATTTAATTATCGGTCCCCCGACTCCTTTAAGTAAGTAAACAGAAATTATTTTTGACATTTTAAAAGGTTAGGGGTTTTTTAAATTTGTAATTTAACTTTTATTTCAATCTTTTTTAAGGTAACGCATGCAAATCGGTCCACTTTTTGAGATAATTAATTTATTATTTACTTTATTGCTTGTTAGCTTAAGAACAATCCCGATTAAACAAGCTTTCTAATAAAAAAAACCGCATCCAAATCGGTCCATCCGTTTGGGAGCTACGATTCCACAGACACACCCATACATACATACACACACGGGTTAAACTTATAATAACCCCCTTTTTGCGTCGGGGGTAAAACAGTACGTTATGGCATTTATAGTTGTGTTGTGTAATTCTGTACATAATATCGATGATTTTGTTCAGACGAAGGCCAGTTTTTTTATAAGAATAAATAAAAAACACACTACTATTTACCACACAAAAAATACACTCCATGTTTTCTTTATCACTGCTAGAAATGGACAAATTTGTTAACTAACTAAGATTTACATAGTACTTAATAGCCCTTAATTATATTTTAACTAATTAAAAATAAGCCATAAAGAATGGCGTCATCCGCGAAAATATTTTTCCGTTGAAAATTTCGCGAAAGTCTGGAATGTGTTTTCACGGCTTGATTTAGTCCAGATGCTGAGCTGTTCATTTTCATCTCATCCGCGAATCGGTTGAACGCACAAACAAGTGAGTCAAAAACATCAGTTTTCAGACAAAATTTTCAAACTGCTATTGATAGTCCACGGCGGGCTTAATCGATTCGGGCGTGGAGAGAAATGGTCTGGATGTTCTTTAGTAATTTAAGCTTTTGAAAATTCTTCAGAAGGAATCATTTACTTAACTAATGTGATGGAATAATTTGAGAGAAAATACTTTCTTTCATGTAGTATTTATACATACATACATACATAGCGTCACGCCTGTTTCCCGGTGGGGTAGGCAGAGACAACGGATCTCCACGTGCTACGATCCTGAGACACCTCTGCCGCCTCTTCCACTCCCATAATGTTCTTCATGCATGCTCGTCGGTTGCGGGTACTACGCACTTGCCCCTTTTTGAGCACATGCCCGATCTGGTCCAGGTAAGTGAGTCTAGTATTTATTTTCCTTTCAATTGTGTGCATTAAAGTTATATAAATGTTTTTCTTCTTATGGATACGCGAGACACTTGGCACAGTAAGCGTGGATTGTTGAGCCTCGGCAGCTCAGTGGTGCGGTCGGTCGACTGTTAAGCAACTTTGAGCGCGGTCAGTACTTGGATGTGTGACCGCTCGACCGTTGGAGGCTGACCGTGGTTCGGATTCCACGTAAAACTGTAGGTCCCTTCCCTTCTTACCTTACTAGGTGGTAGGGTTTATCTCGCCCGGGTTACTACCACCGCACTGAATGAAACGTCGGTCGAAACGGCTATGTAATAGTTCGTGTTTTCCGTCCATTTCAGTGTAGCCGACATAAAATAAAGGGAAGCACTGACACGACACCTAGTTCACCCGGCGTTATGGGATGACATCGCGGATGTTGTAGGTGATGTAGCAAACCGTGTGAGTTTCCATAAAAAAAAAACTACGGATCGAAACAAAAAAGTAAATATTTAACAAAAAAGTAAGGATTTAGATATTTATTCAACAAATAAAATATATTTTTAAAACAAAATAGGCTTCCGTATGGATACGGAACTATAAAACGTCCACTGAGAATATAAACGTCCTTAACCCTCGGACTCCCAGATGGCACGCGCGTGCCAGAGAACTACTATATACGAAGGGTTAACCACTATATACGAAATTCTTTTAATCTCACCAGTTTCGCCGATCTATCCGAAAGAGGTCGTCGTAAAATCCTCCCGACCCCAGATTTGAAGTCGTGTGAGCCAAAAGCGCGTAGCCGAACGTCACCGTGAATCAGCGCTTCTCGAAACACGGCAAGGGTTGTTCTGTTGTTGGGGCAATTTAAAAACAATAAAATTCTATGCTCCACATTGAGGCTCTCTCGCCCTGGGAGGGAGATGATAGGGGTAAAGGGTGGATAACGACGGGGGTGCGGGTGTGGGGGAAGGAGAAGCAATGAGGGTGAGAGGCGATAGAGTGGGATAGAAGACGCCGCCTGGGTGATAGGGAAAAGTATGAGGCAGACGTGACGGACTAGACTGGATATGTTTGCGGTCTAAATAGACTTAAGGTAAGATAGTAAAGTAGACAGGTGCTGAATATGTAATAGAGAAATGCAAATCAGTATGTATTAGTAGGGGTAGTGAAATATTGAAATGAATCTGTAATATTATGATGCTTATGTAATCTTTTCGAAATATTTTTTATATATACAGGGTGTTTCAGGATAGGGTTTCGTAACTTCAGAGTTCGAAAGGGGTCCACATTTGAAGACGAAAAGCTCTGAAACTTTTTCCCAGATTCGGTCATTTCATAGTACTTTTTGGTGAAAATCGTTTCATCGAGCTTTTGTGGATGGTTAACGTCCCCTTTATTAACTTAACTAGTAGAATGTAGCATGTACGTAAATTCCAAACACTTAAATTTGAATGACATCAAAAGAAAAAGGGGACTTGCACTCCCTAGACATAGACAGCAATGTTGAGAAATCTCACTGTCCATCAAGTTTTTATTACAATTTTCAATTTTTGTATGAAACAAAAAATAAAAAATTTCGATCTGAGCGATTAGGATTTTTTTCTTCTAATAATGAGTACTTTCTATTCCTGAAGTTTCTGAAGCCTATCCTGAACCATTCTGTATATAAACCGATGTTGTGCCGATGGGCATTGTGCCGATGGACCAAATGTTCTCGACACTAGTCAGTTCTTAAGTCTGAGTTTGAGTTTGTACATTATATTCTATATATTTAGTAATTTATATGTATTAACACATGTATGGCTTGTATTTCACTAGCATGTATGTGGACGACGGACTTAATATGTATATGGGTGACGTGTGCACGACATGCTCTGCATGTCGCCCATAAGTGCAGTGTGTGAGTGTGAGTAAAAGACTTGAGCGAATTTGTGAACATTATCTAGAAAATAGACTAAGTCCGAGGGCGGTTCTGTTTAAGCGAGCGAGTTTGAAGTTACGCCTGCCCGGTGTAGCCGCCTGGCGGTTGTCATGGGAACCGCGCTCGGACAAAATGGCTCGAAAATGTAGAGAAGTTTTACCCTATATCTAGCTACTAAGGTTTAGTTGTAATTGATAATATAGTAGATATAGGCGTAGTTAAGATTTCTCTTTAATGTAAATGGGTAGGAAAATAAACAGATAAGCTACTGGTGTTTCCTTTCGTGGCTTTGCCGCCCGCTCCTAGCGACGCTCCCCCCCGCTCGCCCCGCAACATGCGGCGTCCGCGAGTGAGAGTGAGCATCTTGCCGCGCCGGGGCGCCACTGTGTACGCAAGGAATAAAAACGATCGCACCCCGGCGCGCGCGCCTTTTCAACGAAGACGAGCGAGCGGCAACAAGTACGGAAGGAGCAAGTGATTCTTAAAAGCAAAACCATCTTTCATTAAAAATATACAGTCCACAAGAAATCGAAGCGCCCTGCCAGGATACCGACCGACTATAGGCGGCCCTGAGGGTGACAATTTGGTCCTTGCGAGCCGGGTCGTGATCTGCGAAGCAGAATTTGGTCGTTACGAGTCGAGATCGTGACCTGCGAAGCTGAATAAAGAAGAAATCAAGCCGTCCGTTGCGACTCGCCGCCCGTTGTTCGTCTGACCCCCCTCACCATTCCGACCATTCGTTTTCCTATCGGACGGAGCCCGCGTGCTCTAGAGAAGAGTTCACTTCGCGCGGAGGCCGATCTGTTACCGCATCGCCTCGCTCGGCGACACGCGACAATCGACCGCCTAGAAACATCCGCGCCGCGTTCATCATGGTCAACACGCGCCAAGGAGCCAAGAACATCAAAGAACCTCCACCATCGTCGTCCTGCGGCCTAAGAGAAGATTCAACCACAGAGGCTACTAACGAGCCGGTCGCGACCGAGCCACATACGTCAGTGATGCCTCCCGGTGGAATCCTAGGACAGCCGCTAACGACGAGTGAGGATACGCGATCCGTGTTGTCAACAGTGCGCTCGCGGCGCACGACCTCATCGGTGCGGCGGCGGCGCGCGGCGGCGCAACTCGCCGCGGCGGAGAGACTTGCGGAGATCGAGAAAAAGAAATTAGATATCGAGGAGGCGCTCGTTAGGAAAACATTGCAGCTAGAAATGGAAGATATCGACGAGTCGGAAGAAGAGAGGGAGGAGGAAGTTGAAAAAAGCGCGGAACATGAGAACGTACGCTCCAGGACAACAGACTGGGTGTTCGGCTCTCGTGAGCAACCTCCGCCGGCTACGGATCCGCCGACCCAAGATGCAAGGAAGGAACCGACGACGGAGGCCGTGTCTGAAACCGCGCGGCAACGAGACAAGGCCGAGGACGGTGTACAGAGTACGGGTGCGAGCGAGACGGCACTACAACATCCGCCCGCGAAAACGGCAGAGAAAGGATCGACATTGGAGATCGATTCCGGTATCGCGCGGCGGCAAGAGGACGTCGTTAATAATGCGGGAGTGAGTGAGATAGCGTTACTCGCACGTGAGCTTAAAGCTCTAGCGTTGACAAGCCGAGATCGGTGCTGCTCAGCCAAACTGCCCGATTTCTCGGGAGCGACCGCGGACTGGCTGGCGTTCCGGTCCGCCTATCAAGAGCAATGTCGTCGCTTCGATGCAATCGAGAACCTAGCACGCCTTCGCCGCAGCTTACAAGGAGAGGCCAAAATGGTGGTCTCACACCAACTGCTCGCGGGCGGGGACCCGAATAGAGTTATGCAACTCCTAGAGAAAAAGTTCGGCCGAGATCAAGATATTGTGCAATTTCAAATGCGTAGAATGCGCAACCTGCCGAACATAACGGACATTCCCCGCCAGCTAAATGATTTTTCTTGCACAATAGAGGATGTCGTGGCTACGCTACGCGCGCTAAATCAAGAAAAATACCTACACAGCGTAGACGCAGTGCAAGTGATAAAAGCGAAAATGAAGCCGCTAATGTCAAAATATGCGGACTTTTATTACCCAAGGAGAGGCGAGAACACGCCGGAGCTAATAATACTGGCAGAGTTCCTTGAGCGTGAGAGCGACAAAATAGCAGCCGCTTGGGTCATAGAAACAAAGGACGTAGCGGCGAAGGACGGTGCGCGAGTACCTGCGAGCGGTGCCTCGACCGGCCGGCCCGCCGTAAAACAAATGGCTCACGCGGTCAACACGTGCGCGGCCTGCCCGCACTGCAGCTCGGCCGACCACTCGCTCGACGGATGTGGGAAGTACGCGGAGTTAACAATAGACGAGCGATGGGAGATTGCAAGAAATCTGCGGGCATGTTATAGATGTTTACGACTGGGACACCGAGCCGGCGTCTGTAGGACAAAGAAAAGGTGTAATGTGGCAGAATGCGGCCGGCGGCACAACACATTGTTGCATCAGAGTCAATCTACCGAGCCATTGCCGGCGGAAGAGAAGGACGCCTCGACGCCAGAAGAAAGCGCGACGTGTGCGGTCGGTAGCGACGACCGTGCCATGCTGGCGATTGTTCCTGTCACTATTTACGGGCCGTGCGGGCACGTCGCGACGTATGCGATGCTGGACAGCGGCGCGTCGACGTCACTCATCAAAACCGAGTTGGCGGATCGAGTCGGAGCAGTCGGAGTGGCACAAGAGCTCAGCTTGGCCGAGACGACGACGCAAGCGAAGCATCAGTCGAGGCGGATGAACCTCGAGATCGCCGGGCCGACTCACGTGAAATATAAGATGTTCGACGCATACACCGTAGATCAAATGGCGCTGCTACCGCAGTCAGCAAAGGACTACGGACACCTGCCACATCTAAAGGGACTTCCAATCAAGCCGTACGCCAATGTAACGCCGGAAATAATAATTGGAAGGAATAATTATCATTTAATCGCTGTGCTTGAGACAAGAATTTATGGATTGGGATATGAGCTGCCATCTGCGGAACGCACGCGCCTGGGTTGGGTGGTGTGTGGCCCGACCGGGGGGAGGAGCGGTACCGCACGCCGCGACGCGGCGGCGGTACATTTCGTCGGGCACGCATCGCCGGCCGACTTAGATGCGCTCGGCGTGCAGGCTGAAATTACGGACAGCGCCATCTCACTGCCGCCCGAGGAACTTGAAATTGAAAGAGCGACTCAAGAATGCGAAAGTACAATTGACGTCATAAAATCGACAGATGTCGTGCCCGCGCCCAAGCAAGAGCGATTTTCTAATTGGCGAAGCCGCCGACGAGACAAGGGCTTCATCCGCGTGAAAGAGCCGCGCCCACGTTTCAGTGGAGCCAAGAAGAGAAATAGGTACGGCGCGCTGTTTAGCTGGCTAGTAAGGCGCGCCATGCACGTCGAGGTCGCGGCGAGACTCACCACCGACACGGCCATCTCCGCCCTCTGGCGAATGAGAGTGCGGAGGGGCCCGCCTGCCGAAATCAACGGTGACAACGAGAAAACTGAGGGGCGCCGCCGTCGAGCTGCGCCGCGCCTGGGCGAAGCTCGACCTACAGCAGATCCGGACGTTCGCGCTCAACCGAGGCGTGAACTGGCGCTTCATACCACCGGGCGCTCCGTTCATGTGCGGAGCGTGGGAGCGCCTGGTGGGCTCCATCAAACGGGCGCTGAGCGCCACTCTCCACTAGCGAGCACCGACAGACGAGCTGCTCGCCACTCTGCTAGTCGTGGCCGAGCACACTGTCAACGCTCGACTACTGATGCACGTGTCCGTGGATCCAGACAACCCAGAGACCACCCTTTGCTGGGGAGCTCGGCCGGGCTCCCGACGCCGGGCGCCTTCGACGACGCTGACCTGCTGCGCCGCCGGCCGTGGCGTGCAGCGCAACGCCTTGCGCTCGACGGCTGGCCACGTCCGCGTCGCCGACGTCCGCACGATGGAGGGCGTGCTCCGCAGATCGGCGCATAAGATCGTCCGTCTGCCGGTGGCAACAGTCGACAGCGATGCGCGAGTCGACCGGGGGGAGAATGTGGACGACGGACTTAATATGTATATGGGTGACGTGTGCACGACATGCTCTGCATGTCGCCCATAAGTGCAGTGTGTGAGTGTGAGTAAAAGACTTGAGCGAATTTGTGAACATTATCTAGAAAATAGACTAAGTCCGAGGGCGGTTCTGTTTAAGCGAGCGAGTTTGAAGTTACGCCTGCCCGGTGTAGCCGCCTGGCGGTTGTCATGGGAACCGCGCTCGGACAAAATGGCTCGAAAATGTAGAGAAGTTTTACCCTATATCTAGCTACTAAGGTTTAGTTGTAATTGATAATATAGTAGATATAGGCGTAGTTAAGATTTCTCTTTAATGTAAATGGGTAGGAAAATAAACAGATAAGCTACTGGTGTTTCCTTTCGTGGCTTTGCCGCCCGCTCCTAGCGACGCTCCCCCCCCGCTCGCCCCGCAACATGCGGCGTCCGCGAGTGAGAGTGAGCATCTTGCCGCGCCGGGGCGCCACTGTGTACGCAAGGAATAAAAACGATCGCACCCCGGCGCGCGCGCCTTTTCAACGAAGACGAGCGAGCGGCAACAAGTACGGAAGGAGCAAGTGATTCTTAAAAGCAAAACCATCTTTCATTAAAAATATACAGTCCACAAGAAATCGAAGCGCCCTGCCAGGATACCGACCGACTATAGGCGGCCCTGAGGGTGACAATGTACTTACATGTATTGTTATTGCGTATTCTTATTATTATTTTATCTTCATTTCTCACGCTCAACTCTTTTGTAGCTTACTAGCTACTTAGATTCCACTATATTATCGAATCTCAAACATCCAAAGGTTGACTGTAAGAGATCTCTATAAGGGATAAGTCTGCCTTTGCACCTTATGTAAATTTTCTAATGTACTTGTTACTGTTTAATGTTTACTGGAGCAATAAAGAATTTCCTATCTATCTATTTTCTTCTTCCTTCCGTCGCGAAACCACTCTCAGCGTGGTCCTATCACAATTGCATCATTCTGACCGATTATGACTGGTCGCGGGACCGGGTAAAATATTATAAAAAAAAAAAAAAATCTACAGATCTCACACTATGCGCAACTATCAAAGGCATTGAAAATGTAATTTAAAAATAATGCACACGATGAAATTTGACAAATTTATTAATAGGAAATTCATTCTTAATCATATCATACTGACGATAAAGTGAACGGAGCGCAGACTGACCTCGCGCGTAAGGGACCCGCTACCGCCTACAGTTTTTGTCCGCCCGCCTCCTAAGATGGCTCAAACTGTAACTTATCTCAATCCCGAGATTAAATTTTTTCCGTTTCTTGAATAGCGAGAATAGTTGGTGTTTTCCGCTCAGTTCAGTGTAGTCGACACGTCCGAAGGGAAGCACTGACATGGCACCTAGTTCACCAAGATATCACGTGCTGACATCATGGATATAGTAGGTGATGCAGCCAATTGTGTCAGTTTCCATTTAAAAAAATTATAAAAATGAATGTATGAGGAAGCCCTACCGATGATGGCCATATACTGAGAAATGTTCTCATTTCAGTAAACAGGGATTATTTGAAAATTCCAGAACTAATTTAATTATTATTAGGGGCGCTTAGCTGGTACAACCAACCGGCCCGAGACGATAATAAAATAGATTTACTTTTATTCTCGCGCTCGCAAACATTAAATTAAAATTATTGCTTAAATATCTCCGCCCACCGACCTTATAATATTTCAGAGAGGACAGCGTCACCGCCGCTCCGGAAAAAAACTTTGACACGAATAAAGCCACGCGAAACTGTATAATATTACAATACATTAATGTTTAATACTGTTTGTTGGCCTTTTCAAATTTTCAGATGTGTGCATAGTAGCATAGTAGAAAAGGTGTTCTAGAAAAGGTGTGCATCCAAATTTATGCTGACAATTTTTGAAGAGGACAAATTTTTGCATGATATATTATGCATGAAATAAGTTGTCATAGAAGCCGCGTAAGCTGAGGGTTTGTGTGAATTTTTATTGGAACGAAGTTTATTATCCCACGTTAGTACGTAGGTGCCATACCGGAGAATTCCCTTTGGATTGCTGGCTATACTGGACTAGAGGACACAGCCGAGGCTGCTATGCGGTCATCTTTCATCCAGTGAGGTTATATCAACCCAGTCGGCTACAATTTGAGCATACCGCCTAGTAAGGAGCAAGGGAAGGGACCTACAGTTTTACACTGGTTTTTTTTATCTTTTATTTTATGGAAACTGCCACGGTTGGCTACATCACCTACATCATCCGTGATGTCAGCCCATAACACCGGTTGAACTTAGTGCCACGTCAGTGCTTCCCTTCGGTCGTGCCGGCTACACTGAACTGGACGGAAAACACAAACTATTTACATAGCCGTTTCGACCGACCTTTCATTCAGTGCTGTGGTATCAACCCGGACGGGTTAAACCCTACCACCTAGTAATATAAGAAGGGAGTCATATCCCTTAGTCGCCTTTTACCACAAAAACGGGGAGAGATGCAGTGGTGCTATTCTTTTAAAGTACCGGCTCCACACGGTACAGCACGGTTCCGAACGGTGAAGCAGCAGGTGTAAGTATGCAAGTAAATGTTTCCTTTTTAATAAATTAAAATAAAGATACATTTTCAATTACTTGTTGTGTTATTTTAACTAAGAGATTTTCTGTAGTTTTCTAGCATTCAATAGGCAGGCCGTGGATAACCTTAACTCCTGGCGTGGTCATTCCACTGAGTTATGTAGCAGGTGGGTCTTCGTGCCTCACTTGCTGCTTGATAGTTAACTTGACTGAATAATTTGCTAAATGTGGTCGTCGGTGTTGTGCTGCAAGTTACAAGAGTACTTGCAGCACAACACCGACTACTCTGCTTACTCCGGTTGTCGGGATACAGCGTGCGTTATGTACATTTATGTATGTACTCCTCTCTAGTTTCTTATCCCTCAGAGCTAAATCTTTCCTTGAACTAAAATGTTTTTTTTTCTTTTATTTCATTCGTTCTTATCCAACTTATTCTGCTGGATTTATCAAGAGTTCAATTCATTTTTACGCCCCCATAGTTTAGAGGTAAATACAGCAACTTGGAACCGGGAGACGATTTCTCTCGCAGCCTTTACGCTTGTAAGCAGGGTCTCAATTCGTTTTATTTGCGGTTCGGAATGAACCCCATCCGATATATTTTATTCGATCCCAAAGCAGTAAAATGTGTTTGAATGTCCCGCATAACGAGCTGGCTGGTAGTTAGAACATTTATTTATTTAGAAATTATAATTAAACGTAATGAAAATAGCTACAGAAACAAACATACATATGCATACATAAATTAATGCATAAATTCCGACAATCGGGATAAGCAGAGTAATCGGTGTTGTAGGTGCTAAATTAAGTAAAGCATGCTACTGTCTCTGAATTCTGGCCCAATCATGTGACATAAAAACAATGATAAATAAAACATGTTTTTATGTGGCGCCGAGCCACCCATAATGTGTCTAGCGACGCCCATGGGTATTCGGTCGCATGCGGGGGCTGCGAATGCCATGCCGCGCCGGCCTGACCATTCACGCCTCTCTTGAAGGACCCGAGACTATACTTTGGGGGAGGGAATATGTGGGGAGGGAGAGCAAGTAGGCTTTAGTTAGAGTATGTTCGAGATCCAAATCGTCTTCACCTTTTAAAGTTAATCGAATATTTACTTCTTATTGCATCTTTTCTGTAAGAATCTTACATATTATAAAAACAAAGGTAAAAAAAAAAAAAGGTAAAAAATATTTATTCTTATAAACACAAAAATATACAACAGTCAAACAAAAATAATAACGTAATCTATTGTAGTGTTTTTTACATTTTTACGTGTTCTGTCCCTTAAACTAGCCCATAGGCTGTACTATAAGGGGCAGTGCTTCCATTCTTACATCTAAACTGAAGCGGGTCTAAGTAAGTAATATTTACGATTAATGGTTACATATGCACTGTACTTCACTATTCGCTGTTATGTAATAGGTATGCGATAATATTTATATACTTTTTACTTGTTTATAAGCTGTATTTAATAGTTATTTATTGCAATAACATTGAGCGTTACAGTAAAGATGTTTTATCGTGCTACCCGCAAAAATAGTATGTTACTACAAACAAGTTAGGCAATTCAATTAGAAAATGTTTAGCTTGAAATTCACCAAACCGGCAAAGACAAATCGACAAATTTGTTCACCAATTCCAAGATCGAAAGTATGGTATGCCTTCAATTAGTACGTTCTATTCTCGAATGCGATACAGTTAGAAGTGAACCGTAATTAGAGGGATATGGAGGAACGCTTCAATATACATCGGTAAACTGCAATGGGGGGGAAAATTGGAAGGAAGTGTTTCTTATTGTTTTCTCATCAATCTCGTAAGATTGATCAAGTAACAGCATCGGAAAGGGTAGAGCTAATCGAAGGTAGGGATTATTGAAAACCAATATTGTGTGTGGATCAACTGGAACACGCTTCACGCGTGTTGGGAGTTTTCAAAATTCTTCAGCATATGCACGTAGATACATTATGTGTCAATATTTTTAAAATGTTTCAGTGTGT
Organism: Nematopogon swammerdamellus; assembly: GCA_946902875.1. Lineage (NCBI taxonomy): Eukaryota > Metazoa > Arthropoda > Insecta > Lepidoptera > Adelidae > Nematopogon > Nematopogon swammerdamellus. The sequence continues at coordinate 19,027,222 of OX336351.1, forward strand.
GTATCGTAAGTATACATGGCGTTACATGAATGTTGGGAGTTTCAAAATTGTTCTGCATATGCACGTATATTATGTGTCAATATTTTAAAACGTTTCAGTGTATGTATCGCAAGTATACATGTCGTTACATGAATGTTGGGAGTTCCAAAATTGTTCAGCATATGCACGTACATTTTAAAATGTTTCAGTGTATGTATCGCAAGTATACATGTCGTTACATGAATGTTGGGAGTTCCAAAATTGTTCAGCATATGCACGTACATTATGTGTCAATATTTTAAAACGTTTCAGTGTATGTATCGCAAGTATACATGGCGTTACATGAATGTTGGGAGTTTCAAAATTGTTCTGTATATGCACGTATATTATGTGTCAATATTTTTAAAATGTTTCAGTGTATGTATCGCAAGTATACATGGCGTTACATGAATGTTGAAAGTTTCAAAATTGTTTTGCATATGCACGTACATTATGTGTCAATATTTTTAAAATGTTTCAGTCTATGTATCGCAAGTATAAATTGCGTTACTTGAATGTTGGGAGTTTCCAAATTGTTTTGCATATGCACATATATTATGTGTCAATATATTTAAAATGTTTCAGTGTATGTATTGCAAGTATACATGGTGTTAAATGAATATTGGGAGTTTCAAATTTGTTTTGCATATGCACGTACATTATGTGTCAATATTTTTAAAAAATTTCGGTGCGTTTACCGTAAGTATACATGACGTTACATGATTGTTGGGAGTTTCAAAATTGTTCAGCATATGCACTAACATTATGTGTAAAAAAAAATGTTTCAGTGTGTGTGCGGTAAGTATACATGGAGTTACATGAATAGGTGGTAGTATCCGAAAGGGGATGACGTTCTTATGAGCGGAAGTATAGATTAATTATTTGTAAAGTGACTATAATACTTATAAGGTACTAACAAATCATTTGTGATTTGCGAAGGTTGTTTGTCAGTTCTTCTTCGGTTCTAGCTACTTCTTATAAAAGTGAACATCTGTCTGTATTTAGGTAGGTCAAAAATAACAAAACAGCTACCGCGAGCGAAGCCACGGGCAAAAGCTAGGAAATAATGAATCCGAGCTGTCGATCACAAAATAATAAGTACGGTGTTTAGCACCCGCGATAACACTTAGAGCCATGCTTCGTGACAGCTGTCCGTAATACGTTAATCGTCTGGCTTTTCTCGGAACGAAGGCCTACTAGGTTATTCCAACTTAAGGCCCTGTCAACCCGTATTCGCCCGTGCTCCTCTTTCAAGGCGCCGCCGCTTACGCTGGTTGGAGTAGGATGCAACTAAATCAATCAATTTTAGCGCAAGCGAAAATTAAGAGCGTGTCGTGCAAAATGACAGGCGACGGTGCTGCCCCTCAAGTAAATAATATATATCTCTTAACGGTGGCCACCGTAATCCGTTATAATGATTGTGCATAAACTGAGCAATACAAAACTGTTTCCAGTATCTTAGAATATCATAATCAAAATCAAATACAGTTTCATGTGTTGTTTTTTCCAGTTATGGCTTTGTTTAGGAGATATATATTATTTACTTGAGTGGCAGCACCGTCCCTTGTCATTTTGCACGGAACGCTCTTAAGTTTTCACTTTTTTATTCCAAAACTACGGATCGAAACAAAAGAGTAAAAAGCTACGGATTTAGATATATATGTATATTCAATAAATAAAACATATTTTTTTTCCAATGCCTTGATTTGGTCACGTTGCCTTAAATACGTTTTTATAACTATATTCAAAGGCATGTCCATGATTTTTTTTCTATCGAGCGAAGTATTTTCAAAAATCTATCGGCTTGCGCTGATAAATGAAGTATTACATAATATATTAAAACTGAATTTGTCAGGTGAGTAATATTGGTGGTAAACTTCTTGAAATTCGAGTCAGACGCAGGCTATGCGATATAACTATGCGAGTAGGAGGTACTGGCTAGCTCTTCTTATTTCTGAAAGATCTTATCAAAATAACTAATTTCTTTATTTTACAAAGCGGTCCAAGTACGAGTCGAACTCGGGGGTAAAGGATTCCGTACCATTCCGTGTTTCGTGAAAACTTTAAGTAAATAAGAATTACATAAATGTCTTATGAATTTTAAAATTATTTATAATTCGAAGACAACAAATTTGTCGAAATATCATAAAAAAATGTGGGTTTTTTATTAATGTAAATAATATAAATAATAAAAATAAAAAATAAACTAGTATTTCTAATAACGAGCCCTTTCCATTGATATGTCACACAATGCACTTAAAATTTTATTTATTTTTTACTTTCTAATTCGTCCGCCAAATTCGAAATTCGTTTATTTACGCTATACGTCCGTGATTGGATCATCAAACTCTATATATATGTACCAAACTTAAACTTTTTTCGTCCAGTAAGTACTTACATTCAATGAAAATAAGCTGTGACAGATGGAAAGACAGACAGACAGACAGACTCAAGAGAGATTCTATAAGAATTTCGATTTTTTTTTCCTCTTATGAGATACGGAGAGGTTATCGTTCACATTATCGCTTCAATCGTTTTGTCTTACGTATTACACTACTTAATAGTGTAAGTCGTTGTACCGTGTGGGGCCGGTTCTGTACCGTGTGCGGCCGGTACTTTAAAAGAATAGCCCCACTACATATCTCCCCGTGTATGTCGTACAAGGCGGCTAAGGGATATGACCCCCTTCTTATATTACTAGATGGTAGGGTTTAACCCGCCCGGGTTTGTACCACCGCACTGAATGAAAGTTCGGTCGAAACGGCTATGTAAATAGTTTGTGTTTTACGTCCAGTTCAGTGTACCCGGCACGACCGAAGGGAAGCAAGCTGACGTGGCACCAAGTTCACCCGGTGTTATGGGCTGACATCACGGATGTTGTAGGTGATGTAGCCAACCGTGTCAGTTTCCATAAAAATAATAAAAAAAAGTCCCCATCTCGCGTCATTCAGCTTGTATACAGACACAGTTTGTTCGCATATTCCACTTCTAGTACGTTGCGTGTTTGTGCACAACTTGGAATAGATCTCGGGGCCCCGGTTACACAATCAATACGGCTAACTACTGGTGGGAGGGGAGACTAACGATTTATTAAATTCAGTTTCCATTGAACTCTGTCGAGGTTTACGGCCGCCTTAGCCACTTGCCTTAATGAGGTGTCGTTATAGTTGGACCTTGGGCGGCCGCATAGGTACGTCTTTCGAATCGAGGGCTTTGACACCAGAGTTGTATTTTCGGTACCTACTACTTAGCTTTTGCACGGGGCTACGCTGCTGGTTTGGAATATGTATTTTTTTATATTTTTTTCTATAGAAACTGACACGTTTGGCTACATCACCTACAACATCCGTGATGTCAGCCCATAACACCGCGTGAACCAGGCGCCATGTCAGTGTTTCCCTTCATTTCATGTCGGCTACACTGAACTGGACGGAAAACATTAACTATTTAACATAGCTGTTTCGACCGAAGTTTCATTCAGTGCGGTGGTACCAACCCGGGCGGGATAAACCACACCACCTAGTAAGGTAAGAAGGGAAGGTACCTACAGTTTTACGTGGAATCCGAACCACAGTCTAAAGCTACAAAGGTCTAAAGTATAAAGCATTTTCTATTTTGCAAGCTTTTATTTTTAACCGACTTCAAAAAAGGAGGAGGTTCTATGTTCGGCTGTATGTATTTCTTTTTATGTATGTTCAGCAATATCTTCCCCAATTGTGAACCGATTTCGATGATTCTTTTTGTGTTCGGTTCAGTCTAGCTCCAAGGTGGTCCCATTTTTTTTTTGGTCAAGATCTGATTGGAAAGCGAGGCGGAATCGCGAGGCCGAAGGCCGAGCGATTCCGCCGAGTACATTAATAGCAAATAAAAATTACTAAAAAAACTGTGAAATAAAAAACTATTTAAAAAAATATTAAAACCGCCTTCAAAAATGTATGAAATAAAAAAATAAAAATCGAACCCTAGAGTTGAAGGCGGTGGTGCTAAAGCAAGCAAAAATAACCGACCGCCTTCAACTCTAGGGTTCGATTTTTATTTTTTTATTTCATACATTTTTGAAGGCGGTTATTATATTGTTTTAAACAGTTTTTTTCTATCTACTTTGGTTCGTCGTAGTCGAATTGAAATGTATTCTTTATTTATTCTTTATTCATCATCGATAGACAGTACACTGCAGACGGACTCGTCATATTTCAACATTAAACATTTAGCATTTTGCCAGTTCGATTATCACAGCGAAGAATGAACTGGCAAGAAACTTCGCTGGATAGTTTTTGTTTTTACGTCCACTTTTTTTTTTTTTTATGTAATCCGGTATGGGTGGCTGAGTCGGAGGGGCCAAAGCACATGCTCTAACCAGCCAATATCACCTCCGAGAAGGTAGGTGCCATAGCGGAGACTTCCCTGGATTGCTGGATATACTGGACTAGAGGAGAACACAACCGAGGTTGCTTGCGGCCATCTTACATCCAGTACGGTGGTACCAACCCAGTCGGCTACAATTTGAGCCTACCACCTAGTAAGGGGCAAGGGAAGGGACCGACAGTTTTACACCGGTTCCGAACGGTGAAGCAGCGGGTGTAGTTATGCACGTAAATTTTTTCGTCAGAAAAAACTCATTGGTACACGCCGACCGGATTCGAACCTCGGACCTCCCGCATGAGAAGCCGATGCCCAAACCACTCGGCCACCCGCCGCTTAACTTAGTCTACATTTTACAAAAGTATTTACCACTGCCTACACAGTATGAGTCATCATTATTTCCTTGATTATTTCTATCTTTACAAGTATTTATGTATACATGTAATTCATTGTACGATAAACATGATTCATGTCATGCATGATAAATGCGACTAAAGGCAACTAAGGGATATGACCCCTTCTTATATTACTAGGTGGTAGGGTTTAACCCGCCCGGGTTGGTACCACCGCACTGAATGAAAGGTCGGTCTAAACGGCTATGTAAATAGTTTGTGTTTTCCGTCCAGTTCAGTGTAGCCGGCACGACCGAAGGGAAGCACTGACGTGGCACCAAGTTCACCCGGTGTTATGGGCTGACATCACGGATGCTGTAGGTGATGTAGCCAACCGTGTGAGTTTCCTTAAAAAAAATATATCACAAATACAACATGTATTTTCCCTAAGCGTAAACCATTCATATAATAATGTTGAACCCCTTGTTTCCTCGAGGCACCATGTTATTAATGCGAAATACTCTACCATAAAGTAACGTAGTTACAATTTGAACTTTATATTCCTTAACTTAGGTTCTGACTCAAAGTCAAAGTAACAAATTACCAAGCCGCGGCGCCGCCGCCCCGATGAACCGCGCGAGAGCCCTCGTCAAAAGTTTCTGGCAGTCGCCGAATTCGTTGGCCAACGACGTCGTCGTCGGCGCTTCGGTCATAAATTATTTGGAAGAAAAGGGATTGAGTGGAAAAATATTTAATTAAAACATTTTTAGCGAAGAGTTCATCGCACCACTCAGCGCTCCGTCCACAGCGCCACAGAATAGACCAAGACGTAGATTGCACTTACATACATTACATGGGCTAGACTTAATACAGCAGAGAAACAAGACATCGGGCTTTTGAGAACCCATCGGTTCCAAAAATCGCACCGCTAGGGTGTGGAACTGTCTTCCGGCGAGTGTGTTTCCCGAATCCTTTAACCAGGGTGTCTTCAAACTGCGTATCAACGGGTTAGACAGCCTAGCAACAGTCCGCAAATCTGCTGGCATGGCCTGAGCGTGGTTTCGCGAGGAGAGGTGTTTTTGGCTCTGTCGACCGTACCATTGGAAATACAGCACTGAGAATGAAATCTTCACTAGGTTCATCATAGGCTGTCTCTAGTCATTTTTTTCGTCTCCTGTAATTGTTGATATGTGTGTTTTCATTAATGTTAAGCTGAAGGGAAAAATAAATATTTCTTATTTCATTTCATTACGGAAGCCTTTTGCTAAGCGTACGCCGTCTGTCTTCCTGTCTTTCGGTTCGTCCGTCCCTCCGAGTGCTGTATCTTTTTATCTATTAGGTATCGATCATAATTAATTATGTACTTGAACATAGTCAATCTGCATTGATAATATGAACGAAAGAACATTCGAACACAGTTAATAATACAGCCGGAGTCGGAGTCAGCAAAACTTCTTGAAAATGTAGCTGACTCCGACTCCGGCTGTATTAATAATTGTGTTCGAATGACCTTTCGTTCATATTATCAATGCAGATTGACTATGTTCAAGTACATAATTAATTATGATCGATACCTAATGCTATATTTCGATGCTAATCAATGTCGTGGGTGCCTCAGGTAAATTTGGTCACTCGTAAAGTGTTTGCTGCTGCGCATTCTCTGAGACGCTTACAGAACCTTCTCCCCGTTTCTACTAAGATTGCTCTTGCGCAATCCCTTCTACTCCCAATTCTCGACTATGCGGATATCTGCTACTTGGATTTGACTGAGATTCTCCTAGACATCTTGAACGCTTGCAAAATTTGTGTATCCGTTTCATATTTGGACTGCGTAAATACGACCACGTCTCTCAATTCCGTGCAAAGCTTGAGTGGGTACCGATTCGTCTCCGTAGGAACTGTCAAATCCTCAGTCTTTTATATGGCGTATTAAACAATCCAGATGCCCCTGAATACCTTTGCTCTCGATTCCTTCCACTCTCTTCTCACGGCCTTCCTCTTCGCTCTAGTGACGATAATGTCCTAGTGATACCTCGCCACTCTTCTGGTTTCTATACCGACTCTTTCACTGTCCACTCTGCACGTCTATGGAACTCATTGCCGTACCGCATTCGTCACTGTCAGACTCTGGGTACATTCAAAATCCTGCTGAAGAAACATTATCTTAGCAGTTGCTCTGTTGTGGAATAAGGTATTATGTATGTATTATGTATATATTACTTTCCTGTCCAAATGTTTGCACTACCCTTGCCATATTTGTTCTTCACTTACTCTCATCACCCAAAGGTTGACTGGAAGAAATCACTTAAAGTGATAAGTCCGCCTTTGCACGCTACTTTTCTCTTATTTCTGTGCGAATTATTGTTAACTTCTATTGCTTTCTGTATGTTATCTTCTGTCTTGTGTATCTCTGTGTTTTTGTGTGTGCAATAAAGAATTTCTATTCTATTCTATTCAATATTTTCAGAATCATAAATCCGACTTCCTAAGTTTTGCTAGTATGTATTCTAAACTGCATTTTGCCCCAATATATTACAAAATTATCTTATTTTTTCCTTTTTTGTTTTTCGTCGTCGGGTTTTTTGTTTTTTTAACCGTAATAGGTAGCCGGTTGAAATTTTCACAGAATATGTGTTGTTATGGCGGATATGGCAAAGTATCACAATGTTTTGTTAGTATCTACCGCTCACAATGTTTTGATTTCTTTTGATGTTTTTCGTCATCGTGATTTCAATAGTTGTTCAATAGTACGTCCTTTCCATGGTCCTTCCAGCTACTTCTTATTCCGTGGCTGTTAAAGATTTTGCGTTTTTAACCCCCGACGCAAACGAAGTGGTGTTATAAGTTTAACATGTGTGTGTAAGGGAGTGTCTGTCTGTGGCATCGTAGCTCCCAAACGGATGGACCGATTTGGATGCGGGTTTTTTTTATTAGATCGCCGTTTTAATCGGGACGGTTCTTAGGTATGTCTGTAATCAAGCAATCAAGTAGGTAATTAAAGTAATAAAAAAATTATTATCTTAAAAAGTGGATCGATTTAAATGCGGTTTTTTAAAGCTTGAAATAAAAGTTAAATTAGAAAATTTTAAAACCCCCGACCCTTAAAAATTCCAAAATAGTTTCCGTTTACTTCCGGTTCTTAGGTATGTTTGTAATCAAGTAATTAAGTAATAAAAAAAATTCTCCTAAAAAGTTAACTGATTTGAATGCAGTTTTTTTAAAGCTTGAAATAAAAATTCAATTAGAATTTTAAGAAACCCCCTTCCCTTAAAATTTCAAAAATAATTTCCGTTTACTTAAAAGAGTCGGGGGACCACTAAGTAAATAAAAGATAAAACTCAGAGCTGCGCGGGTATTTATTTGCGGTCCCCCGACTCCTTTTTAATTTGTTAAGTAATTAAAAGCAAATTCAATCCAGGGAAGTATCCGGTATGGCACCTACCTTCTCGGAGGTGATATTGGCTGGTCTGAGCATGCACTTTGTCCCCTCCGACTCAGCCACCCATACCGGATAACATAAATATTTTTTTTTTTACTTTTTAATATTTATTAGGATTATTTTCTTCTCTTCAAATCGCAAGTATTCTCTGCCGCGTCGCAGATTCCCGAAGAAATTGTCAAAGAAATTGTTCGCGCGCTGTAATGAGTGGCGGCGAGTCTCCGCTATCTCAATCTAGCACGAATTAGCTTAACTTAAGCTTAATGTCTTCGTCAGATTGAATTCCCTTTGTTTTCTTTGCTTGGCTTGCTCTTTGGATATGCGATATCAGACTGCCTTTGATATTAAATTTAATTGAATACACTTGACATACTGTCGACGATATCTCGGATATTTTACAAAGGAGAATTGCTTTAGGAGAACAATTCGGATTTTTTGAAGCGAAGCTTATTAACGCACGCTTAAAATGGGGACCTAACTCGGAAAAAGTGAATGTCACGAAAGTACGAACGGCAGTTGCAACGTTAGTCATTGGCTGGGCAGCGTTACGCGTTGATACGCATACCAATACGTAAATTGCTTTATGAGAAGAATTCGGATTTTTTGAAGCGAAGCTTTTTAACGCACGTTTGAAATGGGGACCTAACTAAAAAAAGTGAAATTTTACGAAAGTGCGAACGGAAGTTGCAACGCTACTCATTGGCTGGGCAGGCTTATACGCTGGCCAGCCAATGAATGATAAATTTTTTGATTACTTAATAACTTGATTAATTGATTGATACATACATACACACCACACGCCGTATCCCGACAATTGGGATATGGTATGATATTGATACCATCACTTTTCAAGGGTCGGGTTTTTTTTTATTTATAATTTAATGCTTAGCACACAACGCTGACGGCAGTGCAGTGTACGCCCGACGTGACATCCCGGGCGTCTCAACTTGTCGCGCCGGCCGGCCACGGCACACCCGCTGTGCCTCTACTCTACCTGTTTATTCAATAACTATGTAAATTGAGTTCCCGGAGGCTGCGTCAACAAAGCCGGTAGGTACTATCGCAAGCTGCGATCTTAATTGCATGGTACGTGGCGCGAAACAACTTCATGTATCGCCCCTGCAGAGATGGCGTATTGATTGGGAACGAGCTCGGTACCATGCGGCTTCTGGCGAAATGGAACAATTAGGTGATTGTGACATTTTAAACGAAAACTAGGTTAGGTTAAATTTCAGTTGTATTTACTTGTCCACACTTGTACCTTTATTTCGGCGCGCGGAACTATTCGGTTTGCATGAAAGCCACATCTTAGCGTAACCGAAACTGAATTGTATTTAGCCTATCCTATGTCACGTATAGTTAAATGTGCTTGTACTAAGTTTGAATTTATAAAAATAGTCAATTTAGTTTCAGTATCGTACATAGAGTCTACCTAGAACGATAAAAAAGGTATGGACGCCGGACTGTCAAATGCTTGTATGAGAACTAGCGTCACCGAGTTGCGGGGAGCGGAGTGTACTATATTCGACTAAGTATTCCACTATTGTGTGCACTAAACTTGGCTGTAGTGTTTTACACGTAAACACAGAGCATGCGGGCATTTTAAACAGGTTTTTGCGAACGCAGCCGATGACAGACTGACGGGCCAGCGCGCGACCGTCCTATGAAACAAGTATGCTTTCACTTATATCGTGTGTTACGCTGGCGAGGATAGGGTTCGGGGTCCTTACCTTTTTTTATAGGAGTCTACAAACGCAATATCTCATAAAACAAAGTAGCTTACTCCATGACCATCCCTTACTAATTATTAGTATTGCTAATTACCGTTATCTACTCATAAATTAAAAAGGAGCTTGGCAACGGTCCAATTATCTTCTACCTATACAAGTACGTACGTAAGCCGAGCGTTTCCTCTTCCGGTGAATTAATATTCTAAGCCATTAAGCGCTTCCGTATTCATAATAATATTGTACTCGATCGATAGAGGAGAGTGGAAGCTGCGGTAATCCGATGTTTCTCTAGTAAGCTCGCCCGCGCAGAACGCAACTGTGGGCGGATCCACTGCATATACTAATAAAAAAACATTGAACAGACTTTAAACCCTAAAAAGTATTAAAATAATATTTTAATCTTGAGTAGAAGGCGGTACAAAAAGCACAAAAGGGTCAATCTATAAATTTTTAGGTGTGCTGTCGAAACGGTTGCATATAGTTCGTGTTTTCCTTACAGTTCAGTGTAGCCGGCACGACGGAAGGTATTATGGGCTGTCGTCACGGATGTTGTAGGAATGCTCGGTGAAGCTGTTTAACGCGATCCCGCCGTCCCCTTTCCACCTCCGCACAACGCGCACTGGGCAGGGAATGCATCCCTATACGCTGGACTTACCACGGATGCGTATCAATCGGTTCTGCAGATCTTTCCTCCACAGAACTGGTAAACTCTGGAACGCTCTCCCTGCCCACATATTTCCCCCCAACTATAGTCTCGGGTCCTTCAAGAGAGGCGTGAAAAGGCACCTGTCAGGCCGGCATGGCATTCGGAACGCCCGCGTACGACCGAATGTCCATAGGCTTCGTTAGGCACCTTATGGGCGGCTCGGCCAAAATGTCGCGCTTATTATAAAACAATAAATAAAATCTAGCATACCGTGTCAGTTTAAATTTAAAAAATAAAAAAATTAATATATGGTACGAATACCATAAATTATGGTACGTCTGCCAACGCCGCCTCCGGTCTTGCCTATCATTGTAGGGACGTTAATATGCCGTCTTGATAGCTTATTTATTTATTCATTTATTTAATTTTAATTAAATCAAAGCTATACATAAATATTTAACTAACATTATACAGAATACCAAAAACAAAGCAAATTACAGATTAATAGAAACATAAAACCAAAGGAAGAAATACACATTACCTACAGAAATTATTTTTACCGACCAGTGTGTGTCCTGTGTGTGCTGTGTGTGTGTGAGGGTGTGTATGTGTGTGAGTACGTGTATATGTATGTCCGACAATTGATGCATTCTAGAAGCACTCAAGGACCGGCTTAAGTTCACGGTCCTGCCGGCTCCGCTGCTGGTCCCATCGATTTAGTCCACTTAACTGCACTCACTGCGATGCCGCCCCGGTGCGGTGGCGGGCGGCGCGTCCGCACGAACTGACCTCAATAGTACCGACTTCTAGCGCCATTCTTCCACCTTCGATTACGTACCGCTTCCATTTCCTGTGCCCGAGTGTGCGCGGGGAATGGAAGGAGCTCGGCTCTTTCGCTCTATGTTTTTTTTATGTAATCCGGTATGGGTGGCTGAGTCGGAGGGGCCAACACATGCTCCGACCAGCCAATATCACCTCCGAGAAGGTAGGTGCCATACCGGAGACTTCCCTGGATTTCTGGCTATACTGGACTAGAGGAGAACACAGCCGAGGCTGCTATGCGGCCATCTTACATCCAGTCGGCTACAATTTGAGCCTACCACCTAGTAAGGGGCAAGGGAAGGGACCTACAGTTTTACACCGGTTCGGAACGGTGAAGCAGCCGGTGTAGGTATGCACCACGTAAATGTTTTCGTCCGAAAAAACTCATTGGTACACAGCGGCCGGATTCGAACCGCGGACCTCTCGCATGAGAAGCCGATGCCCAAACCACTCGGCCACCCGCCGCTCTCGATTCTGGCTCTATTTCGTGCTCTACCGATAGTCTGCGGGAGGCAATTTTGAAAATGTTAACTTGTTCATGTATTTTGAATTTTTTTATATAGAAAGCGCAACGTGTAGGCCCGAGCCATACATAAGGTGTCTAACGAGGCACGTGGACATTGGTCGCATGCGGGGGTTGCAAGTGCCATGGCGACAGAAGACGAAGGCAGAAGCGATTTAGGCCGTGTTTTCTGATGTAAAATTATTACCGGAATATTTAAAGGAATGAAAATATACTTTAATTTCACACAAAAAAGTTTACAATAGGCGGACTTAATGCATTTCTGATTTATCCATGAAAATAACTAACTCATTATTTTTACAAAGTTTTGCATTTTTACATAACATTGACCATTTAAATTCTATATCATTGCCCAACATATTTAATTTCAACAATGATCTAATTTATATTTTTACATACATACACAGCGTCACGCCTGTTTCCCGGTGGGGTAGGCAGAGACAACGGATCTCCACGTGCCACGATCCTGACACACCTCTGCCGCCTCTTCCACTTATATTTTTAATTACATAATTTTATTGTTTGATAATGAACTGCTGATGTTGCTTAGAATCTACTGTAAATGTATAGCTATTGACGTTTTCTATAGAACGATGATGGATTTTCCTCATATAATTCTCGCTGGAATAAAACACTTTTGACTTTTGAATTAAGGCGCAAATAAGACTCAAAAGGTCAACTTTAAACGAAATTGTTGAGTTATTGGTAAAGATAAAAAATATGTAAAACATACGTAATTATATGTTATATATTGGTCTTTAACATATTTAAACATATTTAAAAACTAACAAAAAAATTATATTTAACTTCTTTGGAAAGGTGTTAAATACATCTAAAAAAAAAAATAATGAAAAGTAAGAAAATTGTACTTTCAAGTTAAATTCTCTTGAGAAGCATAAATTGTTTCAATGCAAGACCTCCATAGAAATATAGATAATATTTTTCCCTACAATCGTAGCTAAAAAAAAAAAATTCCTTCTTTCCAATACGTGAAACATGATATAAAGTGTGATTTTCGCGCAAACGTTCATCATCGGCGCGACGTATCGGCCACCGCACGAGTAGAATGAATCTCGCACCTATTTACATCTGCATATGGTTCGTGTTTCAATCATCCATCAGTGCTCGGGTAGCACGGTTTTTGCACGATTCTTGTTTCCGCCTTAACACACAATAGAAAAACAAAATACACAAACGGATACCCGAGGTATTTCTTTAAATATGTTTACATCAAAATTCACCATTTCTGAAGTGTAACTGCCTAGGCCAACCCGACTCGCGAGACGCTTCGGGGGTAATCCTCAGCTAAGAGACGACGACCACTCCCGTACTACTCTCAAGAGCTACATCATAGCCCACACAACGCAGGCTCACACCGAAGCCGAAGCAACTTACGCTCGTTAAAACTCCCCCGGGCCCCGCAGCGCACTAAGATCCCGACAGTAAAAGCCCGCATTCTCACGTAAGTGTGGCGTCGTGGGATCTGTGGCTATTTAAAAGGCACTGACGGAGAAAAAATAGACAGCACTTAGGAACTTCCTATTTAGCGGAAATCCCTTACGAACATTCTCTGGAAACTTTCGGCAATACGCACTCATCATCATCCGTTATTTCGTAGGCCCATAGTTAACCTTCCTCGTGACGGGTATTCTTGGATTCATACATCTCCAATTACAGATTTTCCTTAAAAGCTAAAATTGTAAAAATTTTTTTATACAACCCGTATCGTATATACGATTTTATTTAAATGAAGTATGTGTGTGAATCTGTTTAACGCTATCCCGCCGTACCCGTTCCACCTCCGCACCGCGCGTTCCGGGCAGGGTTTGCATGCCCACACGCTGAACTTACCGCGGTTGCGTACTAACTAGTTCTGCATATCTTTCCTTTACAGAACCGGTAAACTCTGGGTGGAACGGTCTCCCTGCTCATATATTCCCCCCCAAGTACAGTCTCGCATTCGCAACCCCCGCATACGACAGAATGTCCATGGGCGTCGTTAGACACCTCATGGGTGGCTCGGCGCCACTTGTTTTGTGAATGTAGTGTGTGAGGGTGTGTAAAAGTGTGTGTGAATTGTGAAAGTGTGTGAAATAATTGAGAATTACTGAAACTGTTTTGTATGTCTTGGCTGTATAGCAATTTTTATTTGTATTTAATTTATACTTTGGGAAATATGGAACACTTTATTGTAATAATGTTGTAAGTAGGGTGTGGAAAACAGGTGGAAAGTCATTTTTTCGAGAGGCGTCTTTCTCAGCATCTTGTGCCGCGGCGCGCGGCTTTCTACCTTACTTTACTTCCAACCTTACTTTCTTGCCTAGTTTTAATCTTTCATCGTCCTAAATTTAAGTAGGTAGCCACCCTCACCACCTCGTGTTTTGTTACAATGTACCTATAGAATGTATCTGTGTGAATAATCTAATAAAAAAAAAAACACTTTTTTACATTTAGGTAATTTTTCTTTGCATAACCTGGCAAAAACCTAGCATTTTTAAACATAAATCACGAAATGAAAAAAGTTAAATTATAAAATTAAAAAAAAAATCAATAATTTCCGTTTAGTTACTTAAAGGAGTCGGGCGACCGCTAAGTAAATAACCCCGCAGCTCTGAGTGTTTATATTTAATTTAGCGGTCCCCCGACTCCTTTAAGTAACTAAACAGAAATTACTTAAGGGATTGGGGGTTTTTTTAAATGTGTAGTTGAACTTTTATTTCAAGCCTTTTAAAAAAACTACATCCGAATCGGTATATCCGTGTGATGTAATTTATTGATTACTTCATAATTACTTGACTACTTGATTACTAACGCACCTAAGAACCATCCCGGTTAAACCACCTTTCTAATAAAAAAATTGGCCAAGTGCGAGTCGGACTCGCGCACCGAGGTTTCAGCACCATAAAAAAAACAAACATTGAAAAAACATGTTTCTTGTATGGGAACCCCCCCTTCCTTTTTTACTTTTTCTATTTTTTATTGTTATATTTATTGTTATATCCGCCATAATAACACATATTCTGTGAAAATTTCAACGGGCTACCTATTACGTTTCAAGAGATACAGCCCTCGGACAGACAGACAGACGGATGGACGGACAGACAGACAGACGGCATAGGCTTAGTAAAAGGCTTCCGTACCGGATACGGAAACCTAAAAACATCGTATTCACGATAATATCAGACTGTATCCCGTATTGTGTCATATCAGGGCAATTCCCTTTTATTCTTGTCCGGTTACTATGAACTGGATGGAAAAAAAACGACCTAAAAAGGATTCTCCGCAGACTCCAGCGCAGAACTCGCCACCCACGATCCGGGCGTACCGGATAAAACTCAACAACGCTAATCTGTTTTGTCCCCGTCCACGCCGGTAAGTTTGCCTAGCTAAAACAGTTGCCAGTTGTTTGGGACATTTAAACTCACTTAGGCTGGGGGGAAGGAGGTGCCATCTACGGGCCAATTTGAAACATCTACACCTTGTTAGAGCCCATTGAAGGACGAGGCCTTCACACCCTTCTTAATGGATGGACTGCGACCGCAGGGCGTGTTAAGGGACCGGGGAGAGAGATTCGCCGGACCCGCGAAGGGCTTAATCTGACCGATGGACCTTGCTGACCTTAATACATGCCTAATTAGGTTGCCGAAAGCACGTTTGTGAGGTATCTTCCCCCGATAGCGTCTTCACTCAGCCATTCACCATGACAGCGACGAGCCAGCCTCCTCGGTAGCTCAGTGGTGCGGTCGGTCGATTTTTTTGTTGATTTTTTTAATGAAAAACGTTACACTATTAGCTACATCACCTACAACATCCGTGATGTCAGCCCATAATACCGGGTGAAATAGGTGCGATGTCAGTGTTTCCCTTATTTTCATGTCGGCTACACTGAACTGGACGGAAAACACGAACTATTTACATAGCCGCTTCGACCGACGACATTTCATTCAGTGCGGTGGTACCAACCCGGGCGGTATAAAGCCTACCACCTAGTAAGCTGAGAAGGGAAGGGACCTACAGTGTTTATGTGGAATCCGAACCACGGTCAGCCTACAACGGTCGAGCGGTCAGCCATCCAAGTACTGTCCGCGCTCAGGGTTGCTTAACAACAGTCAACCGGCATCCAGAGACTGTAGATTTTTTCTTGTGGTAACTGACATGCTTGGCTCCATCACCTACAACATCCGTCATGTCAGCCCATAACACCGGGTGAACTAGGTGCCATGTAAAAAGTAAAAAAGTAAAAGTAAAAAAGTTTATTATTCATTTCTAAAACATTACAATTATTTACAATCAATTTTCACTTATTTCATAACATAGTTGTAATTTGTCTTAGTCAGTGCTTATAGTGTTTATTAAATTGACTTTTGGTCTTATTATAAATTCGAGAAGAAGACGAAAGAAACTAAATGTTTAATAATAGGCTCGGCCGACACAAAAAAGGTTTTTGTCTTATAATTAATCACTTTTTCGTGTCTTCGTCATAGCTATTGTGAATTCAAAATGAAAGCATTTAAGGACTATTTCCGCTTGCCGGACGCCCCGCGACATCGAAATATTTCCACTGTTTATCTAAGAAATTTTGAGATGAAACTCGAATATTCAGCGGAGAGAGGGGGGGGGGGGGGGGGGGGGGGGGGGTGGAGGTCGCTTAATATTCATGTATTTTCTTTCGTCAGTCGTCGGCATAAATAAGCAAAACGCACTCGCTACCAGCGGAAACGTCTAAATTCACTAAGTGATTATCGAATTTTAGACGGCGCGACGACGTGACGCAGGTCGACGAAGAGGAAATGTTCGCATCTTTCGGGACGAGTCTGTCGAAGCGCTCTCGTGTGACCCCACCCTGTGTGAGCCGCTGTGAGTTTATTTTTAGGCTTCCGTATCCATATGGATAGGTTCCGCACCTAGAAGAGGTGAAAACGGGACCTATTACTAAACCTACGCGTTCTATCTGTCTGTCTGTCCATCCATCCGTCCGCCCTAGGGCTGCATCTTTTGAACCGTAATAGGTAGCTGGTTGAAATTTTCACAGAATATGCTTTATTATGGCGGATATGCCAACAAATAATAAAAAAATCGAAAATAAAAAAAATTTAAATTAAAGGGATTCCCCTTACAAGAAATGTTCTTTTATTTTTTATTTTTTTATGAAAACTGACACGGTTGGCTACATCACCTATGTACAACATCCGTGATGTCAGCCCATAACACCGGGTGTACTAGGTGCTTCCCTTCATTTTATGTCGGCTACACTGAACTGGACGGAAAACACGAACTATTTACATAGCCGTTTCGACCGACGTTTCGTTCAATGCGGTGGTACCAATCCGGCCGGGATAAACCCTACCACCTATTAAGGTAAGAAGGGAAGGGATCTACAGTTTAACGTGGAATCCGAACTACGGTCAGCCTCCAACGGGCGAACGGTCACCCATCGAAGTACCGACCGCGCTCAGCGTTGCTCAACAAAAGTCGACTGACCGCACCACTGAGCTACCGAGGCTGACTAATTTCCTTATCCCTTAGTCGACTCTTACGACATACGACGGGGGGAGATGCAGTGGGGCTATCGGTACAGACACACACACGGTTCTTAGAACCGATTAGTACATATTCACACTACTAAATGACAAAATAAAAACGATAAATAAAAACCATCCGAGTTTTTAGGGTTCCGTGTCGGTACGGGACCCTATTACTAAGCCTACGCCGTCTGTCTGTCTGTCTGTCCGTCCGTCCGAGGGCTGTAATCTCTTGAACCGTAATAGGTAGCCCGTTGAAATTTTCACTGAATATGTATTATTATGGCCGGTAAACAACAAATAATAAAAATAAGAAAAAGTAAAAAATTCACGGGGTTCCCATAGAAGAAACCAAAAAGTGCATGCGCGTCCGCCATCTACCGGAAAGGGTATGAAGCATTTTAACTAATCATCAATTTTAACTAATATGAAGCATTTCATAAACACACCATAGATGGCGTGAGTGGCGCTGACCATGACATGGCGATGCGGAACCCTCGGTGCGCGAGTTCGACTCGCACTTGGCCGGTTTTTTTACAGGTACTTTCTGGTTTTTCTTTGACATTTGTTTAGCGCGCTCTACCACTATAAAACTTACACTTGGACGATATTCTCCACACCTTGCGGATTCCATATTAAAGAAATATTTGGTTTTCAAAATGTTGCTGTTACTGTAAAAAAAAATTAATTATTACTAGTATTGATTGATAGATAAGTAGTAAAAACCAAACATTCAATAATACACAATTAAAATATAAAATTAAAATAAATACATAAACATATATCCTAATATATATTGTAGTAAATAACACGGATAAGGGGTTCATAAGAGGTCAACTAAGGTCGAATGCCTTTCCATATAAAATTTACGTACATACATACACCTGCTACTTCACCGTTCGGAACCGGTGTAAAACTGTAGGTCCCTTCCCTTGCCCCTTACTAGGTGGTAGGCTCAAATTGTAGCCGACTGGGTTGGTACCACCGTACTGGATGTAAGATGGCCGCATAGCAGCCTCGGCTGTGTTCCCCTCTAGTCCAGTATAGCCAGCAATCCAGGGAAGTCTCCGGTATGGCACCTACCTTCTCGGAGGTGATATTGGCTGGTCGGAGCATGCGCTTTGGCCCCTCCGACTCAGCCACCCATACCGGATAACATAAAAAAAAAATAATAAACTGAAGAGAATTTAATTACTCAACACGGTGAGATTAACGTGAGTCTACTCAAATATAACAAAGAGTACCTACTAGAAACTAATGAAAGATAAATACTGAAATGATTTCTCGCTCTTGCCTCGATTGTGCGCTTCAGTCACTATAATTTTTAATAATAAAATGTCACGATTCATTACGGAGAAATCCGGCGAGCGGAGTGGCCGCCGCGCGCCGGGGCGCTTTACATTTAGCGCGGAGGGCTGGAAATACAAAGGGGTGGTTGAGGTGGAGTGCTCGGAGGGTTCTCCACCTGGCGAGAGGCGCGGCGTGACGATCCCGCACCGACACGGGTGATCTGGAAGCGTTTATGCACAAAATTATATTTATAGTTTTTTTTTATGGAAACTGACACGGTTGGCTACATCACCTACAACGTCCGTGATGTCAGCCCATAACACCGGGTGAACTAGGTGCCATGTCAGTGCTTCCCCCTTTGATCGTGCCGGCTACACTGAACTGGTCGGAAAACACAAACTATTTACATAGCCGTTTAGACCGACGTTTCATTCAGTGCGGTGGTACCAACCCGGGCGGGTTAAACCCTACAAATTCAAATTCAAATTCAAAAACTTTTATTGCAAACAAATTTAAAAACAGAAAACATAAAAGAAAAAAAAAATACATAATAAAAACTAAAATAATTAAATACTTATAACAAAAAAAGAACATTAAAAAGAAAAACAATACATTGTTCGCAAAAGGGATGCGGCACAGCTCTTATTCCTACGGCGAACCATAGGAACGCTGATTTTAAGCCTAACCCTGATATGTTGACATAATTTCGACCTACCACCAAGTAAGATTAGGAGGGAAGGGACCTACAGTTTTACGAGGAATCCGAACCTCGGTCAGCCTCCAACGGTCAGCGGTCACCCATCCAAGTAATGACCGCACCCAGCGTTGCTTAACATTCAATAGCGACAGTTGACTGTCTGCACCACTGAGCTATCGAGGCTGACAATGACTAATTCATATAAGGATACACTAGCGAACGAGAAAAAGAAAATATTATTATGAATTTATGAAAGCTCAAAGCTTAGATCCACTGGTCTAGAAGAGATATAGTTAGTTACGTGTTATATCGTTCGCTTTCGAGTGTCGCCCGGCTAGTAGAACCCACCTACAAGCTCAGTTTGAGAACCGCGGGGTGGTCGCGGAGTAGGGGAGCGAGGAGGGGAACGCGAGGATAGACCGGGATTTCCCCGCGCGGCCGCCTCGAGATTTACTGCTTTATAAAAATTAATGAACCGTTTAAATTTATACGCGACACATGATCGACAATCCACTTGTAAACAAACAAAGGCACTTTGAGCGTAATTCCGACGTGAAAGTGGAAAATTCAATGGAGCTTAACCGCTTTTGTAGAGCCACTTAAAGTGTTTGCTTGGAGACTTACCCTTCGGAATTGTATATATATAATAGGTAAATCTTTACTTGAATAGCGAAATATTTCGCCGAAATACTTCGCGGCAACCCGTGAAGTATATACACTTAGAATTATACTAGCTTTTGCCAGCTGCTTCGCTCGCGTAAAATTCGTATTTAAAAAGAAGAAAGTAAGTAAGCTCGCTACCGTACCTTTATTTCGGCTCGCGGAACAATTCGGTTTGTATGAGAGCCACATCTTAGCGTAACCGGAACTGAATTTTATTTAGCCTATCCTGTGATGCAGTTAAATGTGCATGCACTACGTTTCATCGAATTCGGATGATCGGTTTAATAGATATGGAAGAACATACATACATACATAGAGAAAAGATTTCTAAAAATTGTCAATTTAGTTTTAGTATCCTATATAGAGTCTCCAAACGCAATATCTCATAAAACAAAGTAACTAAATCCATGACCATCCCTTTCAGATTTATTATTAGTATTGATTAAATGCTGTTTACAAAGACACGACTAAATACGAGAATTCAATATAGTCCACGGGGATTTTTTTTTCTTTCTGAGAAAATGCTTCAGTGTTTGAAGTCACGTCGTCGTGCCTCCGGCTGGCTCGGTAGATGAAAGGCGTCGCGCGGCCGGGCGGGCGGGCGGGAGGCTCTACGCGTCGGCGGTAGAGCCTTTTTAATCAAAATGTGTGGCTTTGACGAACACCGGGCACCTTCGAGGGGCTTCTACTTTCATCAAACGTGAGATTTTTCCGATGTTTACTCCTTATTGGGTCGCTGATGTGGCGTAGGTGTGCCGGATTGGAGGATATTGGAGGAAAATCGTGGGTTTTCTGGTTCGTGATCGAATATACGATTAATGTGATTCCGAATAGGGTGGCACAAAGCGGCGGACAACGGCGGTGGGTATTGATTTCAGTAAAATACTTTATTTTCTGAATGTAATCTTATAAACATTACACTCAGGAGTTGAATACTAGTATCAACGTATGTTGAGTACTAATAACTAGTTTATAAATTCCGTATTAACATGACAAGGTGGGTTTTAACACCTGATATACTTAATTAATAAGTCTTTGTAGTCAGAACTCTCAGTAAAATTGTTAATCTTGTTCTCAAGCTTTGTTTTCGATAGACTGTCCTAGTCACTAAATACTTGTAATAATTTGTATGAAAAAAAAAACCTGCGAAGTTACCTACTTACCGGTTCTTCTTAGTTATCTTAGTAAAGTAGGGTGTAATCGAAACGGGTAGAACAAATTGCGACAAGATCGAGTGCAGTTTTACTGCCATATGAATGATCAATCAATATCAATACTAATAATAAATCGGTAAGGGATGGTCATGGAGTAAGTTACTTTGTTTTATGAGATATTGCGTTTGTAGACTCTATGTATCATACTAAAACTGTTCAACTCCTCCATAACTCTTAAACCGATCATTCGAATTCGATGAAACGTAGTACAATCACATTTAGCTCTACAAGACACAGGATAGACTAAATAGAATTCAGTTCCGGTTACGCTAAGATGTGGCTCTCATGCAAACCGAATTGTTCCGCGCGCCAAAATAAAGCGGGCTTACTTACCATCTTCTTTTTAAATACGAATTTCACGCGAGCGAAGCCGCAGGCAAAAGATATTTATATGAATATGGGGACAGGGATTTGATGATAATTTGTGTGTTGTAGGTAGTACTCTTATAAGTATTATATTGAAAATATATAATTACAAGCAAATACCTAAATTTAGAAAAAACTATAAAATGAAATAATCTTCCAAAATAGGGACTCCTGGAAAAGTCCCCATGATGGAAGTCGCATTCCCTCTCTGTACTGCTAGGCTGATTTTATTATATTGTATTAACCGGCGGGTGGCCGAGTGGTTTGGGCGTCGGCTTCTCATGCGAGAGGTCCGCGGTTCGAATCCGGTCGGCGTGTACCAGCGAGTTTTTTCTGACGAAAAAATTTACGTGCATACCTACACCTGCCGCTTCACCGTTCGGAACCGGTGTAAAACTGTAGGTCCCTTCCCTTGCCCCTTACTAGGTGGTAGGTTCAAATTGTAGCCGACTGGGTTGGTGCCACCGTACTGGATGTAAGATCGCCGCATAGCAACCTCGGTTGTGTTCTCCTCTAGTCCAGCATAGCCAGCAATCCAGGGAAGTCTCCGGTATGGCACCTACCTTCTCGGAGGTGATATTGGCTGGTCGGAGCATGCGCTTTGGCCCCTCCGACTCAGCCAACCATGCCGGATTACATAAAAAAAACCGATGGTGGCAATTATGAAAATTGACGTTGACGCTGGAGCGGGCTATATAGACCGCTAGAGCGCTATATTCAACTCAAAATTGTTCAATTGTCTAGAAGCATTTCCATGCTTAGCCGTAAATGAAATGCCGCGCTATATACAAAGTTTAAGCCAGGCGACCAGCGATGCAAGCCCGGGAGGCACAAAACGGAGCATAAAAGTCCGACTTGATCCCGGCTTGGCCCCGATTTGAGCCGCTTGCAACGCGCAAGGAGTCGGACTCAATTATTTAATCTCAGCACAGATACAAGGAAATATGTTCTATCTATCTATGTCAGCCTCGATAGCTCATTGGTGCAGACAGTCGACTGTTGCTATTGATTGTTATGCAACGCTGTGCGCGGTCAGTACTTGGATGGGTGACAGCTTGACCGTTGGAGGCTGACCGTGGTTCGGATTCCACGTAAAACTGTAGGTCCCTTCCCTTCTTACCTTACTAGGTGGTAGGGTTCAACCCGCCCGGGTCGGTACCACCGCACTGAATGAAACGTCGGTCGAAACGGCTATGTAAATAGTTTGTGTTTTCCGTCCAGTTTAGTGTAGCCGACATGAAATGAAGGGAAGCACTGACATGGCACCTAGTTCACCCTGTGTTATGGGCTGACATCACGGATGTTGTAGGTGATGTAGCCAAACGTGTCAGGTTCCATAAAAAAAAACCATCTATGTCAGCCTCGATGGCTCATTGGTGCAGACAGTCGACTGTTGTTATTAATTGTTAAGCAACGCTGGGCGCGGTCAGTACTTGGATGGGTGACCGCTTGACCGTTGGAGGCTGACCGTGGTTCGGATTCCACGTAAAACTGTAGGTCCCTTCCCTTCTTACCTTACTAGGTGGTAGGGTTCAACCCGCCCGGGTCGGTACCACCGCACTGAATGAAACGTCGGTCGAAACGGCTATGTAAATAGTTTGTGTTTTCCGTCCAGTTCAGTGTAGCCGGCACGACCGAGGGAAAGCACTGACATGGCACCTAGTTCACCCGGTGTTATGGGCTGACATCACGGATGTTGTAGGTGAGGTAGCCAAAGGTGTCAAGTTTCCATAAAAAAAAAAACAGACGGAAGGTACAGACGTTTTACGGGTAATCCGAACCACGGTCAGCCTCCAACAGTCAATCGGTCAGCCATCCAAGTACTGACCGCGCCCAGGTGTGCTTAACAAGAGTCGATCGACCTCACCACTGAGCTACCGAGGTTGACATTGTTATTGACATAATATTATGTTATAACGAGGACAAAAATAAATTTTTCTTAGTACAGAACGTTAAAAAAAAAACATTTCATCTCACAACACAGACCGAGCCTGTAGCACTTAGCCGCGAGCTTACGAAAAGCATTCGCGCTCGACACCACTTCTTCAGACTAGAGTTGCCGAGAGCGACTCCGGTTTACGCGGTGCGGTCAGACTTATTTAGTTAGAGAAGCAGCGCGGGGTCCAAACTGGCGCGTGGTGGCTTCGCGCGCTGCATACTGAGTTCATTTGTGTCGGGCGCTCTGTCAAAGGGGTCCAAATATAGACTTCGCCCTTGAAATCCAGCGAAAACAATCTCGCACGCTCCACAATAACGTAATCTAACGATCGCTTCAAAATCATCTCCTAATAAATAATGAGAAGTTTCTACGGGCGACCGGCGACCGAAAGTCAATAGTATATGAATATTCTTATAACACTCGAGAATCACTTTATCGATTTTTTTTTTATTGATCGCCATGATTGATGAATATTTTTGTCATAATTCGTATACGTTTTATTAATATTTCATTTGCGGCAGTACTTTAGTAACAAAAAGTCAACACTCATGGTCGCTC
This sequence comes from Nematopogon swammerdamellus, assembly GCA_946902875.1. Classification (NCBI taxonomy): domain Eukaryota; kingdom Metazoa; phylum Arthropoda; class Insecta; order Lepidoptera; family Adelidae; genus Nematopogon; species Nematopogon swammerdamellus. Next base: position 19,051,343 of record OX336351.1, read on the forward strand.
CTAATTGGTTGGTTTGAATTTGTGAAGTGTAACGAACACCGATAAGAAGAGAGGATGCAGAAGTGGATAGCGAGGAGTGAAGGGGGGCGGGGAGAGAGGGAAGATTGCGGTTGGCTGGCTGGCAGGCGGCGGTCGTGTGGACGGATCGACGATGAAGACGATAGTGTACTTGAGTTTGTTTGTAGAATTGATTAACCGAGACAAGTGAATCAATATGTGATACGCTACATTGAAGTTTATATTCATGACATTTTTATTTATAGGTAATTGGTTAATTTACTTTATATATTATACTTTGTTGTACTGTTCATATTATGTGTAATAACGATGTCTTCAAATTGGTAATGTTTATATGCTCATCATCACTCATCATTATGCATATTGAAATAACCTAATACAATAAAATTAAACTAAAATTAAGAAATATGATAAAACTAAACTAAAATAACTTCGGGATAAACCCTACCACCTAGTAATTTTTTAAAAAGTTTTATTGTAATATGTTTCAGTTATTGCCGTGTGGGGCCGGTACTTAAAAAGAATAGCCCCACTGCATCTCTAACCATGCATGTCATAAAAGGTGACTAAGGGATAAGAACAAGATGCCGTGCTAAAGGGCGATAGGCTCGCCACCTCTCACCTTGGGACGGTACTTCCACCGAGTCATGCAGCAGGTGGGTTTTCGTGCCTTACTTGCTGCTTGATCGATTGAATCTTGTTCGAATACTGTGCGAAACGTGGTGGTCGGTGTTGTGCTGTAATTTACCAGAGTTCTTGCAGCACAACACTGATTACTCTGCTTACCCCGTTTTTCGGGATTCAGCGTGTGTGATATGTATTATTTATTTATTTTGTAAGATAGCTTAATTTTAATTATAATTGTACACGATTGTAAACCTTACTTGATAATTATTTTAATTGACAATATAAAATTGATAATACTACTGTCGATGGCACTGAACTTACTAAACATATCGTACTCTGTACTAAAATGCACGTACGTTCACGTTTGTAATACTTTTCCAAACACTCTATCAACGTTAGCACACGTCGAAACACTTGGAGCATCCTACATCTTACGTGGCTCGAGAAAGCGCGAAAGTGTAGAGTGCTACGATCTGAATGATGTACCGCCCAGCGTCGTCGCCGTTGTACCGTCGCGACGACAGAGCGTTATTGCTCCAGTTCGGAGCGGTGCCGGAGACGCACACATCTGACGTGCCAACACGTTGCGTAATACGTCACAGTAAGAAATATTATGTCAAAACTTTCAGCAGCGGGAGCACAAATGCGTCGATAAGCCTATATCGATCGATAAACATCTATTTGCTTCGTTCGACGAAGTAGAATAGAAGAAGACGAATAGATGTTTATCGATCGATATAGGCTTATCGACGCATTTGTGCTCCCGCTGCAGGTAAGGACAGGGCACGCATTCCACTGGTAGAGCGTCGTCCCTGTCGCACAGAGGCGTGCGATTTCGTGCAACAGGGACGACGCTCTACAACCAGATTGTCTCTTTCTAAAGATATCTTTGAACATGCCGCAGGACAGATTTTCTCTATAGATAGACACCAGTTGCGAGACATCGCCCGCAACAAGTTTTTTTTTTATGGGAACTGACACGTCTGGCTACATCACCTACAACATGCGTGATGTCAGCCCATAACACCGGGCGAACTAGGTGCCATGTCAGTGCTTCCCTTCATTTCATGTCGGTTAGACTGAACTGGTGGACGGAAAACACGAACTATTTACATAGCCGTTTCGACCGACGTTTCGCTCAGTGCGGTGGTACCAACCCGGTCGGGATAAACCCTACCACCTAGTAAGGTAAGAAGGGGGGAAGAGGCCTACAGTTTAACGTGGAATCTGAACCACGGTCAGCCTCCAACAACGGTCGAGCGGTCACCAATTCAAATACTGACCGCGCTCAGCCTTGGTTGAAACAGTCGACCGACCGTACCACTGAGCTACCGAAGCTGACAACACTTGCGGTTGCAGGCTCGGTTGCATGCTATGTACGCGCACAGTTGCAAGCAGCACGCAGACTCTAGACTAGTTACGCGTTATGTTACGAGTGCATTTGTCCCCTAGTGAACCTAAGACTTTACTAAAATTATGGCAGTCATAATTACGCTCCTACTTAACTATTTTCGGTGTTGTTTCTTACGTGTGGAATTTTCGGTTTACATAGAGTTATTCAATGAGACAGAAAAATTAATAAATATTACTAATGTTTATTATTAACATCCCCCCGTTCATGTCGTAAATGGCGACTAATGCGCGGTCAGTACTTGGATGGGTGACCGCTCGACCGTTGGAGGCTGACCGTGGTTCGGATTCCTCGTAAAGCTGTAGGTCCTTTCCCTTCTTACCTTAATTACTAGGTGGTAAGGTTTATCCCGCCCGGGTTGGTACCACCGCACTGAATGAAACGTCGCGTCGGTCGAAACGGCTATGTAAATAGTTCGCGTTTTCCGTTCAGTTCAGTGTAGGCAACGTGAAATGAAGGGAAGCACTGACTAGGCACCTAGTTCACCCGTGTTATGGGCTGACATCACCGATGTTGTGATGTAGCCAACCGTGTCAGTTTCTATAAAAAAAATTATAATAATGGATAAAGACAAGATGCCGTGCATCATCAAAGGTATATTTAAGAGGAAAGCCAAGAATATTTTGACAGAAAATATAATATATAATTTAAATGAATATTTTGACGAAAAATTTAATTTGACATTTGATAAAAACTGACGGCTTAGGAATACATTCTGTATGTTAATTTATATAATTTAATGTCTATTATTGTTAGTGATTGTTACACTCTACATACATACATACATATCACACACGCTGAATCCCGACAATCGGGGTAAGCAGAGTAATCGGTGTTGTGCTGCAAGAACTCTGGTAAATTACAGCACAACACCGACCACTACGTTTCGCAAATTATTCGAACAAGATTCAATCGATCAAGCAGCAAGTAAGGCACGAAGACCCACCTGCTGCATGACTCGGTGGAAGTACCATGCCACGATGAGAGGTGGCGAGCCCGTCGCCCTTTAGCACGGCATCTTGTCCTTATCCCTTAGTCGCCTTTTACGACATGCACGGGGAGAGATGCAGTGGGGCTATTCTTTTTAAGTACTGGGCCCACACGGTACTCACGGTTACACTCTATATTATTATAAATAAGATGTTGATTATGTATTAATCCAATTTGACGATTTCGATAGCATTGGATCCATAAGGATAAAAAAAAATGCTCAATGAAATAAAAATGATTGACTTTGACTTTGACTTTGACTTTGAAAGAGCCACCTCTCACCCTGGCACGGTTCTTCCGCCGAGTCACGCAGCAGGTGGGTCTTCGCGCCTTCCTTGCTGCTTGATAGTTATGTTGTTCTAATACTTTGCTAAACGTGGTGGTCGGCGTTGTGCTGTAATTAACAAGAGTACTTGCGGCACAGCACCGATTCCTCTGCTTACCCCGATTGCCGGGATACAGCGCGTGGTATGTACATACAAATTTATATCAAACAATTTTCACAGGTTTATTTCCAAGCATTCACGGAAAAAACGGTTAGTCAGTTAGTAACTAAATTTAGTGTAATATGTTACAAAGCAGTTTAGTTGCTGTGGTGACTACAAAACTAGCAGTTACCACAACTAAACCGAGTTTAGTAAATCAGTTTGGTTGCTTCCTACTTAACTGTTTGTTAAAGAGCAACAATTAATTTTGTAAACAGTAGCCATACTTCGGTAGTTGGTTACAAAAGAGGGATTTACTAAATAATGGTTAGTTGCCGCAACTAAACCGGTTTAGGTAACTTTATTTAGTAGGTACCAAATTTGAGTAAAAAACAACTTTACTAAACAGTTTAGTAATAAACATTTTCTCAGTGTTCCTTTCGGCGCAAATTTAAAACCATTTCAACCAAATTGTTCCTGTCACAACCCTCGTAGAATACAATATTGCTGTACTGATATTGAAGCGCGATGCAGGAAATTTAAAAACGCATGCAAGCCCGCGAAAACAAAAGCTTTTTTTTATGAAAACTGACACGATTGCCTACATCACCTACTACATCCGTGATGTCAGGCCATAACACCTTGGTGAACTAGGTGCCATGTCAGTGCTACCCTTCGGTCATGCCGGCTACACTGAACTGGACGGAAAATGCGAACTATTCACATAGCCGTTTCAACCGACCTTTCATTCAGTGCGGTGGTACCAATCGGGGCGGGTTAAACCTTACTATAAGGTAAGAAGGGAAGGGTAGGTCCCATCCCTTCTTACAGTTTTTTACGTGGAATCCAAACCACGGTCGAGCAGTCACCCATTCATCCACTGATCGCGTCCAGGTGTGCTTATCATCCGACCGACAGTCGACCGACCGCACCACTGAGCTACCGAGGCCGACGATGCTAGTAAAGAGTAAAATACTATGGCGTACAACTCGCTTAGAGTCAGTACAGTGTGTCTTGTTCAAAACGGCTCGCCCTGTTCGCCTTTCACATATGTCAAACGGGATGGCCGCCTTCACATCCACTGTTTGTGAACAATGAATATTTAATGCGAACACTCGTGATAAAGAAATTAGTTAATTAATTTCTAATAGAGAGAAATTGTACAACCTTCACGTCGACCTCCATCACACCAATTAGTGTAAAAGTATGTTTTGTTATACATAATTATACTAACATGAATACCTAAATACTACAATGCTGCGTGCGTATGTGCATAATACATATGTGTTACAATGAAATTAGATTATGATTTCAGATGTGTATTATTACAATTAATTTTGTCAGCCTCGATAGCTCAGTGGTGCAGACAGTCAACTGTCGCTATTGAATGTTAAGCAACGCTGGGTGCGGTCAGTACTTGGATGGGTGACCGCTGACCGTTGGAGGCTGACCGAGGTTCGGATTCCTCGTAAAACTGTAGGTCCCTTTCCTCCTAATCTTACTTGGTGGTAGGGTTTAACCCGCCCGGGTTGGTACCACCGCACTGAATGAAACGTCGGTCAAAACGGCTATGTAAATAGTTTGTGTTTTCCGACCAGTTCAGTGTAGCCGGCACGATCAAAGGGGGAAGCACTGACATGGCACCTAGTTCACCCGGTGTTATGGGCTGATATCACGGACGTTGTGGGTGATGTAGCCAACCGTGCCAGTTTCCATAAAAAAAAAAAAAAATTATTTACTAGTACTGTGGAATTTGTAGGAGTATTAGATTTTGTATTATTTTGAATGTCTCTACTCGCTTATGCTGATAAGTTGATAACTTTATCTGTGAAATTCTATATATATTTTTTGGTTAACCGTTTGGGAGATGTGTACGATGCCACAGGCAGATACACAGACGCACACACATACACACAGGTACACAGACAGACGGAGGTGTAACCTTATAACACCCCTCCTTTTGCGTCGGGGATGAAACATTCATAATTTAAAAGATATTCCAGAAAATATACAAAAATAGAGCACCCCCCCCCCCTTATCTCCAAAACTACTGCGTGAAATTTGAAAAAAAAATATCTAAAATATAGGTCATCTCTGATGGGTTTTTAAATTACCGTGGTTGTTAGACATTATTTTTAAACACAACAGCTTTACTCACGGTTTTTCACGAGCTATGTGGCTCGACGTTTCGGGCCATACGCTTGGCCCGAAACGTCGAGCCACATAGCTCGTGAAGAACCGTGAGTAAAGCTGTTGTGTTTAAAAATAATGTAGGTCATCTCTTATAGTTTACAGGAAAATCCTAAGTCTGAAAGTTTACACGGAAAACGGAATGGTACGGAACCATCTCGACGCGAGTTCGACTCGCCATTGACCGCTTTTCAACCCCTGACGCAAAAAACGGAGGGGTGTTATAAGTTTGACGTGTGTGTGTGTGTGTGTGTGTCTGTCTGTGGCATCGTAGCTCCCAAACGGATGGACCGATTTGGGTGTGGTTTTTTTTTATTAGGAAACTTGTTTAATCTGGATGGTTCTTAGCTATGTTTGTAATCAAGTAATCAAGTAATTAAGTAATAAAAATATATCTTAAAAAGTGGACCGATTTGCATGCGGTCTTTTTTTTAAAAAGCTTGAAATAAAAGTTAAATTACAATTTAAAAACCCCGACCGTTAAAAATTCAATAATAATTTCCGTTTACTTACTTAAAGGAGTCGGGGAACCGCTAAGTAAATAAGATTTATAAAATCTCACAGATGCGCGGCAATTTACTTAGCGGTCCACCGACTCCTTTAAGTAAGTCAGCGGAAATTATTTGCGACTTTTTATTCTAAATTGTGGTTGAATATTTCATACGAACAGCTATGAATTTTGCCAAAACAACGCTAAAGTTAATAAACCCCATTGCAATAAACAATTAATTAATTAATATAAACATATAATGCATGCACAATTATAATAATTAATTAATATTAAAGACGCAGGCATTACAATTTGCAAAGATAACAATATCAATCAATATTTTCCAAAAGCTGTTAATGCTACTATCCAGAAACTGCCAAAAAGTTGCCGACAACCGTCCAACAACGACCATTACAAATCCCCTTATGGCAAGACGACAGAGCGGAAACACTTGAGCCAACCCGAGGGGACTCGAGTAGCTACGTCGCAACAATTGCAACTTGTCACGTTGCAATAACAACTTTGTTTTTCGAACGTGATTTTTTTACACAAAACATCCTACCAATATACAGCAGTTGGACTCTAGACACAAACACGAGGTATTCTTCCCTTGACTCTCTTGTGTTCTGACAAAGAGAATCTATTCTCACGTACGAGCATGTTGGATTTTCTTGAATTCAGGACAATAAGGATTTTGAGGACGCCGCGCCGCCCGGTCGCTTCGTGGCGACTTGCGACTATATTTCATTGCGAACTACGAGTATATTTTTATTTCCGGCGACAATTTTTATGAGCTCAAACTTGGCGCGAAATTCGCGTGTGTTTAAAATAACGATAATGTTTTATTCGATAAACACAGAACATTGTCTGATTGTCTTCTACTTTCATACCTTTATTTTATAAAACTTCAGTAAACTTATAATATTTCGTATTTGCTATAACTTTATGCGAGAAGTAACTTTTTTTTTATGGAAACTGAGACGGTTGGCTACATCACCTACAACATCCGTGATGTCAGCCCATAACACCGGGTGAACTAGGTGCCATGTCAGTGCTTCCCTTCGGTCGTGCCGGCTACACTGAACTGGACGGAAAACACAAACTATTTACATAGCCGTTTCGACCTATTAATTATTTAGCCCTTATAAAACTGTGAGTTGATTTTATGCTACATTACCTACTTAATAGCCACAATAAAGATATACATACATACATACCACACGCTGTATCCCGACAATCGGGGTAAGTAGAGCAGTCGGTGTTGTGCTGCAAGTAATCTTGTAAATTACAGCGCAACACCGACCACCACATATACTTCTCGCATATCAAAGGTTAGTTAGAATAAAATGCCTCACGGCGTTAAGCTCGCCTAGTGTGGGTAATTTGTATAAATTGGTATTCAATATAGAATATACACATAAACATATATATGCATACATTCACATTTAGCAAAGTATTAGGACAAGATAATAACTATCAAGCAGCAAGTAAGGCACGAAGACCCATCTGCTGCACGACTCGGTGGAAGGACCGTGCCAAGGTGAGAGTTGACTCTAGCCTAACAAAACAAATCTACATTACATATTAAATTCCCTGAACAAAATATATAAATATCAAACAACACTATAGATCCACAAAATACTTTGACCTTATCCGCACTCGGCTTAAGCTAAATATACACTTTAATTAATCTTGATTTAATTCTCGTTAAATTGTATTACTGCGTGCACTGTTTTGTTTTGCCTAATTAGAAAATGGCGGCCACAAAGAGAGTGTGCGGTTTAGCTTGTTCGAATAAAACAAGGGCTCGAGCCCACAGAATATCGAATCACTCGAGCAGGGGACTCTTGTTAGAAGTGTCCAACTGTCCAGTGTGCTGCTTTGTCTTAGGCACACTTCGATAGTCCCAAGTAACCAGCTTGCGGACATTGTGTATGTTATAATTAAATTGAAAGTTTCTTTGTGTCAACCTCTGCTGCCCGATGTGTCCCAAATCTTGAGACATTACAATTCTTTGACAGTCGACTACAGTCTCGAGCATTGTTTATGTTATAATTGGACGTTTAGTGTGGGTTACCCTCTTCAGCCTGATGTTTCCTAACATTCGACTACAGTCTCTGGCATTGTGTATTTTACAAATTGGTCGTTTAGTTTTTGGTTACCCTCTTCAGCCTGTTGTGTCCCAACTCTTGAGATATTAAAATTCTTTGACAGTCGACTTCAGCCTCGGGCATTGTCTATGTTACAATTGGTGGTGTAGTTTTTGGTTATCCAATCCCAAGTTTTGAGATACACAAAGAGAATGTGCGGTTTACCTTGTTCGAATAAAACAAGGGCTCGAGCGCACAGAATATCGAATCACTCCAGCAGGGACTCTTGTTAGAAGTGTCCAGTGTACTGCTTTGTCTTAAGCAGACTTCGATAGTCCCAAGTAACAAGAGTGCGGACATTGCGATAATTAAATTGATCATTTGTTTGTGTCAACCTCTGCTGCCCGGTATGTCCCAAATCATGAGATATTAAAATTCTTTTGACAGTCGACTACAGTTTCGAGCATTTTTATGTTACAATTGGCCGTTTAGTGTGGGTTACCCTCTTCAGCCTTATTTGTCCCAACTCTTCAGACATTCGATTACAGTCCCTGGCATTGTATATGTTACATTTGGTCGTTTAGTTTTTAGTTACCCTCTTCAGCCTGTTGTGTCCCAACTCTTGAGGTATTAAAATTCTTTGACAGTCGACTTCGGCCTCGGGCATTGTCTATGCTACAATTGGTTGTTTAGTTTTCGCAGCCTCGGGCATTGTCTATGCTACAATTGGTTGTTTAGTTTTCGGTTTCGGTGTCCCAACTCTTGAGACATTAAAATGCTTTGACGTACAGACGTTGCCTTTTTATAAGAAGTAGAGAACAATATTTACAATTTACACCTAGAAAATGCCAGACAAGTAGGGCGCAACTAGCGTCGAGCGTCTGCAGAGGAGAAAATAGGCACACGACGCGAAGTGGGACAAACTGCTCTGAAACTGAGGCCCGCTTCAGGAAGTTTTGCTCGTGGCTCTTCGCTTTTTTTTTTGCGGAGTGTTTGCGTCGGAAAGAACGTTGTTTTTATATTTGTGTCGCTGTGCGAGTGCTCTAATTAAAATAGTGTCTTTTCCGTTTCGTTACCGTTAGGCATCTACTTGTAGGTGACACGATGCCACATGTCGCGCTACCCATAAAAAAAAGTAACCACGTAATCAAAAGATAGATCTTAAAAAGTTGAAATAAAAATAAAATTACACATTGAAAAAAACAACCCCGACCCCTTAGTCAAAAATAATTTCCCTTTAGTTACTTTTAACCCCTTGGCTGCAGTGGATGCAATTTCCGCATAACCAAACCACCAGTTTCCCTCGAATTTATCCGTGCGAAACTTTCTCCACGCAAAATCAATTATAAAATCATAACTCTGAATAGTTTCTCGGGACACTGACTCGTGCTCGGGACCCATATAAATTTGCACCTCGTTGTAATCTAGATGAAATTGTCTTTCATATGATATAGGTTTGAACTAATTGAATTAATTGGAATGAATAGAAAAATTGGCAAAGTTAGAAATCAAATTATTAACGGGTGTATGCAAGAAAGAATAAAGATAACTCAAAAAGTAAATCGATAACGTATATTTTTTTTATTTTAGAATAGAACTATAGATTTCTAATAAAACTACATCAAATTTGGTAAATATCTTCTTGAATTTTTTTTTCTGAGAACTGAGAAGAACACTCGTTCCGTATCGTTCGCGCAGTCGCAGTTGAGGCGGGACTGTGTAAACATTTGTTTCTAGATCAATCCACAGCTTACACTCGGTTGACCATTTTTTGTAGCATTCTTTCATCATTCATCTAAATATTAGAGGGACAGAGACAGCCCTAAGATCATTGTATGCAGAGTAAAGAATAAAAAACGAACTCCGGCCGCCATCATTATTATTGCTTGGCAATTAATTGCCACCGGGCGACATCGTGGACGGTAGCGCTTGGCAATTAATTGCCACGATGAGAGATAGGGGTTAAGGCCGTCTCAGAACCGCTAAGTAAATAAAATATAAACACCCAGAATTGCGCGGTTATTTACTTGGCGGTCCCCTGACGTCTTTAAAAGTACCTAAAATATGTTTGACTTTTTAAGGGTTGGTTGGGTTTTTTTAATTTGTAATGTAACTTTTTGGTTTCCGTGATAGTAATGACAGGCGGCTGATATGGGCGAACATCAAGTGCGCGGGGCTTCGCTTACTTGTGGTTCGCACAACGAGTCAACGCGCTACTTCAATTTTTTTTTTTTTTTTTATGGAAACTCACGCCGTTGGCTACAACACCTACAACATCCGTGATGTCAGCCCATAACACCGGGTGAACTTGGTGCCACGTCAGTGCTTCCCTTCGGTCGTGCCGGCTACACTGAACTGGACGGAAAACACAAACTAATTACGTAGCCGTTTCGACCGACATTTCATTCAGTGCGGTGGTACCAACCCAGGCGGGTTAACCCTACCACCTAGTAATATAAGAAGGGAATCATATCCCTTAGTTAGTTATCCTATTAGTCTTTTATGTTCTGTGACATGAGACTCAGCACCCTTTTGTTGTTGACATCGGCCTTTTGAGAACCCATCGGTTCTCTAAATCGTTTCTTTGTCGCACCGCTAGAGTGTGGAACTGTCTTCCGGCGAGTGTATTTCCTGAATCCTTTAACCTGGGTGTCTTCTAGCGTCGTATTAACGGGCTAGACAGCCTAGCAACAGTCCGCAAATCTGCTGGCATGGCACCTAACTGAGCGTGGTTTCGCGAGGAGAGGTGACTTTGGCTCTGTCGACTGCACCATTGGTCTCTCGGCACAGCCACCCATGCTGGTTTACATAAAAAAAAAGAAAAAAAAGAATTGAGTTTATTTTTCGAACAATACAGGTACATACTCACGATTACATTAGCTGATTAGATAAGTATTACTTCCTCTGCTATTATCTAATGAATTATTAGGTTCGGAAGATGGCAGAATGGAAACTGATCTACGTATTATTGTTAGAAGCATTTATTCGCGGCAGAACGAACATTTATATTTCGTTAGTCTGCCCGAAAATAAATTAGATCTAGGCAGGGTGATAGACAAAGATGGTTTACGTAATATGTATCGACTAAATACCGTGCGGGGCCGGTACTTTAAAAGAATAGCCTCACTGCATCTCTCCCCGTGAATGTCGTAAAAGGCGACTAATAGGGATATGACTATCTTCATAAATTACTAGGTGGTAGGGTTTAACCCGCCCGGGTTGCTACTACCACCACACTGAAAGAAAGGTCGGTCGAAACGGCTATGTAAATAGTTTGTGTTTTCCGTCCAGTTCAGTGTAGCCGGCACGACCGAAGGGAAGCACTGACGTGGCACCAAGTTCACCCGGTGTTATGGGCTGACATCACGGATGTTGTAGGTGATGTAGCCAGCCGTGCCAGTTTCCATAAAAAAACAGCCTTCGGACCGACGGATGGACGGACGGACAGAAAGACAGACATACAGACAAACAGACAAGACGGCGTAGGCTTAGTAATTAGGCTCCGTGTTGATACGGTACCCTAATAAAAACACTTTATGTGTGAACTAAGTGTGCCCGCGACTACGCTCGAGGTAATTTATATGTAAAAAGAAAACTATTTGTAAATCGGTTGAGTAGTTTTCGTGGAAATAACATGAATTGGTACTGTCTTCACTTTCGACACTACTGTTCAGCTCATGTGAATAATGGCGTAATGCTATATAATATAACCTATAACCTGACGGAGATAATACGTCGCATTACATAGGCGAAAGCCTCAAGAGAGTAGGTTGAACAATTCACGAGCACCTTATATTTTTGTATATTGTACTTGTTTCTTAATAGAAAGATAGATAGATAGATATATAGATAGATAGATAGATAGATAGAAAATGCTTTATTGCTCCAAGAAACATTCAACAGAACTTTTTTTTATGTAAACCAACATGGGTGGCTGTGTCGAGGGACCAATGTTACAGTTGACAGAGCCAAAAACGCCTCTCCTCGCGAAACCACGCTCAGTGAGGCGCCATGCCAGCAGATTTGTGGACTGTTGCTAGGCTGTCTAGGCCGTTGATACGACGTTTGAAGACATCCAGGTTAAAGGATTCGGAAAACACACTTGCCGGGAGACCGTTCCACATTAGAACAATAAGTAGATACCTACAAAAAATTTACATAAGCTTCAAAGACGAACTTATCCCTTACAGAGATTTAATAAATGTATTTGAAACAATAAAATATTTTCTATCTTACTATCGACCTATCAATCCCCTTCTACCTGTCGACCTATCTCACCAACTACGCCTGTCGACCTACGGCTGTGCCCAGACAGTTGCACGGTTTATGAAATGTGGGCGCGGCTAATAACTTGTCTTACTCCTTATCTGTGGTCGGCAAGAGGGCGCGGCGGCGGCGGGGCGGAGATCGGCGGCGCTGGCAGGGCTCCCTTCGCTGGACGAGTAATAATAATAAATACGAGGGAGCTATCGGCGGAGTAATATGGACGGCCAAATCGGATTATTAAACGAATATTGCGATAGCAGTAATAGTATGATGTATATTTACTAATGTAGGTATGTACTTACATACCTACATGAGTACATACATAAGTAATGTTCTTTCAATACTTTTTAGTCTACCATGGATATTCATGGAGCGGAAGACCGCGTGTGGTGGCGTGCCTTGGGAGAGGCCTATGTCCAGCAGTGGACCGATACAGGCTGATGATGATGATGATGATGATGGATATTCATATGGTTGGTTTTTTGCCTTACCATGGTTGAAATTCGAGGTCACTATGGCCGATGTTTCGGACTGATGCGTGCAGTCTATCCTCAGGGCGAGTGTTTGGCTGCGGTCGGGCCCGCGGTTAACGGAACACTCCCTTGCACTCCCTTTATTTCACTCCCCGCAGCCAGGCACTCGCCCTGAGGTTGAACTGCACGCACCAGTCCGAAACGTCGGCCATAGTGACCGCGAAGTTCAGCCATGCTAAGCCAAACACCAACCATAAAGTTCTTTCCCCCACAGAACTGGTAAACTTTGGAACGCCCTCCCTGCCCACATATTTCTCCCCAAGTATAGTCTCGGGTCCTTAAAGAGAGGCATGAATAGGCACCTGTCAGGCCGGTATGGAATTCGCAACCCCACGCGTACGACCGAATGTCCACGGGCGTCGTTACACCCCTTATGGGTGGCTCGGCGCCACCATGTCGCGCTTCCTTACCTATAATAAAATCCAACGTCTGCTTTCTGTCTGAGTGTCTGAGTGTATGTCTGTCTGTCCGCTTATAACTCGAGAACCACTGAACCGATTTTAATAAAACAAAATTCTACGGATAGCTTGATTCTTCCCATCAACTATAGGATACTTACTATCACGCTAAATGGCTTACGAGGTTAGCAGTGAAGTGAAATATGAGAGCGGGCGGAGCCGCGGGCACAGCTTGTTCTATAATTATTATATAATGCGCGTTTAAAGTAAATTCCCGCGCAGCTCTGAGTTTTTATATTTTGTTTACTTAGCGGTCCCCCGACTCCTTTAAATAAGTAAACGAAATTTATTTTTGACTTTTTAAGGGTCGGAGATTTTTTTTGTAATTTAACTTTTATTTCAAGCTTTGAAAAAAAAACCGCGTGTCAACCGGCCCACTTTTTAGATAATAATTTTTTTGATTACTCAATTATTTGATTACTTGATTACAAACCCTTAATAGCCAATAACCATTCCGATTAAACCAGCTTTCTAATTAAAAAAAAACGCTTCCAAAGCGGTGCATCCGTTTGGGAGCTACGATGCAACAGACAGAAACCCATACACTAACCAGGACACATACATACACACACACGTTAAACTTATAACACCCTCTTTTTGCGTCGGCGGTTAAAAATAGCAACTATGCCTTCAAAATATAGAACCTATCGATCGTTTAAACGTTTTATTGTATATACGTTAGTAAAATATTGTTTTTGCGATCAAATTGTCACTATTTGGCATCTGTCGTGAGCGCCATTTTACGCCACAGGGCCTCGGACTAACTTCGAGAAATTGTGAACTGTATTGAGACATCAAAGTAACTATGATTGATAGAATGTCAACCGGTGTGCTCCACAAAGAAATCCCGAAAATCCAGGACTAAGCCAATACCTGGTCGAGTAAATAAAACTTGATTTTCTCTCGCGATTCTCTTTTGTAATTTCTACTCATTCTCGTCTTGACACATACTCCGATTCCTGTGACGCGACCACAAATATAAGAAAAAGTGTTAAAACGAAAATACTCTATATCAATGTACCGTGTGGGGCCGGTACTTAAGAATAGCCCCACTGCATCTCTCTCTCTGCACCTTGGCACGGTCCTTCCACCGGGTCACGCACCAGGTGGGTCTTCGTCCCGCACTTGCTTGCTGTTTGATAGTTATGTCTATGTATTCATGTCTGAATACTTTGCGAAACGTGGTTGTCGGTGTTGTGCTGTAATTTACCAGAGTCGATACAGCACAACACCGATGATTCTGCTTACCGCGATTTTCAGGATACAGCATGTTTTTTTTTATGTAAACCAGCATGGGTGGCTGTGCCGAGAGACCAATGGTGCAGTCGATAGAGCTAAAATCACCTCTCCTCGCGAAACCACGCTCAGTTAGGTGCCATGCCAGCAGATTTGCGGACTGTTGCTAGGCTGTCTAGCCCGTTAATACGACGCTTGAAGACACCCAGGTTAAAGGATTCAGGAAATACACTCGCCGGAATGTTGTATATATGTATGTATGTATATAAGAATGTATGTATGTATGTATGTATATATGTACGTATAGATGTATGTATGTATATATGTATTGTATTAAATTTGTATCATTCACTGACACGCCATCCTGCACGAGTTACATAGGCCTGAAAATAGATGACGAACGAACAAATAGATGCAAGATCACGCCTATCGGCACGCAACAACGGCAATGTATGCATGGAAATAATGATTGGCAATCGGACATTCTGGGTCCGTTGACAGAGTAAACAACGCGCATGGATCCACAGAAACATTAAAACCTATGAGATATTACGTTCCGCCTGTATTTCAGAATAATAAATAAACATTGACAAAGCAAACCAGCGAAAACAACGATACGGGGCAACAAAATATTGTCTTTGGGATGCTTCATTTGAATTCATTATCTAAATTCAAATTCAAACTTCCAAAAAAGTTGATTTGGATAAAACGCACATTGCGATACAGATATGCAAATAATGTCTTACTTGAATAAATAAAAACATTATAAACCTAACCCTGCATTTTTTAAACCCTAAACTATCCCGTAGTCTGTATCATCTCGTGCGCGTGTTTACACGTTCAACTCTCATTCAATCGCATTGAACGTTGAACGGCAAAAGTGAAAATATTGAGCAAGCTCAATCCTTTCAATGCGGTTGAACGTGGTTGCCCGTGATTGAACATTGACATTGAATGGTTCACTTTTATGTTTACACTATTCAATTTGGTCGCTTCAACAAAATTTAAAGGCAGAAGTGAACCGTGTAATATCACCTAAGCTCAATCCTTTCAATGCGGTTGAACGTGGTTGCCCGTGATTGAACATTGACATTGAATGGTTCACTTTTATGTTTACACTATTCAATTTGGTTGCTTCGACCAAATTGAAAGGCAGAAGTGAACCGTGTAATATCACCTAAGCTCAATCCTTTCAATGCGGTTGAACGTGGTAGCCCGTGATTGAACATTGACATTGAATGGTTCACTTTTATGTTTACACTATTCAATTTGGTTGCTTCGACCAAATTGAAAGGCAGAAGTGAACCGTGTAATATCACCTAAGCTCAATCCTTTCAATGCGGTTGAACGTGGTTGCCCGTGATTGAACATTGACATTGAATGGTTCACTTTATGTTTACACTATTCAATTTGGTTCCTTCGACCAAATTGAAAGGCAGAAGTGAAGCGTGTAATATCACCTAAGCTCAATCCTTTCAATGCGGTTGAACGTGGTTGCCCGTGATTGAACATTGACATTGAATGGTTCACTTTTATGTTTACACTATTCAATTTGGTTGCTTCGACCAAATTGAAAGGCAGAAGTGAAGCGTGTAATATCACCTAAGCTCAATCCTTTCAATGCGGTTGAACGTGGTTGCCCGTGATTGAACATTGACATTGAATGGTTCACTTTTATGTTTACACTATTCAATTTGGTTGCTTCGACCAAATTGAAAGGCAGAAGTGAAGCGTGTAATATCACCTAAGCTCAATCCTTTCAATGCGGTTGAACGTGGTTGCCCGTGATTGAACATTGACATTGAATGGTTCACTTTTATGTTTACACTATTCAATTTGGTTCCTTCGACCAAATTGAAAGGCAGAAGTGAAGCGTGTAATATCACCTAAGCTCAATCCTTTCAATGCGGTTGAACGTGGTTGCCCGTGATTGAACATTGACATTGAATGGTTCACTTTTATGTTTACACTATTCAATTTGGTTGCTTCGACCAAATTGAAAGGCAGAAGTGAAGCGTGTAATATCACCTAAGCTCAATCCTTTCAATGCGGTTGAACGTGGTTGCCCGTGATTGAACATTGACATTGAATGGTTCACTTTTATGTTTACACTATTCAATTTGGTTGCTTCGACCAAATTGAAAGGCAGAAGTGAACCGTGTAATATCACCTAAGCTCAATCCTTTCAATGCGGTTGAACGTGGTAGCCCGTGATTGAACATTGACATTGAATGGTTCACTTTTATGTTTACACTATTCAATTTGGTTGCTTCGACCAAATTGAAAGGCAGAAGTGAACCGTGTAATATCATCTAAGCTCAATCCTTTCAATGCGGTTGAACGTGGTTGCCCGTGATTGAACATTGACATTGAATGGTTCACTTTATGTTTACACTATTCAATTTGGTTCCTTCGACCAAATTGAAAGGCAGAAGTGAAGCGTGTAATATCACCTAAGCTCAATCCTTTCAATGCGGTTGAACGTGGTTGCCCGTGATTGAACATTGACATTGAATGGTTCACTTTTATGTTTACACTATTCAATTTGGTTGCTTCGACCAAATTGAAAGGCAGAAGTGAAGCGTGTAATATCACCTAAGCTCAATCCTTTCAATGCGGTTGAACGTGGTTGCCCGTGATTGAACATTGACATTGAATGGTTCACTTTTATGTTTACACTATTCAATTTGGTTGCTTCGACCAAATTGAAAGGCAGAAGTGAACCGTGTAATATCACCTAAGCTCAATCCTTTCAATGCGGTTGAACGTGGTAGCCCGTGATTGAACATTGACATTGAATGGTTCACTTTTATGTTTACACTATTCAATTTGGTTGCTTCGACCAAATTGAAAGGCAGAAGTGAAGCGTGTAATATCACCAGTAGAACTCAATGCAAGCTACAAAAATATGGATCATCCTAAATCTGCCCTAAAAGCGAATCACACCTCGGTGTGATCATTATTAAGACAGATCGCTTATTCACGCGTACCATACATCATTCCGAGGAAGCGGCGAGCGCTTTATTTTGAACATCGATCAATTTCGTGGCATCCAATTATTTCGTCTCCCGCGCGACGCGTGACTTGCGGGAACCGCTACTCGGCTCGCCTCGTACCGCTACTCGCCTGATTTGTAATACGTGTGTATCAAAATAACTTTTACCAGAACCGAGAATTCTGACGTAAGATTTTAACGTGAAATGTCCCAACACTGCTGTAAAGAACATTAATGAAATGAAATGAAATTAAATTAAATGGAATTGAATGAAATGAAATGAAATGAAATGAAATGAAATGAAATGAAATGAAATGAAATGAAATGAAATGAAATGAAATTTAATGAAATGAAATGAAATGAAATGAAATTAAATTTAATGAAATGAAATTAAATTAAACTTTATTGTCGACAGCATGCAAACAATAACAACTTAATAATAATCTTATAGACATATAATAAAATCGTAGAGGTAAGAAAGTCTGTACATTGAATGTATTCGGAAAAAAACTAACCAGGGTGGCTTAAAATGAGATACTGAACATGTTAGAACAGTTTTTAAAATTTTTGTTTGTTTGTTTGTTTGTTTGTTTGTCTGTACGCGCATCACGCAAAAACCACTGAACGGAATTAGACGAAACTTTGTATAGTGGCAGTTTATATGCCGGGTTAACATAATACGTAAAAAAAATAACAAAAATAAAAAAAAAATTACAATTATAAACATTATTGCGCGTTTAAAATCACGTAGTCCAAAGTACATAATTATATCTTGAGAACTGGCAGCAAATACAATTTGAATAAAATATTCATTCGAAATTTAAAAATAAGTAGATACAGCGAAAATGACAGTTCTTCTTTTTTATAACTTGAACATAATAGTCTATACATATCTATTCTTTCTATACATATCATAAAATCGTAAATGCAAAAATGTCTATTTGTACGCGCATCTCGCAAAAACCACTGAACGGAATTTGACGAAACTTTTTATAGTGACAGTGTATATCCCGGATGAACATAATAATTTAAAAAATATAATAAAAATCACGTAATCCAAAGTAAAGGTAAAAAACAATTTTAAATGTCATGTTGACAACGGAGAACTGTCATCTCGACGTGAGCTGGCCGGTGACAAATTGTTTGATAAATAAAAATAATAATTGAAAGTCGAAGTTATGTCGCTGTCATTGGTGCAATAAAATTTATATATCTGTTGCCCGCGGCTTCGCTTGCGTGAAATTCGTATTTAAAAAAAAGAAAGTAAGTAACTAAAGGCGGGCCCGAAGGCGGATCTGCGCTCACGTAAACGATATTCTTTCTCGATGAAAGTAACTAAGGGCGAGGCGGAAGGCGGAGCTGAGTTCAGGAAGAAGAAAAACATTCTTGAAGAAAGTAAGTAACTATGGGAGAGGCCGCAGGCCGAGCTGCATTCAGGAAGAAGCTAAACCATCTTGAAGAAAGTAAGTAACTAAAGCGAGGCCGAAGGCCGAGCTACGTTCGGATAATTGAAAAACCATCTCGAAGAAAGCAAGTAACTAAGGGCGAGGCCGAAGGCCGAGCTGCGTTCAGGAAGAAGCTAAACCATCTTGAAGAAAGTAAGCAACTAAGGCGAGGCCGAAGGCCGAGCTACGTTCTGACAAATGATAAACCATCTCGAAGAAAACAAGTAACTAAGGGCGAGGCCGAAGGCCGAGCTGCGTTCAGGAAGAAGCTAAACCATCTCGAATAAAGTAAATTAATATTAAGATTGAGTTAATTTAATTTAAATTTTATTATAAAGTCCACGCTTCTAACGGCAAATATACCGTGCATCCTAGAACCTTGCGGTTATTCCCGGCTGGATGGCAAGAGGCCCGATGCTATCACCTTAGTGCCATGGACTAAGGGTAGTTCTTTGATGTGGGACGCCACTTTTGTTCTCACATTGGCTCAAAGTCACGTTAGGACATATTCAAGAGCGGCTGGCGCGGCCGAGGCTGGGGCGGAGAGCCTCAAACGCAGCAAATATAGAAATATAATTCAAGATTTCGAATTTGTTGCGTTTGCGGTTGAAACCCTCGGTCCGTGGAGCAGTAGGTTTAATTATTTAGTTATTAATATTACTTTTTTATTTTTATGAAATAAATAGATTGAGTAAACGATATTATATTCTATCGAAGAAAGGAAGTCTTTAAGGGCGAGGCCCGAAGGCGGAATAGGGTTTTTGGTTTACCTGAACGCAGCTCGGCCTTCGGCCTCGCACTTAGTTCCTTCCTTTCTTCCAGAAGGTTTATCGTCTTCCTGAACGCAGCTCAGCCTTCAGCCGCGCCCTTACTTACTTCCTTTATTTGAGAAAGGTTTATCGTTTACCTGAAAGCAGCTCGGCCTTCGGCCTCGCCCTTAGTTAGTTACTTTCTTTAAGAAGGTTTATCGATTACCTGAACGCAGCTCGGCCTTCGGCCTCGCCCTTAGTTACTTACATTCTTCTTTGGAATACGAATTTCACGCGAGCGGAGCCGCGGGCTCAGCTAGTATATAAATAAACCTTAAGCTACAATGTTGTCGACAAGGTTGTCGCGCAGCATTGATTGCATAAAAGTAGCAATCGCTAATTTTATTTAAGCCTTACCTAAATTCTAATTAACAGTAGAAGTGATAAATTTTAAATTTTTATTACGTAAATATTATAAATATTTATTTACATTACGTATTATTTACAGTTCGTGCATATCTAAATACTTGTTGCATTTATAATGTAGGCCAATATGATGTACAATGATTTTATAGTTCAGAACACCTGAACTAACAATTGGAACTTTTAGCCAAAGGCAACACTAAGCTTATTTTGCGCCGCGTATTCGACGTAACGACAACAGAGAGAAACCTATTCTTGTTACTGTTGGGTTTTAACCAAACGGATATTTTATGTAATCCGGTATGGGTGACTGAGTCGGAGACAGGCCGGTATGAGAGACTGGACTAAATAACACAACCGAAGCTGCTATGCAGCCATTTTAAATCCAGTACGGTTCTACCAACCCAGTAGGCTACAATTTGAGCCTACTACCTAGCAATTGAAGGGACCAACATTTTTACACCGGTTCCGAACGGCGAAGCACCAGGTGTAGGTATGCACGTAAATTTTTTCTTCATAAGAAATCATTGATACACGCCGACCGCATTTGTACCTCGAACCTCTCCCATGAGAAGCCGAAGCCCACACCACTCGGCCACCCGCCGCTAACCGGGCACAAATTCACAAAGTTCATTTCCGCAGTGGCATCACACCGATTTCCAAAACTCCGAACCGGGTCGGCTATATTCAAAATAGGATTGCTGCGCCGAGAGAACACCGTACACTGTTATCCAAAAGTTCGACAGTCGTCCAATGAAACTACCTCGTATATACATAAACATTTTCGGAGACAGAAAGATACGGCGCGGTAGCCACCGGGTTTAGTCGCGCAGAGCGCCGCAATTTCCGTACTATTCGTCGTATGTTCGGATTCTGTTATGTATTAAGACAGTCGGCTCTTTGCCAAATGCCATTGGTCGGCCGCCAATACTTTTCCTTTATATTTTATTTCCCCAGAGTCCGCCTGCCTGCGGCTGTGACAGTCGGGGTACGCACGATTGTGCGACAGGTAGAGATTAGAGTTTCAGTGCGACAATATAGCAGTTCATGTTCAACAAGTATTACAATATACATTACGGATATGGGATATGTATGACTCCCTTCTTATATTACTAGGTGGTGGTAGGGTTTAACCCGCCCGGGTTGGTATCACCGCACTGAATGAAAGGTCGTGTTGTAATGTATGTAAATAGTTTGTGTTTTCCGTCCAGTTCAGTGTAGCCGCGCACGACCGAAGGGAAGCACTGACGTGGCACCAAGTTCACCCGGTGTTATGGGCTGACATCACGAATGTTTTGGTTGATGTAGCCAACCGAACCGTGTCAGTTTCCATAAAAAAAAAATAATTAAAAAAATACGAGTACATTACATTGTTGTATTGTGTTTCCAATACTTCAATAGGATTAAATGAATCGTTGCATTCATATTGCGAATCGTAAGTGCAACCGCAGGAAGATAAGATACGTGGCAAATGTGCGCAACTGTCTGCATTTCTAAGAGGGGAAGTGAACTTTCGATCGAAAGTTTGTCGATAATTAGGTTATTAGGTCATACAATTTTTCGACAATCTTTCGACCGAAAGTACATAACTTCCTAGTGGCACTATATTAAATGTGCTTGTATTGTCGCAATGTAATATAGCATCAGCAACATACATCTGTGGCATCAGGTTCGCTTAAAAGCTGCATAAGTAGAATAATACTATAGAAATTTCTTGAATTTCGTTTTTTCGAAAACGATTCCTCTTTCGTGATCTAAGCACCACATACATACTTGTACAAGTTAAATAGGTATGTCGTAACATAACAGTGGCCATGGTTGGTTAAGGTTCTATGGCGCCACTTAAGGGGATAGGACAAGCCAAAACCTCCAAGAAATTGCAATATTTCGCACAATTAACAACGTAACACTTTGAAAAGTGTTTGATCGATAGATATCGTGGGTATCGATATATTACTAGGTGGTAGGGTTTAACCCATCCGGGTTGGTACCACCGCACTGACTGAAAATTCGGTCGAAACGGCTATGTAAATAGTTCGTGTTTGCCGTTCAGTATTTTTTTATTGTTTATTGTTCATTCATATGGCAGTTAGACTGCACTCGAACTTGTCATAATTTGTTCTATCCGGTTCGATTACACCCAGAAAGATTTTCTTTAAAACATATTATTACATGGCATGGACATGGCACATAGTTCACAAAGGTGCTATGGGTTAACATCACGAATGTAGTAGGTGATGTAGCCAACCGTGTCAGTTTCCATAATATTACACGTTTCCACACATTTATATATCTTGTTAGCGCCTTAAGTCTCAATAGATTTTCAGTAACATGCGAATCCCAGAGAGAAACCCCAAACCCAGTGCAGTCATATATGGTACACTTACCCCGCATATTACGTTAATGCTCTACCACCGAGCTCTGTAGATAAATGATACTGAGTTTCATGCTGGCTGAGCTTCCAGATTACTCTTTTCAACACCTGGTGTGTGTCTCGTTTGATAGATGGACCCCTACTTCACTTTAAACGCTTAAATACGAGCAACAGTAAATGTCAGGCTGAAGCAAATGTGTAGATAACTATTACCTACTCGCTTTATAAATTGTAGGTGGAGTTATATTAACTAGTTTTAATTTTTTTATGGAAACTAACACGGTTGACTACGCCACCTACAACATCCGTGATGTCAGCCCATAAATAACCCATCAATGTAATTAAGCTATCCTATGAGCAAATCTAAATACAGAGTTTCATATTGGAGGCAAGTAAAAAATCAATCATTAACGTCTTCTCTGTTATAAAACAGCCGACCATTAGAAAGGATTAGGAGATGGAACAGATGGGAGAGACGGTCAATATGTTTTTACAAAAAAATAAAAACTGTCGATAGTTCGTACACATACAGATCGTCACGCCTGTTGGGTAGTTATAGACAACGAATCTACATGTTCCACGATCCTTGAAATACCTATGCCACCTCTTTCACTCTCATAATGTTCTTCACACTTGCTCGTCGGTTACCGATTAGAAAATATATATCTTTGTAGCATAATATGTCTACTCATCAACGTAATTTACAGTTCCCTTTCTAGTAAGCACTGTGACGTAATCGCGAAATCCGATACCGCAGAGCTTGTAGATAGCTTTGCATGCCCAACCACCGTTTAAGCAAAGTGATTACTGACTCTCCCAACTCACAGGAAGGGATTTCCTTTGAGAGCGGACAGTGCGGTCGGTGAACACCTCTCCGGTCCCCTGTCACCTTTGCGAAGCTCTAGCGATGCGACGCGCGCGTATTCTCGCCCGTCAGCCAATCAGAAGCGCGGACAGCGAGCCCAGTGGCGCAACGGTCCGAGCTGTCACTCAATGGGAATATAATTGAGCCAACTAGTGAAACGCGGCGCGGACGACCGAATTGTAGGGCTAATTTTAGCAGCGTACAAGCCGCACTTTTCCCCTGAGCTCTTTCATTCTGCGAGAGCTTCTCCAGTTAAGTAGAGGTGTGTGACAATACGTTTGGTGTACGTACGTTTCGTTAGGAGTTGATTCTAGAGGTAAAAATGACAAAATTAAAATGACAAAATGATAAATAGAGTTGGTGGGGTTACGGTAACAAATTTGTCCACGAAAGTGTTACCATACGTCAGTTTGATGCGTGACTTGTAACAATTAGGTGTGACAGAATCTGCGAAATATTTTGTATGGGACCGCGCCTCTATGTCTACAAACACATTTGTAAAAGATGTATTACCAGAAAGGGTATTTATTGGACTTTGTAACAGATTCAAAAGACAAGTCGAAGAAAGCCCTTCATTTCGACCTTCAGAATCGACCCTATTGTACATCGATAAATAAACATCGATTGTATATAAGGTTTTTCCAAATTAACTGCAAATATTTTGGGCTTAAATGGCACGTAGTTCATCCGGTGTTATGGGCTGACATCACGGATGTTATAGGTGATGTAGCCAACCGTGTCAGTTTCCATATAAAAAAATGTTCTAATGATGAAAACGTGTCACTAACTTCATGTACCTAAATAGCTGACGCACCACGGCACTGGCAAAATAAAACGAATAGCTACACAATTTGTATCCTAAGTAATAAGTGTTTTAGTTACTTACGAGTATGTATACCAGGACTTGACGTGCCTCATGGAGTGTACGTGCACTGTATATTTTCAGCTTTGTATTGTATGCTCTATGATTTGCTAATAAATATCTTTGTCTTTGTCTTTGACTTTGTTGTCCTACTATTGTATTTAAGACGAGATACAACTGTGTAACAAGTTACGCTGTCTACGCCCACACACCTTGTTATATTTGGAGTCCCTCTGACCTGCGCCCACTAGAATGTATGTAAATATCGAGGTAAATATTTGCTATTCACAAGCGCAAAGGTCGGGGGTTCGATCCCCCATCAATATGTACAAACTTTAGTTCATTTGTCATGGAAAGGAAATAAGTAGTCTGTCAGCCTCGATAGCTCAGTGGTGCAGAAAGTCGACTATTGCTATTGATTGTTAAGCAGCGCTGGGCGCAGTCAGTACTTGGATGGGTGACCGCTCGATGGTTGGAGGCTGACCGTGGTTCCGATTCCACGTAAAACTGTAGGTCGCTTCCCTTCCTACCTTAATCGGTGGTAGGGTTCAACCCGCCCGGGTTGGTAACACCGTACTGAATGAAACGTCGGTCGAAACGGCTATGTAAATAGTTTGTGTTTTCCGTCCAATTCAGTGTAGCCGGCTCGACCGAAAGCAAGCACTGACATCACACCTAGTTGACCAGGGGTGTTATGGGGTGACATCGCGGATGAAGTAAATTATGTAGCCAGCCGTTTCAGTTTCCTTAAAAAAAAGATACCCCAAAAGATGTAAGAGCACATGAAAATCGAATAGAGAATTATGTACCTACTAGGTGTATGAAGTAAATATAGTATCACTAACAATGGTCAACAAGAGAAATGCAAAATACACAAAAAGAGAGAAAAATACATCCGTTTCTCATAGGCAACATTTTCGTTAGTCTATTTTTAAATTATCTCATTTTCCTGTATTGATTCTGTCCTTTCCGGTCGCGCGTAACGGTGTAAGACCCACTCCTTACGATGTGTTCACGTAGGCGTATCACGTAAGCAATTACTTTTATGTTTAGACAGCATCATCGTAGACGTTCCAAAAATTTGAATAAAAAATCTGACTGACGGATTACGGGCCCGTCCGTTACACTCCCGACGCACAGAGAGCTTACTCGTCACTCAACGGCCACCGCTCTGTAGGTCAAGTTGCGGACGAGGCAGTGCAGTTAGGCCGGCCGGCCGAGTGCCGCGGTGGCCCCGCGCAGCGTGCCTTTGTTGAAGTACGGCTGCCTCAGCGTCTCCCGTTCCGCCCGCCACACTTCCGCCGCACAGAGAGCTATTCGTCACTCACCGCTCTGTCGGCCAGGTTGCGGACGAGGCAGTGCAGTTAGGCCGGCCGACTGCCGCGGTGGCCCCGCGCAGCGTGCCGTTGTTGAAGTACGGCTGCCTCATCGTCTCCCGTTCCGCCCGCCACACTTCCGCCGCACAGAGAGCTATTCGTCACTCACCGCTCTGTCGGCCAGGTTTCGGACGAGGCAGTGCAGTTAGGCCGGCCGGCCGACTGCCGCGGTGGCCCCGCGCAGCGTGCCGTTGTTGAAGTACGGCTGCCTCATCGTCTCCCGTTCCGCCCGCCACACTTCCGCCGCACAGAGAGCTATTCGTCACTCACCGCTCTGTCGGCCAGATTTCGGACGAGGCAGTGCAGTTAGGCCGGCCGGCCGACTCCCGCGGTGGCTCCGCGCAGCGTGCCGTTGTTGAAGTACGGCTGCCTCATCGTCTCCCGTTCCGCCCGCCACACTTCCGCCGCACAGAGAGCTATTCGTCACTCACCGCTCTGTCGGCCAGGTTGCGGACGAGGCAGTGCAGTTAGGCCGGCCGGCCGACTGCCGCGGTGGCCCCGCGCAGCGTGCCGTTGTTGAAGTACGGCTGCCTCATCGTCTCCCGTTCCGCCCGCCACACTTCCGCCGCACAGAGAGCTATTCGTCACTCACCGCTCTGTCGGCCAGGTTTCGGACGAGGCAGTGCAGTTAGGCCGGCCGGCCGACTGCCGCGGTGGCCCCGCGCAGCGTGCCGTTGTTGAAGTACGGCTGCCTCATCGTCTCCCGTTCCGCCCGCCACACTTCCGCCGCACAGAGAGCTATTCGTCACTCACCGCTCTGTCGGCCAGATTTCGGACGAGGCAGTGCAGTTAGGCCGGCCGGCCGACTCCCGCGGTGGCTCCGCGCAGCGTGCCGTTGTTGAAGTACGGCTGCCTCATCGTCTCCCGTTCCGCCCGCCACACTTCCGCCGCACAGAGAGCTATTCGTCACTCACCGCTCTGTCGGCCAGGTTTCGGACGAGGCAGTGCAGTTAGGTCGGCCGGCCGACTGCCGCGGTGGCCCCGCGCAGCGTGCCGTTGTTGAAGTACGGCTGCCTCATCGTCTCCCGTTCCGCCCGCCACACTTCCGCCGCACAGAGAGCTACTCATCACTCACCGCTCTGTCGGCCAGGTTGCGGACGCGGCAGTGCAGGTAGGCCGGCTGGCCGACTGCCGCGGTGGCCTCGCGCCTCGTGCTGTTGTCGAAGTACGGCTGCCCCAGCGGCTCCCAGCCTCCGCCGCCCGCTGACACTCCTGCGGCAAACAAAGACACAATTTAATTAGAGACACTGTCACCTAGGAGTGACGATCGCAGCTTGAATGAACATGTGAAGATTTATCAAGATACATACAGAGTTTATATCAAACTGAGAGAAAAGAAGAAGAAATAAATCAATGTTAACACTTGACTAGGTACGATTAGTACCTCAATTTAATTAACCGATTGACAACTTGTTAATCCGAGTATCTTAATATTTGTATATATGTTTTTATTTTTTGACAATTATTTATACTACATTGTATTTTACTAACATAATTATTTTGACATAAATTACATATCAAAAATTAACAAAGGTTGTTTACACCTGATATATTTAATTAATAAGTCTTTGTAGCCACAACTCTCAGTAAAATTGTTAATCATGCTCTCAAGCTGTGTTTTCAATAGATTGTGGGCGACGTTATTATGTGGCTAGTCACTAAATACTTGTAATAATATTTATGAAAGAAAAAAGAATACCCTGCGCAGTTTCTTACCGGTTCTTCTTTTTGGGTGTAATCGAACCGGGTAGAACTAATTATGACAAGTTCGAGTGCAGTTTTACTGCCATATGAATGATCAATAAACAATTCGCAAAAAATTGTCATAAAGAAGGACGAGGTTGCCACGACTTCATCATGTGATGTCTATGATGTTATCTCTCGACGGCTTGTTTAGGGTTCCGCATCAGATACGGGACCCTATTACTAAGCCTACGCCGCGCCGTCTGTCTGTCTGTCTGTCTGTCTGTCCGTCCGTCCGTCTGTCCGTCTGTCCGAGGGCTGTATCTCTTGAACCGTAATAGGTAGCCCGTTGAAATTTTCACAGAATATGTGTTATTATGGCCTACATAACAAAAAATAATAAAAATAAGAAAAAGTAAAAAATACACGGGGTTCCCATAGAAGAAACTAAAAAGTGTATTCGCGCGCGCCATCTACCGAAAAGAATATGAAGCATTTTAATTAATCATGAATTTTAACTAATATTAAGCATTTCATAAACACGCCATATGTAGATGGCGTGAGTGGCGCTGACCATGACATGGCGATACGGAAGCCTCCGTGCGCGAGTTCGACTCGCACTTGGGCGGTTTTTTTATGCAAACTGACACGTTTGGCTACATCACCTACAACATCCGTTATGGCAGCCCATAACACCGGGTGAACTAGGTGCCATGTCAGTGCTTCCCTTCATTTCATGTCGGCTCGTAGGGAAAGCGCAAAAATTATATAACCAAAACAACGTTGTTAGTTCAGCTGATATAGACAATTATATAGCCGATGAACCCGTCGGTATAGCCAAGAATTGCTTCCAATACGCCGCTAACGAATTTGGCTCCCCGCCCAATGCCGAAGAAGGAGATATCAATATTTTTTGTTACGTGCGCGGATCGAAAGTACGAATCCATTAATGTTTCAGTGAACTCTATCATTCAGACTAATACCAATACGTACTTTAATCAATGAATAAAAAAGTTTATTATTTAAAAAACCCCGACTCTTAAAAAGTCAAAAATAATTTCCGTTTACTTACTCAAATCAGTCGGGGGACCGCTAAGTAAATACCCGCGCAGCTCTGAGTTTTTATATTTTATTTACTTAGCGGTCCCCCGACTGCTTTAAGTAAGTGAACGGAAATTATTTTTGACTTTTTTATGGGTCGGCGGTTATAGCTTTTTTTTTTAAAAGCGCATACATTTGTCCACTTTTTATTAAGTTAATAAATGTTTTGATTACTTTTAATTACTTGATTACAAACATATAGCTAAGAACCATCGAGATTAAAATAGCTTTCAAAATAGCTTAAAAGCAAAGCTGTCAAATTCACATTTATATACATAATTTATTCGTACCTCACGGGCTGCTTGATAGTTATCTTGTCCGAATACTTTGCTAAACGTGGTTGTCGGAGTTGTGCTGTAATTTACAATAGATAGATAGATAAAAAATGCTTTATTGCTCCTAAACATTAAACAGTAACAAGTAAATTAGAAAATTTACATAAGGTGCAAAGGCGGAATTATCCATTACAGAGAGTTCTTACAGTCAACCTTTGAAGGGTTGAGATTCGATAATATAGTGGAATGTAAGTAGGTAGTAGCAAAAGAGTTTGGCGTGAGAATGGAAGATGAAATAATAATAAGAATACTTATTAACAATACAATGCTAGAGTCCTTGCAGCACGACACCGATTACTGTGCTCACCCCGATTGTCGGAATGCAGTGCGTGGTGCGCATGCAAATGTCCTATCTTGTGTATATATAAAACAATTATATATACTCATGTATATAATTATTTTCTCGGAAACGGCTCTAACAATTTAAATGAAATTTTGTATTTCCATACTGTTGGTTTTTTAAATTTCCGTGGTTGTTAGACATTATTTTTAAAACAAAACAGCTTTACTCACGGTTCTTCCCGAGCTATGTGGTTCGACGTTTCGGGCCAAGCGTATGGCCCATCCTTATGAGCACTCTGCCTAGTGCGACGGTTGGCAGAGAAGAGAGGTTGTGCTCATGAGGATGGGCCATACGCTTGGCCCGAAACGTCGAGCCACATAGCTCGGGAAGAACCGAGAGTAAAGCTGTTTTGTTTTAAAAATAATTACATAATGTTTTTTTTTTTAGTTTATCTAGATAGGTGTAGACGCCGAGCGTAGGTCGGTCGCCCATGTAATACCTATATTTTAAAAAGTTATCAGTTCAGCTGAATACCCGCATTTTCGGCCCACACACACGTGAGTTGATTTCGCAAATAAATAAATATGAAAATATAAATGGAATTTTCTCATAAATATAAGCATTTTTCGCGTTAATAAAGAATAGATTGCGTGTCTCTATTGAGGCGTCGCCTTGCCTATAGCCGATTCTTTAACAGAACATTCGCTTTGTCGTTGGCTCAACTCGGCAAACAATAGTCCTTTATCAATCCATTTTGTATGTCAAAGGATACGACAATGTATACAAATTGCTCCTTGATTCTACATCAAATAATGACGAAGCACTGTAAACACACGGTTCGAATGTGAGCGTTTATCCGTATGCCTGCATTTGAAAAGGCTTCGGAAAGCACAGGAAATACAGGAAAATCTATTGGAACTGCTAGTCGTACTCTCTTGAGCTTCCGAAGCTCTCGCGGCGGAAATACCTAAGACTTAATATTATTACTTCCGGGTATATTGGAAATTTAATAATGTATCATTCAATACGACGTAACAAGGATAGCATAATACTGTACAAGAATAATCAAATCGGAAATGTATGCGACAGAGTTAGAAAAATTTTGTTGTTTCAAAATTGCGACTCATGCTACATTGATGTAGAACAAAGTTTAAGCAAGTAGACCAGTATACACGGTGAACAAAAAACCTGTCGAACACCCGAAGGCAGGAAGTACAGTTTCAGATACTGAATCGGATAGGCTAGTTTTTTTGTTTTAAAGTTTTTTTTAAGAGCCCCCGCCGCCGCCTCGCCGCCAGTGTCATAAATTATCTTGAGGCCGCTTTGAATGAAGTGAAGGCAGACAGCGTGTTCTTATGTCTTCGTAGTGAAATTCTTTGTTAATAATTTGCCGATTTAAATTTTTTTTTTTGTTTTCTGTACTGAAAATGAAGTCGGTAAGTGCTTTGAGGTCTGTTAGTGTGCAACAAACTATTATTTTGTATACCTAATAAGTTTTAGAATATTACCTAGGTAGGTACCTAGAAAACTGATATCACGTGCTTAAGACATATGGTAGTAGGGTTTAACTTCACATCACTGTTATGATGGCATGCAGACATAATTTAGTTATTTAAAGACATCTTGATACTTAGGAATAATTGAAAAAGGGCATATTTTCATATAAATTTCGAAAAAAAAACTAGCCTATCCGATTCAGTATCTGAAACTGTACTTCCTGCCTTCGGGTGTTCGACAGGTTTTTTGTTCACCGTGTATTATAAGAGTGCCACCCACAACACCGACCAACACATTTAGCAAAGTATTAGGACAAGACAACTATCAAGCAATAAGTTATAACTAGTAATAAGGCACGAAGACCCACCTGCTGCATGACTCGGTTGAAGGACCGTGCCAAGGTGAGGGGTGGATATCCTGTCGCCCATATGCACGGCATTTTGTCCTTATCCCTTAGTCGCGCTTTTACGGCATGCACGGGGAGAGATGCAGTGGGGCTATTCTTTTCAATTACCGACCCCACGCAGTACACCATGTCCCACGCCAATTTTTTTTTTATGGAAAGTGATACGGTTGGCTGTATCACCTACATCATCCGTGTTGTCAGCCCATAACACCGGATGAACTTGGTGCCACGTCAGTGCATCCCTTCGGTCTTGCCGGCGGAAAACACAAACCGGACGGAAAACACAAACTATTTATATAGCCGTTTCGACCGACCTTTCATTCAGTGCGGTGGTACCAACCCGGGCGGGTTAAACCCTACCACCTAGTAATATAAGAAGGGAAGGGAGTCATATACTTTAGTCGCCTTTTACGACATACACGGGGAGAGATGCAGTGGGGCTATTCTTTTAAAGTACCGGCCCCACACGGTACAATTACTTACGGTACCTATTACTTAAATTCAAAGCATTTTGTCTAACCTAAGAGAGGTTGAATTACTGCGAGAGATAAAATTATGTTCGTTCAACCTAAACTAGAGCGGAGGACATCAATCAAGATGAGGCTATCGAAGAAAACTTCCGACGGACATCACCATACTCTTATCTTTAGACCTCGTGTTCATTTAAACGACACGCGTTCCCAACGTCCAGTTCATACTGGACAAACGAATGTGAACATGTCGATGCTTGTATGTCAGAGTAGACATGTTCGAGTCGTATGAGTCGAGGCTCTTTTTTTATTAGGGCTCCGTATCCGTCGTACGGGAACCTATTACTAAGCCTACGCCGTCTGTCTGTCTGTCCGAGGGCTGTATCTCTTGGACCGTAATAGGTAGCCCGTTGAAATTTTCACAGAATATGTGTTATTATTGCCGATTTACAAAATATAAAAAAGTAAAAAATGCACCCCTGTGCATTTTTTACTTTTTTATATTTTGTAAATCGATAGAATAAACCATAGAATAAACTAAAAAGTGTGTGCGCGCCATCTACCAACAGCAAAACAGTATGAAGCATTTTAACTAATTGAACTAATATGAGGAATTTCATAATACACACCATAGATGGCGTGAGTTGCGCTAACCATGACATGGCGACACGGAACCCTCGGTACGCGAGTTCGATTCGCATTTGGCCGGTTTTTTAGGATTCCGTATCCATATGAAAACCTATTACTAAACCTACGCCGTCTGTCTGTCTGTCCGTCCAAGGGCTGTATATTTTGAACCGTAATAGGTAATTAGTCGCTTGAAATTTTCTCAGAATATGTGTTATTATGGCGTTCATACACACAAATAATAAAAAAATCTAAATGTAAATAATTAAGAGGGTCCCCATACACGAAACGTGCTAAAAATCGATTAGTACACATTCAAGCTACTAAATAATAGATGGCGCTGCAGGTAGTTTGGATTGCAGGCAGACAAAAGATAGACGGATATGGTTTTTTGACAGGTATGGTATAGCTGAACTACGGAACCCTCGCCGTAAAACACTCGCCGCACTTGACCGATCGATTTATGTCTGAACTGTAATAGTTTGGAGGCGGCAAACGTGGTATAAGCTAGAAATCTTTGCCGGAACGATAAAGCGACTGTAACCTAAAAAAATATTGACGTCGAGACAAGAGGGGCAAATTCACAATAATATTGATTTGTCAAATTGTCAGCCGAGCCCAGCACTTTTAGTGATCGAAACACAATATCACCAGTGTTAGACGTTATAATAAATAAAAAACCGACCAAGTGCGAGTCTGACCTCGCGCACTGAGGTTCTCATGCCACCACGAATGTGGTCGGTTTTAATTATTTATTTTTGTAGTTGAATTCCCCATCATAATAATAAGAATAACACCTAAAAGCCTTTGAAAGATCGGACAGACAGACGGACGGCGTATGCTTAGTAATAGAGTTCCATAAGGATACGGAACCCTAATCAATCTCTATCTTTTCTCTACTTCTTATAAAAGGGAACGTCTGTCTGTATACATGTATGTTTGAGGTAAACTCCGGAACCACTGAACGGTTTTTAATGCGATTTTCATCAATGGAAAGAGTAGTCCTTGAGGCTCACAATATACCAATTACCATCACGCTAAAAGTCTTAGGGCTGAGCAGTATCCAAGAAAGTATGAACGAAATTTTGTGTCGAATGATAGTAATAGATGGCGTTAGCAGTTCTGTTGCGTTGCGTGCCAGTATTGGATTATTGCAGTAATGAGTTTACCGCGAGCGAAGCCACGGGCAAAACCTAGTACAAAATATTTTTATGTGAAGATATCTATAAAATTCAAACATTGTAATTATTTAAATCGGAAAATTAATGAGGAAAATTTTCGGACGTTCTAGAAAATCTCAAGCAGGATTAATCAAAACAGGATACCTAGCAGGTAATCCCGAGGGGAATAATCTAATAAATTTTATTTAACTGCCAAGAATTAGCTCAGACTATAATAAATAGCTGGTCTGTTAAGTCTCAAATGCCCCATCTAGACCACCAGTGAAGCATAAGGCGAGACGGAAGTTAACTTTCTCCATACAAAATCGTCTTTGGGCATTTATGTTTTCTAGTCCCCTAACCTTATCCGAGTTTACAATGTTTTTTTCGTGTCTTAAGGACAGTCCAATATACGTTCCTGTCATTTTTTGTTTAGATGAAAATATACCTACAACACCGGAGATAAAAATTTGTTTTTCGACTGAAAAAAATTGTTTTTTTTTTCTGATGTCCTGAAGTTCATTAAGCTTTATTGAGTCATCACTTTAGATAGGTATTCAAAAAATAAAAAGACAGAAACGTAGATTCGCCTGTCCTTATTACAACAAAATAACCGGCAAAGTGCGAGTCGAACTCGTGCACCAAGGGTTCCTTATCGCCATGTCATGGTTAGCGCCACTCACGCCATCTATGGCGCGTTATGAAATGCTTCATATTAGTTAAATGTCATGATTAGTTAAAATGCTTCACACTCTATTCGGTAGACGGCGCGCGCGCGCATACACTTTTTGGTTTATTCTATTTTAACACTTTTTTTTTATTTGATTTTGACTTGTAGGATGACCTTAATTTATGTATGTACAAAAATAAATTGTATTTTTCTATTAATTTGATACGACTTACCACTATGTTGCAAAACCTAAAAACATGATAAATAGAACGTATAAGCTTTCGGCCACCACGTCCGTCGGACACACTCGTTAGCGTAGCCGCCCGCCCCGCGGCTCTCGAGTCTCCGCCGGCCTCCGCCCTATAGCGCCTTGATTTATGATCCTCCGGACACAGTGGCTAATTCTGATTTACTCACAACATAAATATAAATTAGGCATTTTATCACCGCGGCTAATGGCGCGCTCGCATCGAGTGTAATCACAAGATCCGCGGCGATAATGGTGATGTAACGCGATCCGCGGATATTTACGAGTACGATGCTCTTTTATATCTGAGGTGTGGCCTTGGGCGATTTTGTGTGGAGGAAACATTTTTGATAAATGACTGAATGCACTGAATGAAAGGTCGGTTAAAACGGCTATTTAAATAGTTCGTGTTTACCGTCCAGTTCGGTGTAGCCGGCACGAGCGAAGAGGAGCACTGACGTCGCAACTAGTTCACCAAGGGTATTATGGGCTGATATCACGGATGTAGTAGGTGATGTAGCCAATCGTGTCAGTTTCCATAAAATAAATTGTAAAATTTTGGGGGACAAATTAGAAAGTTAAAAAAATTCTTTCAAATGGATCATGTGACGTATTAAACAAAGGGCTCGTTATAAGAAACAAAATTATATTTTTATAATTTAAAAATGCATAATTTAAAACATTTTAAGAGAGTATATAAAAATCAAGCTTCCTTATCCTCAAAAACCTTATCTCCAAAACTACTCACTAAAAGATCGGACACAGCAAATAACACCACTCCTCGCGAAAGCACACTCAGAGAAATTCCGAGAAACAAATTTCTCTCAAGAAAAAAAAAAAGCTGACCGCCCTTTGCCTCTAAGAATTTGTTAGTAACTTAATTTCAAGTATTCGCATGTTAGACAGAACCGCAATTAGTGCTTGTTGGCTTTGAGTGGGCTCAAACTAATGTTTCAGTAAAAGTACATTTTACAGTTCTATCCAGTTAAGACGCCTAGTAACGCCAAATGTGGATTTTTGAAGAAGTAGCCAGTGATAACTAAACTAATCTAATGGCTAAAAACTACTGAAAAATATAGACCAATTTCATCGTCTATCGATCTCACGTTTTTGGTTGTAAAATGTTATCATTTTCTACACAAACTATACGGTAACCAAATTTCGATTCTTTCTTCCGCGTGAACTTTGAAGACTTGATGTCAGAAACTAAAGAGAATTTGAATTGAATTTTTATAGCAAAATGACACCATTTGTTATATCTATCGATTACACGCTTTTCAAAGTTCTAATGCAATCGCAATTTATGAAAAAAAACTCCTTATGAAAACTACTACGCGCTACACCACCGTTTGCGTTACTAGGCGCCTTAAGTGTCAGATACTGACTAGCTTATTCTGGAAAAGCATACGAAGAGCAAATATTTTTTTAAGGAAATATTGAAAAATCGCTCTTGGGGATTGCACCCTTTCTTTATGTAATCTTGTATGTGTGGCTGAGTCGGAGGGGCCAAAGCACATGCGCCAATATCACCTCCGTACTTACCGTCACGGTACCGTACTTTCACCATTACTATTCTCAATTTTCATCAACAATATCGTTGTATCCTTTCGCTGCTTCTTCCATCTCTACGCCGATGACTTGCAGTTGTATCATCACTTTCATCTCGAAGACATTCAAAATGCTGTAAGGCTAATGAATGTCGATTTGGAACAAGCTCTCGACTGGGCTGTACGATACGGGCTGTTGGTTAACCCAACCAAAACCCAAGCCATCATAGTAGGATCTCCCAAATTGTTGGCCAAGCTGGACAGAAATACACTTCCTCAGGTAGTTTTTGACGGCATAGCTGTTCCCTACAGCAATTGGGTCAAGAACCTAGGACTTTTTATCGATGAATCTCTGTCATGGAGTAAGCAGGTGGCTGAGGTGAGTCGTAAAATCTATGGTAGCATGCATTCTCTGAAGCGATTAAAGAACTTCATTCCTATGGGCACTAAAATAACGCTTGTTCAAGCACTTCTCTTCCCCATACTTGACTATGCAGATGTGTGTTATCTCGATTTGAATCAAGACCTTTTGAATAAACTTGACAGGCTGCTTAATATGTGCATCCGCTACATCTTCGGTCTGCGCAAGTTCGATCATATCTCCGAATATCGAGCACGTCTTCAATGGCTTGATATAAGAAGCCGCAGGAATACCCACGTTCTCTCTCTTCTCTTCCGCACGCTGAATGACCCTAATTCTCCAAATTACATGAGTGAGCGGTTCAGCTACCTCTGTTCGCACGGTGTACCTTTAAGGTCGGCTGATAATCTTCTTCTAGCTATACCTGCTCACTCGCAGTCATTTTATACTCACTCATTCACTGTTGAAGCTGTACGCTTGTGGAATAAACTGCCACGAGAGATACGTACTTCATCAACCATCCACTATTTTAAAAAACGGCTGCATGAAGTATATAGAACCTAGACGAATATTCTATTTACTTTAATGTTGGATGTAGGTACTTTGTATAATATCAATAATATCACTGCTATTTGGACAAAATGTATAGTATATGTTATATTTATAAATATATATTTGTGTATATATGTAAGCAGGTATAAGTATATTTTATATTTATTTATTTATTTATTTTGTATAATAGGTATGTATATTAATAATAATATATATGTAAGGAAGGACAGAGCAAATTCCTCTTTCGAATTATCTCGTATGCCTACATGCTCATTATCTCACCCCAAAGGTTAGTAGTAAGATATTGCCAATATTTGGCAATAAACTCGCCTTTTTGTACCATTATTTTGTATATTGGTGTACAAATAAAGAATATTTACATTTATATTTACAATATCACCTCCGAGAAGGTAGGTGCCATACCGGAGACTTACCTGTATTGCTGGCTATACTGGACTAGAGGGGAATACAACCTAGGCTGCTATACGGCCATCTTACATCTAGTACGATGGTACTAACCGAGTCGGCTACAATTTGAGCCTACCACCTAGTAAGGGGCAAAGGAAGGGACCTACAGTTTTACACCGGTTCCGAACGGCGAAGCAACGCACGTGCACGTATGCACGTAATTTTTTTCGATTCGAGATTCGAACCTCGGACCTCTCGCATGAGAAGCCGATGCCCAAATCACTCGGCAACCCGCCGAGAGTACACTTACATAGAGTACCCGTCCCACAAGAGTGTGTAGTTCACGTTAAGAAAATCGCTTTGGCCTCGCGTGACCGCAAGCACTAGAGTGCGAGCGGGATAGAGGGTTCGGCGGCGCGGGGTAGTGGGGGCGAAATTACAATTCGAGCTGCGATATTACGGACTCTTAAGGACCTCAGAACTCCTGTTAAGTAGCCGCAATCACAAGGCGTGGGCCCGCTTTGCATGTTCAAGATAATGAAGTAATATTGCCGGGCGGTGGTGGGTTCAAGCCGCTTATTTTCTATGAAAAATTCACCTCAAATTGCCGTCTGCTTACTTAAAGTGTGGGCAATGTACGAGAGGAATAACCGCGTGTCTGTTATTTATTGTGAAAATCTACTGACGTACTTTTGCTATTGCCTTTTAACTCAATTTGAAGTAATTTGGTCTATACAAGCCGGGAGGACTGGGGGAAAAATTAAGAGGCGTATGTCCAGGAGTGGACGCATACACGCTGACTGACATTACAGACGCTACAGTGTTGATTTGAATTGTGTCCAGACTCAAGGAGTTTCTGGTTGGTAAAGCGTACTAATCTCTAGGTGAATACTTGAAGGATGTCGTCGCTAACCCTACCGATACTGATTGATGCCAAAATATGGCTAACAATAAATAAAGATAAATTATATTGTATACTCGACTTGTAATATGAAATATTATTACGAATAAATGATTTGATTTTATTTGATAAAATATAAAAACCTGCCAAGTTCGAGTCGGACTCGCGCACCGAGGGTTCGGTACACCGCCACGTAATTAGCCGGTTTTTATTGTTTCTTGTTTTAATTTAGAGGTTGCACTATAAAACACCAAGTTTAGCGCTTGTATGCACGAATATTACAAACGATAGGGCAAAAACGAGGAAAAAAAAACACAAAAAAACGTGAAGCGAGTCGAACTCGCGTGGAGAGGGTTTTATATCCGTTTTACTGAGAACTTTAAGACTTAGGATTTTCATTTAAGTATTCCTGTAAACTATAAGAGAGGCCGTATATTCCCTATAATTTATTTTTATTTTAGACTCAGTAGTTTAGGAAATAATAAGGGGGTTTGCTCGATTTTTGTACATTTTCTTTTTTTTTTTAATCTTTGATTTTCTAATTTGTCCTCTCAAATTCTAAATACGTTCATAATATGCGCTACACGTCCGTGATTGGAATTTTGGATTGGAACTTTTTCATAAATAACATAACTTATAAACACTACTTTACTTATCAATAATATGAGATTAGTGAGATAATACACAGCCTATAATAATATTAAAGAAAATTGAAAACCTATACTACGTAAAATTAAATAGAAACATAATATATAAAGTAAAGGGCGGTGAAGGGTTAACCATATAAATAAAAATATTCATCCATCATGGGGATCAACGACATGGTCCCCATGACGGACGCAATGCTAATTCGCTGCTTGAAGTACGTCCCGGCCCGACGACGGTCCCCAAACTAAGTACTACTTATCTCAGTATGCTTAGGTGAATGGAAAATGTAAAGTGTTCTGCAAAGTTCCCTTCACCGCCGCCGCTTCAGAAACTAAAGGGGTTTACATAAGCAAGACGCACATTCAGATTTCACACGAAAGAAACTGTACATCAGTTGCTACCAGCTGTCAAGTGTCAGCGCCATGTCCCGATGTAATGTGTCGGAAAAGTTTAGCCAACTCCGAGCGCAAAGTTCGCTGGAAACTTGTCAGAACAATTACCAGTCCACAGACGACGACGTATCATCAATCTTAGACGCGTTTCACGTAGCTCCGAGGCGTGTCTCTCTCACTTCAAGGCATTAGGAGTTACTTTATGTTAATACTATCTCTTGCCCGCGGCTTCGCTCGCGGTAGACTCGGTTTAATAGCAAATCCGATTTAATACGATTAGATTCAAGGAACTTTGTACCAGAGAGGTGTGGCCCGATCGTTGTTCTGTGATTAGATTCGTATTAATATGTATGAAAAAAATATATAAATATACATCCCAGCGAAGTTTATTGCCGGTCCTCCTTCATCTGTGTAATCGAACCGGATAGAACAAATTGTGACAATTTCGAGTGCAGTCTAACTGGCATATGAATCATCAATAAACAATACAATACTATACAATTCGGGATTTAGCAGGGATTTGACTCCCTTCTTGTATTACTAGGTGGTAGGATTTAACGCTTCCGGGTTGATACAACCGCACTGAATGAAAGGTCGGTCGAAACGGCTATGTAAATAGTTTGTGTTTTCCGTCCAGTTCAGTATAATAGCTGGCACGACCGAAGGGAAGCACTGACGTGGCACCAAGTTCACCCGGTGTTATGTGCTGACATCACGGATGTTGTAGGTGACGTAGCCAACCGGGTCAGTTTCCATAAAAAAAATCAATTCTTAATTTTGTATCCTTATATACATAATTCTTCTTGTGTGTGTTTGTCACCTAACTCCTCTTAAACGGTTGGACCGATTTGGATGAAATTTTGTGTGTATATTTGAGTGGGTCCCTGAATGGTTTGAAAATACAATTTAACCCGGTAGATGGCGTCGTGATAAGTTCACGCGGACGAAGTCGCGGGCAAAGCTAGTTTTTTTATAAATTAAAAATATTATAAAAAACCTGCCAAGCGCGAGTCGGACTCGCGAAGCAAGGTTTCCGCACCACAAGGTTTCTTGTATGGGAACCCCCCTTAGTGTTTTACTTTTTCTATTTTTTATTGTTTGTTGTTATATCCGCCATAATAACACATATTCTGTGAAAATTTCAACGGGCTACCTATTACGGTTCAAGAGATACAGCCCTCGGACAGACGGACGGATGGACGGACAGACAGACAGACAGACAGACAGACGGCGTAGGCTTAGTAATAGGCTTCCATACGGGATACGGAAACCTAAAAATATTAAAGCATCTCCAAAAACCTCTACCACTTACAAAACACCCTCTATACTCTACTAGTGTGCACGAATTGGGAATGCCTTCTAACCGCATCGCAACCTAAATATAATATTATTATAGTATGACCCCAAATTGGGGCAACGAGCACCAACAAAAGCGTTTCTTATATCAGATGCAAAAGGTAGCAGTAAGTAGAGCGACGCTATTTGAGCGCTAAGTCCATTTTAACAAGCATTTCACGTCGCCAGCTTCGTGTGATACGAAACGAAGCCTTTGTTGTATCGTGGCACGTTCACTGTAATTCCGTAGCGTTCGTGGCACTCTCACCAGAGCTAGACTTATTGTTGTGAAAATAACGAACGGCGTATGGAGAATGCCCAGCGAGTTGCGTAGTCATGTCGGGAGGGCGTACCGCCGATAAGATAGAACGAGAGAAGCCATTACTGTGTCTAATTTTCTAGTAAAGCATGTGTCAGCCAGTGCGCGAGGAGTAGCGTGGTGGACGCAAGACTTCATAGTCTACCGATCACCACTGATCTATTAGTACTAGGTGAGCCTTTATTTATTTATTTAAATGTTTAAGACAGCCATACTCAAAGTGTGCTCCGCGGAGCCCTAGGGCTCCGCGGAGTCTCTGTGGGGGCTCCGCGAGAATACGAGAAAAAAAAATCAAAAATACACCTCTCCTCTCTGGCTCGATTCAGCTCGGCTGCGCAGACGAACTCAACTCAACTCTTTTCTATCAAACCTGATTATCAACCAATTGATGAATTAAAATTAAGAAACAGCTTCATACCGCCCATTAGATATTTAATTATTGTTTTTTCTTTTATTATAATATTATGTAGGTAACTATTACATTGTTATATGATTATTACTTATAAAGAATGCACAAAATCTAATTTTTGTTTATTTTAGGGCTCCGTCAAATATTTCGAAAAGGGTTCCGTCACCAAAAACGTTTGAGAACCGCTGGTTTAAGAGCTCACAGGAGCTGTACATCACACATAACATAACACATATTTAAATTACAATATTACAAATATCACATCATCAACAACAATATGGTACATTACTTTTTTTCATTTTCATTTTCAGACTGTTCGCACAAAAACTACTGGCACAAACTGCGATGGAGAATGTGGCAAGTGGTTTCACTATAAATGCCACAATTTAGCCGAGAAGTCCACCACCGTCCCGCGCGCCGATAGCAAGCAGTGGAGGTGTGCGCGGTGCGGCGAGCGGGCGCCACCGCCTCCGCTGCTTACTCGCCTCAACTTCAACTTGGGGGCCGCGGCCGGAGGCGCCGCCGTGAGCCGCTCTGCCGACACCACGCCGACCAGCTCTCCATTAGCGACGGGCCCGTTCAGCACTTCGATTGACGTAGGCAACTCACTCACCAAACTCCAGCGCGACGTGCAGAAGATGTTGCAGAGCCAAACCACCATTGAACTCAGCCTAATGAAGATTGAGAAGACGCAGGAGGAGATGCAGAAGTCTGTAGACTTTTTCATGGAGAAGATTCACGTTTTCGAGGCGAGATTTGAAGAAAACGACATAAAGATCAATGGTCATGAAAAAATACTTGAAAATGTTTTGTTGGAAGAATACAGTAGTTTATTAATATACATTCAATTTTACTGATGAAATAGAAAATGATATAGATACTATTGATTCGGTGACGTCACTAGTTATGAGTCAGCCAGAACAATGTTCAGAAATAATGTGCAATCCGGGAACAAAAATTTTAACTTTAAACATTCGTAGTATTCGCAGTAATTTTGACAATCTATTGGTCTTATTACAACGCTTCAACATAGATTTCGATGCAATCGTTCTCACAGAATGCTGGATTAACACAAATACTTACCAAATAATGCAACTCGATGGATATGTGAGTTACAATACAACTAGACACCATAATAAAAGCGATGGGGTCATTATCTACGTACGAAATACACACACTGTAATAGTGAATGAACCGATTCTCGTAGATGCAAATTGCTTAACAGTAGACTTTGGTGGGAACATTAGGTTGATTGGTGTTTATAGATCACCTAGCGTTGCAAATATAGATCCTTTCCTTCTCTCGTTAAATGGATTACTAATAGAAGCAAAAACACTGGGAAAATTAATCTTAGCTGGAGATTTAAACGTAGACATATGCGAAAACACGAAAGATCGGCGAGCAGAACCCTACCTGTGCCTATCAGCAGAACATGACCTAATCCCTACAGTTACGAAACCAACCAGACACGACTCATGTCTTGACCATATTATGATCCGCAGCAAAAGGGAAATGGTCAGTATAGTCTGCGAAACTGCGATCACTGATCACTTTCCTGTAATAGCATTAATAAAGCACAATACTGACTGCCACAGAACTAGCAATCCGCGTCAAATTCAAGTCACGGACTATACCTCCGTAATGAAACAATTACAGAACAACGACTGGGAACCGATACTAACCTGTACGGATGT
This sequence comes from Nematopogon swammerdamellus, assembly GCA_946902875.1. Classification (NCBI taxonomy): domain Eukaryota; kingdom Metazoa; phylum Arthropoda; class Insecta; order Lepidoptera; family Adelidae; genus Nematopogon; species Nematopogon swammerdamellus. The sequence continues at coordinate 19,094,211 of OX336351.1, forward strand.
AAATGTGGCTACTGAATTGTTTTTAGGCTTACTGCGGACGTTGTTAGATAAATACACTACAGTAAAGACCTTACCAAATTCTCGACACATAAAAAAACCATGGATTACCCCAGGATTAGTGAGATGCATAAGAAAAAGGGATAGCCTGCACAAAACCGCAAAAAAGAACCCCGACGACCATTACACACAAACAAAATACAAAACTTACAGAAATATTTGTAATCGAGCCACAAAGGTCGCCAGGGAACTTCACTTTAAGGCCAAACTGGAAACACACGCTAAAAACCCTAAAAAGACTTGGCAAATAATAAAAGAAGCAGCGCACCTTCCACTAAAAGCAAAGACTATCCCATTAGAACTGCTGAAAGTTGAAAACAGTGAGACGGAATCTGTAAACTCAGTAAATGCCTTTTTTGCTTCCATTGGAAAAACATTAGCATCTAAAACCCTAGCAGACCTAAATACAAGTGAAGCTGACCTAACACATAATATCGTTGATGAATATACTGCTAACTCTTTCTTTATGCACCCTACTGATACCTTTGAAGTTAATAGAATAATCAATGAGCTAAAGGCAGAGAGTGCAGGAGGATGGGATAAAATATCGTCAAGGTTTATTAAAAATACGAAAAGGTTTCTTCTTGAGCCAATATCCTATATCTGCAACCTCAGTCTCTCTACTGGCATATTCCCCAGGGCCTTTAAGAAATCAATAATATGCCCAATATTTAAAGCGGGTGATAAAAATACCGCGTCTAATTATCGCCCTATTTCGCTTCTGCCCATAATGTCAAAAATATTAGAAAAAATCGCCAAAATTAGATTGAACAACTTTCTAGAATCAAATAACTTACTATCACCAAATCAGTATGGATTTCGCGCAAAACTATCAACTGAGAATGCAGTAGTGAACTTGACAAACTTCCTATCCAAAAACCTTGATGACGGAAAACACCGTGACCGGAAAGTACCGTGTGGGGCCGGTACTTTAAAAGAATAGCCCCACTGCATCTCTTCCCGTGTATGTCGTAAAAGGCGACTAAGGGATATAACTCCCTTCATAAATTACTAGGTGGTAGGGTTTATCCCGCCCGGGTTGGTACCACCGCACTGAATGAAAGGTCCGTCGAAACGGCTATGTAAATAGTTTGTGTTTTCCGTCCAGTTCAGTGTAGCCGGCACGACCGAAGGGAAGCACTGACGTGGCACCAAGTTCACCCGGTGTTGTGGGCTGACATCACGGATGTTGTAGGTGATGTAGCCAACCGTGTCAGTTTCAATAAAAAAAAAAAAAAAAAAAAAAAAAAAACACTGCATTGGTGTCTTCCTGGACCTAGCCAAAGCTTTCGATACAGTTTCAATCCCAATACTTTTAAAAAAGCTGGAAAGACAAACAGGTATCAGGGGGATACCATTGCAGTGGTTCGAAAGTTACTTATCAGAAAGGACGCAAATGACAAAAATAGGAAATACTAGAAGTAAGGACCTTGATATTAGCTATGGCGTACCGCAGGGTAGTGTTCTGGGCCCCATTCTCTTTCTCGTTTATATTAACGACCTCTGCAAACTTAAAACGCTCGGATGTACAATTTATACATATGCAGATGATACCGCACTAATATTCACAGCCGAAAACAGGGACCTTTCTTTTAGGAGGGCTGAGGATGGATTGAGGGTGGTGATGGGGTGGCTCGATAGAAACCTTCTAACATTAAATGTGGGGAAAACTAAATATCTGAGTTTCAGTATGCGTACCGCTTATCCAATTGACGACACACGTAAACTGCAAATACATAAGTGTAATAAAATAGATAATGCATCGTGTAATTGCCAAAAAATTGAGGGAGTGGATTCCATACGCTACCTTGGTGTGATTCTGGATGAGAGGCTGTGCTGGCAACATCACATTTCTGCTCTGGCGACCCGTGTGCGTCGACTAATATACGTTTTCAAAGGATTACGAAATGTGACCGACAAACCCCACCTCAGGTCAATTTACCTAGCGCTAGTACAGTCGATAATTACATACTGCATCATGGCATGGGGTGGAGCAGTAAAAACCCGACTACTGCAACTTGAACGGGCACAGAGAGTCGTTCTTAGGGTTATGATGAAAAAGCCGTTCAGATATCCGACTCACACATTGCTCAAGGAGTGCAATGTGCTAAGCGTGCGCAAGTTGTTCATAACAAAACTATTACAATCTCAATACCGCTCAAACCACAAAAGAGGAATTGAACAACCTGCGCACCACCATAACACGCGAGAAGGGCGCCGTGCCGTCCCGGTGGTGCCTTCAACTAGAACCTGGTTCTCAAACCGTTTTGCTTGGTTTCTTGAACCTTATGTCTACAATAAAATGAGCAAGGAAATAAAGGTCGATGATATGGGAAAACGTGATTTTAACAAACACATATTTGAATGGCTTTTATTGAAAGATTACACTGAAACTGAAAACATTCTGACTATCATGCGATAAATAAATATATAAAATGCATAAAATGCGTAAAACCGTGCATGCACACGACACACCTGCACTCACACACACACACACACACCCTTTCGCACGAATGCACACTTACATATACACAAACACTGACCATCCTACTAACTCAACTACTAAAACCTTCTTCTCATTATGCAATATTCCATAAGTAAGTACATATGATTATTTCTTTTAAATAAAATTAAACTCAAGGTAAATTATGTGTAACTGAAGAGCTGTCTATATTATTCTGTTTATGAACTAATGCCTGGGTAAACTCTGCTTCACACATCACAGTCCCAGGACTAGCGTGGAAGCAGAAATTGTAATAAAATGCAATGCTTACATCTTTTAACCTATTTATTATTTATTAATTTATTATTTATTTATTAATTAATGGATGTTTGAGAGTCGTATGTTGTGAGATATAAGTAGGTAGTAGCAAAAGACTTGAGTGTGGGAATGTAAAATATAATATTACATGGAAAATAACTATGATAAACTATAATAATATACACTACATATAAGTACGTACTAGTTAATTAAACGTAGAAATCGAAAATTATAAATTAAATTAAATACATAAAACTATAAATTAAATACATCGAATTACAGTTTATATAATACATAATACCTAAATATATACATACATACTTGTCCATTCAGAATTAAAAGATTTTTTAGCTATTGACTTTACACTGATGTACCCACTTTGCTTAGACGAGCTCCTGTCTACTTATTTTCTCTGCGGGGCGCACTTACGTAAGCGGCAATAAAGGAAAACTCTTTCTCGCCGAGGACAGAAATATGTATAATGACAGTCAAGCGTGAAACCGCTTTGAATTTCCCCTAAATTGAAAAGCTTGTTTAGTGCGAACCTTGTTTACACACAACAGAGGGTTCCGTAGCCAATTCCCTGTTGCACGCATAGCAAGATTCTACTAAAATACTAACATGCCCAGCCCACTGCCACTTGAGCTCAGCCAACCGGTGTCCAATAACGACTAATTTGGTGCGTCGGCGGATTGCCTCGTTACGCACCATATCACGTAGCAATATTCCCAGCATGGCTCGCTCCATTGCTCGCCGGGCAACTTTCAACCTTTGGACAACAGCTACCGTCGAGAGTACACGTTTCAAACCCGCACACTCATAACCGGTAGGATACACTGGTCATTATACGGGGTAAATTTTGCGGAAGGTCAGACCTTTTTATTTATGGAAACTGACACGATTGGCTACATTACCTACAACATCCGCGATGTCAGCCCATAACACCGGGTGAACTAGGTGCCACGTCAGTGCTTCTCTTCGATCGTGTCGGCTACACTAAACTGGACGGAAAACACAAACTATTTACATAGCCGTTTCGACCGACGTTTCATTCAGTGCGGTGGTACCAACCCGGGCGGGTTAAACCCTACCACCTAGTAATATAAGAAGGGAGTCAAATCCCTGCCAAATCCTGAATTGTATAGACCAACCCGGGCGGGTTGAACCCTAACCCCGAGTAAGGTAGGAAGGGAAGGGGCCTACAGTTTTACGTGGAATCCGAACCACGGTCAGCCTCCAACGGTCATGCGGTCACCCATCCAATTACTGACCGCGCCCAGCGTTGCTTAACAATCAATAGCAACAGTCGACTGTCTGCACCACTGAGCTATCGAGGCTGACAATGACCTCATGGCGAATTTTAACTTTCCGACAATGACAAGACAATGACAGATTTTTAACATTTTAATTATACTCGTGGTAACAAACAAAACAGTAAATTGTATTCTATGTTTGTTACATCCCTAATAATACCTATAGCGCGGCGTAATGATTAATCTGCAGAGCAACTTTTCAACCCTGGGTTTTAGTTTATCTTTTTCGTCCGAACAAAACACGACATGTAATTATGGTTCGAATACAATCGTATTTCAATGTTGTGTGAAAAACTGATATTTTTTTCCGGTGCGAGCTCCTGCGTCGTTACGAACAAAAAAAAAACTTTCGGTAAATAATTTAGTGATATGTTTCATATACCTTTTGTGAGTGGTTAATTATGGTAGGAGTATTGTGACGTGTTCGTTTGTTACTGAGTTTGTAAGTAGATTGATTATCTTTAAAGCCCTGTTTACATTATGTCATGTCATGTCATTTCATGTGTCATGTCATGTCATGTCATGTGTCATGTCATTTCAGTCAGCGTGTAAGCGTCCACTGCTGGACATACACCTCTCCAATGTTCCTCCAGTCCTCTCGGCCTTCAGCGGTACGGAACCACTGCTTTCCGCCGACGTACTTGATATCGTCGTCCCACCTGGCGGGTGGTCTTCCCACACTCCGTTTTCCTGTCCACGGCCGCCAGTGTAGGGCACGGTTACTCCAACGGTCGTCGTCTCTTCGGCTGACGTGCCCAGCCCATTGCCACTTGAGCTTAGCCACCCGGTATCCAATATTGACTACTTTGGTGCGTCGGCGGATTGCCTCGTTACACATTATATTAGTGTTTAATTAAATTCAAGTTAAATTTATTTTTTGTGTTTGTATTTTAGATTGCAATTTATTGACGGCAAGTTTTAAATGACCTGTTTTTTATTTTATTTTACTATTTATTTTACTATTTTAATTTTTTTATTTATAGTTGGAATTGCACCTATTTTATAATCTTTTTATCATTTCTGTTTTTAAACGTGTTCATTTCAGATTTTTGTCTGTTTATATTTTATTGCGAGATAATGTTTATCTATTATCTAGATATTATATTATAGAATTGTATCATTTTAATGCTAGTTTTAAGGTTTTATCATCTGACTATAGTATAACGATGTACATATTGTTTATATAATGTGTGGGACTTGTACCTGAAAATAAACGTTATTATTATTATTATGTTTTAATTTTTTTAGTATAATAATATTCCAAAGCGAATTGAGAATGTACAGCTATAACGAAAATAAACTATCTTAAAAATCTACACAAATATTTATAAAGAGGTAAAGTTTGTAAGATTAGATGTAGGAGGTAATCTCCGAAAATACTCATCCGACTTTAAAAATTCTTTGACCATTATTTATAATGGACCTTCAGGAGCGAAGCCGCGGGCAACAGCTAGTACAATATAAGTTGAAACATTCGACCTGAAACTTAAATTCATACACACATACATATACACATACATAAATACATACATACATACATACATACATATATATATACATACACACATGCATACATACATACATGCATGCATGCATGCATACATACATACATACATACATATATATATACATACACACATGCATACATACATACATGCATGCATGCATGCATACATACATACATACATATACACATACATACATACATACATATACACATACATACATACATACATACATACATACATATACACATACATTTACATAGCTCGTCCTATTTTCGTTCGACCTAATATTGTTTTTGTGAAGATAAAATCGCTCCTTTAAAAAATATTTCCTCGCCTGCTCAGCTTCCCGCCGCCATCTTTGTTAAGGTTTCCTCCCCTACCATGCCTCTGCGCGCTTCGAATTTTAATTTCTGTCTTAGCTATTCTTTTTTTTTTTTTTTACTTTTACTGGAGAACCTTTAATCAGCCCCTTCAAATCTTTAATAATTAATAATTATTATTACTCTTCGGCCCTAAGGGTAATAGTATAATAGGTAATAATACGCATTATGTAGGATTTTTTATTGTTTATTGTATAACTAGCTTTTGCCCGCAGCTTCGCTCGCGTGAAATTCGTATTTCAAAGGAAGAACTAAGGGCGAGCTGGGTTCAGGCTAGTAACTAAGGGCGAGCTGGATTGAGGTAAACGATAAACCGTCTCGAAGAAAGTGAGTAACTTTTTGAGGCCGAAGGCGGAGTTGCGTTCAGGAAGACGATAAACCTTCTCGAAGACAGTAAGTAACTATGGGCGAGGCCGAAGGCCGAGCTGCGTTCAGGATGAGGGTAACCTTTTCGAAGACAGTAAGTAACAGAGGGCGAGGCCGAAGGCCGAGCTGCGTTCAGGAAAACGATAAACCTTCTCGAAGACAGCAAGTAACTATGGGCGAGGCCGAAGGCCGAGCTGCGTTCAGGAAGAGGATAACCTTTTCAAAGAGAGTAAGTAACAGAGGGCGAGGCCGAAGGCCGTGCTGCGTTCAGGAATACCATAAAACTTCTCGAAGAAAGTAAGTAACAAAGGGCGAGGCTGAAGGCCGAGCTGCGTTCAGGAAGACGATAAACCTTTTCGAAGACATTACCTAAGTAACTATGGGCAAGGCCGATGGCCGAGCTGCGTTCAGGAAGAGGATAACCTTTTCGAAGAAAGTAACAGAGGGCGAGGCCGAAGGCCGAGCTGCGTTCAGGAAGACCATAAACCTTCTCAGAGAAAGTAAGTTACAGAGGGCGAGGCCGAAGGCCGAGCTGCGTTCAGGAAGACGATAAATCTTTTCGAAGACAGTAAGTAACAATGGGCGAGGCCGAAGGCCAAGCTGCTTTCAGGAAGAGGATAAACCATCTTTAAGAAAGTAAGTAACAAAGGGCGAGGCCGAAGGCCGAGCTGCGTTCAGGAAGAGGATAACCTTTTCGAAGAATGTAAGTAACAGAGAGCGAGTCCGAAGGCCGAGCTGCGTTCAGGAAGACCATAAATCTTCTTGAAGAAAGTAACTTCTTTGTTACTTACTTTCTCCATAGTTACTTACTGTCTTCGAGAAGGTTTATCCTCTTCCTGAACGCAGCTCGGCCTTCGGCCCCGCCATTTGTTAATTACTTTCTTCGAGAAGGTTTATAGTCTTCCCGAACGCAGCTCGGCCTTCGGCCTCGCCATTAGTTACTTACTTTCTTTGAGTACGTTTATCGTCTTCCTGAACGCAACTCATTCACAAACTTTCGCGTTTATAATATTAGTAGGATGTATTTTGGGTAGTTTCGGAGTGAGGCCTGATTTTAGAAATTATTCCCAATTATCGGATGCATGCAAGCAAATCCGAAAGCAACAGCTAACAATATATAAATTTTTGAAATGTGTTAATTAAGCCCTTTCAGTTGATCCCCAAGACGGCATCATTAAAAAAAATTTTTTTAGGTCATGACATGACTTTATGTCCTTTAGAGGGCGCCATATACAATTTTATGGGACGTCACATAGCCACTATCCAGCGTCCAGACGCATCCAACGATACCTCATTTGTCAAATTATGATAAGTAGTTTCGAAGTTATGTATGAGGGAACAGATGAACATACATACATACATACATACATACATACATACATACATACATACATACATACATACCGGTCAAACACATAACTCTCCTTTTCGCTTCGCCGTAGTTGGGTAAAAATAAGAATCTTTTCGCTAATAGTACTACACTACGTACAATATAATAAACATACGATCAAATAACTTAAATCAAATAGGAACTCCAGTTAAGTAAATATCCGCTGACATCGACTTGCAACAACACTTTTACATAGGTATGCACCTAAAATTAATCAAATAGATACCTAATGAAGTAAACCTCTGACTCGAGACAATGCATACACACACTGCGCTCGGCCAGACCGCACCCCGCGCCGCGCGCGCGCCCCGCGCCTCCGCGTCCGCCGCCAGCCTCCTAGCCGCCACAAACCGCCTCCGCCGCGGCGCGCCGCTTTTATTTCGATTCGATTTGTATGGGAGCCACATCTTAGCGTAGCCGGAAGTGAATTTTAGTTAGCCTATCCTGTGTCCCGTATAGTAAAATGGGCTTGTACTAAGTTTCATCAAATTCAGATGATGGCTTTAAGAGTTATGGAGGAACATACATACATACATACAGAAAAGATTTCTAAAAATCGTCAATTTAGCTTTAGTATCATATATAGAGGCTACAAACTCAATATTTCCTAAAACAAAGTAACTTACTCCATGACCATCCCTTACAGATTTATTATTAGTATTGATTTCATCCATAGGTAGGTAACCTACGCTTGGATATGTCGAAAATTCCGCCAGTTCTAAATTCAATGCGAAGAAGAACTGACAAACAAGTCAGACTGTTCGCAAGTCACAATGTTTTGTTAGTACCTTATAAGTATTATATTATAGTAACTTACAAATAATTAACCCATACCTACACGCTGGACTTACCGCGGATGCGTACCAATCGGTTCTGCAGATCTTACCTCTACAGAACCGTTAAACTCTGGAACACTCTCCCTGCACACATATCCAAAATGTCAAAACTGCTTATTACACTGTGTGTAACGCCATTTACACTCTGTAGGTAGGTATGTACTAATGGTAATTTATTATATTTTAACCGCCGAGGCGATATTGATAACGCTGTCTAGCCATAACAAATTCAGCGGACAAGATGACAGAACAAACAGTCAAATTCAATATACTGCTAAAAGACTAATCCGAAAGCAAATTCGCTCACGAACAGACAAAGCACACATGCGAAGCGAATCGGTTTTACATAACAAACATTAGATAACTGTGTGCCTAAACATCTCATAGACACAAATACAATTGCGTACAATAAAATATTATTGCGGCTTCTGATACTAAGTCTAACTGTTCTGACATTTCAACAGGCAATTTCAACCTCTATTTCGTGCTTGTCTACTTATACCGCGCCTTGTGTACAATGGCAGACAGTCCTGAGCCACAGTTCATAAAAAGAACTATAATTTACAATAAACTACCAAGCTACTATAATATATATATCTACAATTAACTATTTAGCTACTACATAAACTACTGCTATAATCTACAATTAAATATCTAGCTACTACATAAACTACTGCTATAATCTACAATTAACTATCTAGCTACTACATAAACTACTGCTATAATCTACATTTAACTATCTAGCTACTACATAAACTACTGCTATAATCTACAATTAACTATCTAGCTACTACATAAACTACTGCTATAATCTATAATTAACTATCTAGCTACTACATAAACTACTGCTATAATCTACATTTAACTATCTAGCTACTACATAAACTACTGCTATAATCTACAATTAACTATCTAGCTACTACATAAACTACTGCTATAATCTACAATTAACTATCTAGCTACTACATACACTACTGCTATAATCCACAATTAACTATCTAGCTACTACATAAACTACTGCTATAATCTACAATTAACTATCTAGCTACTACATACACTACTGCTATAATCCACAATTAACTATCTAGCTACTACATAAACTACTGCTATAATCTACAATTAACTATCTACCTAATAGATAAACTACTGCTATAATCTACAATTAACTACCTAGCTAATAAATGAAATTAAATTTAATGAAAATATTTACATAAACATAAACTACATAAACTAGTGCTATAATCTACAATTAACTATCTAGCTACTACATAAACTACTGCTATAATCTAAAATTAACTATCAAGCTAGAAGCTTACTGCTATAATCTATAGTCAGTCAGGCAGCGTATAAACGTTCACTGCTGGACATATGCCTCTTCAATTTTCCTCCAGCCCTCCCGGCCTTCAGCGGTACGGAACCACTGCTTTCAGCGACGTACGTAATACAAAGATAAATTTTAATATAAATGTAAAATCTAAATTACCGAATTGTATGTAAATTGTGATTTACAAATAAACGGAATTGTTATTGTATTATTGTACTAGCTGTGCCCGCGGCTCCGCCCGCTCTCATATTTCACTTCACTGCTAACCTCATAAGCCATTTAGCGTGATAGTAAGTAGCCTATAGTTGATGGGAAGAATCAAGCTATCCGTAGATTTTTTTTTTATTAAAATCGGTTCAGTTGTTCTTGAGTTATAAGCGGACAGACAGACACTCAGACACTCAGACAGAAAGCAGACGTTGGATTTTATTATAGTATTATTAATTATTAATTATTGTATTGTAACTGAGGAGGTACGCGCCAAGGTGATATTAGACGAACTCCACTTCTACCAAATCACGCGATACCTCTTGTAGGCATCTCACGCACAAAGCGTAAAGAATTCACAGATATCGTGTTTGTTATCTCCAACATCGCTCCAATTAATTTTACAAGTCGAATGAATGCGATAAACACAAGTTTCATTTAGTTTACATATTTTTGTTGTACACCATTTTGTATCGAATAGATTTATTTTAAGGAAAATCGTCATTTGTGGCTGTTCATGACGATAATGCTCTTGTGTGTATGTGTGGTTTTAATACACCCTCGGGACGCCTGTCTGTCTGTTTCTCTGTGTGCCTGTCTCCACACTATGTTGTCACACTGATCTTGTCTGTAAACTACAGGCTACGGCACAACATCTGCCACCACGTTTAGCAATGTATTAGAACTACATTCTGTCAAAAAAGTACCGGGAGTTGATAATTTAATTCTAATTCCAAATTTAATTCAAATCATTCTTTTTTGTCGCTAAGTTGGCACAACTGTTTTCTATATTGGCGCGGAGTTTGAGCACCATCGGTTATTTAGTTTGTTTACATTGCTCGATTTTGTTAGTTCATCTCAAGTGTGTTTTGCGATTTTTATAATGGATAAAAATATCGAAAAAGAGCTTGTCTCAAATTTTGCATCGCAAATGGAATTTCGTATTCCTGTGAAAATGTTACAAAAAGCTTACGGCAGTGTACATGAGTGGTATAATGCATTCAAAAGCGGTCGAGATGTGGTGGAAGATTTGCCTCGCTCTGGTCGGCCATCAACGTCTTCAACGGAAGTTAATATAGCTAAAGTGATGGAAATGGTGACTGAAAATCCTCATTCAAGTATGAGAGAGATAGCGGCTCAACTTTCTGTGTCTCACGAATCGATTCGTACCATTTTAAACGATCGCTTGGGCATGAAACACGTTGCCGCTCGAGATTTTAATTTTCTTCAAAAACTGAATCGCTTAAGGCCATCATTGTGAACGAATTTTTGACCAAAAACTCAACAAATACCATCGAACAACCATCGTATTAACCGGATATGGATCCGCCCGACTTTTTTCTGTTTCTATAACTCAAATTACCACTTCGAGGCACCTGCTTTCACTCTATAGAAGACATAAAAGAGAATTCGCGGTGAGAACTGAAGTAGATTCCGGAAAACGCGTTCAAAAATGTTTTGATAATTGAATTATTCGTTGACGTAAGTTCGGAAGGGACCTACTTTGAAGGTGATAGCATCAATTTGGAAGAATAATTAACATTTTGTGTATTATTGACCTTTTCCCGGTACTTTCTAGACAGAGTAGTATATATAACTATCAAGCAACAAGTAAGGCACGAAGACCCACCTGCTCCATCACTCGGTCGGTGAAAGGACCGTGCCAAGGTGGCTAACCTGTCACTCTTTAGCACGGCGCCCTGTCCTTATTTTCGAACCACGGACCTCTCGCACGAGAAGCCGACTTTCAGACCCCTCGGCCAATCGCAAACCTCAGGGGATGCAAACGCTCTATATAATTTTATTCGGAAATCTCCACAAACTCATCTTCCAGTACAATAATCTTTAATCGTATCAAAATATCAGGTCAGCTTTCGGGTCCCCGGTCCTATTTCACTAATTATCCCATTGTGTGAGGATTGTGAAGTTGGGCTTTGGAAAGTGTTGGCGCTGAAATTTTCTCGAGCGCTAATTCCCAAAGTGTCCCCTACACAATGCCTCATTGTAAACGGCGAAATGGCTGGCGCTTTTGAATCCTCAAGTCGATGATATTTTTATCCGACTGCTGTAAGCCAAAGTGAGCGTTGTTTTGATCTGTGAGAGTATGGATAGATAGAAAAATCTTTTTTTGCACGAAAAAACATTTTACAGGAACAAACACAATATTATTATACATTTTACATAAAGATGCAAAGACGGACTGATCCCTATAAGCGGCGGGTGGCCGAGTGGTATGAGCATCGGCTTCTAATGTGAGAGGTCCGAGGTTCGAATCCGGTCGGCGTGTACAAATGAGTTTTTTCTGACAAAAAAAATTACGTGCATACCTACACCTGCTGCTTCACCGTTCGGAACCGGTGTAAAACTGTAGATCCCTTCACTTGCCCCTTACTAGGTGGTAGGCTCAAATTGTAGCCGACTGGGTTTGTACCACCATACTGGATGTAAGATGGCAGCCTCGGCTGTGTTCTCCGTATTGCGATTGCGAATGCCGTATGAAGACGATTCCGACGGATCTTACTTCTCTTATCCCTCCTCCTCCTGTTCGCCTTCGCAAAATCCGCCATACTCTCGCGGAACACCCCTTTGTAGTCGACAGAAGAGTTCTTCGAACTGCACGATTCTCTAAATCGTTCTTGTGCCGCACTACAAAGGTGTGCAACAGGCTCCCAGAGAATATCTTTCCCCACTCCTACGATCCACGGATCTTCAAATCGCGGGTTAATAGCCTTTCCCCAGCGACATTAGTCCACCTCCAAACCGGACTGGCACGTCCTCGGCGGTGAAATTGGCTACGCCTGAGGCTTCGACCTCGGGCAGAGCCACCCAGTTCGGAAGCAATAAAAAAAAATTTGGAACACTAAAAACGCCAGTAACTCCACTTGTTCCTCACTCGTTAGCTAGATGTGGTCGTAGCTCGTTGGAAGTTTTCCCTCGATAAGCCGCTGCAGCGATTTATTAACGACACTTTTTCGACTTCCCGGAGCAGAGCTCCCGCCAGAATCTCGCAGGGCATAACTTTCAGTGAATAAATTCGGGTAGGTTTTGCGCGACAATTTTGGGTCAGTATAATTTTTTTTTTTTTATGAAAAATGACACGCTTGTCTACATCACCTACAACATCATCAGTGATGTCAGCCCATGACACTAGGTAACACTAGGTTATTATTTGTAGTTACTGGTATATCGGCAATAATAACACATATTATTAAATAACACATATTATTTACCGTGTGTGGCCGGTACTTAAAAAGGTTAGCCCCACTGTATCTCTCCCCATGCATGTCGTAAAAGACGACTAAGGTATAAGGACAAGATGCCGTGCTAAAGGGCGACAGGTTCGCCACCTCTCATCGTGGCACGGTACTTCCACTGAGTCATGCAGCAGGTGTATCTTCGTGCCTTACTTCCTGCTTGATCGATTGAACCTTGTTCGAATACTTTGCGAAACGTGGTGGTCGGTGTGGTGTTGTAATTTACCAGAGTTCTTGCAGCACAACACCGATTACTCTGCTTACCCCGATTGTCGGGATTCAGCGTGTGTGATATGTATGTATGTATGTATTCTGTGAAAATTTCAACGGGCTATTCAACCTATTTCGGTTCAAGAGATACAGCCCTCGGACAGACAGACAGACAAACAGACAAGACAGACAGACAGACGGCGTAGGCTTAGTAATAGGGTCCCATACGATGCATACGGAACCCTAAAAAAGTAAAAATTTAGGATGGTACCGAATCCCGATATAAGGACGTTTTTTTCCAAGGTTTTTGTTGTTGTTTGTTTTTGCTCGTAAAAACGGTAATACATACAAGCGTCAAAATTGGTGTGATTATATATAGTGCAACACCTAAAGTAAAGCAACAAAAACAACTCAAATGCAACTCGCACTTGACCGGTTTTTTGTATTTTTTTGTTTTTTTTTTAAATTGTATTGCAAATATTTCTGTGACCATTCAGTGCAGTGTGTCGAAAAAGTATACCACAGCATATTATGGTGACTACAGCCGTATACCCACATAGCATGAAATGCGCGCGCCCGCCCCTACTAGAGGCGCCGTGAGCGCGATTTCTCTACAACGGCGTTGAAGCCTGTGTGCAAGGCCTATGACTTACCTAAGTGTGTTGTGCGAGTGCATTTATTTTGTGCATGTGCCTAACTTGCTTCTCTTTGTGTGTAGTGTCGACGATACTAGCACACACACACACACATACGAAGCGCTAGCAGCTCAGCGTACGGTTATTGGGTTTCAAATATCATCGCTTAGGGCGCCTAGAGGCGCCGTGAGCGCGATTTCTCTACAACGGCGTTGAAGCCTGTGGGCGTGGCCTATGACTTACCTAAGTGTGTTGTGCGAGTGCATTTGTTTTGTGCGTGTGCCTAACTTGCTCCTCTTTGTGTGTAGTGTCGATACTAGCACACACACACACATACGAAGCGCTAGCAGCTCAGCGTACGGTTATTGGGTTTCAAATATCATCGCTTAGGGCGCCTCTAGTAGGGGGCGCGGGCGGTAGGTATTTGATGCTCTGTGCGTATACCCCTACAAGGCGAGCTATTTTTCAATTCTCCTTATGTTCAAGTTTCCTTTTTGAGCCGTCGACTCAAGAGTTCTGGAAACTTGTCCATTAAGACCTCCGTTGTGCGGGCGTCGACGGCGCCGGGTCGATTTATTTTGGAACTTTTTCGAAAAGTTCGACAAGTAGGTGAGCTATTGATCGGTTTAAAATACTCCTTTTTTTCTAGAAACTTGACAGGGTTGGCTACATCACCTACAACATCCGTGATGTCAGCCCATAACACCGGGTGAACTAGGTGCCATGTCAGTGCTTCCCTTCATTTCATGCCGACGTTTCATTCAGTGTGGTGGTACCAACCCGGGCGGGATAAACCCAACCACCTAGTAAGGTAAGAACGGAAGGGACCTACAGTTTTACGTGGAATCCTTACCACAGTCAACCTCCAACGGTCGAGCGGCCACCCATCCAAGTACTGACCGCGCTCAGGGTTGCCAACACTTCCCTTTGGTCGTGCCGGCTACAGTGAACTGAACGGAAAACACCAACTGCTAATAGATCACGACTAGGTTGCCTAGTTACATGAATTTGACCCCTCCTTCCGAACATGAAAAAAAACCATGAGTATGAAGAATTACATAAAAGAAAAATAATGCAGAAAGTGAAAGAAAGAAGAAGAGAAGAAGAGAAATGCACGATATTCAAAACCAAACCGCTCCTCTGACGAACTTGCTTCCCTTATCCGCTCCTCCTCCTGTTCGCCTTCGCCAAACCCGCCATACTCTCGCGGAACACCCCTTTCTAGTCGACAGAAGAGTTCTTCAAACTGCACAATTCTCTAAATCGTTCTTGTGCCGCACTGCAAAGGTGTGAAACGGGCTCCCGCGGAATATCTTTCCCCACTCCTATACAATCCACGGATCTTCAAATCGCTGGTTAATAGCCTTTCCCCAGCAACATTAGTCCACCACCAAGCCGGACTGGCACCTTCTCGTGGGTGAAATTGGCTGCCCCTGAGGCTTCGACCCCGAGCACAGCCACCCAGTTCCGAAGCAATAAAAGAAAAATCGCACTTGGTCTCGGAGCGACTACACTACCTTCTCTGTGGGACCGCATGAGCAGTCTTCCACAACACAGGTGATCAATATCTGCCTTCTTCGGCGACGTGTTCTAATGAGGGGCATCAACTATAAACCTTACTACCGACACGTGAGTACTGTGGGACAGTCTAACACACTATTAAGAACTAGCTAAGGCGAGACAAGGACGTATATCAGACGGCATCTAAGTTGGACCAGTGCAGTGGCCGATTTTAGGGTATATTTGGCGGAGGGCGCGGGATGCAACGGCGGGGAGAGCGCCTGCAGACCGCGTGATTGGTTGGCCACCTCGCCCGCCGCGCGAGGTACGATAGCCGTATATATGGCTAGCAGTTGCAGTATCTGAAGTGGTGGGCAGTCGGCGCGATCTTGGCATGGACTCTTGATCTCTGGGTTCGAGAGTTTGTATCCGACCGACATGTACCGATGAGTTTTTCTGATGGAAAATTGTACGTGCATACCTACACCTGCTGCTTCACCGTTCGGAACCGGTGTAACACTGTAGATCCCTTCCCTTGTCCCTTCCTATGTGGTAGGCTCGAATGAAAGCCGAAAATTTAGTCGAATTGTACCACCGTACTGGATATAAGATGGCCGAATATCAACCTCGGCTGTGTTCTCCTTTAATAGTCCAATATAGCAGGCAATTCAAATCAAACATTATAATATGGTAGTGCAAGAATTACGGGTTGGAAAGAGACTTCCCCTGGTGTATGCGACTTCCCGGTCCTCTTAGGTAATTATTGAATCTCCCTGTATACTCTGTTTACCTATCTACTGACAGTGTGACGCATAGAGAAACTGTACATGAAGGCTGGGAGAAGCGCTGCAAAGCTTAAGAGCCTGTTATATTATTTAGAGTTCTCGCTCGCGAGCTTATCATGAGAAATAGTTCGTACTCAGTGAAACCAACTGCTAAAATAAAACAGAAGGTCAATTCAGTAGTAGAAAAATAGAGAATGGAGTACGATATGTCCAGAAATATTGAATGCTATTTAATTATTTTGTCAAGTCGTGCGGTCGGTCGACTGTTGTTAAGCAATCCTGAGCGCGGGCAGTACTTGGATGGGTGACCGCTCGACCGTTGGAGGCTGAACGTGATTTTTGATTCGACGTAAAACTGTAGGTCCCTTCCATTCTTACCTTACTAGATGGTAGGGTTTATCCCGCTCGGGTTGGTAGCACCACACTGAATGAAACTTCGGTCGAAACTGCTATGTAAATATAGTTCGTGTTTTCAGTCCAATTCAGTGTAGCCGATATGAAATGAAGGGCAGCACTGACATGGCACCAAGTTCACCCGGTTTTATGGGCTGACATCACGGATGTTGCAGGTCATGTAGCCAACCGTGTCTGTTCCCATAAAAAATGCTTAGATGCTTAATATAATTGCGAAAAGACTAGTCACCGGAGACAAAAGTTACTTGTGAGCGCGAATCCAGACAGCAATAGAATTGTTTCTGTTGATATTATTCAAAATATCGTAATCGATTCTCGACTTTGCTGTTAGCGAATTGGCCGCCAGGACCGAGAAACCTTCTGGCAGTTAGCAGTCGTGAACCGTTCGGCTTACGCGTGAAACTTTTCTAGACCCAAGATTAGACTCTGGAGCTGTTGAGATCTCGTGTTTTATTTCCACACGAATGTAATCCTAGCTACATTTGGGCACGTTTTGTAAATACATGAAGACACCTGTTATTCGGTTCACAGGGTGAAAAAGTCTTTACTGTTACAATAACCGCCTGTAACGGATATACTCATTTAATTTTTTTACGTAATAACAGTGGTAGGTACTGAAGACTTAAAACAAGTCGACGTTTCGCCCGCTACGTCACGGGCTTCTTCAGAGACTGCGGGAGTTCCTGGAGCCGACGTCTGGTGCACAACGGGCAACAACCGGACGTCAAACTGCTCTTTTTCGAAGATTGTAGCTGTGGGTAGGTTGCATAATATTCGGCAGCGGTGTCAAATCGCGATCCAAACATCGTACGAAGTACCGACTGCAGCACACAACGCTCACTTTGTCTTCAGACGCTGGCTTGGCAGAAGATCTTGAAGATGTGTGCTGTGACAGCACGGGCATCCAAGAAGGTGATAAATTCACGCTGTCGTCCCTGTTGAAATTTCTATGCCTGGTGATTTCGATGGCTTCTCTGATTAGATGTGGAGTGTAGTGACGTTCTACCGCTAGTACCGACGCTTCATCAAACCGGATCCAGTGGTTACTATCACCAAGCAATAGATGTTCCGCAATGGCCGATTTCTGCAGGTTACCATTCTTTTCTGCTCTTATGTGTTCGCAAATTCGATCATAGACGTTCCTCTTCGTTTGACCGATGTAGCTCTTCCCACAGCTACATGGAACTTACGCCTACGGTACCTGACGGTAGACACCTAGGGCTCGTAATGGTACCTTGTCTTTGACGGAATAAGACACTTCAGGTAGAGGTTTATAGAATTCTAATCTGATTTCCATTTTTTCGAAGTAATTTACCAATCTGGTCTGTAACACCTTTTACGTATGGTAAATTGGTGGGCCGTCTACTAACCTCTATTAGTCTTTGCCTTTTCCCTGGACCTGGACTGAAGAAGCCCGTGACGTAGCAGTCGAAACGTCGACTTATGTAAGTGTCCTACAATGGCGGCCGTAGACACGAAAACGGACTGTCGGAAGATCACGCGCCAGGTGGGACGACGACATCTAGTAAGTCGGCGGAAAGCAATGGTTTCATACAGCTGAAAGCCTAAAGGAAAATTGGAGAGGCTTATGTCCAGCAGTGGACGCTTACACGCCGCTGACTGACTGACTGACTGACAATGTTCAAGGTAGCGTTCAATCTAACTCAGGCTAGTTCAAAAAAGCAAAAACCCGAAAGTTCCGCAAGCTCGTGGATCCTATCCAATAGGCATAAAGAAAAATTTACCCAAATATGTACATACAACGTGTCCTAAAACTCAACGTTAAGCGGTAACCAGGGGGTAGGCCAGTTTATGACTACCCAGGGAAAAATAAGAAAAAAAATCTGAGTCATTTATTTTTTAGAAAAAAATTCACAGATTTTTTTTTTTTGGTAAAACTACAGGCATTCTGGTTTTATTTGGAATAGCTATCAATAGCAGAGTTATTTAGGCTTCAATTATAAAAAAAATTTGGTGTTTGTTTCCCGCTTGACGTTGAGTTTTGGGACACGATGTATATATACATAATGTATACACAAACACGTAACGTGAAGAGTTTCATCGGATGTTCGAAGCAGCCTGTAGCAGTGTTAATATTGCAAGGGTTGATTTATCGCAACATTAACAGGGAGGGAAGGGACACCCGTATATTATACTCGCCCAAGTCCGTTGCGTTCCAGCCGCCTCGTTAGTATGCAAAAGTTTAAACGAAGCCGCGATCAAAGCTAAGGCTCCGTGCGGAGGCCCCCCAGGAAGGCTTTGAGATCGGGTGTCGTAAAGAAAGGCCGCGACGCAATTGCTGAACGTCGCAGCAACATTGAGCAAACAAACATATTGAATTCCGGTCATAGTTCGCTCGTTAAACGGCTGGCTATGTGTGTACAGAACACGCAGTTCGTAGATGGAATTGTAACTAAAGTCTCAGTTGTCAGCCTCGATAGCTCAGTGGTGCAGACAGTCGACCGTTGCTATTGATTGTTAAGCAACGCTGGGCCGATCAGGAGGGCTATTGCGAGTTTCGCTACGCTGGCTACGCCGAGGTGTAGCGTGCGTAGAGAGCGTAAGCGTCTGCGCGGAAGCGAATGCGATAGATTTGCGAACTCGCTTCCGCGCAGCGGCTTACGTTCTCTACGCACGCTACACCTCGGCGTAGCCGGCGTAGCGAATCTCGTGATAGCCCTGCAGTACTTGGATGGGTGACCGCTCGACCGTTGGAGGCTGACTCTGTTTCGGATTCCACTTAAAACTGTAGGTCCCTTCCCTTCTTACCTTACTAGGTGGTAGGGTTCAACCCGACCGAACTTTTATTATTTTTTTACGTGATAACGTCTTATAAATTGATGAACACGGGCAGCACGTACGAAAGCGTGTCACGTTGATAGTCACGTTGATATTCACGTTGATATTCAAAGTTACCATGGAAACGTCCTCGGCCCAAGCGGCAGTGTTGCCAAACCGTACGGTAATCGAGGCTAGAAATCGACAAATGTACGATTGTACAATTCTTATAGCTGTGGTTCTTTATGACGTTATCACGTAAAACTATCGTCCGTAAACCGACTTTACAGGCAACCAATTTTTTTTTATTAGAAACAGACACGGTTGGCTACATCACGTACAACATCCGTTATGTCAGCCCATAACACTGGGTGAACTAGGTGCCATGTCAGTTCTTCCCTTCATTTCATGTCGGCAAAAATTAACATACATACGCTGGACTTACCGCGGTAGCGTACCAATCGGTTCTGCAGATCGTTCCTCTACGTACAGAACTGATAAACTCTGGAACGCTCTCCCTGCCCATATATTTTCCCCCAAGTGCAGTCGCGGGTCCTCAAGAGGGGTATAAATGGGCACCTTTCAAGCCGGCATGGCATTCGCAACCCCCGCATACGACCGCATGTCCATGGGCGTCCTTAGACACCTTTTGGGTAGCGCGGCGCCACTTGTCGCGCTTTTGATAAAAAAAAGGGTTCAACCCGCCCGAACTTTTATTATTTTTTGACGTGATAACATCTTAAAAATTGATGAACACGGGCAGCACGTACGAAAGCGTGTCACGTTGATAGTCACGTTGATATTCACGTTGATATTCAAAGTTACCATGGAAACGTCCTCGGCCCAAGCGGCAGTGTTGCCAAACCGTACGGTAATCGAGGCTAGAAATCGACAAATGTACGATTGTACAATTCTTATAGCTGTGTTACTTTATGACGTTATAACGTAAAACTATCGTCCGTAAACCGACTTTACAGACAACCAATTTATTTTTTTATTAGAAACAGACACGGTTGTCTACATCACGTACAACATCCGTGATGTCAGCCCACGTGATGTCATACCAATCGGTTCTGCAGATCGTTCCTCTACGTACAGAACTGATAAACTCTGGAACGCTCTCCCTGCCCATATATTTTCCCCCAAGTGCAGTCGCGGGTCCTTCAAGAGGGGTATAAATGGGCACCTTTCAAGCCGGCATGGCATTCGCAACCCCCGCATACGACCGCATGTCCATGGGCGTCCTTAGACACCTTTTGGGTAGCGCGGCGCCACTTGTCGCGCTTTTGATAAAAAAATAAAAAAAAGACATACAAAAGCAATCGTACATAAAAGGCAGTTGGACACTCGATGAAACATAACTCAGCCTTATATAGATTTTTCCCTTATCTCCTGAGCTCCCTTACCATACGCGAGAAAAGCGCCAAGTGCGTATTAAGCACCGCTGTGAGGTTTCCGGAAGAACGAGTCCAACTTCAACTTTCCGTTTTTTTTTTACGTAATCCGGCTGAGTCGGACGAGCCAAAGCACATGCTCCGACCAGCCAGTATCACGCAATGTGAGCCCATAACACCTTGGTGAACTAGGTGCCGTGTCGTTGCTTCCCTGTTAGTCACGCCGCCGGCTACATTAAAGTGGATGGAAAACACAGAAAAGTAGGAATGTATGTATATTTATTTTTATATTATATTCTATGTAATATTTAGTAATTTATATGTATTAACACAAGTATAGCTTTTATTTGACTAGTATGTGGCATGTATTATTAATAAGTATTCTTATTATTATTTCATCTTCAATTCCACGCTCAACTCTTTTGCTACTACCTACTTACATTACACTATATTAATCGAATTTCAAACATCTAAAGGTTGACTGTAAGAAATATCTCCAAGGAATAACTCTGTCTTTGCACCTTATGTAAATTTTCTAATGTACTGATTACTGTTGAATGTTCTGTTCTTGGAGTAATAAAGCATTTTCTATCTATGTAACCATTTACATAGCCGCCTCGACTGACCTTTCATTCAGTGCGGTGGTATCAACCCCGCCGCGTTAAACTTATATTACTAATAACAAGTCTTTATGAACTTATAACTAGTTCGTAACTATAGTTTGTAAGAACCCTAGGCGGTAAATTAGTGTAAGTTGATGAATTGCTACAACCTATAAACTCTCGAAGCAAAATAGTTATTTCGTTCTCTTTGAACGTTTAATATAAAGAGAACTTCAATTTTACTCAAACCTCAGAATTCAATAGCTACGAACTAGCTCAATTTTCCACTAACTCAACAAAGCATACTCTATTTCAGCATATCTCCCAATTATATTTCCACCGAAGCATCAATGTTCGACCTCGAAACTATGCTTACATCTGAGTCTATCGATCGTCGATATTAATTGAGTTTGCTCAAAAGACACCGTTATCCCTACATATTATAAATTATAACGTACTGTATGCCGTCTGTCTGTGAGTACGTATGTATGTATATTCGCTTATAACTCAAGAACGGTTCAACCAATTTGATTGCTGTTTTTGCCTATGTAATGCGACATATCTCCAGATATTCTCCTATATATATAGCATCACGCCATTGTTCATATGACATGAGCAGTGGGGTTGAAAGTGAAGGCAATCGGAAAAAATCTACCAATTCGGTTAGCTTTTTTTCGATTTACTAGAAAACTACTTAAACGATTTACTTATAGTTTTTCACCGACATTACCGCGAGCGGAGCCGCGGGCACAACAATACTTCTTACCTTTACATAGTAATATAAAGGAAAAATAAGTATATTTCTTCTTCTTCTTCTTCTTTCTCACCACGGCTTCCTGAACTAAGTCCTGTAAGACCGATTTACAGGAGCGCAATCCGTTAAGAACATTTACTTATGTATATAATTTACTTTAAGTACCTTACGTCACTATTATGTAGGTAGTTATTGATAGTTTTACGCCACAATTTTTTTCACTCAAATAACTTCATTAATTGTGTTGTTACACTGTTGCATTGCAGTTGCCCCCGTAATATATTTAACTGACATAAGGGGGTTATTCTATAATATGTGAAACTAAACAACTTCTGTGGCAAAAAAAATTTTTTTGAAACAAAAAAAAATTTTTTTTTCCATAAAAATTTTAAATATCTATTCTCAAAATGTACGGAGAACATAATTTTTTTTTCTTCAAATTAAAAAGTCGTAGAACAAAAGTTGTTCTATTTCACGTACAGAATCACGCCCTTTCGGGTTTTACGGTTGGGGTTGCAAAACCGTGTATAATTTTATTCATTTACTCACATATTTTTCAAAAATATTTAAATGATTAGTAAGTATTTATGATTAGTTTATACGAACAAAATTTCAAATTTAAAAATATAATTTTGTCAAATATTGATTTTAAATTACGATAGGTAAAACAGGTACGTTAAAACAATACTTAGATATTTCTAATCTGGACACACGTGCGTACATTTCTTTTCGATAAATGTATTTTTGTTCAGAAAACTTTACCTGTTATAAAATGCCACCAGGAAGATATGATACGTGACAAATATGCGCAACTGTCTGCATTCCTAAGAAGGGACGTGAACTTTCGCTCGAAAGTTTGTCGATAATTACGAAGGGACGTGAACTTTCGATCGAAAGTTTGTCGATAATTAGGTTATTAGGTCATACCGTACCGTGTGGGGCCGGTACTTAAAAATAATAGCCTCACTGCATCTCTCCCCGTGCATGTCGTAAAAGGCGACTAAGGGATAAGGACAAGATGCCGTGCTAAAGGGCGACAGGCTCGCCACCTCTCACCTTGGCACGGTATTTCCACCGAGTCATGCAGCAGGTGGGTTTTCGTGCCTTGCTGCCTGATCGATTGAATCTTGTTCGAATGCTTTGCGAAACGTGGTGGTCGGTGTTGTGTTGTAATTTATCAGAGTTCTTGCAGCACAACACCGATTACTCTGCTTACCCCGATTGTCGGGATTCAGCGTGTGTGATATGTATGTATGTATGTAGGTCATACAATTTATCGACCAACTTTCGACCGAAAGTTCACGTCACTTCTTAGGAATGCAGAAAGTTGCGCATATTTGTCACGTAACATAACTTCCTGGTGACACTATAGCTATATATGTACTTGGTATTTACCTTGGTATTTCAACTTCTACTTAGGCCTAGAAATAAAGTTATGTGACAGATATCTCATATGGGGAATCTGTCAAATAACGGTCCTTCTGAAAATATGAAAGTCAAACCAAATCTTAGTGTCAGATGGAACGTTATGTTAAAAATTTCCTGTCGACTAGCTGTAAGTGGAAGTTGAAATAGCAGGGCTGAGGAAACACATCTGCGGGTCAGAGGACCGCGGTCACCGGTGACCGCACCGTCCCAAAACTCCCGCTGTGCTCACGTGAGCCTAAAACTAACCGGCCTGTACTATACCCGTGTAATAACGCCCGAGACAAAGCCTATTGGAATCATAAATCTCCCGATATAATTAATCACTGGACGGGTGCGCGGGGGGCGGGCGTGGGTGGAGGCGGGGGACACAGCTGCGTCCGCCATCTTCCGTCATCGCTCAACGTGGCGTCTCCTGGTGCGGTGTGCGTCGAACGCAGGTCGGCCGGCCATCATTCATGCTCGACTGCCGATGATCAATACCGAGGGACTATTCGCTGGGGACACGCTGCTGTCCGGCTCACTTGGGGACAATCTACCGACACGTGTGCCGCGTCCACTCGTTGTTGAGTGGAATGCGGATTTTTGCTGGAAAAAAAAACTTAACGAATCGATTCTTACCTTTTACAGAACGTGTAGAAAATCGTTGTTCATTTGTTTGTGAAATTAAATTTAATTCAATTAAATTAAAACATATTTCCTCCCAAGTACAGTATCGGGTCCTTCGAGAGAGGCGTGAATAGGCATATGTCAGGCCGGCATGGCATTCGCAACACCCGCGTACGACCGAATGCCCATAGGCATCCTTAGACACCTTATAGGTGGCTAGGCGCCACATGTCGCGGTGTCTATAAAAAAAAATTAAACTTTATTGCTAATAAAAAACCCCCGACTCTTAAAAAGTCAAAAATAATTTCCGTTTACTTACTTAAAGGAGTCGGTGAACCGCTAAGTAAATTCCCGCGCAACTCTTGAGTCTTTATATTTAATTTACTTAGCGGTCCCCCGACTCCTTTAAGTAAGTAAACGGAAATTATTTTTGACTTTTTTAGTGTCGGGGGTTTTTTAAATTTGTAATTTAACTTTTATTTCAAGCTTTTTAAAAAAAACCGTATGCAAATTGGTCCACTTTTTATGAGAATTATTTTTTTTATTACTTAATTACTTTATTACTTGATTACAAACATAGCTAAGAACCATCCCGATTAAACAAGCTTCCTAATAAAAAAAAACCGCATCCAAATCGGTCCATCCGTTTGGGAGCTACGATGCCACAGACAGACACGCACACACACACACACACACACACACACACACACACACACACACACACACACGTCAAATTTATAACACCCCTCCGTTTTTACGTCGGGGGTTAAAAAGTGATAAAAGACGGACTTAAAGCCTAAAGGCATTATCTACCAGGCATTTCTGGGATAGTGGGTAAGGTAGACGAGTAGTACGAAATTTAATGAAAACAAGTTAAAAAATAAAAACAAATTTACAATTAAATGTATTCATTATACAGGTTGGTCCAAACCTTGACGTTCAAAAATTAAATTTATATTCCTTACATCCAGAGGTGTACAAATATACCCCATGTTGTATGTTCCCCGATTTTCTTTGTAGTTTTCGAGGTAAGAATTTTATAATTTTTTTAGAGAATTTTTAAGCGAATCGGCTTAATTTTTATAAAAAAAAAATGTATTCTATTTTTTCAAGTAATTTTTTTTACCATAATCCTTATGAATTGTACTTTTACACGTAAAAGAGCTCAGCTTCTTAACATTCATGCAAATTACAAAAAAATTGGCCAAAAGTTAATATTTTACGTTTTAGCGAGTCGAAAAGTTTAAAGTTTAAATAAAAAATAGACAATTTCATGATCCTTTATTATTTTAAAAATATTAGCGAGACCGTAATCTGTCATAATAAAACAAAATAAGTGCTACTTAATAGGCCATATTCACTGATATCGGCCTTCAAAGGTACGGAGGGGGAAATATCCTGGCTTAATAATTTGATTAAAAATATATAGTTTTGCCTATTTTGGCATTCCTTAGGCTTCCAAAAAATTCCGCAAGTCAAGAAATTAAATTCAAAGCTTTAAACTTTATTACCAAGGGTAACCACATAAATGCAACCTACATTAATACTGAAAATATATCCGCGCCACAGAAATCCACGTCCCCGAGTAGGCAACTGGAGGATTAATGTAAGGTTTGTGTTGGATGTCTTCCGTTTTTCGCGTCCGTAAAAATGAAATATCTTGTGCTCTTAAACGATCGAGGTAAATTTTGGTTCACGGCGTTTTTTCGAGAATTTTTCCCTTTCTCTTGTCTAGTGAAATATTTCACTTTGAGTGCGTGCAAGTAATAAATACGAGTATAATGAATTATACGGCTTTTGAGATGCACAGAGGGAATATAAATCAAAATTACTTCCGGATTTTTATATATACATATTTTCGCCTGTTTCCCGGTGGGGTAGGCAGAGACAACGCATCTCCACGTGCCACGATCCTGATACACCTCTGCCGCCTCTTCCACTCTTATAATGTTCTTCGTGCACGCTTTTCGGTTACGGGTCACTTTACCCTTTTTGAGCACATACCCGATATATATAATATATTTTGTTCTCTGACGATGACTTATATATAAAAGTCGAAATATAAGATGTAAAATGTGTGTATTTTTTTATTTATTGTGTACAAAATATATATATATATATATATATAAATCTAAAACCAAATATTTCTATGAATAAAACTATTTAATTAATTAAATTATTTCCGGAGCTACATTTGCTTCAAAAAGAAAATCGGCTATATTCAAAATGTTGTCTGTATGTACACAGTATGCCTCTTTAATAGACGCCAAGCGTGAAATTGAAGAGTTTTCTATATTTTTTTGTTATTTTACTTCGTTAATAAATTAGAATACTACTTATTTGTCCGCCTTGTAGCTGTCGTGGTTTCGCGAGGGGTGGTGATATCGGCTTTGTCTAATCTTCCTTTGAACTTTTGGGCACAGCCACCCGTCCAGGTTGTCCATAAAAAACGTAATTTTTGAGTTTTTCCACTTGATTTCTTTGGACAGGTTTGTAACTTACTCTATAACACACTTTAGAAACTATTTTTCTAAGGCTACGATCAAACCATTTGCTAAGTCTGAACTTTAGGTACCCCAACGTTTATATAAAAGCATTCCAATACATAATTGGAAGGCAGGCAAATAACACACTTTACAAACTATTTTTCTGAGGCTACGATCAAACCATTTGCTAAGTCTGAACTTTAGGTACCCCAACGTTTATATAAAAGCATTCCAATACATAATTGGAAGGCAGGCAAATAACACACTTTACAAACAATTTTTCTGAGGCTAAGATCAAACCATTTGCTAAGTCTGAACTTTAGGTACCCCAACGTTTATATAAAAGCATTCCAATACATAATTGGAAGGCAGGCAAATAACACACTTTACAAACTATTTTTCTGAGGCTAAGATCAAACCATTTGCTAAGTCTGAACTTTAGGTACCCCAACGTTTATATAAAAGCATTCCAATACATAATTGGAAGGCAGGCAAATAATATGTGGTCTATAGGCTCTATGGACCGTGGTTATTTTATGGGCGAATTTCACAGGTTTCAAAATGCAGACTGAAGCGCAGTATTTAAACACTCCACAAAGTAACACCTTCAATATTCATAAAACCCAGAACGAAGTAAATTGCAATATACTTACCACACACGCTGTATCCAGACAATCACGGTAAGCAGAGTAATCGGTGTTGTGCTGTAAGAGCTCTGGAAAATTGCAACACAAAATCGACCACCACGTTTAGCAAAGTATTCGGACAAGATAACTACGAGTATCAAGCAGCAATTAAGGCACAAAGACCCACCTGCTGCACGAATCGGTGGAAGAACCGCGCCAAGGTGAGAGGTGGCTAACCTGTAGCCCTTTAACGCTACATCGCTACATACGCCCTTGAACGGGACATCATAAAAAATTATGACGAACCATACTGAATATGCATATGTCTCAATGTAATATTGTTAATGTTGTGTGTTCTTTATGGCGAAAAAAATATCTGAATCTGAATCTGAATCTTTAGCACGGCATCTCGTCCCTTAGTCGCCTTTTACGACATGCACGGGGAGATACGCAGTGGGACTATTCTTTTTAAGCACCACCGGTCTCACACAGTACAATATCTAAATTATTAAATCAACTAGGTAGGAAATTATTTTGGTCCAACGCAAAACTCTCGCGTTTTTAATTAAGTATAGACAGAGACCAAAACACAAACATACGATAAAAATTTTGAGTTTGGAAAGTTGTTTTTAAGCTCTACCAAAGTCAACTCTCTTTGAGTAATTGAAAAAGTTCCCTCTCCGGCTGTATCGAGCGAAGTCTCGCAGAATCCGGAGTCTCGACCGGTGCTCAGTCACATCCCGCTGAAATAATTACGCAATCGACATTATAGTGAGTGAAATTTTAAAGACCACTCTTAATGACCCGCTCGCGCTAATATGATTCTCTTTTAATATTCGAAAAACTAACGCAAATAAAATAAATTAGAAAAAAACCGGCCAAGTGCGAGTCGAACTCGCGCACCGAGGGTTTCGTATCGCCATGTCATGGCTAGCGCCACTCACGCCATCCATGGCGTGTTATGAAATGCATCATATTAGTTAAATGTCATGATTAGTTAAAATGCTTCACACTCTATTCTGTAAAGGGCGCGCGCGCATACACTTTTTGGTTTCTTCTATGGGAAACGGCACTGTCCTTCCACAAAATCACGCAGGTGGGTGGGACATTCGTGCCCTACATGCTGTTTGATAGTTATCTAGTCCTAAAGCTTTGCTAAACGTTGTAATCGGTGTTGTGCTGTAATTTAACAGAGTTGTTGCATCAGACCAGACCGAAATATTGATGGTTAATTAGTTCTTCCGTACTGGGGCAAAAGACAACTTTAAAACGCGTCCTAAATGCAATTCCAAAATCGTAAGCACCTAAGCCTCTTGCGCTCTTGTCCGGAATTCTTACCTAAGTATAAAACACAAAATAAATTTTCTATACTAATACGAACAAGGTTAACTCATTTTCCCGAAGTTTTTACATCCCGTCGCGGTTGAGGAAGACAAATGACTGCGGATGAAGGAGGATGATCGTGGACACGGTATCTGGGCGTGACACTGAAGATTCTATTGTCACGTAATAATACCTAGATATCACGTAGTACGTAAATACATAAGATTTTACATAATAATTTCTACATTAATTCCTATTTAAATTATTCTTTAATTTATTAAAAGGATTAGCCTGGCTATGCAGGCCGACATCCCCGGCACTCCCGGGGGCAAAACAGCTTAATGATATTTTTTAGGTTAGTTTTAGTTTTAATTTTCTAGTTATTGTAAGTTTTTTTTATATAAAAAGCGCGACATGTGGCGCCGAGTCACCCATGAGGTGTCTAACGACGCGACGCCCGTGTGCACATTCGGTCGTATGCGGGAGTTGTGAATACCATGTCGGCCTGACAGGTACCTATTCACGCCCCCCTTGAAGGACCCGAGACTGTACTCGGGGGAAAATATATCAAGTTGTTTCTGTTTATTAATTTTTTTTTTTGTTCTCTTTAAATTCATTAATTGATTATTATTTATTGTTTTATATTGACCGTTCTTATGGCAGTAACAGTACACTCGAACTTGTCACAATTTGTTTTATCCGATTCGATTCACGAAGAAGAACCGGCAAAAAACTTCGCAGGAATGTTTCTGACAAAAATTTGGTAAGTACAATGAATATATTCTCGCGGCAAAGCGGAGCAGTTATAGAAATGCTGCGCACTTCATCCTTAGTTGTTACGCGCTGCTGAGGACATGTATTCGGCCGCTATAGCAATTTTTCGTAGCAATGCTACGCGGTCGTCCTACAACGTGTGTTTTGTAGCTGTGCTACGCGTTTATGGTACGCTTGCTTTTTGCTATGCTAAAGCGCGGAACCACAGAGCGGAGTTCCGTAGCAGTGCTACGCCGTCTTACCATAAAGTGTGGTTCGTAGCAGTGCTACGCTACAAACCACAATGTGCTTTTCCATAGCAATGCTAAGCGCGGGAACCACAAAGCGGTGTTTCGTAGCAGTGCTACGCCGGCTTACCATAATGTGTGGTTCGTAGCTGTGCTACACTGCAGTACTATAATGTGCTTTTTCGTAGCAATGCTAAGCGTGGGAACCACAAAGCGGTGTTTCGTGGCAGTGCTACGCCGGCTTACCATAACGTGTGGTTGTACCTGCGATACAATGCAGTACCACAATGTGCTTTTTCGTAGCAGTGCTAAGCCGCCGAACCACATAGCGGTTTTTCGTAGCCCGTTTAACACATAATAGCTGTACCACGCTGGTATTACCATAATACGCTTTTTCGTAATAATTCTAAGCCGCGGAACCACAAGGTTGTTCGTAGCAGCGCTACATCGGTTTACCACAACGTGTTCTTAGATTTCTTGTTGTAATTACCTTTTTGCGTTCACTACATACGCCTCGTATTCGGATACTAGTAAATTTTCCAGTATTATTAAAACCGTTTAATTAATTTAATAACAAAATCTACATTCCCCGAGAATGTTCTCATAAAACAAAATATTTCTCGCCCTCCGCCGCGCCACCGCTCAACTCTGCCAGCACGGTGCTCGCCCGCATCGCCAAAAAACGTGCCACAATTTGTAGCCAAAGAACGAGGCACATAATAATTTACAAGCGCGCCCGTGTGTCAAAACAAATGGAGGGAACAAAAAAGTAGACGCGACGGAAAACAAAGCGGGGCTTTTTTTATCAAAAGAACGGATCAGCGTAATGGTGGCACCCGGAAAGAAACGCGCGGAAATTAAGCCGTACGTACCGCGGAGTGTGAGCGGGGTAATATTTTTGTAGCGCGCTTGATTGATAGCGCGAGGGCACAATTCGCACTGAATCAGCACAAAAGTGAAGTGAAGGGGTGAGAAAGAAGCGAGCCTTCCCTAAGCAAATAATAAAACGGAGTCGCGGACTGAATTCTTGGGTAATATTAAGGAATATCTTTGGAACGATTTATTTATACTTAATTGAGTTGTTAAGTCAATTGGGCTACATACCGACGCTTGTAGAGCAGCGTTCAACCCTCTTAATGTGGGTTATTTAGTGTAATTATCGTC
This sequence comes from Nematopogon swammerdamellus, assembly GCA_946902875.1. Taxonomy (NCBI): domain Eukaryota; kingdom Metazoa; phylum Arthropoda; class Insecta; order Lepidoptera; family Adelidae; genus Nematopogon; species Nematopogon swammerdamellus. Next base: position 19,125,313 of record OX336351.1, read on the forward strand.
TGGTTCATTCGCAGCGTTTTAGTTCAATTAAATCTTCAAAACTAAATCTGCTTCTAAATTTTAGTGAAACATACAGTGTACTACGCACGTGAAGTTTTTTCAATACACTGTGGATATCGAGCAGTGTTTCTAAAATTTTCATTGCAAACAGATCTTGGCTTGGTTCAAATTCCACGTAAAATTTTAGATCCGAGATCCACGCCTTACCGGCAATCCCTATGAAAAATTGTGCTCTGTAAGTGGCGCCAGTCCACACCCATATCTCACAATTTCGAGGAATCGCTGGTTATCGCTTTGAATGTATCCAAAGCATTCGATCGCGTCTGACACCTTGGACTCCTTAGGAAACTCCCGGTCTACGGTGTCTCTACCAAATCGTGCGCTTGGATGTACAGATTTTCGAATGGTCGATCGATCTTTGTCACCCTAGATGGTGCCTGCTCGGCCGATTACTGAATTAATGCTGGTGTTCTACAAGGATCCGTGCTGGCGCCTACGCTGTTTCCAATATTTATCAAAGATGTGCTCTCACTCGGCGAAATACGTTGTTACGCGGACGACAGGACGGTGCACGAAGGGTTCACCAAAACTGATAAGGTAGAGAGTCCTTAACAGCGAATGCTGTTGAAGTAATGTCGATCCTGTTGGAATTCGCCAAGCCTGTTAGAATAGAATAGAACAGAATAGAAACTCTTTATTGCACCCAATTGAAAGAAGAACAATACAGACAAGAAACTAACAAACAAACAGAACTGAACGAAACTTCGAAACGGCTATGTAAATAGTTCGTGTTTTTCATCCAGTTGAGTGTAGCCGACATGAAATTAAGGGAAGTACTGACATGGCACCTTGTTCACCCGGTGTTATGGGCTGACATCACAGATGTTGTAGGTGATGTAGCCAACCGTGTCAGTTTTTTTATTGCTTCCGAACTGGGTGGCTGAGCCCGAGGTCCATAAAAAAACAAGAGTGCGCAAAGGCGGACTTATCACTGCAAGTGATTTCTTCCAGTCAACCTTTTTATATGTAGACGACCAGGTTCCATAACTTCAATGTCTTTCTACCGCTATATTCTAGTTATTTAGAAGTTCGCTGGTGGTAGACTAACACAAGAGCAACGCAAAAGAAAATATTTCTCAGTTGGGGCCCCATTCATATGATTGTTTTAACTCAAGGTGGTTCGCCGGCGCGCGGTGTCTGAAGACTGAATGAAATCAAAATAGATTTGCGAGATCAAAAGTATCTTTAGATAGTTGTATAATTAAGTTAATTTGCTCTATGTAATAAGTTGGAGCTCTTGGCCCCGGGCGCCCGTTCGTGCTTGTTTGAGCATTTCGTTCCGTAATCAACGAAGACATCTCGTTATTTGTCGTTGCCAGTCGGCCGGCGTAGCGGGGGGCGTCGGCGGTAACCCAGTGGATCTAGGGTTTGTGGTGACATAGAATTCATAATAAATTTTTTTTTTAGTTTTGTAGTGTATTTTAATATACATATATGAATTAAATAGAGATCTTACTGAAAGAGTGCATTTTTTAAATCGGCTTTTCAATTACTGCTCAACGAATGAGGATAGGAATATTTTTGTTTAGACAATTTTGTATTTTTTGTATGTACAGACACACACACACCACACGCCGTATCCCGAGAATCGGGGTAAGCAGAGTAATCGTTGTTGTGCTACAAGTATTATGGTTAATTACAGCACAACACCGACCACCACGTTTAGCAAAGTATTCGGACAAGATAACTCAGGCAGCAAGCAATAAGGCATGAAGGCCCGTCTGCTGGGTGACTCGGTGGAAACACCGTGCCAAGGTGAGAAGTGACTAGCCTGTCGCCCTTATGGACGGCATCTTGTCTATATCCCTTAGTCGCCTTTTACGACATGCACAGGGAGAGATGCAGTATGTAAATTGTAAAGCAAAATTAATTCTTTGGAGTAAAATAAACATTATTTTCGGACATAAGTCGATAATCGGTAATGCACCAAGTGTTGCATGTAGCATACGAAAAAAATCATGTTATTCTCATCGAAAATACATGATTCAGTTTTTACTGCATAGTTACAAATATTAGGATCATTTCGAAACATAACATTTTCTCTAATCCAGCGTCGTGCTGTGCGACTAGTAGGTGACCCTGTGGTGTCCCGCGACTTAGAACCACTGCAACTCCGTAGGGACGTCGGCTCCCTAAGTGTGTTCTATCGTCTATTCCATGGGGAGTGTTGGGCATTGTTAGACACCTACTTGTAGGTGAAGCGATGCCACATGTCGCACTATCAATAAAAAAAAAATATCCTTTCAGTGTGGAGTAGGTAATTAAAAAAGTGATTTAAAAAAATTACTGAAAATATTATCTCTTTAAATCTAAGTAATACGAGGAAAACATTTGCCGTCGATGGCAAACATTTTTGTAAAGTAGACTAAGTGCACATTGAAAAAAAAATCCAGTGTAGTTTCTTTGCCGTTCTTCTTCGCTGTGATAATCATACTGGCGGAATGTTACAATGTAAAAATGTAAAATCTGAGCGCAGTGTACTGCCACGAGATGATAAATAAAGAATCATCAATACAAGGCTCCTGTCAGACCGGCATGGCATTCGCAATCCCCGTGCATCACAGAATGTCCATGGGCATCGTAAGACCCCTACTTTGTAGGTGAAACGAGGCCACATGTCGCGCTATCCATAAAAAAACGAACAATAAATCTGTAATGGTTCTGATTCCACTATTCCACTGTAGGTCCCTTCCCTTCTTACCTTACTAGGTGGTAGGGTCTATCCCGGCCCGGTTGGTACCACCGCACTGAGCGAAACGTCGTCGGTCGAAACGGCTATGTAAATAATTCGTGCTTTCCGTCCACTTCAGTGTAGCTGACATGAAATGAAGGGTAGCACTGCAGCACATGACACCTAGTTCACCCGGTGTTATGGGCTGACATCGCGGATGTTGTTGGTGATGAAGCCAACCGTGACAGTTTCCATGAAAAAAAAATTCACAGATCTCATGCATTACATGACCTTCGGGTACATTGAAAATGACTTTTAGGACGTATTCAAATATAAGCATATAGCGAGTCGCCGACTGTGGGCGTGAAAATATCCTGGTGTGGCTGAAACGACGAACTCAAAGAGCGAAGACACTCCAGATTCTAACAGCGCGCACCTGCTCACTATATAATTACTTCTACTCCTCTAAATAAGTACTAACATGTATTCGGCACACGTATAAAAGCTCGCCTCTGGAATAATCTGCCCGTGCATTTACACTCTACTACGTCTATAATGTATTTAAGGTAAATTTGAGAAATCTTTTCCTATTCTTACTGAAGTAAATATATTTTTACTAGTATACATACTAGCTACATATTGCACTAGCTTTTACTCGCGGCTCGCGGTAAAGTCGGTTTAATAGCAAATCCGATTTAAACGAGAATATGATAAACGATCGCTCCTTTTGTTTCTCTCTCTTTCTCTCTCTCTCCCGGAACCTTTTCTCCCTCCCTCTCTCCCTAACTCTCTCGCTTTCCCTCCGTTCCCCTCCCGCCCCTCGCTCTTCTCCATCCCCTCTTTTCCCTTCTCTTTAACCTCGTTATCTGCCTACATCTCTCCCTAATTCCATCCTTCCCTTCTCCCTTCTCCCTCGCTCCCTCTTACTCCCCCTCTTTCCCACATCCGCACTTCCTCCGTGCCCCCTCGCTCCTTTCATCTTCCCCACCCACCTCCTTCCTACCTCTCACTCTTTCCCCCCTCCCTCTTCCTTACCCTCTTCCTACTCCCTCCCCTCCCTCCCTCATCCCTTCCCTCCCTCCCTCATCCCTCCCCTGCCTCCCTCCTACCTCGCCTCATTCGTTCCTCCCTTCCTATCTGCCCTCTCCTCCAATTCACCCCTCCCTTCTCCCCTAGCTCTCCCTCCCTCCGACACTTCTATCCCTCCCTCACACCTGTCCCTCGTTCGTCGCCCCTCTTCTCAAAGCCCCACATTCATCTCCCAGCCATCTTACACACCTCCCCTACCCTAAATCCCTTCCACCTGCTCCATCTCCCTACCTCCCTCCCCTCCCTTCCCACCCCTACCAACGTCCTCCCTCCCTCCCCCTCCTGGTCCCTCCCCAACCCACACCTCTCCGTCCCCCGCCTTTATCGTCCACCTCCCCTCCATCGCCACCCCTCCATCACCACCCCTCCCCCTTCACCCATCCTCCTTAAACCTTCCCCCTTCATATCCCTAACATAATTGCATTCCCTATTTCACCCCTTCCGTTTTTTTTTTCGATAAAAGGTAGTCCCTAGGATGCAATCTATCTTCCTCCCAAAATTGTATCTAAATATTTATAGTATATATATCTAACATCGCTTCTATCTACCAAACCAACAACCATTCGACACTAAATTCCGTTCATACTATACTTTCCTATACTTTCTTTGATACAGTTCAGTCCTAAGGCTATTTCGCGTGATGGTATATAGCCTATAGTGTGCTTCAAGAACTATGTTTACATTGGTGCCAACCACATCAAAATCTGTTCAGTGGTTCTGGAGCTTACCTCAAACATATATACATACATACAAACAGACAGACGTTCCCTTTTATAAAAACTAGAAGAAGAAGATAGAGAAAAAGTAGAGATTAGTTGGTAGTTTATCTGCATTACTTAAAACATTGCCACAAAGTATTCTTGTACATAATATATATACTTCTCCCACATCCCAAAGGTTAGTTAGAATAGAATGCCTCACGGCATTAAGCTTACCTATTGTGCCTTATTTGTATAAATTGGTGTTCAATAAAGAATAATATCCGTATTTAAAAATTTGATTATAATTTACTTGGTTTTTTTTTCACACTGAAACATGTAAATTTTGTAAATTAAACAAAAAAAAAAAAATAAATTAAAATTCTAAATTTTCAAGTGTATGCATAAACGAAAACCATTTTAACTACTCACACTGCAAGATAAAGACGACGCGAATCTCGCGTAATGGAAAATTAAAAAAAATCATAACTCCCAAAATATTCACTTTTTTTCAAACAATTCAAAAAACATCCGCAGATATTTAGTCAATTCACAATATAAAAGTATAAAAGTTTAAAAAATATATTTAGAAATATGTTTAAAAGTGCCCTTTTTAAACCCCCTAAAAACGGCTATTTTAAGCGGTTTTTTGGGATTTTCTCAAAAACTCTTAAATTTTTTAAATATGTTTTTAAACAATCTTCTAGCTCTCGGCGATACGCGTCATTTGAGACCCTAAATACTTACGTAACCTTAAAACTCACGACACCAGGGCCATTTCGCACTTTTTCTGAAATCGGGGCCTATATACTGAAGCGATCGAAAAGACATTTCCAATGTCAAAATACCACTTTTGCAATATTCAACTGCTGGTCTCTAAGGTGGTAGCGAGGGGTGGGGCGGGCAGGGGGGGAGGTGGCGTAGCGCGGTTGATGCTACGCTCCAGATACATTCATTGTTATTCTCAGGCACTGATCTCTATTCACAGCCAAGCCCCTTTTGTATATCTGTCTGCGGGGCACATTCCTTTTATGTCGCTGCGTATATTATTCTACTTGTTATTTTGAGATAATGAAGAAAATTTTGCCCTGAGTGTATTTTTTAGGTTTCCGTACCCCGTACGGAAGCCTATTACTAAGCCTACAACGTCTGTCTGTCTATCTGTCTGTCTGTCTGTCCGTCTGTCTGCCCGATGGCTGTATCTTTGGAACCGTAATAGCTAGCCGGTTGAAATTTTCACAGAACATGAGTGTTATTTTGGCGGTTATAACAGCAAATAGCGTTAAAAAATTTAAAATGTGAAAATTAAGGGAGGTCCCCAAACAAAAAACGAGTGTTTTAACGATTTTTTTTGTGTGAAAACTTCGGTGCGCGAGTCCGAATCGCTTTTGGCCGTTTTATTTTTTATTTTTATTTTTTAATCAATTTTGTTTGCAAGCTAATTTGAATATCTTCTTTCAATAAAGTCCAATATTTGTAACCAACTTTAGGGCCTCAGCGCCGACCCACCAGATGTCTCTCTTTCTCTTTCCTAGGCCGTTGTTTTTCAAAGCCTCTGCCAGCAGAGCAAACAAGAAACGCTGGCGAGATTAGAACGGTGACCTTCGAATTTGTGGGACCCGATACATAACAAGCGAGAGGAAAGCTTGTTTTGGTAGCTGGAATCGAAAACCTCTCTCTGAAGACTTGTATTTCTAAATACAAGGGTAGCGACTGCCTCAGGCTTCATAATATAGTCAAGACTATTTAAAAAAACATAGCACGAATTTATGTAGCAAAGATTTGACTGATTTAACCACCTTTTTTTATGGAAACTGACACGGTCGACTACATCACCTAGAACTAGAACATCCGTGATGTCAGCCCTTCGTGAACTAGGTGCCATGTCAGTGATTCTCTTCATTTCATGCTGGTTCAACTATTTACATAGCCGTTTCGACCGACGCGACGTTTCATTCAGTGCGGTGGTAGCAACTCGGGCGGGATGAAACCTACCACCTAGTAAGGTTAGAACGGTAGGGACCTACAGTTTACCACCTGCGGTTAATTCTCTTTTTTTATAGAAAGCGGCACATGTCGCCCCGAGCGACCCATAAGGTGTCTAACGATGCCCATGGACATTCGGTTGTTCGCGGGTGTTGCGAATGCCATGCTGGCCTGACAGGTGCCTGCCTATTCACGCCTCCTTTGAATGAACCGAGACTGTACTTAGGGGGAAATATAATGGTTTGTTTGTAGATAGATAGATAGATAGAAAATTCTTTATTGCTCCAGTAAACATTAAACAGTAACAAATACATTGGAAAATTTACATAAGGTGCAAAGGCGGACTTATCCCTTACAGAGATTTCTTACAGTCAACCTTTGGATGTTTGAGATTCGATAATATAGTGGAATGTAAGTAGGTAGTAGCAAAAGAGTTGCGTGACAATTGGAGATAAAAATAATAATAAGAATACTTATTAATACGTACATATAATTACATGCTAGTAAAATATAAGCCATACATGTTTAATACATATAAATTACTAAATATATAGAATATTATATACAAATAAATATACATATATACATACTTGTCCATCCAGGTAAGTATGAAGCAAAAGTTTGTACGTGGCCTCCGTGTGTCTAAAGTATCAAATTTATTTAATTTCTAGATTATGAGAATTCTATAGAAAAACATTTAATATTTTAAATCATATCATAAAACACGCCATAGACGGCGTGAGTGGCGCTCGCCTCCTCGGTGCGCGAGTTCAACTCGCACTTGGCCGATTTTTTTTTTATTTTACCAATATACGGGGAAGAAATTGCCTTCGAATCGTTTGTTTGTACGTAGCCTCCATTCGAGCACCCCAGCGATTGTCGGGTCTGTGACAGATTTTCCCAGCCCATTGCTGCAAACTCACGTATATGTATGACAATTTATTGTTAACACTTTTGTGAGACAAATTTGATACACTAACGCCGCTTCTACAGACTTTTAGTCATTCTAGTAATAAATAGATCAAACTCGAATAAATGCCCGTGGCATGTTTGTTCTGTGAGTCGATTGTTTCATGAAATATCGAGTCGAGGACGAGTTTCTGCCCTTCAGACTCTTAATGAAGGCTGAGTTTGGAGTCTAATTAGAACTAAGGTTATTGCTTTTTTTTACAAACATACATACATGCATACGTATATCACACGCTGTATCCCGACAATCGCGGTGAGCAGAGTAATCGATATTGTGCTGCAAGCATTCTGGTAAATTACAGCACAACACCGACCACCACATTGAGCAAAGTATTCGGACGAGATAACTATCAAGAAGCAGCTGTCGCCATCCAGCTCGGCAACTTCTCCTTATAACTTTGTCGCCTTTTACGACGGGCACGGGGAGACATGCATTGGGGCTATTCTTTTAAGTATCGACCCCACACGGATTTTTATTTCTTTTTGCTTATTTATAATATTTTTATCTAGTAATAAAACGGCTTGTTAATCAACCTAAGCAATTGCCATAATGTATTTATTTCTTATTTTTTTATTATTTACAAACCAATTACAATTATTAACATAAAAATTGTTTACAATTGAAACCACAAAAAAATACAAGTTACATTTCATCTACCTACTCAAAAATCAGTACAAACCTAACCTTTTGAAAACTTATAAATGTTACCGTAAATACAAAAAAAAAATGAAAATAACCGTTCTTTAGCTTTGGCAACATCGCATTCTTACTAGTAAGAACGCGAAGTTAATGTGGTCGTTTGTAATAATAACACACTGAAATATCACTTCGGGTATTTACTGACTTTCTTAGTCAAAACCTATTTTCATTAGACATTAGTAATACCAGAATGGAAATATCTGCCGTGCTACTGGCAACTTCGTTGGAAAATAGATAGGTAACGTTACTACTAGAAACTTCGCTTAAGTCATTTCGCATTTTATGGTTCCGTATCTCAAAAGAGGAAAAAAACGGAACCCTTAGAGGATCACTCTTATGTATGTCTGTCCGTCTGATACAACTTATTTTCCCCGAATCTATCTGGACGAAAAAAGTTTAAATTTGGAACACGTATTCCAAATACTTTTTTCAAACTTCAAATTTGAGAATCACGAACTTATAGCGTAAATGAACAAATTTGGATTTTAGGGGACAAAGGAGATAGTTAAAACTTTTTTTTTTTCGAGTTCAACAAATTTTTATTTTAAATGCATAGTTTAATAGATATTGAAGAAAATATACAAGAAGAAAATCGAGCATCTCCCGCCCCTTAACTCCGATACTACTGAGTGTAAAATTTCGAAAAATTAATTATTAAATGAAAAATTGAGGATATAGGGCCTCACTTATAGTTTACGGGAAAACCTACGCGAAAATGCTAATTTGTAAAGTTCTCACGAAAAACGGAATGATACGGAACCCTCCACACGCGAGTTCGACTAGCACTTTACTGCTTTTTTTACAAACATTTTATTGTCCAGGTTGGTTGCTATTTTTCTAGGTTCGATATTAGAGAAACGTTTTGTTTTTTTTATAAATAAAATAATACTTCGCCAATCATTTCAGTAAATTATTTTACCTTAGAGATACGAACACAAAGAACAAATTGCTAAAATTCCACAGGTTATTCAGCATTCAACAGGTACACGAGATCCTAAGGGGAAGCCCTCAGGTGCATCCCTAAGGCATTCTCAATTGGAAACTTTGGAACGAATTCCGACAAATGAGATCACGCACCAATTTGATCCGCATCTTTTTACCCGGAAGGGGAAATATGTAGGTATTCAGTAACAAGGTTTCTTTGCTTCGACCCCGGGTACGCTCCCTTTATTCTGATAGGCATTAGAAACGTATTAGTGGAATCTAATTTGCGGAGTCGGGCTGGCTTGTTTGTGCTACTTCGGCGGAGAGAACGATTCCGGAGAATACTTTGGGGGGAATTTCATTAGGCATTACCTGCCATCATACGCATGTCGTGCGATAGATCGACAAAATTATCTCTTCCTTGTCGGCTCTGAATTTTTAATTCATAAAAAGACTTGACTGAACATTACGAGTCAATAACCTTGTCAGCTTAGGTAGCCCGGTGGTGCATTGCTTTGGCGATGGTCGAGTTAAGCACGCCGGGCGCGGTCGGACTAGACAAATGAGGCTAGCGTGGTTCGGACTTCACATCAAACGCCAGGTACCTTCCCTTATTTTTCTAGGTGGTAGGATTAAAAACTTCCGGATTAATACCACAACTCTGAATAAAGGATATTGCTTTGAAACGTGTTTTGCGTCCGGTTTAGTGTATCCGGCCAATGACCAAACGATAAGCAAGACTTACAATCAATTCATCCAATAGTTGATCCCGCAGCTAGTAAGTATGCGCATAGTATTCTGGCAATATGCACGTACGATTCCAACGACAAACAATTTGTAGGGTCACTCAGTTTGTTCTACAGGTACTATCATGGACTGGGCTGGAAACTGGGCGCCCTTTTTGTTGTTGACATTGGGCTTTTGAGAACACATCGGTTCTCATAATCGTTTCTTTGTGGCACCACTAGGGTGTGGAGCTGTTTTCCGGCGAGTATTTTTCTCGAATCCTTTAACCTGGGTATCTTCGAACGTCGTATCAACGGGCTAGACAGCGTAGCAACAGTCCGCAAATCTCCTGGCATGGCGCCTCATTGAGCGTGGTATCGCGAGGAGAGGTGTTTTTCGCTCTGTCGACTGTACCATTGGTCCCTCGACACAACAACCCATGTTGGTTTACATAAAACAAAAAAAGAAACGACAGTTGCCTTGGTGAATATGTTGCGAGGTGAAGCATTGCACGAATATGGTGTTGACATAATAATTCGACCTTGAACTTTCATCATCATTCAATCGTCGATCGTCTCGTCGATCGATCAACCTCCCGTCGACCTAAGGCTGAAGGTCGGAAGTGTATTGTGATCAGTCCGTACATTAGAAGCCCTCATTACACGGCCGGATGGTCTCGGCTCCCTCCGGCCCCTTTGAGGATCTCTTCGCCTATGAAAACGCGACGTTTGTGTGTTTATGTCTGCGCCTACACTCCGACGCGGTTCGGGGCTCGACGGGAATTCCAGGGCGCGTTCCATTATGTGCTAAACTTGGTATGTTATGGTGGATTTTTTAGGCCTCACATAGACTTTTACTGAATGGGAAAAGTTTTCTGAAGGGACATACATACGAGTATTGTATAATTTTTTTGAAGTGAAGCTTTTTAGCGATGGGGACCTAATTCAGAAAAATTGAAACGTCACGAACGGAAGTATGGTCCTCATAGGCTGGGCAGCGCGTAGAGCTGCCTGAGCGCCATCTGTGAGAGTCTTTTGAATTCGAACCATTGTACTCGTATAAGTTGATTGAAATATCGCATAGATGGCGCTATTTCGATCGAAATTAAATTAATAATTAAATTTTATACACAAAACGTAAGAATTTTCGATTTTTTCGGGTGTCCCACGACAGCTCAATTTTTATTTTAATTGACAAGAGATACCGCAAGCTTATCTCTATGTTTCATTAATTTGGCATAAGTACCGTGGTACACCACTTCTCAACTGGCCAAACTTTTTTCTTCGGAATTAATAGAAGTCACCTTATTACCTCGCTCTGTTACGTCGGAAAATAAAGAATATTTTTAATAATAGCTTCCAATTTATTTTATTTTGTGTTAAATTTTCGCGAGGAGTGACGATATTGGCTGTGTTTAGTCTTCCTTTGAACTTTTGGATACAGCCATCCGTAGATTGTTTTCATTTTACGAAGGCGCGAGGGTTATGAGGTAGGAAGTGGTGTGAGACCGCGCGGAGCTCAGTAGGGAACGACTCGGTTCGACGGAGCGACGCGGAGACGTGTAGAGCGTGTGTACCGACCGGGCACCGAGTTCGTTCTCCACTGAGCTCCGCGCGGTCGCCTCTCGCACCATTTCCTACCTCGTACCCCTCGTGCCTTCGTAAAATGAAAACACTCTACCGGCTGTGTATAAATCAAATCGACGTTTGTCAATGATTTCATGTAATCATCATTTTCCAAGTATACAAGTACATGCTGGGGTTTTACAAAAGGGGCGTGAAAAGGCTTCTGTCAGGCCGGCATGGCATTCGCAACCGCTTTGCATCACAGAATGTCCATGGGCATCGTTAGACACCTACTCATAATATAAGTGAAACGATGCCACAGGTCGTGCTTTTCATAAAAAAAATATTAAAAAATACATATGTACGTAACGTCTAAGCGGCGGGTGGCCGAGTGGTTTGGGCATCGGCTTCTCGTGCGGGAGGTCCGAGGTTCGAATCCAACCGGCGTGTACCAATGAGTTTTTTCTAACGAAAAAATTTACATGCATACCTACACCTGCTGCTTCACCGTTCGGAACCGGTGTAAAACTGTAGGTCCCTTCCCTTGCCCCTTACTAGGTGGTAGGCTCAAATTGTAGCCGACTGGGTTGGTACCACCGTACAGGATGTAAGATGGCCGCATAGCAACCTCGGTTGTGTTCTCCTCTAGTCCAGTATAGCCAGCAATCCAGGGAAGTCTCCGGTATGGCACCTACCTTCTCGGAGGTGATATTGGCTAGTCAGAGCATGTGCTTTGGCCCCTCCGACTCAGCCACCTATACCGGATTACATAAAAAAAAAAACGTGATCCCCAAAACGGTAGGCAGGGACAACGGATTCTCGCGTGCTACTTTCATCCTGGCACATTTCTGACGAGTTGTTAATTTTTTTTTTTATATATTTGGAAAATCAACAGTTTATAGTACATACATATAGTGGCCAGCGGTTTTTATATAAATTACTAAACAAGTAAAAGAAAAGTTCTTGTACCACAGTGCCGTGAAACAAAGAAATTAATACAGTTGACATTTAATATTTAAAATAAAGCAAAAAATAAGAAGAATAAATAAATAATGTATAATAAATAAATAGAATAAATAAAGATAATGAAATATAAGTAACTAAAATTATGTTAAACTCAAATATAATAAACATTTTTTTTATAAGTATAGGTTATTTATAATGATTGCCGTTTTCTTTTTAGTAAAATATTTTTTATAAATCTTTTTCTAATGTGTTCTTAGTATGTATAAAAGGATCAATGTCGCTGAAATGTTTTATATATATATAATGTTTATAAGATAAACATGTATTAAGGTGATTTCAATGCAAGAAGCTCCGCCTGCTTTACCTCCCTTCTTCTCCACTACCCTTCTCGAACCGCGCGGCTCCCCGCGCCTCCCCCGGCGCGCGGCGCGACGCTGACCCGCGCCGCGCCGCGCCGCGCGCCGACACACACGGGCGGCGCGGCGGCGCGGCACCGGCATCGCGCCGTCGTCGTCGAGTTGAGCACAGCACAGAGCAGTCAATAAAAGTAGAGAACGTAATGCGTAAGTCTGTAGGTACCAACAGTTATTTTTTAACAACCCAAAGAGGATGACTGTCTACGTAATATAGCCATGGATATATGTTCTTCTCTTTTACTCTAGTACTTTTGGTTTACCTTGTATTCATTTCTCGGCTACGAAATTATCCTTGCACAGCGTTTTGGTATTTCGGCCAAGACCGTAGTAGGTACATAGGCCGACACCAAGCATATTAATTATTGACCCATCCTTCGGCCACGTGGTCAACCAACGGCAATGAAGTTTCTAGTTTTCAACCACATCTTAATAATGTTGAATTGTTAGTCTGATAGAAAAAAAGATGGTGTTTATATGTAGAAAGGTACATATATGTATTTTTAGGATTCCGTCGCAAAAATTACAAAAAGGGACCCTAATGGAATCGCTCGGTGTCTCTATGTCTGTCCGTCTGCATGTCACAGATACGTATTTTTCTATCAAAAACTTATTCAAAAATTCTGAAAATAAAAATGCTGAAGAATCCTTATATGACCTTTTTTTTCTGAAATATTTTTTTGCTTGCTCTTTTGCTTTAACTCTTTTTAATTCCATTGTATGCATACGGCCTTTGGGATTGCTACCAGAAATTTTATTGAATAATGTGCAAATAGGTTTTTTGGTGTTGAATGAAACTACAGCTGCAGCACAACGTCCTTGATATGATTGTTTGAAAGAATAGTTGACCCATTTGCGCATGACGAATTTTGCAACAACACTATTGAAGCATTCGACCATATTACTGTTTACATCATATAATAAACTTCTGGCGTTATTGGCGACGGCTCTGAAAATTACTTTGATTCTTAGCCAAAAAGAGCTGTTGTTTACTAAGCCATAAAAATCAAGAACAGGTTCTGAATTACAGTAATATGGAGAGTAACTGCTATGTCGTCCGAAAGCATGCATAGGAACGTTCATTATATCTCGATTAAGGTTCCTTATTCGGCTGCCGATATCAAAATCTCCTGACTCTTTATTATGTTTAATGGATTTACATATTGATTTGCGCATGATTTTAATTAACTTGTCAGTCAGTAATTTTCTCAATTTTATCGGATATTTTGTATCTTTAGACATAGCTCTTAGTTTATTACAAAAAGGAGACGGGGATGTTTGGGCCCGATGGTAATAAAATGAGGTATGGTTAAAAATAATGGTTATATTTTTCTTTATTAAACTGTAAAATATCAACCCAATTCTTTATCTAGAAAAAGAGAAATCTTAAAAAAAGTGTTAATAAAAACGATCACGATTAAACTAAATATATATTAATGTAGATACATGATTTTAAACATTTAAACAATGAAAACGCTAGCACCAAATGAATAACTCAATTAAAGTAATTAAATCCATTACAAATGGATTTGCGGTGGAAACCCTTGGTGTGTGGTCACCGGACGCACTGGCTTTTGCCGAAACCATCGGGAAATTGCTAGTGGATAAGTCCGGTGACGTGCGTGCCAAGGCTTACTTCATACGCCGCATAAGCCTAGAAATTCAAAGAGGGAACGCTATTAGCGTCCTAGGGACTATGGCTGCCTCGGCTGAACTAGAAGAAATTTTTTTATTTATAGGTTCTCCTTAATTTTTCTTTTGTTAGATAGGTAAGTTATGTTTTAGGTTAGTTTTAGTTATTTGTTTTAGATCTTTATTAATTGTTTTGATTACTTAATTACTAGATTAAATAAAGTCATTACAAATTAACATTTTACTATTTAAAAAAATTAAACATTCACAATAATAAAAGGACTATATATAGTCTGTGATAAAAGGAAACAATTTATAAAGAAGACGAGCGGTCATAGCTGTCAGTTGTATTTTCATTTCATAACATTTACAAAACATAAATAACTAGAATTCTGAAAAAGTTTCGATATTATATTGCATTATTTTATTATTTTGAAGCAAACATACACAGAAGATCTATAGAAGTGAATTTTTAGTGGGTAGTAAACGGTGGGTCTGGTTGCTGCGCCTATGTTATGTCTATAATAGTTAAACTAAATCAATAAAAACTCAGATTGGCAAAATCTGTTGAATTTTCAGTGAAGATTTAATAATATTTAGGCTATTAATTGACACCATTTTCATCTTTTTACAATCGGGCCCAAGATTGTATGAAAGCGTATCCGTCTCCTTTCTGAGCACGTGATTACGGCATTCAATCTTTTCGACCGTGCACCCATGTGGTTTTGCTTGTAAAATTTTAGAATATGTGCTGGAGTCATCATCATCATCATCATCATCATCAGCCTGTATCGGTCCACTGCTGGACATAGGCCTCTCCCAAGGCACGCCACCACACGCGGTCTTCCGCTCTTCTCATCCATCCACCTTGAGTCACCTTGCTGGAGTCACCATCGGAAATTAATTTAGCATAAACAAGGCCGTATCTTCCGACGATTTAAATTCTTCCAAAATAATTTCACACTCCATGCCTGTAGAAGGCCCATTATAATTTTTGAAACATTTGTGGTTATTTGGTTCGACTTAATTTTTTTCTGCCCGGCTACAAACGATACAAAACTTATTTTTCACGCCCATAACACCACCTCTCTAAATCTTTTGCCAGCTATAGCCGCAGCTCCCGATAAGGCGGAATAATTTTGTTTGTAAGATCTCTTTGACCAACACCCGTCCGCAATAACTTCAATTATTGCGTTGCCGAATTTATCAACACGACCTTCTTTTAAAGCAGCATCGCGTTCTCTTTTTGCAGCCTTTTCCATTTCTTCGACAGCCGTTTCATGCCATTTTAAACAAATATCATTGTGAATTTTCGAATAAAATGGATTCGTCATGAAGGGGACATTGAGTGCTGCCATAAGTTCTTCTAATTACGAAAAACCACATCCTATTGCCATTGCACCCGCAACAGCGGACCTGTTTACGTCTACCGGATTTTCTGTATTTTTTATTATTACTAAACAGTTTTATTTAGCTTGACTCCGTATATTTGTTTCTATCTTTGTTTCAAATCTTGCGACAACTTTTTCAACTACTTCTACTGAACCGATTTTTAATGAAACTTTGCACACGCATTGAGTTCTCGTGACAATACAATATTATGATAATTTCAACTGGTAACGAGGGTCTGATGATGGAGTCAGGAGGTGGACAGTGCAACTCTTCAACCGTTACTAGTAACCCCCTCGAGTTTGGGCTCATTTGGTTGGTTTGGACGAGTGTCTCATACTTCTACCAATACACTTGGTGACGAGGGTCTGATGATGGAGTCAGGAGGTATACAGTGGAACTCTTCAACCACTTGGTGACGAGGGTCTGATGATGGAGTCAGGAGGTATACAGTGGAACTCTTCAACCGTTACTAGTAACCCCCTCGAGTTTGGGGTCATTTGGTTTGTTTGGACGAGTGTCCCATACTTCTACCAATATACTTGATAACGAGGGTCTGATGATGGAGTCAGGAGGTGGACAGTGGAACTCTTCAACTGTTACTAGTAACCCCCTCGAGTTTGGGCTCATTTGGTTGGTTTGGACGAGTGTCCCATACTTCTACTAATACACTTGGTGACGAGGGTCTGATGATGGAGTCAGGAGGTGTACAGTGGAACTCTTCAACCGTTACTAGTAACCCCCTCGAGTTTGGGCTCATATGGTTGGTTTGGATGAGTTTCCCATACTTCTACCAATACACTTGGTGACGAAGATCTGATTATAGATGCAGGAGGTGAACTGTTGAACTTAAATAAAACAAAAATAATGATCAGGATATTTCTTTGAATCCACCCAAGTTAAGGATTGTGTATTGTGCCGAGAACTATGTGGCGTTAGGGTGGCTAAAAATGATACGTCGTTAGCGATACACCACCCAACTCAACGTTTGAAACGTGCCGAGGACTGTGTGGCATTAGGGTGGATAAAAATGATATGTCGTTAGCGTTTCAACCTCAAGGCTGGGCACACCTTGTTGTATGAGAGCCTTGCCCCTCTACATGGACCTCTGGGGTGGTCTACTGTTATTGTTCCATTACTCGTGGGAACAACATGAAAGAAAAAAAATTATAAAAAAAATCAAACTAAAAACGAGTAAATAAAAAAATTGGTAAAACAACTTTTAAGTTAAACGGTTTTATTAAAAAACAACAGCTGTACAAAAAACAAGAAAAAAAAACATCACCTGTACAAAAAGCTAGAAAATAATAAGGACACAAACCTGGGCCTTCTTAAGATTTTACGTCTGGGTAAGAAATCGTGCAATACTAGCGTGCTGTCTTCTCATGTCAGATGCCAAAGGGCACTTTGTGTTGCTGCGTCAGCGGAATAAGTAATAAATTGAGACTTTTAACAGACTAATATAAAAACGTGGGGCGTATAATATGCGTAATAACATGCGCCCCACGTTTTTATATTAGTCTGTTAAAAGTCTCAATTTATTACTTATTCCGCTGACGCAGCAACACAAAGTGCCCTTTGGCATCTGACATGAGAAGACAGCACGCTAGTATTGCACGATTTCTTACCCAGACGTAAAATCTTAAGAAGGCACAGGCTTGTGTCCTTATTATTTTCTAGCTTTTTGTACAGGTGATGTTTTTTTTCTAGTTTTTTGTACAGCTGTTGTTTTTAATAAAACCGTTTAACTTAAAAGTTTTTTTACCTATTTTTTTATGCAAGTATCAACTGTGAATTTTTGATTACACATGTTACAGCCTAATACAATAATTAAATTTAGTCCTATTTTTCTTTCCGATATTACGCTCATGGATTGTAACCTACAGTTAGCAAGTGCTTTGTGTCCAGATATGATTTTTAAATAATCAATTTAGATGTTGTAAATCTACCAATCTCCTGCCTTCAATTA
This sequence comes from Nematopogon swammerdamellus, assembly GCA_946902875.1. NCBI lineage: Eukaryota > Metazoa > Arthropoda > Insecta > Lepidoptera > Adelidae > Nematopogon > Nematopogon swammerdamellus. Next base: position 19,143,070 of record OX336351.1, read on the forward strand.
TGTAATTTTTTTCCCTGTCACGTCCGGTGATGACCTGTAAAAAACCAAAACATATAATTATAAATGTTTTAATAATAAATAATATTTATTTCTACTGAATTAGATCATTTAAAACCCTAGGCTAGGACTGACCGCATTTGTTTATATGTTTTTTACATTACTCTATGCAATATAGAATTTTTCATAAAAATCAACCTTCTGTCTTTCTTTGGTAATACGTTTTGTAGTTATTTTGCATTCGAATATTTAGTGGTTATAATCGGTCGTCGCCTAGAGCTTCGATCTAAAGAGGTGCGGGTTCGAGCTTACGTGTGCAGGGGGACCGCACCGCTTTCTTTCTCTGAGTTTGATAAGTAAGGATAGGGTATTGGAAGGAGTTTGATAATTAGTTAAAACTGTAACGAAATTTATGTATGTAAACAAACAATCATGTAGGTAATACCTACTGATTATCAAATAAAGTAGTAAGGTATAAAATTTAATTACATGTACATTTTTGTGGTCGGCGGTGGTGGTGGCGTTGACAGCGATATTGGAGGTGTCATCGAAGGCGGCGGCGGCGGAGGCAGCGGGTTCTGAGGTGGTTCTGACCGTGGCAGAAGCAACGGCAGCGGCTCGGCTAACACCGGCGCCGCCGCCGCCGGCGGCAGAGGCAGCGAGGTATGAGGTGGTTCTGATCTGATCGTGGCAGCAACAGCAGCAGCGGCTCAGCAGATCTCGACACTGGCACCGGCGCGCGGCGTCGCCAACGAAGGTGTTGATTGTAGTAGGGAACGCGCCGGGATCGCCGCCGCCGCCGGTGGCCAACTATTCTGTTTCTTGATTTCATTTAGGCGAATTCCTTTATTCCGTAAATATGTCTTCTTCTCGCGTTTCATCATAATGTTTTTATTTTGTTTCCCCATTTCTAGTTAGGTAGCTGCGGCTGCCGGGAGCCGTGCGGCGCGCAGGCGGGCGTGCGGTGGTCAGGAGCCGTGCTGCGGCGGGCTGCGTGCGCTCCGCCGCAGCTAATCCACACGACTGCCGTCCTCTCCTCACCAGTCCCAACACGGAAACAGGACGCCAATATAGTCATAGTTAGGAGAGAGCGTGACGACGCCAGGTGTGAGCGCGCAAGCTAATGTTGGGCGTGTCTGATCAAATCTAAATGAAAACGTTAATTTTTTTTTTACAAAATCTATTAACTTTACAGAGATATCCATCGACACAAAATTAGATATCGTTCATCCGAACTGGCTAAAAAATTATCATAATGTTTTGGGGTAAGTTTTGTCGGCAATATAAAAAATAAGAAATAATCGAAGGTTTACAAATTATTTTATTGTGTCGTGTTATTTTATTGTTTCACGTTTTCCATCGTCACATCATTTAATGAAGAGTTGGAGATTATATTGTTGAAGTTCACAAATACCTAACTTCAGCGGTTTCGCCAGTAAATTAGATCAAAAACTAGATGTTTCTACATTAATATCACCTTAACATAATATACTTCAGAACACCATCGACTTAATTGTCTCCGTCAAAGCCTTAATTAAGGCCGCGGAGTATTAGTTTTCATTGTAGCTACAGCAAGCCTCCAACGTGCAAGGATTTACAAAGACGCCCTGGAGCCAGCCGCCCTAATGAAGACTAGACAACATGATTAAATTGGATCTGACATCAAAAAGATTGATTATTCTCTTAATCTAGCATGTCTCGGGGTTGATTTAATTAATTTCTTATTAATTGAGATTCTTTGAGAAGTTTTTAATTTTTTTTTCGGAGACAATTCAATATTTACTTTGTGATATTAAGCCAATGAATTTAAATTTATCTATATTAATTCTCTCGATAGCTCAGTGGTGCAGACAGTCAACTGTCGCTATTGAATGTTAAGCAACGCTGGGTGCGGTCAGTACTTGGATGGGTGACCGCTGACCGTTGGAGGCTGACCGAGGTTCGGATTCCTCGTAAAACTGTAGGTCCCTTCCCTCCTAATCTTACTTGGTGGTAGGGTGTAACCCGCCCGGGTTGGTACCACCGCACTGAATGAAACGTCGTCGGTCAAAACGGCTATGTAAATTAAATAAAAATAGTTTGTGTTTTCCGACCAGTTCAGTGTAGCCGGCACGATCAAAGGGGGAAGCACTGACATGGCACCTAGTTCACCCGGTGTTATGGGCTGACATCACGGACGTTGTAGGTGATGTAGCCAAACGTGTCAGTTTCCATAAAAAAAAAAAAAAAATTATAAAAAAAAAATTCTTTTGACAACAAATTTGAATTCGTAGTTTTCTCAGTAATGGCTTTAAAAAGAATACTCATTCATTAGTCTATTCTAGTCCAGTATAGCCAGCAATCCAAGGAAGTCTCCGGCTTTGGCCCCTCCGACTCAGCCACCTATACCGTGCTACATAAAAAAAAAATTGGGTAAATAATTTCCACAAAAAAGTGTTTCATTCATAAGTAAAACTATTTATAAGCCTACGCGGTCTGTCCGTCTGTCTGTTTGCCTACCTGTTTGTCTATCCTAGGGCTGTATCTTTTCGACCGTAATAGGTAGCCGGTTGAAATTTTCACAGAAGATGTGTTATACTATTGTAGGCGGATATATTAAGAAATAATAAAAAAATTATAATATAATGGAAGAGAAAAACTACCTTTTTCTCTATCGTACAAACTGATATACATATAGGTGTCAATTATAGTGCAAACTCTGGTATGATTTTTTTTTTATGGAAACTGACACGGTTGGCTACATCACTTACAACCTCCGTGATGTCATGCCATAACACCGGGTGAACTAGGTGCCATGTCAGTGCTTCCCTTCGATCGTGCCGGCTACACTGAACTGGACGGAAAACACAAACTATTTACATAGCCGTTTCGACCGACGTTTCATTCAGTGCGGTGGTACCAGCCCGAAAAAATAGTAAAACAACAAATAATAAACCCGACGGTGGTACGGAAACTTCGGTTCGCGAGTCCGACTCGCACTTGGCCGGTTTTACTAACCCTACGCCGTCTGTCTGTCTGTCTTTCTGTCTGAACCCACAAATCTTCAAAAGTAAACAAGTAATACACCTCAGAGCGGTTTCAACTTACTGAAAGTGCACTTTTAAGACGGTAAATCGAATCGTTCATTCGCATTTCATACGAACCGGCAGTGCTGAAGAGTAAGTACAGACATTTTATTTTATTATGCTCTCTCTCTCTCACCGCACCCAGCCACTATCGTTCGTATCGAAAGCTAACCTCGGCTTTCACTGGGCGAGCGGCGCGGCGAGAGATTTGTGTTTTAAAATGTGTTCATACTACCACACGATTTACTGAACGATTTTTGCAACTCAGCGTATGAAACTTGCTTTTAACATCTCTTAGTTTATCGAACGATATCGTTCGCGACAACGGTAAATAATCGTTCGATATTTTTATTGTGTTGCATACCTACAACTTACTTGCGCATGCGTCCGTATAATCATACCGCGTTGTCTCGTTGTTGCTAATAATTAAAATATATTTAGGTAGGTAACTGGAAACATTCTACAGGTGAAATTTGAGTTATCCATACATTTTCGTAAATACCTAACCTCAAAATGTATGTAGAATGCAATGATTTTTTACCAATTTCGCCTTCGTTCTTTTTCAGGTTTTACTTAGTTTTAGATACATGTTGACCCTCTGAAATATCCAACATGGTAACAAAATCACACTTTACATCGCTGCTACACGGGTGCTGTTTTGTGCCGACAAAATTAATCATGTCTATCCGAAGTTTTCAACGATATCGTGTGGCATTTAAAGGATGACATACATAGCATTGTCGTACCGCAACACAATTTGTAAAGACGTGCTCCCAGACGGCGCGGTGCGCTAAGTGAGCCGGAGAGAATCCGCTGGTACCGAGAGCGCTGGTACGTGACGCGCTGACACGATCTCGCTTTACAGATGACTTTAGATTCTGTCGTGTGCTTCGTAGAAATGTGTCACAGAATTGTTTGCAAGGATAGTCCTTCTAATATAACATGAGCAGTTATAAGTATTTATATTATACAAAGACTTTATCGAAGCCATTTCTGGACTTAAAATGTTGTCTTGTGTAAGCTGACGTGTTGCCTTTAAGCGAGCTTCAAGTGGGACAGAAGCGATTTATTGAATGGAAAGGCATCGGGCGCGCTAAGTGAGCCGGAGAGGAACCGCCGCTACCGAGTGCGCTGATATGTGAAGCGCTGACACGACATCATCGCTTTGCAGATGACATTCCTTTCTGTCGAATGTTTCGTAGAAAAGTCTCACAGGATGGATTTTCAAGGAAAGTCCTTCTAATATAACATGACGAGTTGTTGTCTTCTTTATTATATAAGGACCTTATCGAAGTCATTTCTAGGCTTCAAATGTTGCATTGTGTTAGCTGACATGTTGCCTTTAAGCGAGCTTCAAGTGGGGTCAGAAGCGATCTATTGTATGGAAAGGCATTCGACGATATCGTGGATATTGCATTGTCGTGCCTTAACATAATTTGTAAAAACATCCCCCCAGCCGGCGCGCTAAGTGAGCCGGAGAGAAACCGCCGCTACCGAGTGCGCTGATATGTGAAGCGCTGACACGCCATCATCGCTTTGCAGATGACATTCCTTTCTGTCGAATGTTTCGTAGAAAAGTCTCACAGGATGGATTTTCAAGGAAAGTCCTTCTAATATAACATGACGAGTTGTTGTCTTCTTTATTATATAAGGACCTTATCGAAGCCATTTCTAGGCTTCAAATGTTGCATTGTGTTAGCTAACATGTTGCCTTTAAGCGAGCTTCAAGTGGGGTCAGAAGCGATCTATTGTATGGAAAGGCATTCGACGATATCGTGGATATTGCATTGTCGTGCCTTAACATAATTTGTAAAAACATCCCCCCAGCCGGCGCGCTAAGTGAGCCGGAGAGGAACCGCCGCTACCGAGTGCGCTGATATGTGAAGCGCTGACACGACATCATCGCTTTGCAGATGACATTCCTTTCTGTCGAATGTTTCGTAGAAAAGTCTCACAGGATGGATTTTCAAGGAAAGTCCTTCTAATATAACATGACGAGTTGTTGTCTTCTTTATTATATAAGGACCTTATCGAAGCCATTTCTAGGCTTCAAATGTTGCATTGTGTTAGCTGACATGTTGCCTTTAAGCGAGCTTCAAGTGGGGTCAGAAGCGATCTATTGTATGGAAAGGCATTCGACGATATCGTGGATATTGCATTGTCGTGCCTTAACATAATTTGTAAAAACATCCCCCCAGCCGGCGCGCTAAGTGAGCCGGAGAGAAACCGCCGCTACCGAGTGCGCTGATACGTGACGCGCTGACACGACACGACATCGCTTTGCAGATGACATTCCTTTCTGTCGGATGCTTCGTAGAAAAGTGTCACAGAAATATATTTGCAGGGAAAATGTGAATATATAGACTGCGACTATGTGACAAGTTTGTCATTGAGCGCTTGATGGGTAGAATTTAGCGAAATGTACAGTTAGAGATAATATAACCGATGCGTTGAACTGCGTTGCTTGCTTGAAACTGGGAGTTGCGGGTGTATTTTTTCTTATTATTATTATTTTTTCTTTTTATTAAAAGCGCGACCCAAAAGTTTCTAAGGACATTTTATGTTTATATGTTAGTACTAAGCACGTACCCGCTTTATATATATGTTTTTTAGAAAAATGCAAAGCGAAAATCATTGGAAAAAAATACATACCGGCCAGGATTCGAACCTGGATCTCTGGCTTGAGCCGCCAACGCGATAACCAACTACGCCACCGGGCCCGTTTCTCAGGTCTCGGCTCGGCGAACCCATGCTAGTTTCTCTTCCATACCATGCTAAGAAAATTATTACATTTTTATTTTGTGTCCGGGTTTTTGTCCAAAATGTTAGGGGTTTTAGATTTTCTTGTTCTAGTTTTACCAACATGGAGATAGCAATCCTAGTCATGTCGGAAGAATGGATGACAGGAGACTAACGAAAGAAATGTATGAAGCAAATGTGAACGGAAGAGTCGGGAAGGGTCGCCCTAGACGCACGTACCTGGACCAGATCGGGCGTGTGCTCAAAAAGGATCACGTGCGTAGTACCCCTAACCGACGAGCATGCATGAAGAACTTCATAAGAGTGGAAGAGGCGGCAGAGGTGTGTAAGGATCGCGGCATGTGGAGATCCGTTGTCTCTGCCTACTCCACTGGGAACCAATCGTTTTTTTTATGAATGTTGACACGGTTGGCTACATCACCTACAAAATCAGCGATGTCACCCCATAACACCGGGCGGACTAGGTGCCATGTCAGTGCTTCCCTTCATTTCATGTCGGCTACACTGAACTGGACGGAAAACACGAATTATTTACATAGCCGTTTCGACCGACGTTTCATTCAGCGCGGTCGTATCAACCCAGGCGCGATAAACCCTACCACCTAGTAAGGTATGAAGGGAAGGGACTTATACATACAGTTTTACGTCGGTGACCATCCAAGTACAAGTTTGTGTTTTCCGTCCAGTTCAGTGTAGCCGGCACGACCGAAGGGAAGCACTGACGTGGCACCAAGTTCACCCGGTGTTATGGGCTGACATCACGGATGTTGGAGGTGATGTAGCCAACCGTGTCAGTATCCATAAAAAAAAATTAAAAAAAATTATAAAAAAAGTACTGACCGCGCTCATCGTTGCTTAACAACAGTCGACCGACCGCACCGCTGAGCTACCGAGGCTGACAAATCGCTATGGTAATTATTTTTATACAAACCAGCTTTACTCATGGTTCTTCACGAGCTATGTGGCTCGAAGTTTAGGGCCAAGCGTACGTAAACTATCCGCACTGCTCGTCTACGGAAACTACCCGCACTGGCCACAGCTACAATCTTCGTCAACGGCGGACGGAGATCTGACCTCGGATCTGACAGTTCTCTGACAACCGTCGCACCAGGCAGAGTGCTCATGATGATGGGCCATACGCTTGGCCCGAAACGTCGAGCCACATAGCTCGTGAAGAACCGTGAATGAAGCTGTTTTGTTTAAAAATAATATCTAACCAACCAGGGTAATTTAAAAACCGCTATGGTAACTTTGAGAAAATATTATACGTAAGTATAGTACGTAATATATCTTTGTATGTTAATGTTTTAAATCCAAAATGAATGTAAAATACTTACCAGCGAGTAGCAGAACGCACGCCAACTCTGTCGGCCACATTTTTCGTCCCCTTCTTACACCATCGCTGCTTCACTTCACTACGTTTAACCCCACAGTGATCACTAAACTTATATCTCCAAAAAATTGCGACATAAATTTTTTTTCTATCTGACTTAATTTTTACTTTGATCAAAAGTTTACTTCACGCTTCGTGAGAAACAATATGTACCAAAATCTAGTTAAAAACAGGATATGTCACTCAATAGTTAGTTTACCCCTGCGACCAGATAACAGAGGCCGTGTATGAACGCAACCTTACGATAAAATATCGCGACTAGTGCGCAATGCGCCAACACTTAATTTTATTTATTCGCGCTTATTCCATTTTTATTGCGCATGCGACTGTCGGCGGCCACGTCTGCGGTAACTTTTCTTTCTCGGCTTTATGGGGGATTTGTTTGTTAGTAGCCGTGGGGTCTGGTACTGCCGTGACATGTGTCTCCGTCGGGGCGGGGGCGCGGCGGCGGTGGGGCGCCGCTCACTTCGCTTGATTTATGGAGACAACTGGAAAGAAGACACAATTCGTTTAGAAAGCTGCGTAGAGCCGTTTTACTAAGAATGTACAAAACAAAATCAAATACATATATACTTTATAGCTTTTGCCCGCGGCTTCGCTCGCGTTAAATTCGTATTTGAAAACAAGAAAGTGAGTAAGAGTGAGACATGCAAATTTTAACAGAGAAGACAGCATGGTACTCTCTTCGTCGTGGACTCCTCTGCTGGCGAAGCATGGCCCGGATGATAACCAGCATCAAGGTCTGGCAGCCATAGACACAGTGAGCTACGTGTGCACCGACCTTTTCCAGCAAGAGATGTCGAACCTACCCGCATCGGCCGAAGTACCCTCGCATCGCTACAATCTACGTCAGCGGCGACCGGCAGTTGACACCAAAGAGTTGGTTGACACCTGACTGGACGACGCACGTACGTCAGCTTTGTCGATCTGAACGAGCGAAACCTCAAAATCCAACTTTTTCCTATTTAATCACTAAGTATTGAAAAAGATGCCCTATTAACACGGCAGTACACCACAATAAATAAATCCAGTCATAGTCGAACACTTGATTAGTCGCGAGCGCTTGTCACAATATGTTTTAATGTCTGTTGGGGCGCACAAAATTACCGCGCTGTTAGTCGAACATATTAACTGCTTCAAAGTTGACGTAGCGGGGTTTATGTCTCGGATTTATTCGTGGATATCGTAAATATGGATAAGTATCTTTAATTTTTAGCATATAAACATTAACAAAGTTTTCATTTGCATACAAAAAAAATTGGATGAAATCTGTGTATCGATAATTGATAATTTTCTAAATTTGCATTACATTTATTAGACTGGAAAAGTATGGGATTGCTACGGATTGCTAATGATTGTGACTTTATTATGTGAAACATGTATTAAGGATTATATTTATGCTGCATTCAGCTGCGCAACCTGCGTCCTGAGTAGTTATAATTTTTCTTTTCAGCGTTGGCGAATGGTATTACTCGGCGGACTTTATTCGACGTATGGTCAAATGAACCAGTTCCAGAGAATAATATCAATCAGTTTTGGACTGATGTGTATGAAAACAGTGATTATAATGACTTTGATGTAAATTACCAGTGCATTATAAAAAAAAATGGTGAAAATTTTCTATGAAAAATGAAAAACCATTTCAAGACAGAAAATAATATTTTTCAAGGTTCAGTTGATATTTCCTCACTTTCAGTAGTAATTTATTAAATGTTGCAAGCATAAAATACTTTCGCTCGATCAGATCATCAAAGCTGACCACAGTGCGATGTGTCGGGTGTCCTCCAGGTCGTCGCAGTACCGCGTGTCCTGATGATGTCCCCAGAGTGTGGGACGAAACGTCGACAAACAAAAGTGAGTCGCTTTAATTATTGTGTAACAGCGGTAAAAGTCTAAACGAACATAATGCTTTGACCCCTCTGACTCAGCCACACATACCGGATTAGATAAAAAAAACACAGCCGAGGCTGCTATGCGGTCATCTTAGGTCCAGTACGGTGGTACCAACGCTCACCCTGCCCACATATTACCCGCAACATATTGAGGAGGCTGACCGTGGTTCGGATTCCACGTTAAACTGTAGGTCCCTTCCCTTCTTACCTTACTAGGTGGTAGGGTTTATCCCGGCCGGGTTGTTACCACCGCACTGAACGAAACGTCGGTCGAAACGGCTATGTAAATAGTTCGTGTTTTCCGTCCAGTTTAGTGTAGTCGACATGAAATGAAGGGAAGCACTGACATGGCACCTAGTTCACCCTGTGTTATGGGCTGACATCACGGATGTTGTAGGTGATGTAGCCAACCGTGTCAGGTTCCATAAAAAAAATAATAAAAAAAACATATTTCCCCCCAAGTATAGTCTCGGGTCCTTCAAGAGAGGCGTGAATGGGCACCTGTCAGCCCGGCATGGCATTCGTAGCCCCCGCATGCGACTGAATGTCCGTGGGCGTCGTTAGATACCTTATGGGTGGCTCGGTCTCGGTGCCACATGTCGCGGTTACTATAAAAAAAAAGTCCAGTCTCGAGTCCTTCAAGAGAGGCATGAATAGGCACCTGTGAGGCCGGCTATATGGCATTCGCAAACCCCGCGTGCGACCAACGTCCATGGGCGTCGTTAGACACCTTATGGGTGACTCGGTGTCACAAGGCGCTCGTTCTATAAATAAAAGATGAGGTGTCTTGGGACAGCCGATAGAAGCGAAGCATCTTACGATTTGCATTTAAAATTCCATTTATTAATTTAATTACCATCTGGATAGCGCCGTGTCGTCAGCCTCGATAGCTCAGTGGTGCAGACAGTCGACTGTTGCTATTGATTGTTAAGCAACGCTGGGCGCGGTCAGTTCTTGGATGGGTGACCGCTCGACCGTTGGAGGCTGACCGTGGTTTGTATTCCACGTAAAACTGTAGGTCCCTTCCCCTTCTTACCTTACTAGGTGGTAGGGTTCAACCCGCCCGGGTTGTGTACCACCGCACTGAATGAAACGTCGGTCGAAACGGCTATGTAAATAGTTTGTGCTTTCCGTCTAGTTCAGTGTAGCCGGCACGACCGAAGGGAAGCACTGGCATCGCACCTAGTTCACCCGGTGTTATGGGCTGACATCACGGATGTTGTAGGTGATGAAGCAAACCATGTCAGTTTCCATACAAAAAAAAATCTATACGATATTCCTTTCAACTTATACATTGGTTCCACTACAAAATACTCATAGATGACGCTAGGAAGCGCAGCCAACTCTCCTCATTGGCTGGGCAGCGCAGTCAACCCTCCGCATTGGCTGGGCAGCGCTAGAGGCGCGTTGCAACTTCAATTCGTACTTTCGTAACGTTTCACTTTTTCTGAGTTAGGTCCCCATCCCAAGCGAGCGTTAAAGAACGCTTCGCTTCACAAAAAATGTCTAAACCTATACACGCTTGTAGATCGAACCAGCAGCGTCCTTCACAATAAAACGCAAAGCCACCCGCGAGTAGGGTTCCCAGATGGTATCCAACACGAGGACATATCCTCCGTTCGCGCCCGCGCTGCATTCACCCGCTCTGTTTTGTTTTCCTTTCGCCATGCGGAAAGTTTATTTTTGTATTTCATCCCATAATGCAAACACTGAACGAGTGTTTCCCTTATTAACGCACTGTAGAGGAACGAATGACGGCTGGTTTTTTTTTCTTTTGCGCGTTTCACATAAATTGAACGGTTGAGCGATTTAGGGTCTGTGGAAAAAAAAAAGGAAAAAAATTATATATTCTAAGAATACGAAACGCATTTCAACGCGTGGGATTAGTGAGGCTAGTGAGTGCTTTGTAGAGTGCCATTAATTTTGTTTAAGGTGACATGTAACTGCAAACATGTGTGAATTGGTTGAAGTGGCAAAAATGACTTTGTGAGAGCGTGAGAGACCCCTATGCACATTCCAGACAGTGAAGAGAAAAAAAAATATATATCAGACGAGTACGTGTTAAAATGTTATGATAAAGTCATGTACTGCCGAGAATTGTATGGCTATTTCAGGTGAAGCTGCGTGTCGTGTGTAATTGGCGAGAGATGGGGTTCTCGCGGATTCAGCGCAGACAGCGACGCGAGGCAGACTGTGAGGGCACTGCTGTTCGCGTCAATAGACGTGATGCTGGTCGTTCGTCATGCTGTCTCATCGGAGTCAGGCCAACTGCCTGGAGTCCAGCTTCCTGGGGTTTCAAATGCTTGGAATCTTGGCTTGAGGAGGCACGTACCCGTGCGTCTGAAATGGAAGATCGCGTCGCGCGAATGTTGCGTCACAAGTGCGGGCAGTACAGTGTGTAATTGCGATGGACAGTGCTTACGATACAGTGTGTTCAAGAATGACTGTGGTTGTCAGGAGACGAAAATGGTTGGAACGTGATACTTAAAATTAACATGTAATTTTATTATGTTGTAATGTATGTGTTTGTGAAACAATGAACACAGCGAAAGGGTTGCGTTAAAGTAAAAACACAAGTTGGTTTGATAATATGTAAGTTCAAGTAAATATGCTGTGAGGTGGATTGGACGGAATCACCTGTACTGTAACAATGAATTTAGTTAAGCATGTTTCATGGATTTTATTGTGTTGCTTTCGTTAAATAACGCGCAGTCGTAATCAGGTATTAGTTATGTAATTGTTTTGTAATATGTTTTAATTGTTTGTTCATGCAATAATGCAAACTGTCAATTTACATACAGATGGCGACATCTGTCGGTCGCATAAGTTACTGCGTGAAAGTTTAACGATTCGTTAAGGGATGAATTTGTATGGAAATCGGTAGACGACTGGTGGCTAGAGTGTGCAACTTTTATAAATTTTGTTATGTGAGTAGCGTATTAGTCCTTTCTCGAAGGAAATTGTGAGAGACGTCGCTAGAGGGCGTGGAAAAATATAATATTAGATTGTATCAAAACGGATTTTTGAGGGAGCTTTTATATAGATTTGCACGGGAGACAGGGAAACATTCTTGTGTTAGACGTAGAGCGTTCAAGTCGTGGTTCTGGGAGATTTGGGAGTTTTGCGAGATTCGAGAAAAAGGGGTTATTTGAGTATTAAGAAAGTCTAGATCCAAGTAAAATAGTTGCATAAAAGTCAACGGCGAGTTTGAAGGCGTAGTCAAGTGAGGCGAGAGCAGCACGCTGTTCACATAAGTTAAGTGTGATTGTTTTATAATCCTTCATATGAAACTCAATTATTTTATTGTAGAGTGTTTTATAATTTTGACCGATTGGATGTGAGGTGGATTAACGATTAAGTAATAAATAATTAGTAGAATAGAAATCATTGAATTATTTTATTTTAGAGAATTTGTTTGAAAATTATCTTGAGTTTCATATGATACTTTATTTTATTGATAATTATTTGATCCATACATTTATTTGTTTGTGAGTTTAAGGTTTAATATAAGAGACAGTTGGGTAATTTAAATTTACGAGATTTGGTAGTGCTTATTTTGGAAGTTAGAAGAAGCTAGACAGTGGTTTTTTTTTAGGTTCCGTTTTTTCCACTGTTCAGTAGAGCTTAAACGGAACCAATTTAGAATGATTTGAAATTTATTGGAAAAGAACTAATAAACATTTCTTTAAATTTCTATGTATGTTTGAATTTTGCATTCCTTATTCTTAAAAAAAAATAGATTCGATAACACAATCATTTACCCCTTCCAATTAATACAACCTACTTTGACGAAGTTAATTCACACCCTGAAGTTTGATTACAATTGAAACTTATAGTAAGACATCTTTTAATTGTTCTAAGTAAAGTTCTTTATTTCATCGAAGGATGTATCCTTAAATTACCTGAGACAATAATCTCGTATCACTTTCATTAAAGTTAGTTGGGAACGATTCGAATTTAATAAAGTTAGTTTCATTGCTAGTATACATTTTATTTCAATTCAAGGTGGAGTTTGACAGTTATTTAAATACACACTTCTCAAAGACACTTCCTTTTATAGAAGCAAAGCATAATTGAACTTCTGGAGAGCTTTGTCAGTAGCGACAAATGCCGACCGAGTGGTCGAAAAATCGAGTAAGCACAGTCAAAGAAAAATCATTTTTGTGATAAGATTCTGTTGACTTTTATGGAAAGTCTACTGACAGTAGTCAGTAACCTAACCCACATTACACGTTCGCTGAAGTCAGAGGGTTGAAAATCTTGAATATTATTTGATTTACATCTGTCACAAATCTGGTTTTGTGTGACCTACGTCACTTGACCATAAAAAAGTATATACCATCACAAGGTAATAATCTGCGCAGTTTAGTGTATCGTCTGACGATATGCTATTTTGCTACTCGAAATATTAGTCACCGGCCGGGACTAGTATAATAAATACCTAACAGTCCGAAAATTTAAGTTTCGTCACTGGAAATCTTAATTCTAGGACAGATGGGTACATTTGTGGCGACTCGATAAAAGATCTCTAAAATTCAGTTATGTGTTAGAAACACTATACAAATAGGGTTGGTGGACAACTGAACATAACACACGACTCGACCGGTCATCATTAAATACAAAGGTCAATCACATTCATTTAGGGAAATAATTGTTGAACTTGCGCTTACGAATTGGAGTTTCTTTTTCAGATATCTGTTGACGTACATATTAATTGACTTTGAATTGAACATTCCTAACTGCTTTATTGGTTACTTTAAATTTCGAAAAATTTAATATAGACGATCACTACTGGGGGCCTTCACACTTGCTAACCGTGACAGGATTGTTTTCTAAATTAATTCTATTGGAATTAATTAAAACATAGAACAAAAAAAAAAACACAACGTAGATTAAAACCATAAAGTAGTGGGGAGTTTAGAAAGTCTGGGAGGCGAGAAATATTAATAGTTGTATAATTAAAACTGAATGGATTTCCTAATTGTAATAGTGTGTGTTTTCAGGAAATAATTTAATTGTGTTCTCATTTTGTAAATTGTTTGTGTGAACGCGAATTTGTGGCACTCTCTGCGAGCTACTTGGTGTAAGGTTGGGGCAGTTCGGGGGTAATAAGTAAATTCATTAAAGTATAGTTTGAAACAGTTAGCCTTGTAATTGTTTTGACGGGTTTTCCAGTTTTTTTTTTTGGGCTACTCATTAGGAGTACATACATAAAAGAAATTTTGTCCTAATTATTTCAGTTGTAGCGGTAATAAAATTATTAAATGATTGTTTTACAGTACGTTAACGTTAAAATATTGCGGAATATTTAGTAATGTTAGTTGTTGTAGAAATAGTAAGTAGAGAAGATAGATTATAGTTTTGTTTATTTTTCATACAGTTAAATGCTAGTTGCGTTAGAAATCGTAATCGGTTAAATACAAATATATACGGTTAAATACAGTTTACGTTGCGAATAGGCGGTTTTTTTTCTCAATAGTTAGGCGGTAGTTTAGTAGTAGGCGAAACGGTATTTATTAAAAAATAGGGCGCGGTAGAGTTTAGTTTTGGTAGGCAAGTTAGGGCGTTTAGTTCTTATATATAGCGTAAACGTATTTTAGAGGGTATATCGGTTTTGATAGGTAATAGGTAGGCGAGAAGTAGTTGAAGATGTCTGAATCGGTTCGGGGGCGCGGCAGAAAGCGGAGAGGTACGTCCATGGCAACAGATAGTTCGGATAAGAGGACGAGACGAGAAGAAGTACGTGGAAGTGACCCACAAATTGGATTGCTCGAAACATTGAGTGGGAAGTTGGATCAGATTTGCAAACGATTGGATGATTTGGAGAAGGTCGGACAGAAGTCGACGAGAGTGGCGAGCGTGGTTGCTAACGATGAAGGTGCGCCGGGGTCACTCGCAAGGACTGTTTCGCAGAGTTCGGGAGAATCGAGTAGCAGCACAGGAAATGTTTACGTAATTAAACCGACTGTTGACAAGCCTATTTTTAACGGAAAAGGTGACGTGAACCCTATGAGGTTCTTGAGGAAGCTGAAACGTTATATCAGTTCCATAAAGGCTCAAGATCGATCGGTGGAGGTGGCAGTGGAGTGTCTGGCCGGGCCCGCGGCTAAAATCTTGGAGATGTACTACGAAAATTGGAGGAATTGGGAGAACTTCGAAACTGACTTCAAGAGAGTTTACTGGGGGCCTAGACAGCAAGAGAATGCTAAATTTCGACTTATGAACACGACCTGGAGCCCAGCGCAGGGTCAGAGCATGTCAGAGCATTTCGCAGATCAGCTGGAGACTGTTCAAGGTTTGACCATTCCTTTGGGTCAAACCGATTTAGTCAACAGTGCGATGCGCCATTTTCCGCCGGACATCCAACGCTTGTGGTTTACTAGGAAGGAAGAGGTGAATATTTACACTGCAGCAGAGTTTTTGCGGGATCTTGAGCAAAATGTGGTGATAAGAGCAAGCAGTGCCGGCAATGTACAATCTACAAGCCGAGGTGCCATGCAGCAGAGAAACACGCGCGGAGGATGGCAAGTCCATCGGGGAACCTCATGGAATCGCTATCAGTCAGTTGGGCGAGATGATGCTGTCTTATCAGCTGCGATGTACGGAGGTCAGACGAATAATAATAATAATCATTTCATTCGGGGCCGAGCGGCAAACAGAGGCGCGCGCCGAGGCAACGGGAGACGTGGAGGAGCGGGAAACACACGAAATACAGAAATGTATCGAGCGATTAAGTGGCAACCTCAGACTGAAACGCGTGGCGGCGATGTAATTAATAAGACTGCAACCACGGAGAATAATGAAAAAACGACGTCGGGAAACGAACGGAACCAGCGCTATTAATGCCGCGTATGCAGCTGGAAAAGTCCGAGGAGAGCGGTATGAATTCTATATATAAATACATGACGAAATGCGGATGGAAGCCAGGCGAGGGCTTGGGACGGTTATCTACAGGAAGTAAAAGGCCTATTGAGTATGTGACTACTATTAGAGGGCAACCAGAAATGACTGAAATAATATCGTTATTAAATGACCGTTGTGAACAGATGTGTCAGGAGCGAACATATGATCAAACAGACGATAAGAGTCATTGGCAAATAAATGCTTTATACACCGACGTGTTTTCAGACGACGAAGATAGTCAAGAGTACGCATTGCCGGCGTTACCAGAAATAACGATAACTTTATACGGAAAAAGTATAAATGCGTTAGTCGACACGGGAAGTCAAGTTACCGCCATTATGACAGAATTATATGAAGAATTTTTGGAAAGAAAAATAATAATATCACATTTGCCAGTTCCTGCTATCGAGATACGGAGCGCTTTCGGATCGCGTAGTGAACGAGTTAACACACTTGTATTGTTAACAATAGAAATAAACGGCATTCAAATAGAGACACCAGCTTTAATTCTAAGAAGACTGCCAAGACAAATAGTTTTGGGTTTGGATTGGTTGGAGCGTGCCAAAGACGTTATCACATGCGGACGTGATAAGACCCTGACGGTTGAACACCTGGGAATGACGACGCGTGTGGCGTTCGGAGCGAGTGCGGACGGAGCCGACGCAGTTGTAAAAAAAATGTTGAACAATATCACTGCAATAAATCAACGTGGGAAGACAGAGAGTGAGATCGACGCTTATGTTCGTTCATTGACGTTACCCGAAGAACATAAAAACGTATTGTTGCCATTATTACAAAAGCATAGAGATGTTTTTTCTGAACGACCTGGAGTGACCAATAAATATGTACACCACATAAAAATGCAAAATAAGAAGCCTTTCTTACAGCGAACTCATCCGATTCCTTTCGCTTATAGACAACAAGTTCTCGATAAAATTTCGGAGATGGAGTCCATGGGAATAATAAGAAGAGAAATAACAGATTATGTCAGCCCATTACATTATGTGAAGAAGCGAGATGGATCTATTAGAGTTTTGTTGGATGCGAGGGCCTTGAACAAGCAGATGATTGGAGATGGTGAAGCCCCACCGCTTACGAATGAGATATTACAATCCTTTCATGATGTTAAATATATGAGTACATTAGACTTATCGCATGCGTATTTTCATATACCATTGTCCGAAGATTCCATAAAATACACAGGGTTTACGGTGTGTGGGAAAGTATATGCATATAGAGTACTACCGCAAGGACTTAAAACGTCGGTATCGAGCTTTTCACGCGCCATGGATTATATTCTAGGAACGGAAGTGCGTGGATTCTGTCAAAACTTCATAGACGATCTGATTGTGTACTCGAACGGGACCATAGAACAACATTTAAACCACATAGATCGTGTTTTGGAAAGACTGCGAGACGCTAACATGAGTGTTGGTTTAGCGAAATGTAATTTCATGCGTACGGAAGTGAAACTGTTGGGACACATTGTGACTACAAAAGGAATAAGAATGGACCCTGAGAAAGTGAAAGCGATAAGGGAGTTTCCGGAGCCAAAGACAGTGCGTCAGTTACGCGGTTTTCTGGGTTTGATTAATTACTTCCGTCGCTTTGTAAATCGATTTGCAGAAGAAACAAGACCTTTATGTCGACTTCTAAAAAAGGGAGAAAGATGGATTTGGAACGAAGAAACCGCCAGCTGTTTCGAAAGGGTTAAGGAATTATTTTTGGATACAGTGATGTTGGAACATCCGGACATAACCAAACCCTATTATCTACAGACTGACAGCAGCGGGACGGGAATCGCCGGTTATATATATCAAATGTCTGAGGAAGGACATCCACAAATAATCAGTTTCGTCAGTAAAAGCTTATCTGGCTCTCAGTTTAACTGGTCTGTGTCTGAACAAGAATTATTTGCAATCATTTACAGTTTGACCAAGTTTGAAACATATCTACTGGGATCCAAACTAATTATTCGAACGGATCATAAATCATTGGTGTATTTGCAATGTTGGAAATTGACTAGCGCGAGAGTGATTCGTTGGTCTAATTATTTGAGTCGTTTTGATTACGAAATTGAACATGTCAAAGGGACGGAAAACATAGTAGCGGATGTCCTATCGCGACAAATTGGAAACAGCGGAGCGAATCAAACCACTCAAAGAACGTGCCCTGAATTAAACCTGTTTCTAGCAAAAAATCAAAAGATAATCGCCAATCAGTTGAAGACGGTGGGTGAACTACAAGTTGTTGATAAAGGCTTAAAGGAAATTATGCAGTATTTGGAGAATAAACAAGATAAATCACGTAACGCCGAGTACGAAAGATATAAAATTATAGACAAAGTACTGTATTACGAACGTCAAAATGGACATGGGTGTGTACTAGTCATACCAGAAGACATGCGTGATTCACTGATTACGTATGTACATGAAGAGTTAGGTCATTTTGGCCGATTTAAAGTATACTCGCTAATGAAAACGCGTTATTACTTTAAACGTATGACACGAGAAATAAATCGCGTAATTAGAACTTGCGACATTTGCCAACGAACTAAACAAGAAACAGTACATAAGGTGGGCAAGTGCAAAACTATAATTGCATTGGAGATTGGCGAAATCGTTTATACGGATTTTCATGGACCATTACCTATAAGCACATTCGGAAATCAATATATACTCGTTATTCAAGACGCTTTCAGTAAATTAATTCGATTGTACGCAATGAGAAAGGCAACGTCTCGAGCAGCTGTATGTTGTGTGAAGAAATTTTTCAAGGAAATACCGATTAAAAGGATTATCAGTGATAACGGATCTCAATTCACTGCAAAATATTGGACCTCTGAGTTAACCGAATTAGGTATAAAAGTGTCTCATACCAGTCCTCGACACCCTTCGCCCAACATTTCTGAAAGGGTTAACAAGGAGATTGGGAGATTCTTTCGTGCTTATTGTGGAAAAAATCACTCCAGTTGGGTCACTTGGCTGACAAAGATAGAGCAAACTTATAATGAGACTGCACATGCGAGTACAAAGTACACTCCGAATGAACTTGTGTGGGGTCGCTGTACAAAATTGAGCACTGATCAATTACTAAAACAATACAAATCATCCAATGAAAATATTTTAGATCTATATAAAATACGTGAACAAGCACGCGTCCATCTGAAGAGTTCAGCTGAAGCGAGAAGAAAATATTTCGATAAAAGTCATCGGACAATTAAGTATCAAATAGGAGATTTTGTGAAATTAAAAGTTATGCCTAGATCGGTCAAAGAGAAAAAAATCACTGCGAAATTTATGTCACTCTTTGAAGGGCCTTATCAAATCGCGTACATCCCATATGATAATTTATACACATTAATCGACATAAATACGGGGAAAATACGTGGAAATTTTAATACTGAACACATCTCTAGATATTATTATTCAAATAAAACGGATAGATCGGTCGTAGAGGCGTCTACATCAGTCAACGCGTTGTGAGGATAATAAATAAGTACATTTTCCCACGCTTACAATTATAGAAGTTAACAATGGGATTTACGAGCGTACTTCAAACACAATAGGGTAGCGCACGCGTCATTTAGGACCGGACGGGGGTTGTTGACCGCTTCAATCAGCTGGCGGTCTAACTGGTATTTGTGGGTGTGACCATATTTTTTTTGGTGTTGTTTTTGTTTCTGTTTGCTTCGTGCGGGTTTAGTGACTTACATTTGTTTACATGTGTAGGGATAGAATTGAATTAGGACATTGATACGATGTTGAGGTGTTAGGTTAGTTTAGAATAGAGTTAGGGCGTCATGTATGAGTTGGAAAATTAAGTTTTTTATATGTAGAAAATTTAAAAGTATTTTCAAATTTTCTAGGGAGGCGCGTGTAGAGGAACGAATGACGGCTGGTTTTTTTTTCTTTTGCGCGTTTCACATAAATTGAACGGTTGAGCGATTTAGGGTCTGTGGAAAAAAAAAAGGAAAAAAATTATATATTCTAAGAATACGAAACGCATTTCAACGCGTGGGATTAGTGAGGCTAGTGAGTGCTTTGTAGAGTGCCATTAATTTTGTTTAAGGTGACATGTAACTGCAAACATGTGTGAATTGGTTGAAGTGGCAAAAATGACTTTGTGAGAGCGTGAGAGACCCCTATGCACATTCCAGACAGTGAAGAGAAAAAAAAATATATATCAGACGAGTACGTGTTAAAATGTTATGATAAAGTCATGTACTGCCGAGAATTGTATGGCTATTTCAGGTGAAGCTGCGTGTCGTGTGTAATTGGCGAGAGATGGGGTTCTCGCGGATTCAGCGCAGACAGCGACGCGAGGCAGACTGTGAGGGCACTGCTGTTCGCGTCAATAGACGTGATGCTGGTCGTTCGTCATGCTGTCTCATCGGAGTCAGGCCAACTGCCTGGAGTCCAGCTTCCTGGGGTTTCAAATGCTTGGAATCTTGGCTTGAGGAGGCACGTACCCGTGCGTCTGAAATGGAAGATCGCGTCGCGCGAATGTTGCGTCACAAGTGCGGGCAGTACAGTGTGTAATTGCGATGGACAGTGCTTACGATACAGTGTGTTCAAGAATGACTGTGGTTGTCAGGAGACGAAAATGGTTGGAACGTGATACTTAAAATTAACATGTAATTTTATTATGTTGTAATGTATGTGTTTGTGAAACAATGAACACAGCGAAAGGGTTGCGTTAAAGTAAAAACACAAGTTGGTTTGATAATATGTAAGTTCAAGTAAATATGCTGTGAGGTGGATTGGACGGAATCACCTGTACTGTAACAATGAATTTAGTTAAGCATGTTTCATGGATTTTATTGTGTTGCTTTCGTTAAATAACGCGCAGTCGTAATCAGGTATTAGTTATGTAATTGTTTTGTAATATGTTTTAATTGTTTGTTCATGCAATAATGCAAACTGTCAATTTACATACAGATGGCGACATCTGTCGGTCGCATAAGTTACTGCGTGAAAGTTTAACGATTCGTTAAGGGATGAATTTGTATGGAAATCGGTAGACGACTGGTGGCTAGAGTGTGCAACTTTTATAAATTTTGTTATGTGAGTAGCGTATTAGTCCTTTCTCGAAGGAAATTGTGAGAGACGTCGCTAGAGGGCGTGGAAAAATATAATATTAGATTGTATCAAAACGGATTTTTGAGGGAGCTTTTATATAGATTTGCACGGGAGACAGGGAAACATTCTTGTGTTAGACGTAGAGCGTTCAAGTCGTGGTTCTGGGAGATTTGGGAGTTTTGCGAGATTCGAGAAAAAGGGGTTATTTGAGTATTAAGAAAGTCTAGATCCAAGTAAAATAGTTGCATAAAAGTCAACGGCGAGTTTGAAGGCGTAGTCAAGTGAGGCGAGAGCAGCACGCTGTTCACATAAGTTAAGTGTGATTGTTTTATAATCCTTCATATGAAACTCAATTATTTTATTGTAGAGTGTTTTATAATTTTGACCGATTGGATGTGAGGTGGATTAACGATTAAGTAATAAATAATTAGTAGAATAGAAATCATTGAATTATTTTATTTTAGAGAATTTGTTTGAAAATTATCTTGAGTTTCATATGATACTTTATTTTATTGATAATTATTTGATCCATACATTTATTTGTTTGTGAGTTTAAGGTTTAATATAAGAGACAGTTGGGTAATTTAAATTTACGAGATTTGGTAGTGCTTATTTTGGAAGTTAGAAGAAGCTAGACAGTGGTTTTTTTTTAGGTTCCGTTTTTTCCACTGTTCAGTAGAGCTTAAACGGAACCAATTTAGAATGATTTGAAATTTATTGGAAAAGAACTAATAAACATTTCTTTAAATTTCTATGTATGTTTGAATTTTGCATTCCTTATTCTTAAAAAAAAATAGATTCGATAACACAATCATTTACCCCTTCCAATTAATACAACCTACTTTGACGAAGTTAATTCACACCCTGAAGTTTGATTACAATTGAAACTTATAGTAAGACATCTTTTAATTGTTCTAAGTAAAGTTCTTTATTTCATCGAAGGATGTATCCTTAAATTACCTGAGACAATAATCTCGTATCACTTTCATTAAAGTTAGTTGGGAACGATTCGAATTTAATAAAGTTAGTTTCATTGCTAGTATACATTTTATTTCAATTCAAGGTGGAGTTTGACAGTTATTTAAATACACACTTCTCAAAGACACTTCCTTTTATAGAAGCAAAGCATAATTGAACTTCTGGAGAGCTTTGTCAGTAGCGACAAATGCCGACCGAGTGGTCGAAAAATCGAGTAAGCACAGTCAAAGAAAAATCATTTTTGTGATAAGATTCTGTTGACTTTTATGGAAAGTCTACTGACAGTAGTCAGTAACCTAACCCACATTACACGTTCGCTGAAGTCAGAGGGTTGAAAATCTTGAATATTATTTGATTTACATCTGTCACAAATCTGGTTTTGTGTGACCTACGTCACTTGACCATAAAAAAGTATATACCATCACAAGGTAATAATCTGCGCAGTTTAGTGTATCGTCTGACGATATGCTATTTTGCTACTCGAAATATTAGTCACCGGCCGGGACTAGTATAATAAATACCTAACAGTCCGAAAATTTAAGTTTCGTCACTGGAAATCTTAATTCTAGGACAGATGGGTACATTTGTGGCGACTCGATAAAAGATCTCTAAAATTCAGTTATGTGTTAGAAACACTATACAAATAGGGTTGGTGGACAACTGAACATAACACACGACTCGACCGGTCATCATTAAATACAAAGGTCAATCACATTCATTTAGGGAAATAATTGTTGAACTTGCGCTTACGAATTGGAGTTTCTTTTTCAGATATCTGTTGACGTACATATTAATTGACTTTGAATTGAACATTCCTAACTGCTTTATTGGTTACTTTAAATTTCGAAAAATTTAATATAGACGATCACTACTGGGGGCCTTCACAGCACAATGAACAAAGGGGCGAAATATAATAGAATCTGTTAAAGCTATAATCCTAACTCAGTACAATTTAACTTTGTTCTAACTTTTATACGTATCTTCTAAAAAATTACCAGTTATTGTCAAAAAAGTAGTTCTGATAAATATAATGCATAGTTATTTTATTTTTTATTTTATTAGGGAAACACACAGTTACACAACATACATAATAAATGGGTACATACAATAATTATAAACATTAAGCACAAACACAGATAACTTACAAATATATATCTTACAAAATAACAAAACAAAAAGGAGTAGAAGTTTAAAAGATTAGAAATAAAATAATTACCTATCTATTTTTTTTATGAAAATAATATGAAATTTTAAGAAGTTTTCACAATATTTTTTTTTTATTTGAGTACTAGGTATGTAGTTGAGTAATATGAAAAATATCGACCTGTTGGCAAATCTTATCAAATGAAGTGCAACTTCTGCTTATAAGTGGATTTTAAAGTATCTTACACTACCTTTCTTTGTCAAAAATATGTTTTATTTTATTTATAACATTTCTCTAATTCGTTCCTTTCCAGAGTAAATGTCCTCCGTTTTCAAATAAGCAATCTGGTATTCCTACCCGCGAACCGCCCGCGCCGCGCCGGCGCGCTCTCCTCATTATCCTGAGTAGTGTGCGTCCCGGCCTCCTCCTGTTCAACGATCATTATTTCTGGGACCACTTTATTCGTGTCGCTCATTCTGTATGATTAATGGTAGACCAGAGGACCGGCGCGGTCCCTCAGAAGGGACGGCCACTTGGTGCTCTATTTGGCTGATGGAAGTCTTTTAACGGATTGGATTTGAATTACGCGCGCTCGAGGGCCGATATCACAATCTACGGTTAAAATGTAACCGGCGGTTAACTACAGTCAACAGGGCGATAAATGTAATTTCAAACGAGGTATAAATGTAAACGGAGAATTAATCGAAGATGGTGAAAATCCTATATAGTAAAGGAATAGGGTTAGATAGATAGATGAAAGGCAGATTCGGGAAATGGCAGATTCTGGTAATTGTGGATTCTTGAAACGCAGATATTGTACAGTCAGCTACTTTGTGAGGTGGGACCAAGTATGTGTTTTATGCAGTCCGGGGCCGTGCTCTACCTAGGTTCTCCACCTGAGTGAAGCATGGGATATTACAGGTTTTCATGCTCCAAACCATTAAGTACAGATATGGAATTTATACATGTTTTTATATATAAATTTTTTGTATATTGTATATTTACTTAAAATTAATGTAAATGAAAGGTGTTGACATAAAAGATGTGAAATAAAGGATATATCATACTTATCAGCGCGTCGCCGCAATAGAGGGAAAGATGCGCCTCCATTCGAGGTGCCCGAATATCGAATAAAAATTTAGAGACACCTCCTAATAACTTCTTAGTTCCTGGTACTTTTGGTCGAATTAATTTTCTAAAAATCGTCAATTCCACCTCTCCCTGACCGCGGAACAGCTCTAGGGCTCGAGGGTCTCCTCTACTAAAATCGGGGAGCCACTTGCGGCCACCAGGTCTACGGTTCAGATTCCATGTAAGAATACAGGTCCACCAGATTGACTGGAGGAAAGTGTCTAAGGTAGGTTAGGTTGTCTAAGCCGTTTCGACCGACATTTCATTCAGTGCGCTGGTACCAACCCGGGCGGGATAAACCCTACCACCTAGTAAGGTAAGAAGGGAAGGTACCTATAGTTTTAGTGGAATCCGAAACACGGTCAGCCTCCTACGGTCGAGCGGTCACCCATCCGAGTACTGACCGTGCTCAGCGTTGCTTAACAACAGTCGACCGACAGCACCACTGAGCTGCCGAGGCTGGCATACATCGGTTCATCCTTGAGTGGATTAATCTCTGTATTAATCGAAGTGTTAATACTAAAAGCAATTTCCCTGAAAGTTCAGCGATGTTATAAAAATGAATTTTTGATGAGTTTACAAAAAAATCTCAAATAACACAAAGGAATGCCCTTGGATGAGATGGAGAGAAAAATAAGTGAATAGCGTGGTATTTCATTCTATGTGAGGGGGCACAGTCTGTTAGAACATTATTACGTGCTCTAGTTAATGCGGTCACTGACAAGTACTTCTTATTTATTTATTTAGGTTTCTATACTTACCCCGTACGGAAACCTTAGCGCGGTTTTCTCAACCGTTCACTTCGAAAGAATGCGGCGCGCACCCTCCGCTCTCCGCCTCCCCCGTACTGATGGGCAATTGCGGTAGCGGCGGAGAGCGGAGGGCGCGCTCCGCATTCTTTCGAAGTGAACGGTTTAGAAAACCGCGCTATACCAAGCCTAAACGTCTGTCTGTATTTCCGTCCGTACGTCCATCCGTCCGACGTATCTTTGGAACCGTAATAGCTAGCCGGTGGAAATTTTCACAGAATATGTGTTATTTTGGCTGATATAAAAGCAAATAAGAAAACAATTAAAAAGTGAAAAATTAAGCGGGCCCCATTTTTTTTTATGGAAATGTGGAAATGAAATGTATTGGTCCCCATACAAGAAACGTGTTTTTTCAACGTGTTTTTTTTTTCTTGGTGCGGAAACCTCGGTGCGCGAGTCTGACTCGCACTTGGCCGGTTTTTTTCTATTATAGTTTAAAAATATTCGTTTCTTAAAAGTTCCAAATCAGTAATTTTAATAACTACACTCACAGAAGCAAGGATCATTATTAATTTGATTCTGTTATTTTTATAAGATAAATTCAAACAGTTTGTATTACGTCGCTGCGCTCCTATAAAGGAGCGCAGCCACGTAATACAAACTCTTTGGATAAATTAACCTATTTTACTGATTTATTGTATTTATTTCCATAATATAAAAATCCACACATACACAACATTATTAGATACACGGCCGTCCTTTACATTACTCTATATTTTATTTTCGCAAATTATTCAATTTTTTTTTTATTAAAATGTAAGTCCCATTTTGAATTCAATTATTTCAATAAAATGATGTTCGTCGATTATTGTAAAATAATAAATAAAATTAAAAATATTCCAAATTCTGAAGTTACAATAAATATTATTATAGTAAATCAGTAACAAAATCAAACAGAAACAACCAGTTTTGCTAAGGAGGAGTTCTGTATCATATAGGGAGTAAAACCTATATAAAATGCTTTGGACCTTGGCCTTTTTTTTATGTAAAATATTTTTTTATGTATTTAAACAAAAAAAATTGGTGGTTGATGTTTATAGCCTAATCGATTCAGTTTCATAACAGTAACAAAAAAGTCTTCATTACCATTATGAGGTAACACGTGTAAGTTGGTAAAAAAAAATCAAATTCTTTCTATTCCATACTAATAAAACTAAAATTGTGGGTTTTCACAATTTCTGGAAGAAAGAGATCTATGTCTTGGAAGACTTTTTTGTTCCTGGCATGAAACTGAATCGATTAAGGAAAACAATTTTTTTTTACATTTTACATTAAATAATTTTTTTTTTTTTGGAAAAAAAAATATTCTTTGTTTTTCAAAAGTGATCTATCTCCGATACAGAACCGCCCCTTAGCGTACTATTAACTAATTTTGAAAGACCTTATTATATCGCATGTCTGTGGGCAAAAAATTGCGTATTTTGGCGTATTTGGTTTCATCAAAATCGGTTTAGTAGATCCGTAGATATCTCCGTGTGACCGTCAAACGGACAAGCAGACAGACAGACAGACACCAGAGTGATCCCGAGATCCTTCATCGCATTTTACGACGGGGCCCTAAAAATCTGCATATATCACCTGTTTCGTTGACCAACTTGTCTGTTTACAATTGTTAACTTTTTTATTTATTATTTTTTTATAATTATTATAAAGTTTCTCTCATAATTTATTGAACATGAAAAAGTTTCTACAAATGTTTAGTATTCAATCTCTCTCTAACCATAACTTTTTTTATGTTTTTAATTTTTCCGCGAGAATATGAGAACATAAAAAATTGCGTAGCAAACATAAAAAAACATAAAAAAATTCTCCCTGGATCATCTCACACCGTCCGCGTTCTTCCGACTGCGCGCTGTACTACATAAATCAAAGGCACTGTTTTCCTGGACAAACACTCGTGAAAAGAACGCTTCGAGAAAAGCCTTGGAGGCTTATAAATGCTATAGATATCTTTTGTATTACGAAATATTTCCATCATATTACGCCAGAAATACCTACATTCTCATGTTGGCAGTTTCATTTGTTTAGGTATACCGGCCAAGTGCGAGTCGAACTCGCGCGAGTTCGCGGTGCGCTCCGATATACCCTCGAACCCTCGGTGCGCACCGAGGGTTCCTTATCGCCATGTCATGGTTAGCGCCACTCACGCCATCTATGGCGTGTTAGGAAATGCTTCATATTAGTTAAATGCCATGATTAGTTAAAATGCTTCACACTCTATTCGGTAGATGGCGCGCGCGCATACACTTTTTGGTTTCTTCTATGGGAACCCACGTGAATTTTTTACTTTTTCTTATTTTTATTATTTGTTGTTATATCGGCCATTAACACATATTCTGTGAAAATTTCAACGGGCTGCCTATTAAGGTTCAAGAGATACAGCCCTCGGACAGACAGACGGACGGACAGACAGACGGCGTAGGCTTAGTAATAGGGTCCCGTATCGGATACGGAAGCCTAAAAATTTGTATTTATAAAGGACTAGCTTGGCTGTGATCTAGCTTACATGTTTGTGTAGTTAAGTTTTTTTTTATGTAATCCGGTCAGTAATCCGGTATGGTTGGCTGAGTCAGAAGGGTCAAAGCACATGCTCCGACTTCCTTTTGAAAGCACCTAGTAAGGGGCAAAGGACTACAATTTTACATCGTTTCCGAACGGTGAAGCAGCTGGTGTAGGTGTGCACGTATGTAAATGTTTTCCGTCAGAAAAAACTAATTGGTACACGCCGACCGGATTCGAACCTCGGACCTCCAGACCACTCGGCCACCCGCTGCTTAGTACTATATTTGTACAAGTTCATAATGTGTGTTTCTGAATTTACATACATACATAAATAGCGTCACGCCTGTTTTCCAGTGGAGATAGGCAACGGATCTCCACTCGCCACGATCCTGAAACACCTCTGCCGCCTCTTCCACTCTAATAATGCTCTTCAGACATTCTCGTCGGGTACCGGGTACATACAGGTTGCTTTCACGAGTCATGGATGGACAGTGGACTAACATTGCACGCAAGTGTGTAGTTTTTTTTTATGGATAGCGCGCCATGTGGCATCGTTTCACCTACAAGTAGATGTCTAACGATGCCCATGGACATTCTGTGATGCACGGGGATTGCGAATGCCATGCCGGCCTGACAGGAGCCTTTTCACGCCCCTTTTGAAAAACCCCAAGCTGTACTTGGGAGGAAATATATGGGCAGGGAGTGCGTTCCACATTTTCCCGGTTCTGTGAATAAAAGACCTACAGAACCGGTTGGTGCGCATCTGTGGTAGGTCAATTGAATAGGGTGCATCCCCTGCCCGGTGCTGGTAGTGCATAGGTGGAATGGGGACGGCAGAATCGCGTTAAACAGCTCCTCCGAACACTCTTCGTGAAATAGACTATAGAGAGATTTGTATAGTAGTCGAACGAAGCATGTGAGCCTAATAGGCGACGAGCGTCGACTGACGACGCTGACTGACGTCGAAGCTCGCGTCGCTCGAAGCGTCGTCGGCGCCGTCGACGTGACATCCCGTCAAACCGACCAATGAAAAGTGTGCTCATGACTCGTGAAAGCAACTGTACTAAGCACTTGACCCTTTTGAGAGCATGCCCTGATCTCTAAGTACCTGAGGCTCGGGCGACCCTTCCCGACTCTTCCACTCACACGCGTGGAAGAAAATGAGGTGAATTCAACGGAATTTACGTGTATAATTAATTTATCCGTTACTCGGTCGCTGAAAACACTGCGAAGGAACTTAGGATATAGCATTTTTAGGGTTCCGTAGCCAGCCACCCTTTTTTTTATTGCTTCCGAACTGGGTGGCTCTGCCCGAGGTCAAAGCCTCAGGCGCAGCCAATTTCACCCACGAGAAGGTGCCAGTCCGACTTGGAGGTGGACTAATGTCGCTGGGGAAAGGATATTTACCCGCGATTTGAAGATCCATGAATTGTAGGCACGAGTCAGATTGTAGGAGTGGGGAAAGATATTAATTTTTGGTTTTTTTTTTATGGAAGCTGACACGGTTGGCTACATCACCTACCTACAACGTCCGTGATGTCAGCCCATAACACCGGGTGAACTAGGTGCCATATCAGTGCTTCCCCCTTTGATCGTGCCGGCTACACTGAACTGGTCGGAAAACATAAACTATTTACATAGCCGTTTCGACCGACTTTTCATTCAGTGCGGTGGTACCAACCCGGGCGGATTAAACCCTACCACTAAGTAAAATTAGGAGGGAAGGGACCTACAGTTTTACGAGGAATCCGAACCTCGGTCAGCCTCCAACGGTCAGCGGTCACCCATCCAAGTACTGACCGCACCCAGCGTTGCTTAACATTCAATAGCAACAGTTGACTGTCTGCACCACTGAGCTATCGAGACTGACAAATATATATTCCCCGGAAGCCCGTTCCACACCTTTGCAGTGCGGCACAAGAACGATTTAGAGAATCGTGCAGTTCGAAGTACTCTTCTGTCGACTACAAAGGGGTGTTCCGCGAGAGTATGGCGGGTTTGGCGAAGGCGAACAGGAGGAGGAGGAATAAGGGAAGCAAGTTCGTCAGAGCAGAGGCCATAGTAGTACCGATAAAACAGGCTCAATAACCCAACGATACAAAATCAGTCAGGTGTCTGTCCGTCCGTCCGTCGGTCTGTCTATCCCGCGCGCTGTCCTACCTAGCTGATTACTTCGGAACGTAAAACTAAAAATAAAATAATAATACTGAAGTTAATTTCACCCTTTTTCTTTATTGTGACCTCGACATTTGGCGCCGAGGCACCCATGAGGTGTCTAACGGCGCCCATGGACATTCGGTTGTATGCGGGGGTTGCGAATGCCATGCCGGCCTGATAGGTGCCCATTCACGCCCCTCTTGAAGAGACTGCAGACTGTACTTGCTGAAATAATAACTATTTTGAAGTATCTTAAACAATTATTATTAAAGAACTAGTAAACTGTGGGGCGGCGGGGGGGGGGGGGGGGGGGGGGACGACTCGCTATGCGTGCAAGAATGAAATGGCTACGGAACCCTCTGTGCGTGAAGAGCGTTCGCACTTGACAGCCTTTTTTGCCATTCAGCATCAGTCACTGTATTTTTCTTTGCACTTTTAATTCATTCATTCGAATAGGAATATTACGTCGCAGTCAGTCAGTCAGTCACCACTGCTGGACATACGCCTCTCCAATTTTCCTCCAGTCCTCCCAGCCTTCAGCGGTACGAAACCACTGCTTTCCGCCGAAGTACTTGATGTCGTCGTCTCACCTGGCGGGTGGTCTTCCTTCCCACACTCCGTTGTCCTGTCTACGGCCGCTAATGTAGGACACGGTTACTCCAACGGTCGTCGTCTCTTCGGCTCTTTTAGATATTACGTTAGTTATCTATCACTTATTTGGCAATACCTACATTACAACGATGGCTTTTTAGGCTGAAGTAATTTAGTCAAACACCGTTCTATTGCCTCTTTAATGGTACGTTACATCATACATAACCTACTTAATTCCGTATTTATGTTATATTTTAATTTTTTTTTTTTTTTGGAAACTGAAACGGTTGGCTACTTCACCTACAACATCTGTGATATCAGCCCATAACACCGGGTGAACTAGGTGCCATGTCAGTGCTTCCCTTCGGTCGTTTATTGAAGATAGAATCAAAAAGATTTTTTTTTATCAGCCGGCACGGGTAGCTTTGCCTAAAAATCCAACGGAAGATCAGACGCAGCCAATAACACCAATCCTCGCGAAACCACGCTCAGAGAGGCGCCGCCGTGCCAGCTATAAGGCGGACAAAACCGGCGGGTGGCCGAGTGGTTTGGGCATCGGCTTCTCATGCGGGAGGTCCGAGGTTCGAATCCGGTCGGCGTGTACAAATGAGTTTTTTCTGACGAAAAAATGTACATGCATACCTGCACCTGCTGCTTCACTGTTCGGAACCGGTGTAAAACTGTAGGTCCCTTCCCTTGCCCCTTACTAGGTGGTAGGCTCAAATTGTAGCCGACTGGATTGGTACCACCGTACTGGATGTAAGATGGCCGCATAGCAGCCTCGGTTGTGTTCTCCTCTAGTCCAGTATAGCCAGCAGTCAGGGAATTCTCCGGTATGGCACCTACCTTCTCGGAGGTGATATTCGCTGGTCGGAGCATGTGCTTTGGCCCCCCAACGCACCCACCCCTACCGGATTACATAAAAAAAAGGTCGTCGTCTAATTTATTGACACGTCTTTTGAAGATTCCCAGGTTATAGGTAGGTACGTACCCCGTAGGTACGTACAGGGAAACCCCCTGGTTATCATTCATTTGAACTTTATAAGGAATCAAAAGTATTATCTGTTAGACAGCTATTTATTTGTAAAATTGTATGCACTTTCCAGTCTACCTTCGAATATACCGATGTCAAAGGTCTCAGACGATCTGCCAGATTTAGAAATAATGCAGTAGTACCCAAAGTAAAAACTAAATTCGCTCAACGTTTTAAATACTTTCTCTCGCCTTATATCTTTAATAAAATTAAAATAAATTGTAAATTAGATATCGTAAAAGGACACTCCAAAGGTAAATTTAAAAATAACATACAGAAGTGGTTAAACACACAAAACTACGACCAAATTGAAAACTTATTTACAATTTTACAATAATTACACTTTATATTAATATATATATATATATTGTTTTATCACATTTAATTATACTTACCTACCTATTTATGTATGGACGACACTATTTGTTAACTCTTAAAATTTTTAGATCTGTGGTCGCTGTAGCTAATCGTTGCAACATGCTTGTTAGGTACACTTTTATTTCACCGACTATGCACACACACCCACACGCTTACCACACACACACACACACACACCCTTTCACCCTCTCACACACACTCACCCACACAAACACGCGCGCGCGCGCGCGCGCAAACACAAACACGCAAACACATATATACATATAGTTTAGATAGATGTAAATTGTATAATAACTATTAGTAGGAAGCGTCGTAATAGTTCTTACTAGACAAAATTTATATTTTAAAGTAAGAATTATGTATAAATAATTACAGTCAAATTTATATTAATAAAGAAAGAAATTTGAAATTTGAAATTTGTACATTAGGACG
This sequence comes from Nematopogon swammerdamellus, assembly GCA_946902875.1. Taxonomy (NCBI): domain Eukaryota; kingdom Metazoa; phylum Arthropoda; class Insecta; order Lepidoptera; family Adelidae; genus Nematopogon; species Nematopogon swammerdamellus. Next base: position 19,175,316 of record OX336351.1, read on the forward strand.
TGAAGAGATTTGGACATAGGTAAACCAGGATTTGCAAATTTTTGTCTTGGAACAATATTGGATAAATATGTATTTAGAAATATGTTTAAAATATTACATATATAATTTATTATTAATTAAAATTAAAATTATTAAATAATCGTTAACTACCTATCAAATAAAATATAACATATAATAACATTTTAATATCTTATTCATTTATTTATTTATTTGTATTATGATATTGTATTTTTAAAATTATAACAATAGTAATTAGATGAGCGCAAAAGCCTTACACATGAAGGCCTACTGAAGAACGGCTCTTGCGTGACAGATGAAAATCTAGTGTAAGAGCTAATGTATATTTGAACCGCTTTGCATGTTTTTTATAATAAATCATTTCATTTCAAATCATTTCATTTCATTTCATTTCATAACTAATTAAAAAACGATTACTAAAAACTAACTTATAAATAATTTAACCAGGATTGATATACGAGTAAATACATCATTATTCTGATAAGATTAAAGGATGACGAGGACCTGGAGAGGCAGCGTCGAGTGCTGGCGATGAAGAGAAACATTTTTTTTTATGGAAACTTACACGGTTGGCTACATCGCCTAAATATCCGTGATGTTAGCCCATAACACCGGGTGAACTAGGTGCCATGTCAGTGCATCCCTTCATTTCATGTCGGCTACACTGAACTGGACGGAAAACACGACCTTTACATAGCCGTTTCGACCGACGTTTCATTCGGTGCGGTGGTACCAATCCGGGCGGGATAAACCCTACCACCTAGTAAGGTAAGATGGGAAGGGATCTACAGTTTTACGTGGAATCCGAACCACGGTCAGCCTCCAACGGTCGAGCGGTCACCCATCCAATTACTGACCGCACCCAGGTGTGACTGCCTAACAACAGTTTACCAACCGCACCACTGAGCTACCGACGCTGACAAAGCCCTGTTCTTTACCCTCAATATGTTTTTTCTGTAACACGTTAGCCAGATAAAGGCTTTGTTTGTCTATTCATATTGTACGTAGGCTTATCTAAGTAAATTGTCAACGGGACAATTTTGAAGAGGGAACACCGGGAGGCATGTGCGTGCCCAAGAACGTTAGAGGAGGTAGGGACGTCGGACTGTCTAATGCTTGTATGAGAACCAGCGTCGCCTAGCTCCGCGGGCAGCGGAGGGGACGGCGCGCGCTCTGATTTGCTGGTATCGGGTGGGGGAAGGTTGACGTTATGTGGCCAGCGGGCGACCGACGAATGTTATTGGTACGTTTTCACAAATATCGTGTTACGTTGGCGCGTGGAAGGTCCGACGTTTCTACCTCTTCTAACGTTCTTGTGCGTGCCTTTCAGATGGGGGCGGACGCGTGATCAAGTGGATGTTTTGAGTCAAAAGCCGGTACGGGCCTGGGAGAGGACCGTTATCGAGGGGTCGTCGGCGCCGCGACGTCAGACGACAACGGAACTTACGCCCTCGAATATAGAGACGAAAATGAGTGGGCATTGTGTCGGTTTCTGATAAAGTGAAATGTCGTATGTGTGTGTATGTGTGTGACCTGCCAAATATGAGGTTGGTTGATAAGGGAAAATAAATTGTATTCCTTTTTTGCCATGTCGCGACCGTGCTTTCGGCTTCAATGGAGATGACAGCTGGCCAAAAATGGGCTTCGCCGAAAAGAGTCAGGTTGATGTAGCCGAAATGAACTAATCAGCGTAACATGCCCGAACGTGTCTTTTGTTCGGTAACTGTACACAGTGTTGTAATTTATTAAAATGTATGCGAGCACGAAACCGCGAGTATTGTATTCGTATTACGCGCAAATTGCTTTTAGGCTGGAAAACTCGAGATAACAAATTTATATGGGCGGCTGGATCAACCGCTAAAATCATGATTTCATCCAATGAAAACGATGTTTTCTGATGAAACCAGCGCTCCATCCGGGCAATACGAAGCAAAGCACTTCGCACACAGAAGGCGATCCAAAGATTTAAAAGGTTTAGATCCCGTATAGGACTTTGCTAAACGTGGTGGTCGGTTTTGCGCTGTAATTTACCAGAGTTCTTGCAGCACAACACCGATTACTCTGCTTACCCCGATTGTCAGATGGCCCGATACAGGGTGTGGTATATAGGATAAAATCAAAATAAAGAATTATGAGAACGTGCAACTCGACGTGACCAAATAACAATGACTAGTAACATTTAAGGGGGTGATTCAAAGTTCTAATGCACAACTTTGGATTTTTTTAAGTATCGATACTCAAATTTACCGGAATAGAAATGTAGATGGGGACCATGATTTTTGTTTTGTTTTTTTTTTCTACATTTAAAAAAAAATACAAAATGTTAAAATTGTTACGTTTGACTTTTAAATAACCGCTTCAAAATCGGAAGTCACTGCTGAATCATCTTTATAAATGCAGAATCAAACCCCAAAATAAAAAAATATACTATTTCAATATTAATATTACTTTACCAGTCTACTAACTAACGCGTGTACCAAAATTCAATTTGGAATTAGGCACGTTAACGCATGTTACCAAGTTTGCACTCGTACAACGCAATGGGGAAGTCCCACGAGACTGCAATAGCAGTTAGTTCCCCAGTGGAATATTAGCGGCGAACTGCCATTCAGTGCTAAAGAGTAATCTTACGATTTAGAAGTGTTTGTATTACTTCGATTTATTGCAAACATATAGTATGGTATAGCGGATCTACGGAACCCTCTGTGCGCGAGTAAAACTCGCACTTGACCGTTTTTAGGTTTCCGTATCCCGTACGGAAGCCTATTACTAAACCTCCGCTGTCTGTCTGTCCGTCTGTCCGAGGGCTGTATCTGTTGAACCGATAGGTAGCCCGTTGAAATTTTCACAGAATATGTGTTACTATGGCGGATATAACAACAAATAATAAAAAAAAGAAAATGTTAAAAATTAAGGGGGTCCCATACAACAAAAGTACGAAAAATCAAATTAGTCACGCTACTGAATAATAGATGGAGCCACAGGGTCTTATAGATTGCATTGGTGAAAGACAAAAGATAGGCGGATATTATTGATAGCGGATAGATATGGAAACACACTTAACAGATTTTTTTACATCCTTACATACTTGTACAACTTTTCAACATACCGTATGTCGACAATCCTCATTTATTGGCTATACGTACAAATATCTCTCAACTCTGGACAAATATGGCTTTACATAATATGTAAATGGGGATTCACGTCGAAGTTTACTTTCGTGTTACTGCGACAACAATTCCGGCCTTAATTCTCTGTTTCGGAGCTCAACTCGCTTCTGTCCGGCCAGAATCGGAAGAAGGAACTTGTTTGCAATTTTCGACAACACTGAATTACCTACATGTGAATTTTTAAGGCAGTACGCAACACGGGACCACAGTAAATATATAGCTATATTTATTTACTGTGACGAGACTGTCAAAAAAATCTTGAATTTTTGTTACTGTATCATGTCACGTGACATGAACTACCACACAGGGTTCGTACATCCAGGGTACACTACACATTTTAATGTATAGGGTACACACCTATACAATAAAATTGGGAAATTACTCTTCGTGTTACCTCTATCTCCATTTCTTATAAAAGGGAATGTATGTCTTTATGTATGTATGTTTGAGGTAAAAATAAAATTGGTTGTCTGTAAAGTTGGTTTACGGACGATAGTTTTACGTGATGATGTCATAAAGTAAATCAGTTCCGGCGGATATTTACCATGTAAAATTAATTTAATACATGATAAAGATGTGATAATAACTAATAAAAAATATGAGAAAATAAGGACTATTAATTTTTGTTTATTTTTATATAAAAAACCTACATAACGCCATCTACATGTTCAACGTTGTAACAATTACTTAACTGCTAAATCAAGTATACCGCTGGCTGAAGTATTTAATTTAATATTAACGCTAGATGTGGACGCTAGATGTCGCTCCATGAAATTCACATACATACTGTTGAGAACATTTGCAGCGATAAGTACACGGTCGATAGCCTGCGTGGATAACACGTCTGGTCAGTGATGGTGGCAGGGACCGCGGGTTCGAGCCTCGAGGCTCGCAAAAGACGGAGAAATATATTTTGTATTTTCTACTATTGTATATGCCTCTCTATCGCGCTCTCGCTTGCACACACAGGTTTAGATGGAACGTTACACTTCTTCGTGCGTGCAGCCGGTGTTCATCAATTTATAAGACGTGACATCATCACGTCAAAAGTATAGTATGAACGGAATTTAGTGTCGAACGATAGTAATAAATGGCGTTAGCAGTTGTGTTGCGTTGCGTTGCAATATTGAAATATTGATGTATTGAGTTTACCGCGAGCGAAGCCGTGGGCAAAAGCTAGTAAGAAATAAAGTAGCGGATTATTATTGTTTTATAAAAAAAATTATGTTCCAGTTTTCATAAAAACTAATTTGTGATTTTTTGTTTTTTTTTTTATGGAAACTGACACGGTTGGCTACATCACCTACAACATCCGTGATGTCAGCCCATAACACCGGGTGAACTTGGTGCCACGTCAGTGCTTCCCTTCGGTCGTAATTGATTGTAAAAACGGCTTTACGTGAATAACAAGTGCATTTGTTTTGAATGTATACTTTACATAAACCGGCCAAGTGCGAGTCGGACCCGCGCACGGACGCTTCCGCATCACAAAAAAAAACCTTTTAAATACTCGTTTCCTGTATGCGGTAGCCCCCCTGAATTTTTCGCTTATTTTTTTTCATGATTTCTGAGAAAATTTCAACCGGTTATCTACGTTTTAAAAGATACAGCCGTCGTCGTCGGACGGACGAACGGAAATACAGGGAGATGTTGTAGGCTTAGTATACCGCGCGGCACGTAACTTGGCCTCTGTGCGAGAGGGACGACGTTATACGCATGCGATCGTTGGTATAACGCTGTCCCGCTCGCACAGCGGCCAAGTTACGTGCCGGGCACTCTAATAGGCTTCCATACGGGGTACAGAAGTCTAAATTTGAGAATATTTTATTTTTACATGATAGTAGCTAAGCCTGCACCCGCTTTATAAATCTTCTTTAGATAGATGTAAACCCGAAAATTAAGAGAAAAAATACGTCCCGACCAGGATTCGAACCTGGAACTCCGGCTTGAGCCGCCACCGCGCAACCATTTCGCCACCGAGTCGATGACGTATTCGAACAATTGCATCTTCTATAGTAGGCATGACGCAATCTCCTGCGTTCAGTCTAATTGCCCGATTCCATAATATGAAACCTTATATGCTGTGTCGTCTCAAACGTCTTTTCACGAACGTAGGTACCGCCCTTTGTGAGTATGTATGCCCTACAATATCGTAACATAGAACAGAACTAGGCATCGAAAGTTCAAAGAGAAATATTTCTCCCCATTCTCTAGTGAAATATACAATTTCTCGTCACAAAACGTATGACTTTAGTACATATAACTATAGGCTGAAGCCAAATATCCAAAGGTTTCAACCTAACAAAGCAACCGCAGTCTTATACGTGGGCGATAAAGAACATTTCATTTGATCCTTCGGAAATGTTTCAGTTATTTGTTTGATCTTCAAAAGCACCGATACTCTGGTTTCGTGTGCGGCATTTTAAGTTCCATCGATGATTTATATATAGAACAAGCTGTGCCCGCGGCTCCGCCCGCTCTCATATTTCACTTCACTGCTAACCTCATAAGCCATTTAGCGTGATAGTAAGTAGCCTATAGTTGATGGGAAGAATCAAGCTATCCGTAGAATTTTGTTTTATTAAAATCGGTTCAGTGGTTCTTGAGTTATAAGCGGACAGACAGACACTCAGACAGAAAGCAGACGTTGGATTTTATTATAGGTAAGGATGTTACTGAGCATTAGTTTCGCTAGGTTATCGTTATATCAATCAACAATACGTTCTGCCTAAGCGACCAAAAATTTTGAAATGTTTCTGTTTGCGAATTTTAGAACTAATAAATCTTTATGAGATTATGACCATATCGCTTTATAACCTGGTTATTTATAACTAGCTGTGCCCGCGGCTCCGCCCGCTCTCATATTTCACTTCACTGCTAACCTCATAAGCCATTTAGCGTGATAGTAAGTAGCCTATAGTTGATGGGAAGAATCAAGCTATCCGTAGAATTTTGTTTTATTAAAATCGGTTCAGTGGTTCTCGAGTTATAAGCGGACAGACAGACATACACTCAGACACTCAGACACTCAGACACTCAGACAGAAAGCAGACGTTGGATTTTATTATAGGTAAGGAAGGAAGGAAGAAAGGGATTGGAGGGAAGGAAAAATGGAGGCGTTTTACAGCTGTACAGTCGGCATGTAAATTTTCTTTTTGCGAAGTATATTTTTTTGGTTTGCTAATTTTTATGTTTTTTTTATTGCTACCGAACTCGGTGACTCTGCCGGAGGTCGCAACCTCAGGCGCAGCCAATTTCACCCCCGAGGAGGTGCCAGTCCGGCTTGGAGGTGCAATAATGTTGCTGGGGAAAGGCCATTAACCCGCGATTTGGTACAATTGCTTTATTTTCTTTAGACGGCAATAATGTGGCGAGCCAGAGGAAAATAGGAACGCCGTAATTTTCAATCCCTTTCTTTAAATAGCCAGGTAGTACATATTTCTATGTAGAGGTTATCATATCACTTCAAATATTGTCACAGAAAACATACAAAATTGTATAAAGCACTTCTATTTAAAAAATCACATTTTTATGTTCTTTAGCAATGTTCGAGAGATTAAACACAATAATGTTACGCATTGCAACCACCGAAAGTGGCGTGTCGGTGTGTTCAGTATGGGGCGCGGTCGTAGGTTGCGCGTCATTTTAAAATAGTTGGTGCTTACAGTAGGCTTGTTAATTACCTACAGCAAAATCGTCATGTTTAGTCGTTAGTCCGTTATTGCTAGCTGCACGACCCAAATTCTAGCTACCTCAGCGTAACAACGTATAGGACTATAATTATGCAATCAGCTTGCTTGTTAATTAATCCGTGTTAGTTTGTTCTGATAAAATACAAAAAATTGTGACGGAATTTTAGCGAAGTATGTGGTTTAACGGAAACCAAAAAAAGAATTTTCAAAATCAGCCCACAATTGACGGAGTAATCGCGTAACATACAAGAAAACACAAAAAAAACATACACTCGAATTGAGAACCTCCTCCTTTTGGGAAGTCGGTTAAAATACGAACTATTTTCACAGAAGAGTGCGATGGTAGTACTAATGCGGGCAGATTTTGCTATACCGAACCTGGAGGAGGAAGAAGTTCGGGTCACGGCTTTGCCGAAAGAAGTAAAGACCAGACATCTTCTTCTTCTTCTTCTTTTATTTGGTGGCAACTGTCTCGACTGAGACACTCCTGCCAGTGTCATCTACAGTGGAGATTCATGTTGTCGTATGGTCAAATCATGTTGAACGACCAGACATCGAAGAACGAAAAACATTTCAAGTATTTTGTGTCAAGTCGTCGACAGGTACAGTTGCTTTCACGAGTCATGAGCACAGATGGACAGTGGATGTCAGACAGATGACAGACAATGTTAATTGCACACAAGTGTATAGTAGTCGAACGACGCGTGTGAGGGTGAGCCCAATAGGCGACGAGCGTCGACTGACGCTGACTGACGAACCAATCGTGTGAAGCGTCGGCGCCGCCGTCGACGTCACATCCCGTCAAACCGACCAATTAAAAGTGTGCTCATGACTCGTGAAAGCAACTGTTAACAAGTGTGCCTTTCCACCTCCGCACAACGCGCACTGGGCAGGGATTGCATCCCTACACGCTGGACTTACCGCGGATGCGTACCAATTGGTTCTGCAGATTCTTCCTCCACAGAACCGGTAAACTCTGAAACACTCTCCCTGCACACATATTTCCCTCCAAGTGCAGTCTCGGGTCCTTCAAGAGAGGCGTGAATTGTCACCTGTCAGGCCGGCATGGCATTCGCAACCCGCGCATGCGACCGAATGTCCGTGCGCGTTGCTACACATCATATGGTTGGCTAGTGGTGGCTACAAAAAATAAAAAAATTAAATAAAAAAGGTACAGATGTTTTATCTCACGAGCGCGGGTGAGCCACGCTTGTGTGTGTAAATGTGTAAATATACATGCACACTGTCTTTGTCTGCGTAAGCTCGGGAGCGCTACCTGCGCTAACGCTACACACACAGGAGCGCGTGTCTATACGCATTACAACTACAAGTATGGCTCACCCGCGCTCGTGAGATAAAACATCTGTAACATGCTTTATCGCGATTTGCCACGTCTAGAGTATTTCGTCCGGTGACTAAACCGTAGGTATTCATAACTAAAATGACAAGCATGAATCGTGGCGTGATAAGTACGAATATACTACTCGTATTATTGTATTCGCGTGATGGTTTCAATTTGTGAAAGTGGCCACGATGAGTAATTACGCTGTTTATTCAATTTGGCAGTGAATGACTCGAGATACCGAAATTAATTTTGATTATGCAATACTCAACGTGTGTGTAACTTAGTAATATATCTATAAATTTTATTAAATTACTAAATATTAAAAAAAAACCCTAACCCTTAAAAAGTTTAAAATAATTTCTGTTTACTTACTTAAAGGAGTCGGGTGACCGCTACGTAAATACCCGCGCAGTTCTGAGTTTTTATATTTTATTTACTTTTTCCACAACTCCTTTAAATTTGTAATTCAAGTTTTATTTCAAGCTTTAAAAAAAAAATAGCATGCAAATTGGTCCACTTTTTAAGATAATATTTTCTTTATTACTTAATTACTTGATTACAAATATAGCTGAGAACCATCCCGATTAAACCAGCTTTCTAATAAAAAAACCGCATGCAAATCGGTCCATCCGTTTGGGAGATACGATGCCACAGACAGATACACACATATACACACACGTTAAACTTCTAACGCCCCTCTTTTCTCGTCGGCGGCGTTTAAAAAAAGTCAGTGATTCCCTTCGGTCATGCACTATTTACATAGCCGTTTCGATCGACCTTTCATTCAGTGCGGTGGTACCACTCCTGGCGGGTTGAAGGGACCTACAGTTTACGTGGAATCCGAACCACGGTCAGCGTTCAACTGTCGAACGGGCACCCACCCAAGTTCTGAACGCGCGCAGGTGAGCTTAAGATCACGAATGGCAGTCGACCGGTCGCACCACTGTGCTACCGAGACTGATAAACAAGTAGGTATATAATTTATTATTTTGTTTTAATTCAGAGTTAATAATTTTAGTACATGTATACATACATACCACACACGCCGTATCCCGACAATCAGGGTAAGCAGAGTAATCGGTGTTGTGCTGCAAGAACTCTGGAAAAGTGCGACACAACATCGACCACCACGTTTAGCAAAGTATTCGGACAAGACAACTATCAAGCAGCAAGTAAGGCACAAAGACCCACCTGCTGCACGACTCGGTGGAAGGACCGTGCCAAGGTGAGAGGTGGTAAGCCTGTCGCCCTTTAGCACAGCATCTCGTCCTTATCCCTTAGACGCCTTTTTTTTTATGTAATCCGGTATGGGTGGCTGATTCGGAGGGGCCAAAGCGCATGCTCCGACCAGCCAATATCACCTCCGAGAAGGTAGGTGCCATACCGGAGACTTCCCTGGATTGCTGGCTATACTGAACTAGAGGAGAACACAACCGAGGCTGCTATGCGGCCATCTTACATCCAGTACGGTGGTACCAAACCAACCCAGTCCCGGTCGGCTAGAATTTGAGCCTACCACCTAGACTTTTACGACATGCACGGGGAGAGACGCAGTGGGGCTATTCTTTTTAAGTACCGGCCTCACACAGTCTCTACATTAAAATTATACTCCATATAATATGTAGTTCCGAAAAACCAAAACACAAGTAGATTTTCGTAACATATTCTCAAATTAGATACATAAGCGCCAATCCCCAAGGCATCACTAATTGGAAGTTTACCTGTCTGTCTGTCCGTCCATCATATGGTGCGTGTTAATATTTACCCGCTAATTGAGACAACAACAAAGTAAAGCGAGCGACGCCTATCGACAATGCGGTCCGCCACCTGAAAGAGCTACTGGCTCCTACTACGGATCCTTTAGATCCTTTCGGCAAACTTCGGCTCTAAGGAATGTGTGGTATGAGTGATGTTGTGTGGTATGGGTGATGTTTTGGTGGTTTAAAAAAAAATAACCAGGGTTAGTATAGAGATCAATATAGGGTTAATATAGAGAGCTACGCGACGCATCTTCTCTATATTAACCCTAACCTAATGTTGAGGCGGTGCATGTTGTTTTTTGTTACGTTTCGTTTCAAGCCGAGTGTTTCGTTTCGAGCCGAGTCAACCCGAGCCGTAGGATCGTAGGATCGCAGGATCCGCAGGAGCCGCCAGAGCTTTCAGGTGTCAAACCCTCGGCAATGCGGAGCATTTTCTGGTAATTTCAAAGCCTTGGACGCGAATCCCCCAACAGGAAAATCATGTTTTATGTTTCCGTAGTAAAACCAGGAGCCCTATTATTAGTTTCGCTACGATTTCTTTACGTGCCATTGTCTATGAGAGCCCTTTTAGCTCTTACACTAAATAAGATAAAGAGTTTTAAATTTAAATATAAAATTAATTGTAAGGGTTCCGTACATCAAAAAAGAAAAAAAACGGAACCCTTATAAGATCACTCTTGTGTCTGTCTGTCTGTATATCTGTCATAGCTTATTTTTTCCGAATCTACGGGACGAAATAAGTTGAAATCTCGGTTGAAATTCAGTTCATATTGTACTGTATGTCTCGTGCAGTCTTCCTTTTCTTATTAATAATCTGTAGGCGGTGTGTGTATGCACAGGCCACATATTATTGGTGTTTGAAAATATTAAAAGTAGATTGTCGTTAGAAACAAATCACCCTTGAACACTTGCGATTATTATAGACTAAGAGCGGGCCGTATGCAACCCTACCTCATCGAGTAGCAAGATGTGACTAATCTAGGCTGTTGCATATTAAAAAGTTATGTTTTATAGTACAGGGTTGCCTGGGCGTAACCTGGAGCATTTTGTACAGTGACCAAAAAAGTGATCCTTTTTTTTGGTGGAATTTACCTCATCGAGTAGCAAGTAGGTACATAGCACATTCGATAGTGCTAATCAAGAAAAGCCAAACTGCACAGGGTTGCCTCGCCCAAACCTGGCACTTTCGTGATTCAGCCTAATTTTAGGGTGGCCAAAAAAAGGAAAATTTACCTCATCGGGTAGCAAAATGAAACTCGTGCCATTCGAAAGGTCCCATCATCCTATTATTAATTAATTTGGGTTGCCGGCCCTATACCTGGAGCTTTTCTTATTCAGCCGAGTTTTATGTTCGAACGTAAAAACTGACTGATGCAAGAAAAACGTAGAAATGAGTCCAGTGGATAGTTTAAATGAGATTGTTTAGATGTAATGATAGATTATATGTATAAAGTTGGAGCTGCACGACCTTGAACATTTTGTACGGTGAGCAAAAAATAAGATAATGCAAAAAAACTACAAATATTTTTAAAAAGAGTGTACATCTATTAGATCTAATCAATTTCGATGTTTTTCCATTAAGCACATTATTTTTTTAAATATGTTCACGGTGCTTGCGTCGTTTATACTTTTTGGAGAATGCATCTTATACATTCCTAGTACTACGGCTATTTTATTTTAATCGGTAAATTCACAGCGATATGATGTGATATACAAATGAGTATATAAAAGTGTTTACAGAAATCGCCAATGAATGAATTTACACACATACTTGAGTTCTTTTATACAGTAATAGAAAAATACCAAAAATTTATGTATCTATATCGATAGCAGATGGGTTTTCCCATGCATTCCAATGACGATAGTCGTCCCTGCATGCGGGAATTCCGATATGGGTTTCTGGTTCTGCGCCAATGAGATAGCAATAGAAATACAGATACAGATAGTGAAGCCGACGCATATCTTTTGTTTTCAGCTGACCATCACAACAGGCTTCAACACGATTTATTCGTCTTCACTTCAGTTCAGTCCTTTGTTTGAGATAACGCAGGTGTCGGTTAGTGCGGTGTTTTCATTTTGCTGTTCAGTCACTTCATATTTAATTCACACAACACAAATTGGTAAAAATACCAGCAAAATTTTGTATATTTCGCATAGAATTCACCGCACTAACCGACACCTGCGTTATCTCACTCTCAAAGACTTATATCTTCTCCACGTGGTGAGGATTTACGCGGGTGCATACAGATCTCCTAACCCCAGTGCGTCAAGAACAGAGGCATTTTATGATCATCTTAGCAGTACCGTAGACAAACTCCTTTGCGAGTTCCCTACGGCGGAGTTAGTGATTCTGGGTGATTTCAATGTTAAACATCCCCCATCACTGACCATGCCGTCAGGGAGGCTTACAACTTGGCCATTGCACACGGTTTGACGCAGTTGGTGTCTGGAACTACTCGGATACCTGATAACCCGGCCCATCGACCTAGTTTGTTGGACCTTGTGCTGGCTACCGAGCCAAATGGTTGCAAGGTGAGGGTCGAAGCTCTCCTCGGAAACTCTGACCATTGCCTTGTACGCTCAACTGTACCAACTGTACACTTCGCGGAAGCACGTGAATGTAGTACGTTAACATTATGGCACTACCGGTCAGCACAATGGAATGACTTCCGTTCCTTCCTGGGAGCATACCATTGGCACGACGTTTGCTTCTCTTCTCCAGACCCAACGCTGTGTGCCCAATCGGTCGTCGATGTGATCGCACAGGGTAAGAATTTCTTCATACCTATGTCCACCGTTCCCATCGGCGGCCGCCATAAGCCTTGGTTTGATTGTCAATGCAGGCTGGCTATTGACACTAAAAACATGGCTTATAGGAAATGGCTGCAGAATAGGTCTGTCGAGAACAGACGAGAGCTCAACGTCGCTGCTGGGCCCTGCAAACGAACGCAAAACTTGGCCAAGTTCAGGCACGACCGTGGAATTGGCGCGAAACTTGCACGTAGCCCTTCGGGTAGCCGCGCCTTCTGGTCTCTCGCCAAATCCATCGGTCGGAATTTCTACCGTCCTGCTACACCTCCGCTGGAATGTCCGAATGGCTCGCTCGCTATACTCGCGAAAGAAAGGGCGAATATCTTTGCACGCCTTTTCGCATCCAACTCAAACATGGACAACCTGGGCGCCAACCCGCCTTCATTACCTTATTACGGGCGTACGATGGCAAATATTAGGTTCCACCCCAGAGTCGTCTATAAAACGCTACGTGAGTTGGATATTTCGAAGATTAGCGGGCCTGACGGTGGCGTCCCGTCGATTGTCTTGAAAAATTGTGCTCTGGAATTGGCCCCAATATTCAAACGCTCCTATTTCTCCGGTTCAATACCTTCTTGCTGGAAGAGAGCTTCGGTCCAGCCGGTCCCCAAGAAGGGGGACCCAGCGAAACCATCGAACTATCGCCCTATTGCGATAACCTCATTTTTGAGTAAAGTTATGGAGCGCATTGTCAACTCAGCGCTCCTGACGTATCTAGAAGACTCTAAACTCCTCGACGACAAGCAATACGGCTTCCGCAAGCAAAGGTCGAGATCTTCTAGCGTACGTCACGCATTTGTGGGCTGAAAGGCTCGATGGTTTTGGGGAATCGCTGGCGGCCGCTCTGGACATATCCAAAGCATTCGATCGCGTCTGGCACCGGGGACTCTTAAGCAAGCTTCCGGCCTACGGTGTCCCTACAAAACTGTGCACTTGGATCTCCAGCTTTTTGAGTAGTCGGTCGATCTTTGTCACCCTAGATGGTGCCTGCTCGGCCGACTACTCAATCAATGCTGGTGTTACACAAGGATCCGTGCTGTCACCTACGCTGTTTTTATTGTTTATTAACGACATGCTCTCGCTCGGCGAAATACATTGTTATGCGGACGACAACACGGTGCACGAAGGGTTCATCAAGGATTGGAAGGGTAGAGTAGCCTCAGCAGCAAACGCGAGACGCGAAACTGTTGCTCGGGTTGACCAGGTTTTCGAAAAAGTATCCTCTTGGAGGAAGAAGAACTTGGTCAACTTCAACGTAGCCAAGACGCAAGCTTGTGCCTTCTCTACTAAGGCTGATCCGTTTCCTCTCCAAGCCACTTTCCAGGGCAGCCAAGTCCCCAACGATGGTAGTCTGGGCGTCCTGGGTATGGATGTGTCCAAGAACGTTGGGTTTCGATCGTTCATAGAGTCCAAGGCGAAACAAGCGTTTCGAAAATTAGGGATCCTCTACCGATGTCGGCGATTTTTCACGCCGGTTCAACTGCTTACACTCTACAAAGCACAAGTAATACCGGTGATGGAATATTGCAGTCATCTTTGGGAGGGTTCCCCTGAGTACCTTCTTTAAGCCTTGGATTCTATTCAGCGACGAGCCATTCGTCTCATTGGTGACTCTGTACTCACAAAGGACCTTCAACCTCTAAAGCACAGACGTATCGTTGGTTCATTGAGTCTGTTTTATCGGTACTACTATGGCCGCTGCTCTGACGAACTTGCTTCCCTTATCCCTCCTCCTCCTGTTCGCCTTCGCCAAACCCGCCATACTCTCGCGAAACACCCATTTGTAGTCGACAGAAGAGTTCTTCGAACTGCACGATTCTCTAAATCGTTCTTGTGCCGCACTGCCTTTGCATTGATTTACCCCGCATTTTCCTGTGGAACGGGCTCCCAGAGAATATCATTCCCCACTCCTACAATCCACGGATCTTCAAATCGCGGGTTAATAGTCTTTCCCCAGCAACATTAGTCCACCTCCAAACCGGCCTGGCACCTCCTCGGCGGTGAAATTGGCTGCGCCTAAGGCTTCGACCTCGGGCAGAGCCACCCAGTTCGGAAGCAATAAAAAAAAACTAGGAATGTATAGGATGCATTCTCCAAAACGACGCAAGCACCGCTGCGAGAAGCTAATTTTATGTGTTTCGCACTGAGTGAGACAGTGTCGGAGAAGGGATACGCGGGTGTAGTGTTAGGTTAAGTGAACATATTTAAAAAAAAAATCTGCTCAATGGAAAATCATCGAAATTGATTAGATCTAATAAATATACAGTCTTTTTAAAAATATTCGTAGTTTTTTTGCATTATCTTATTTTTTTGCTCACCGTACAAAATGTTCAAGGTCGTGTAGCTCCAACTTTATACATATAATCTATCATTACATCTAAACAATCTCATTTAAACTATCCACTGGACTCATTTCTACGTTTTTCTTGCATCAGTCAGTTTTTACGTTCGAACATAAAACTCGGCTGAATAAGAAAAGCTCCAGGTATAGGGCCGGCAACCCAAATTAATTAATAATAGGATGATGGGACCTTTCGAATGGCACGAGTTTCATTTTGCTACCCGATGAGGTAAATTTTCCTTTTTTTGGCCACCCTAAAATTAGGCTGAATCACGAAAGTGCCAGGTTTGGGCGAGGCAACCCTGTGCAGTTTGGCACTTCTTGATTAGCACTATCGAATGTGCTATGTACCTACTTGCTACTCGATGAGGTAAATTCCACCAAAAAATAGGATCATTTTTTTGGTCACTGTACAAAATGCTCCAGGTTACGCCCAGGCAACCCTGTACTATAAAACATAACTTTTTAATATGCAACAGCCTAGATTAGTCACATCTTGCTACTCGATGAGGTAGGGTTGCATACGGCCCGCTCTTAGTCTATTATGAAAACATTCGACTCGGTACTTGACATGAGAGTAGATCCTAGATAGATTTCTTCCTGTGTTGTGATATTTTTAAGCTTAGATTATAGGTATGTAAATATACGCAAAGTTTCTGGATCATCTGCGCTTTATTTATAGAAGAAAAGAAGAAGTCTAGTGTACAGCATGCAAATAAGCTGGACAATATATTATAGAATTTGATGACCCAATCACGGACTTATAATAGCGTAAATGAACTAATTTGGATTTTGGGGGGAAATTAGAAATTTAATTAAATGTTTTCAAGTGCATCATGTAACTTCAATGGAAAGTGCTCGTTTTACGGAATACAAATATATTGCATACTTTAAAATATATTAAAGAAAAAACGAAATGGCACTGAACCCTCTCCACGCGAATTCGACTCGCACTTGGCCGAAAATTTTCTTTATTGTTATTACTTTGCTATTTTTAGAGCGGAAGACCACATGCAGTGGTTTGCCTTGGGAGAGGCCTATGTTCAGGTTGATCGTGATACTATTTCTGATGAATAAACAATAGTATACCTGGGCGACCGAGCTTCGCTCGGCGTCTACACCCACTAATTAAAAAAAAACATTATTTAAATACAATTAATAAGTCTTCGTAGTCAGAACTCTCAGCAAAATTGTTAATCTTGCTCTCAAGCTGTGTTTTAGATAGACTATGGGCGGTGTTATTATGTGGTTAGTCACTAAATACTTGTAAAAATATGTTTTAAAAAATACCCTGCGAAGTTTCTTGTCGGTCCTTCTTCGTGGCTGTAATCGAACCGGATAGAAAAAATTGTGACAAGTTCGAGCGCAGTCTTAACTGCCATGTGAATTATCAATAAACAATACAATACAATACAAAATTGCATCCAAATCGTTAGAGCCGTTTCTGAGAAACTAGCTATATATATTTTAAAGTCGTAGAATTTAGTACCGTGTGGGGCCGGTACTTAAAAAGAATAGCCTCACTGCATCTCTCCCCGTGCATGTCGTAAAAGGCGACTAAGAGATAAGGACAAGATGCCGTGCTAAAGGGCGACAGGTTCGCCACCTCTCACCTTGGCACGGTACTTCCACCGAGTCATGCAGCAGGTGGGTCTACGTGCCTTACTTGCTGCTTGATCGATTGAATCTTGTTCGAATAATTTGCGAAACGTGGTGGTCGGTGTGGTGCTGTAATTTACCAGAGTTCTTGCAGCACAACACCGATTACTCTGCTTACCCCGATTGTCGGGATTCAGCGTGTGTGATATGTATGTATGTATGTAAGTCGTAGAATTTATTAAATAAAGTATTAGTGACAGAACTTATGACCCAACCTACAATATACAAGTTTAGCTCACTTAAAGTGGATTCTATTTTATTCTATTCTATACCCACGAGAGTGCGCTAGTTAAGTAAGAACTAGACTAATCGAACGAGAAATTAATTATCGTTGCTTTACGCTTGTGACATTCTTTGATAAATGGAAAATCGGAACATTAACAGAATATCATTGAATGCCGTGCTATTAAATTCAAATTGCGTAGCAGTGCCTATCTAGTAGTTAAATGAAATCGATAAATTTCATAAAACTTTCATAATAGCTGGTAGTATTATTTCGTAAATTGATTGTCCGTCAGACCAATGTGACAAAAAGTTTTTATTATTTTATACCTTTTAATGTTTCATGGAAGGTTTCGTAAAGGTAGATTTAGCGAATATAGAGGCATTTGTCAGGCTCGGTAGCTCAGTGATGCGGTCGGTCCGCGGTCAAAACTTGGATAGGAGACCGCTCGACCGTAAGAGGCTGACCGTGGTTCGGATTTAACGTAAAACTGTAGGTCCCTTCCCTTCTTACCTTACTAGGTGGTAGGGTTTATCCCGTCCGGGTTGATACCACCGCACTGAATTAAACGTCGGTCTAAACGGCTATGTAAATAGTTCGTGTTTTCCGTCCAGTTCTGTGTAGCCGACATGAAATGAAGGGAAGCAATGACATGGCACCTAGTTCACCCGGTGTTATGGGCTGACATAACGGATGTTGTAGGTGATGTAGCCAACTGTGTCAGTTTCCATAAACAATAATAAATAAACGGGGCCGGTACCGAACTGTCTGGGGCCGGTACTTAAAAAGAATAGCCCCACGGCGTCTCTCCCTGTGCACGTCGTAAAATACGACTAAAGAATATTACTCCCTTAGTCCCTTAGTTAATGATGAGATGTCGCGCTAAAGGGCGATAGGCTAGCCACCTCTCACCTTGGCACGGCTCTTCCGCCGAGGCGTGCAGCAGGTGGGTCTTCGTGCCTTACTTGCTGCTTGATAGTTATCTTGTCCGAACACTTTGCTAAACGTGGTGGTCTATGTTGTGCTGTAACTATTCAGAGTTCTTGCAGCACAACACCGATTACTCTTACGATTTATGATTACTTACGTTTGTAGACTCTATGTATGATACTAAAACTAAATTGACGATTTTTAGAAATATTTTCTGTATGTATGTATGTATGTTCCTCCATAACTCTTAAACCGATCATCCGAATTCGATTAAACTTAGCCCAAGCACATTTAAACTATACCCTGACACAGGATCAGTTCCGGTTACGCTAAGATGTGGCTCTCATACAAACCCAATTGTTGCGCGCGCCGAAATAAAGGTACGATAGCGGGCTTACTTACTTTCTTCAAGCGGGCAAAAGTTCTTTATTAATAAGAATGGAGATTGTGAAAAAAAAAAAATATTATATAAATATATTTGGGGTTCCGTATCCGTCGTACGGGACCCTATTACTAAGCCTACACCGTCTGTCTGTCTGTCTGTCCGTCTGTTCGAGGGCTGTATCTCTTTAACCGTAATAGGTACCCAGCCCGATAAAATGTTCACAGAATATGTGTTATTAATTATTATGGCCGATATAACAACAAATAATAAGAAAAAATAAGAAAAAGTACAAGAAAAAAAAATTCACGGGGGTCCCCATAGAAGAAATTAAAGAGTGTATTCGCGCCATCTACCGAAAAGAGTATGAAGCATTTCAACCAATACATAGATTGCGCGCGCGAGTTCGACTCACACTTGGCCGGTTTTTTTTAAATATATTAATTATCGCAAATATAACAAAATTTACATACATCCGTGGCTAGCCGTACTATCCATACCTATGTTTTTTTTATTTTTTTTTATAGGCAGCCGGCGCGGGTGTCTGTGCCCAATACTTCAACGGAAGATCAGACACAGCCAATAACACCATTCCTCGCGAAACCACGCTCAGAGAGGCGCCATGCCGGCTATGAGGCGGACAAAAAGGTTGTCGTCTAATTTATTGACACGCCTTTTGAAGATTCCCAGGTTATAGGTGGTGGGGAACACACTCACCGGAAGACCGTTCCATATTTTCGCCGTTCGACACAGGAAAGATTTCGAAAAACATCCATATGTTGTTGACACCCAACTACTAAGAGTAGTTGGGTGTCAACAACATATGGATGTTCCGAGCGAGTCCGGCGGGTGTGGCGGAGACGGATGGGGGCTGGAGGGATGAGAGAAGCCAATTCATCAGAGCAACGTCCATGGTAGTACCTATAGAACAGGCTTCGAGCAACAACCATAATATGCTTTCTCTGAACCTTGGTCGTCGGTATAAATCTTCCCTGCGAACAGCATAATATGGACAAAACTTATAACACCCCTCCTTTTGTGTCGGGGGTTAAAAAAGAGCAAAAAACTAAATCTCCATACGGGTCATGTATCTGAAGCGTGCATAATCAGCTGGCAGCGGAGACAGGGCTAAACGCGTGGCCCGGTCTGAATAATTTTAGCGAAAATCGGCCCCCGTTGTGCTAATCGAATATTCGGGCGTAGGTTATTTACCATAACCGAATCTCTTGAAATCGACAGAAAAAACAAACTAGGGCATACTAAATTCTTTCAGAAATTTTAGCAAAGAATTTTCAAAGTATACTTTCACCGTATACACGATTTAGAATTTACTTTGTCCGCAACAAAGGTGAAAGCCGGCATGGGTTTTTTCTCCCCGTGTATGTACCGTGTGGGGCCGGTACTTTAAAAGAATAGCCCCACTGCATCTCTCCCCGTGTATGTCGTAAAAGGCGACTAAGGGATATGACTCCCTTCTTATATTACTAGGTGGTAGGGTTCAACCCGCCCGGGTTGGTACCACCGCACTGAATGAAAGGTCGGTCGAAACGGCTATGTAAATAGTTTGTGTTTTCCGTCCAGTTCAGTGTAGCCGGCACGACCGAAGGGAATCACTGACGTGGCACCAAGTTCATCCGGTGTTATGGGCTGACATCACGGATGTTGTAGGTGATGAAGCCAACCGTGTCAGCATCAATAAAAAAAAAATAAAAAAATGGGTGTCTACGCGCAAAAGTACATACATACATATCACGCGCTGTATCCCGACAATAGGGGTAAGCAGAGTAATCAGTGTTATCCTGCAAAAAATCCGGTTAATTACAGCACAACACCGATCACCAAGTTTAGCTAACTATTCGGACAAGATAACAGCGAGTAAGCGCGAAAACCCACCTGATTCATGACTCGGTGGAACGACCGTGCCAAGGTGAGATGTGGCTAGCCTGTCGCCCTTTGTCGTCTCTAAGTTTAGTCACCTTTTACGACATGTACGGGGGGAGACGCAGTGGGGCTATTATTTTGAAGTACCGGCCCCACACGATACGCGCAAAAGTTCCAATGTAAGATCGAACACAGTCAATGACACCACTCTGTCACCGCTGGAGAACTATCTTCCGGCGAGTGTGTTTCCCGAATCCTTTAACCTGGGAGCAACAGCAAAATTTGCTGGCATGGCACCTCTTTGAGCGTGGTTTCGCGAGGAGAGGTGATTTTGGCTCTGTCGACTGTACCATTGGTCTCTCGGCACGGCCACCCATGTTAGTTTACATATTTATTTTTTCGCAAAGCCTATCTTATTTGAACAAATCATTGGATACCTCATTCATCAGTTTTGAATTCATTCAGCAGTTTTGGAGTTACGAGGCAGTAAAGAAACTCAACTACATAATATGTGCGTACATACATACATACACCCGTATATATGACCAGTGTGTCCTCCCGGTTATGACGTACGGGTGTGAAACGTGGACGCTGACGGTCGGTGTTGTCCAAAGGTTGAAAGTTGCCCAGCGAGCAATAGGGCGAGCCATGCTGGGAATATCGCTACGTGATATGGTGCGTAACGAGGTAATCCGCCGACGCACCAAAGTAGTCGATATTGGACACCGGGTGGCTAAGCTCAAGTGGCAATGGGCTGGGCACGTCAGCCGAAGAGACGACGACCGTTGGAGTAACCGTGTCCTACACTGACGGCTGTGGACAGGAAAACGGAGTGTGGGAAGACCAGCCGCCAGGTGGGACGACGACATCAAGTACGTCGGCGGAAAGCAGTGGTTCCGTACCGCTGAAGGACGGGAGGACTGGAGGAAAATTGAAGAGGCGTATGTCCAGCAGTGGACGCTTACACGCTGACTGACTGACTGACTGACTGACATACATACATTAATACGTCAAATTGGAACATATTTTTTTATTACTTAAAAAAAAGCTTCCGAACTGGGTAGCTGTGCTCGAGGTGGAAGCCTCGGGCGTAGTCAATTTCACCCCCGAGGAGGTACCAGTCCGGCTTGTAGGCGAAATAATGTCGCATGGGGAAAGGCTATTAACGCGCAGTTTTAAGATCCGTGGATTGTAGGAATAGGCAAAAATATCCCCCGAAAGCCCGTTCCACCCATATTTACCCTCCTTGTGTTTGTAGTTGGGTAAAAAGTTGGTAAAAGCATGTATATGACTCCTAAGCAAGCATACTTCAGAAACTTTCGCCCAAACTCGACAAAACGACCAGAATTTTTGGCAAAAACAACTCAAGTTGCACATTGTAACAGTGTTGCGTTACATTTCCCAGCTCCTAGCAAGCACTGAAATAGATTATTTTCATTATTTCGAATGTCTTCCTTCCAAACAAAATTAAGTTTGTCGAGCCCGAAGCACCGGGTAGCGGGAACACTCACTGCCTGAAAATACCCGCGTAGAGGCCAAAATAACAGAAGCGAGACTTTTAAGAGGTCCAAAATGGACGTGTAGGAAAGCTCAGCAAAATTGAGCACGTATATTATTAGTGCCGCGTCTAGCGGCAATTCGAATTACGAAAATAGTTACGCACCGTAAATGTTCACTCGCTTTAAGTTAGAAACCTAAATAAATATTACGGCTTACTTAGCGGATAAAAAACATTTCACAATTTTTTTATGTAAAACAACATGCATGGCTGAGCCGAAAGACCAATGGTGCAGTCGGTCGACAGAGCCAAAATCAACTCTCCTCACGAAACCACGCTCACTTAGGCGACATGTCAGCAGAATTTCGGACTGTTTCTAGGCTGTCTAGCCTGTTAATACGACGTTTGAAGACACCCAGGTTAAAGGATTCGGAAAACACCCTCGTCGGAAGACAGTTCCACACAATAGCGGCGCGACAAAGAAACGATTTAGAGAACCGATAGGTTCGCAATATCAACAACAAAAGAGTGCGAGTTTTTTTCAACTTTTTTTTGTGCTGAAACCTCGGTGCGCGAGTCCGACTCGCACTTGGCCGATTTTTATTTGTGATTTTTCTAGTGTCGAACCAAATAATATTGCTAATATTGAAATTTTCAGTAAGCTTTTTTTTATGGAAACTGACACTGTTGGCTACGTCACATACAGCATCCGTGATGTCAGCCCACAACACCGGGTGAACTTGGTACCACTTCAGTGCTTCCCTTCGGTCCTGCCGGCTACACTGAACTGGGCGGAAAACACAAACTATTTACATAGCCGTTTCGACCGACCGTTCATTCGGTGCGGTGGTACCAAACCGGGCGGGTTAAACCCTACCACCTAGTAATATAAGAAGGGAGTCATATCCTTAGTCGCCTTTTACGAAATACACGGGGAGAGATGTAGTGGGGCTATTCTTTTAAAGTACCGGCCCCACACGGTACAAAGTTGTAGGTAATGAACCTAGCAATGGACGCGGTTCTAGCCGGTTCGACCGCAACCTACATCACGTGCGGGCCGGCCCGAGTGCTGCTCTCGACAATTTGGCAGTTTTAACCTAATAATTTATACTTTCGGTTACTTTACCGAAACGACACTGAGGAAATTATACCAAGATTAATAGATGCGGGCACCCTTCCGTAACAGCGTTCAGTTAAGACTCGGGGCCACCTAGGCCCCGCGTTTTGTTTATACGCGTTCTAAAATATATCGATACATTTTGGAAAGCGTTTTGGAACGTAGTTCCTTATCGCACTTTACACTCCGGACACTTGGCGATATCCGGTATGGGTAGCTGAGTCGGAGAGGCCAAAGCGCATGCTCCGACCAGCCAATATCACCTCCGAGAAGGTAGGTGCCATGCCGGAGACTTCCCTGGAGCTGGCTATACTAGGCTAGAGGAGAACACAACCGAGGCTGCTATGCGACCATCTTACACTATGGACGATAAGAAAGTGACCGATGAAATTAAATAAAAAAACCGAATGTGACATTTGAAAAAAATTATATATATTGCTTATCATGTATACTCTCATGTATAGTCTCCTCCATTGTCCATAATCGCCTGGCATCTTTGGGGCATACTTTCTGCAAATTTTTGAGCTAAGTCGCGGGGTAAAGATCTTCATATTGACTTTATGTTGCGACTAAGCTCGCGCGCAGTTAGTGCTTTTTTTGCACGAAGTTTCAGCTTCATCCACGCCCAAACATTTTCTATTGGATTCGCATCAGGTGATTGTGATGGCCAATCCAAGACCTCGATGTTATTTTCCTGCTTCCAGGCGGAGCACAGACGACTTCGGTGTTTGGGGTCGTTGTCTTCTTGTAATATCCATGTTTCATTTTGCCTTGGGTACAACCTTTTGGTAGAAGGCAATAATGCTTTCTCATATATTTTAGTCATCCTCATAGCATCCAGAGTGCCGGTAAACAAGTGCAAGTTACCAAATCCCCTTTCTGAGAAGCATCCCCAAACATGCACCTTAACTGGGTGTTATACGTACGAGCAGTTTGTTATCGGCAGTTGACCAAGCACGAGACGAAATACTAGATGCCCAAAATGATGCTTCATCCGAAAAAATTATGTTACCCCAATCTCTATCTTTGTTGTCTCGTGCCCAGGCCATCCTTTTTTTAATGTGTTTCTCGGTAAGGAGAGGTTTCTTCAACGTGCTTCGGTATTTCACGTCAACTTCAGCTAAGCGTCTTATAATGGTGTCGAGAGACACACTTAGCCCCCTTTTCTTTAATTCTTCTTGTCCGGAACGCAATGGTAAAAGTGTTTTTTTTTTAAATAGTTGTACTATGCGTTTATCTTCAGTGGGCGACGTCACTTTCGTTTTGCCGCGTTCTGGTAGGTCATCTACGTTTTTTGATTCAGAATATCGTTTCACCCACTTCGTCACGAATGTCTTAGACTTTTTCATTTACTTTGCAGCCTGCTCGCGTGACATTTTCGGTCCTTTCGGATGCGAGCAAAGGAACACTGCTTCATATCGGGAAGGGTACGTGGCACTCATGGCGGGAAACTAGCTCTCTGCGCGAAAAAACGGCGCGAACTGATGTAGTTATCACAATGCATCTTAGGAAAAGGGTCTCACTACATGTTCCAAATTTAAATTTTGCGTAACGGCTGTCAAAAAATATAATTATGCCGGTCACGTTCTTGCCGAACAGACTGTACATCCAGTACGGTGGTACCAACCCAGTCGGCTACAATTTGAGTCTACCACCTAGTAAGGGGCAAGAGAGTGAGAGCTAGGCCGAAAAAAATGTAAGTCCTCGACCGTCACGACACTTTTGCTGTAGTATATGTGACAAGGTGACCGCTACGATTTGTCACCGATTGGGAGCCGGTCCCGGGGGCACAGCGGATCTGGACTTGGCCCCCGGGCTGAGTTTTATTTCTGCCCCCAAAACTTGGGGTGGAATACGTTCCGGTCACGGGTTCGGCGCAAGAAGTCGAATCAAGATTTTTAGGGTTCCGTATCCGGTACGGGACCCTATTAGTAAGCCTACGCCGTCTGTCTGTCTGCCCGTCCGTCCGTCCGTCCATCCGTCCGTATGTCCGAGGGCTTTATCTCTTGAACCGTAATAGTTAGCGCGTTAAAATTTTCACAGAATATGTGTTGTTATGGCCGATATAACAACAAATAATAAATATAAGAAAAAGTAAAAAATTCAAGGGGGTTCCCGTAGAAAAAACCAAAAAGTGTATGCGCGCGCGCCATCTACCGAATAGAGTGTGAAGCATTTTAACTAATCATGACATTTAACTAATATGAAGCATTTCATAACAGGCCATAGATGGTGTGAGTGGCGCTAACCATGACATGGCGATAAGGAATCCCCGGTGCGCGAGTTCGACTCGCACTTGGCCGGTTTTTTTTTATAATATCTATACTACCCAACCCACAACCCATACAATGACCTATATATATAAGGACTTTATTATAATGAAGATGAATGGTGTTGCACTTGTTTAAAATAACTCTTATGTCGTGTTCTTTAGTTGCGCCATATTGTTGTTCCTATTTCATAGAAACACTTTGTTGTTGAAACCCTTTCTTTTAGTAGTTACTAGATTTTGCCTACGGCTTCGCTTCGCGTTAATTTTTGCTCACAGCTCAGGCCGCCGATGACGTAGCGTTAAGATTTATAGCCTAAAACCATCTTGAGAAGTGACAGAAAGTAAAAGTGAAAACCGTATGTAAATCGAAAAAGCGTTTCTCGAATTAAAAGGATATTCAAATGTTGACGTACGTTATACGACCTAGAAACATCGCTGTATTTATTAGGATGATCGGTTTTACAAACAAACGTCTGGAATCTTGGTAAATAATAAAATATACCTACTTTTTTATGGATACGCGAGACACTTGGCGCCGCGCCGCCGTCAGCATGGATTGTTGAGCCAACGACGCCCAAAAGCATTCGGATTAGAACGGGGGCTGCGATTCAATGGCGTGCCATAATGCCTCATTTAAATTAATGAGCTAAATCTTCGAATAAATATGAGTGTCTTACCTTATAAAATATAAAATTATTTTAGCCTTTTTCCATTGTCTTCGGCAGAAGCAAAAGTCAGAAAATAATTTATAGTGTTTAAAATTTGTTCAGACACTTGTGTATACTACGAAGGCATTTCTGATCGAGCTCTCGTAAAATGCTTCAAATGCGAAAATAGGTAGCAAAAATCATTCTTATCTCATTATATTTTTTCTAAAATCGAGTGAACACTAATGACATTATCATCGTTCAGCCGAAATAACTGCGCGAATTTCAACCGCAAATATCTCTGTTTCGCTCATCGCGTCATCTTTTTCGCCGTCTCGAGTTAAAATGGCGGACGATTTTCGTTGCTTTATGCGTCTCAACAAAAGCAATAAAGCTTAACGAGACTAAATTCAAAGGATTCGAAGCACAAAGCGCGTGGGTCTTAGCGAGTTGTGCAAACGAGTAATTTTATAAAACTCAGCCATTAACTTCGAGCTGTGTTTCAAAAAGTTACGCAAAATTGTTCACCTGTTTTTGACCTTAACCTTTGTGCGAATGGCATTTCAAAATATCAAAACGACCACATAGAAATTATATTGAAGCAAAAGGTAACAAATATCAGATTTTGTTTTTATTGTTCGCTTTGGAATGTTTAACTTTATTGCGTAAATTTGTGCCAATAATTCAACATTTGGGCGGTAGTCACGCGGCCATGTACACGTGTTGAGTTGAACAACACATTTATGTGATGACGAAATTAATATTGGCAAATTTTTCACCGATAGCACAGATTACTTAATAGTTACTTCGTAACAGATAAATCACTCCATAGAAAAGGTTCCATACCTTCAGCTTTAATGGCCTACTGTTTTACGTCGCCAATCGCTGCGTGCGAAAATGTACCTAAACGATCGAGTGTAAAGTGATTATTGCTTTGCAGCTGCGCGCAGTAGCGTGGGCGAGCGTGTAGGTATGCTCCGCGTGGCTGACGAATTTCACTGAATTAGATCGTCGGCGCGGCGCGGCGGCGGTCCACCGCGCGGTAGGTAGTTAGCGCGCGCAAGTACATAGAGTGCGTGAGGCCTGCCGATAGTTTCATAGTGCACAAATTGTTTTAGCTTGAGCAATGTACGTATTCCTTTTTAGGGTTCCGTATTCATACGGAAGATTATTCCTAAGCCTAAGAGGTCTGTCCGTCCGTCCTAGGGTTGTATCGTTTGAACCGTAATAGGTAACCGGTTGTAATTTTCACAGAATATTTATTATTATGGCGAATGTGCCAACAAATAATAAAAAAAAGTAAAAAAAACTACAATAGTCTTACTTTGTTAGATAGATAGGTAAGTTTTGTTTTAGGTTAGTTTTAGTTAAGTTCTTTCTGATATTTAATTTTTATATTCTTTGTACAAATTGGTATTCTAAAATATATAATGAATAAAAAAAATTTTTTTTTTTTTTTAATAATAAAATAAATTTAATACATACGATTGTGTACAAGGTTCGCAATATTATAAGCAAAATGATCTCCGTACAAACCGATATAGCATTAAGCTTCTTCGTCAATCGTTTTGCGACGAGTAAACACGAGGGGACGATCAAACAGGCTGTGCCCCACCGAGGCAATATTCCCATTAATTAAAAGTAAATACGAAATGAGCTCCTTGGCTTCGGAGTCATGAAAAAATATTTTTCCTGCTCCGCCGCGCCGGCCGCGTGGGTCCGGAGTCAACAGCGTCGGATGTTTTCACTCGTGCAATATTTATAAAATTGCTAACGCAGTATTTGCGTGGACTATGGTCGCGTCGCGGAAGGTAAATATTTTTCACGCGAATTCTTTATTTACCCGATTCTCTCGGTACGCCGCCGCTCACTCGTGCGTCGCCTGTCTGTCTGTCCGCGCTGAGCGCGCGTGTTCGGCCTAGATAGATGGCGGTTCCTCTACTGCAGCGGTGTCCAACCGGTAGTACGCGGGCCCCCGGTAGCACGCGGCCGCATTTTTAGGCGCCCGCACACAGGCGTTCCAATAAATACTGAAGGAACTGTCTTCCGGCGAGTGTGTTTCCAGAATCTTTTAACCTGGGTGTCTTCAAACGTCGTATTAACAGGCTAGACAGCGTAGCAACAGTCCGCAAATCTGCTGGCATGGCACCTAACTGAGCGTGGTTTCGCGAGGAGAGGTGTTTTTGGTTCTGTCGAAAGCACCATTGGTCTCTCGGCACAGCCACCCATGTTGGTTTACATAAAAAAAAAGTGACCGAAGTGGCAGGGTTTATCCCGCCCAGGTTGGTACCTCCACACTGAATGAAACGTCGGTCGAAACGGCTATGTAAATAGTTCGTGTTTTCGTCCAGTTCAGTGTAGCCGGCACAAACGAAAGGAAGCACTGACATGGCACCTAGTTCACCAAGGTGTTATGGGCTGACATCACGGATGTAGTAGGTGATGTAACTAACCGTGTCAGTTTCCATAAAAAAAATGCTGTCATGTATGCAATTTTTTTTTTTTTTTTTTATGGAAACTGACACGGTTGGCTACATCACCTACAACGTCCGTGATGTCAGCCCATAGCACCGGGTGAACTAGGTGCCATGTCAGTGCTTCCCCCTTTGATCGTGCCGGCTACACTGAACTGGTCGGAAAACACAAACTATTTACATAGCCGTTTTGACCGTCGTTTCATTCAGTGCGGTGGTACCAACCCGGGCGGGTTAATCCCTACCACCAAGTAATATTAGGAGGGAAGGGACCTACAGTTTTACGAGGAATCCGAACCTCGGTCAGCCTCCAACGGTCAGCGGTCACCCATCCAAGTACTGACCGCACCCAGCGTTGCTTAACATTCAAAAGCGACAGTTGACTGTCTGCACCACTGAGCTATCGAGGCTGACACTGTTAGTTATATGGATTATATAGCAGATTTTGTAAATTTGTCTAAAATTCAAAATAGCCAGGTATCCCATTCAAATGTATAGGTAAACGTCATATATAGGTACTGTCCCTACTTCAGGGTGGCGGCGGGTGGCCGAGGGGTTTGGGCATCGGCTTCTCATGCGAGAGGTCCGAGGTTCGAATCCGGTCGGCGTGTACCAATCAGTTTTTTCGACGAAAAAATTTACGTGCATACCTACACCTGCTGTTTCACCGTTCGGAACCGGTGTAAAACTGTAGGTCCCTTCCCTTGCCCCTTACTAGGTGGTAGGCTCAAATTGTAGCCGACTGGGTTGGTACCACCGTACTGGATGTAAGATGGTCGCATAGCAGCCTCCGCTGTGTTCTTCTCTAGTCCAGTATACCCGGCAATCCAGGGAAGTCTCCGGTATGGCACCTCGGAGGTGATATTGGCTAGTCGAAGCATGCGCTTTGGCCCCTCCGACTCAGCCACCCATACCGGATTAAATAAAAAACAAAAAAAAAGGTGCTCGCCGGGTTTGACAGAAATAAGAAAAAAATAGAAGTAGCTCTTAAGACGAGGCTCACTGCCTTTCTTGAATACATAGAGAACACAATACATAAACTCAAGACTGTATATATTTACTCAATCATTACAAATGTTATTTCAAAACATCGTTAGCAAAGACAAGTATCAAACTTCAAACTTGTGATTAGATTTCAAAACAGTATGCTCCGCTCGGAAAAGGAGAGCAGCGTCTCTGATTTCAAATAACAAATCTAGGCTCGGAGGAAACTTCATTCATAATTCTAGACTCCATCGCCCTCCCTCTCGCCGCGTTACGTTTCACGTTCAAATTCATAGACATTTTGGATTTTATTTTTATTTTTAAGGTTCCTTACCAAAATATTAAAAAAAAAGGAATCCTTATAGTGAGCCCTCTTTGTCCGTCTGTCTATCTGTATGTCACAGCACATTTACTTCTAAACGGTTAGTTTTGGAAAATTTAAGCTTTGTACGAAAAAAAAAAATTTGCGACACACAAAGTTTCAAATATAAAACAAAATAATTGGAGTGGTCAAGGTTGGACAATAAAGTGAAAATATATTTTATGAGTAAAGAGAACGACCCCGCACCGCACGTCGTAACCAAAGAGTTTCTAAACAAACTCTTTGGTCGTAACTTTGACTTCGATTAGCTGTTTTATTTTATAATATTTTTTTTATTTTTTTTTTATTTTATTTTTTTTTACAATTAACTTAATATTTACGAAAATGTAATACAATTTGCTAGGGTTTCCATACGTCCGGATATTTATAAACAGCGGATGGGGCGGTATGGCAACATTGCAAAACGCCGTTTTACATTAGACGAAATGATATTTATTTTTCTATGTTCAAAAAAATCTTCAGTTTTCCTCCGGAAAGTGCGAGAATTACGCTGAATTAATGCCGTCATTGCGGACCCAAGCTGTATAGTCGATGTTTTTATCCATGTTGCTTCAGCTATGAATATCGCTCTTAGAATATGAGTAGGGGCACTTCCCTCGCCGCAAATTAATGAACTCCAGGACAAAGTAGGCTGATGAAAACGCCACGAGCCGACTTTAACGAGTTCCGTAACGAAGTCGTCACAGACTTCTCAGACTCTACAAGGCGCCCCTCACCCCTACACCGGCCTCCAACCCCCTCAGGTCCTCACGTCTCGTGTTAGAGCGCTAAGTCTTTTGTTACTCACGGCTTTACTTATTCATCAAATCAAAAGAAAACCGAATATTTCGACGTAATAGAACATTTCAACGATAAAAATCAGATAAATTAAAATTGCTCGTTATTTAGGTTTCCGTATCCCGTACGGAAGCCTATTACTAAGCCTCCGCCGTCCGTCCGTCTGTCCGAGGGCTGTATCTCTTGAACCGCAATATGTAGCCCGTTGAAATTTTCACAGAATATGTGTTACTATGACGGATATAACAAAAAATAATAAAAAAAAATGTTAAAAATTAAGGGCGGCTCCCATACAAAAAACGTCCAAAAAATCGATTAGTCACACTATGGAATAATAGACTAATAATTTTAAGCGGCGGGTGGCCGAGTGGTTTGGGCATCGGCTTCTCGTGCGGGAGGTCCGAGGTTCGTATCCGGTCGGCGTGTACCAATGAGTTTTTTCTGACGAAAAAAATTTACGTGCATACCTATGTACACCTGCTGCTTCACCGTTCGGAACCGGTGTAAAACTGTAGGTCCCTTCCCTTGCCCCTTACTAGGTGGTAGGCTCAGATTGTAGCCGACTGGGTTGGTACCACCGTACTGGATGTAAGATGGCCGCATAGCAACCTCGGTTGTGTTCTCCTCTAGTCCAGTATAGCCAGCAAACCAGGGAAGTCTCCGGTATGGCACCTACGTTCTCGGAGGTGATATTGGCTAGTCAGAGCATGTGCGTTGGCCCCTCTGACTCAGCCACCCATACCGGATTACATAAAAAAAAAAAAAAAAGACTGCGCCACCGGATTTTATACATTGCATTGTTGAAAGACAAAATATAGGCGCATAATAGCGGATAGATACGGAAACCTACGTGCGCGAGTAAAACTCGCACTTAACAGATGTTTTTATGTAAACCAACAAGGGTGGCTGCGTTAAGGGCGAACGCTGTTCACATGCAAAGGGTTGCGTAGCTATTACCTTCTCGCACGCATAACGCGCGCGTGTGCGGTTGTTTCGTTTGAGATACAACCTTCAAAATTGTTTGCTAAGCACTAAATTGAGTACATATTCCGGACTGTCACTTTCTGTAATTTATATTTTGTTTCATAAATAGTAGTAATCTATGCTTTGTAAGACCTTTCATCGATGTTTTTATGGATACTTATATCCATAAAAAAAATGTATTATTATTTATATACATAGGTATACAATTCAGATAACATGCCGCCAATTGGAGCAGGCAAGTCTCCACAAACAGCACCCGTTCACGAGCATCACGCCAGGGCCAGCCATCGCCTCCCTCAACCATATTTGAGGGTGAGAGGCGACCCGGTAAATATACATTCCATAATGAAATCTTTATTCAAGAAAATATAAAAAATTAAAACAAATAACTAAATAATTAAAACCTACCTACCTAAAAAACTTCATTTCATTTAATTTCAAACATTAAAATAACTATCAAAAATGGCGTTTTCAAAAGTTACCAAAAGCACTTGCGGCATTACTCCCACTGAATGGCAAGGCTTACCCTTTGAATAAAGTAGGCCCTTGATTGCGGGACGACAGTTGCGTCCGCGAGCAGAGGGTCAAGCCACTTCAAGAATATTTTGGCTTCACTGCCCCACGGACCGAGGCTTTTAAACGCAAACTCAACAAATTCGAAATCTTGAATGATATTTCTATATTTATTGCGTGTATAAATAAATGTTCTTTACACAGTGGTACAAAACCTTGCAATCGGAACCTCCACATGTTCCCTGGTTTCAGGCGTGCAATTTCCAGAGGTCTAAAATAGTTTAGCTCTAAGACTTCGTTCTGGCCACATGCCATTAAATAAACTTAAATTTCTGATGAAAAAGAGAGATTCACCAAATTGTGATTGGTGCAATAAGGAGGATGATATTATATACCATTTGTTGATGGAGTGTGGTCAGAATGAGGAATTACGAAGGAAATTGCAGGCTTCACTCAGGGTGGACAGACTTAATTTGTTTTTTTATATTTTGTGACGATGACGTCACATAAAGCGAGACTGACGCCCGACGGCGGCAGCGCGGCTCGACGGACAGCGAGGCGAGCGCGGTGCAGCTACCTACAGCCGGCCGGCACACACACCACTACACGGCCGGACACACCGACTCTCACTCGCGCGCCAGCTACTAATATAAATACGGCCGCGCAGCCAACGGTTAGTCAGTCTGAGCTCGGCTAGCGACTCAGACGGTCCCCCCTACCCCCCTGTTCGATCGGTGGCCTCCGCTTTGATCACAGGCATCCTCTCCCCTTACCCCGCAGTACCAGCGATCGGTGGCCTCCGCACGAACGCAGTACTGCTCCCTTCTGCTCGATCGGTGGTCTCCGCTTTGATCGCAGATTCCCCCCCGCTCCTTCCCCCTCTTACCCCACAGTACCAGCGATCGGTGGCCTCCGCACGAACGCCGTACTGATCCCTCCTGCTCGATCGGTGGTCTCCGCTTTGATCGCAGGCCCCCCCGCCTCTCACCCAAGTAGGCACCAACACCTTGTCCTGCCTTATCCAATATACGTAAGATATCGATAGGCAGCGACACTAGGTTATGGTTATAAGGGTAGGGATTAGGGGTACCTCCCAACTAGGTTAGTAATAGGTAGACATTAGGATATTAGGATAGGTATATATATAGGATAAGTAATTAGTAGTAAGCCATGTACATATAAATAGCGTGTTGATAATAAATGAAAGATATTCACATAAGTCACATCGATGTTTTACTAAGTACTCCTCGATAGGAAATCGTAAGCATTCCCGCCATTAGGTAGGTAGGATACCCGAGTACGGGGAATGCTACGTCACAACTGGCGCCCGAACAAAATAGCATGATGGCTTCAAAAGAAGTTTACAAATTTAAGAAAGAAGAGCTCACGCAAACGTTGCAAGAGAGTGGCCTAGATAAGGAAGCACAGTAGATGAGCTACGGAAGCGTTTAATTACGCACTTAAGGGCGACAACGGAAGAAGAACAAGTAGATGATATGTCTCAAGACACGTCAACCGGGGATAAGGAATCGGAATCATACATGGCATTCGATATTGTCAGGAAATGGAATTTACAGTTCGACGGCCATAAAGGCAGCTTCGAATTTTTTGGAAAGAATAAAGGAATTACAGGATTGTTACTGAATATCTTAGCATCAATTACTGAAAACATTACCGTTAGTGTTAAAAGACAAGGCTCTGTTATAGATAGTACAGAAATGATAAAGATGTGAAGGATGGGAACCCTTGAGAGGGTATGCTTAAGATGATAGTCATAAATGATTTTTTTTGCTAAGATAAATAGGTAGGTATCAGTTTTATGTGTATTAAATGAAGTTAATGATTTTTGTTCTGTGTGCAGATGCAAAAATCTCCTACGCACCGGGGGAGTGTGACGATGACGTCACATAAAGCGAGACTGACGCCCGACGGCGGCAGCGCGGCTCGACGGACAGCGAGGCGAGCGCGGTGCAGCTACCTACAGCCGGCCGGCACACACACCACTACACGGCCGGACACACCGACGCTCACTCGCGCGCCAGCTACTAATATAAATACGGCCGCGCAGCCAACGGTTAGTCAGTCTGAGCTCGGCTAGCGACTCAGACGGTCCCCCCTACCCCCCTGTTCGATCGGTGGCCTCCGCTTTGATCACAGGCATCCTCTCCCCTTACCCCGCAGTACCAGCGATCGGTGGCCTCCGCACGAACGCAGTACTGCTCCCTTCTGCTCGATCGGTGGTCTCCGCTTTGATCGCAGATTCCCCCCCGCTCCTTCCCCCTCTTACCCCACAGTACCAGCGATCGGTGGCCTCCGCACGAACGCCGTACTGATCCCTCCTGCTCGATCGGTGGTCTCCGCTTTGATCGCAGGCCCCCCCGCCTCTCACCCAAGTAGGCACCAACACCTTGTCCTGCCTTATCCAATATACGTAAGATATCGATAGGCAGCGACACTAGGTTATGGTTATTTATAAGGGTAGGGATTAGGGGTACCTCCCAACTAGGTTAGTAATAGGTAGACATTAGGATATTAGGATAGGTATATATATAGGATAAGTAATTAGTAGTAAGCCATGTACATATAAATAGCGTGTTGATAATAAATGAAAGATATTCACATAAGTCACATCGATGTTTTACTAAGTACTCCTCGATAGGAAATCGTAAGCATTCCCGCCATTAGGTAGGTAGGATACCCGAGTACGGGGAATGCTACGTCACAATTTATAGACTGTTGGCAAGCCCAAGTGTGAAGGGTTTAACATGTGTATTGGAGTTTGTTAAACGTTCTCTATCCCTTAGGGACTCTGAGCCCTGAGGAATCGAGAGGAAAGGTACTATGGAGCTGATATTGACGAATTGTTTTGTTAAAAGCCCTAAAAATAAAAAATCAATCGTGATAAATAAATATTTATTATTTCTTAAATGTTTTTAAGTTCCATAATCCAGAATCTTCTTCAAATTCTACTCTCTATATTTGAAGCGCACCGCGTCAGATTTCCATAAATATTTAAAAAGGCCGAGAAAGTCAGTTGACGGGGGACATATTATTACGGTTCTACGGAGCTGTACAAGTCTAAACCTGATATGATCGAGGGCGAATTGAAGAAAAGGGAGAAAATGGCGAGAAGGTTTTATGAATAAATTCCGTTCCTTTTCTTTTTTTAGGTTCATTGGCAGATATCTCGAGGCGGCTAGGTACGTGTCCTCGATAATCGACGCTGATGAAATTCCGCAAACAAAGCGGCCAGCGGGAGATATTTATGCGTTTCCTCTGTTTCGGGGGAAGCCGGTTCGATTCCGGTCGCTTTCATCTTGTCCCTCCGATTAACATTATATTTGTTTAGTAGCCGAATGATTTAGGAGTGTGTCTTAGTAGAGTGGTCAATAGCTTAATAGCCTCGATAGCTCAGTGGTGCAGACAGTCGACTGTTGCTATTGATTGTTAAGCAACGCTGGGCGCGGTCAGTACTTGGATGGGTGACCGCTCGACCGTTGGAGGCTGACCGTGGTTCCAATTCCACGTAAAACTGTAGGTCCCTTCCCTTCCTACCTTACTCGGTGGTAGGGTTCAACCCACCCTTGTTGGTACCACCGCACTGAATGAAACGTCGGTCGAAGCGGCTATGTAAATAGTTTGTGTTTTCAATCCTGTTCAGTGTAGCCGGCACGATCGAAGGGAAGCGCTGACATGGCACCTAATTCACCCGGTGTTATGGGTTGACATCACGGATGTTGCAGATGGTGTAGCCAACCATGTCAGTTTCCATAAAAAAAAAGCTTCAGTGATCAGTTCTACTCGCCTTTCTGTTAGAATCAAATAAAATCTGTTTAAATTTTTACCCGACTACGGAGAAGCCAAAAGGAGGCTATTGTTTTTTGTCTATGTATTATATGTATTTAGTACTAGCTTTGTATTGTATTGTTTATTGATCATTCATATGGCAGTTAGGCTGCACTCGAACTTGTCACAAATTGTTCTATCCGGTTCGATTACACCCACGAAGAAGAACCGACAAGAAACTTCGCAGGTTATCTTTTCATGAGGTTTTTTTTTATAAATTGTGATCCTTCACATTAGACCTTTGAAAAGCGTGTGATCGATAGATATAACAAATGGCGTCATTTTGCTATAGACATCCATCCATTCAAATTCTCTTTAGTTTCTGAGATCAAGTCTTCAAAGTTCACACGGAAGAAAAAATCGACATTTGGTTTACCGTATAGTTTGTATAGAAAATGATCAAATTTTACAATCGAAAACGTGTGATCGATAGACAAAGAATTGTTCTATATTTTGCAGTAGTTTTTACCATTTAGATTGGTCCAGTTATCACGGGCTACTTCTTCAAAAATCCACATGTGGCGTTACTACGGGCCTTAAACTGGTAGTGTTCTGATAACCCAGGAAAAGACAACAGAAGATCCAAGTTCAAGTTTAAAGGTATGACAGTTATATAGCACATAAGTAGGGGGCCGAATCTGTCAAAAAGAGCTGGAGACAGCTCTTTTAAACGTTCGAGAAAAACAAAAGCATCACGACCTTCTAGAATGTCTCTTCGCAGAAAATGTATCATACGTGAGAATGGGTGAGAACACCACGAGATCTATGTAATATTCTTGTTGAAAAGAAAAATAATACCCGTACAAAATAGTTTAGTGCATTGGCAAACAATACTGATTTTGATCAAAGCCTTTTCATAGCTCTTTAATAGCTTTCCTATGTAATACTGTATTACAAGCCCTTTTTTATTGTAAATCCCTACCCTTTTTTACCCGACTACGGCGAAGCCAACAGGAGGGTAATGTGTTTAGCCTGAATGTTTTAATCATAATTAAATCTAGTATGCCTCGTCAGCCTCGGTAGCTCAGTGGTGCGGTCGGTCGACTGTTGTTAAGCACACCTGGGCGCGGTCAGTACTTGGATGGGTGACCGCTCGACCATTGGAGGCTGACCGTGGTTCGGCTTCCACGTAAAAGTGTAGGTCCCTTCCCTTCTCACCTTACTAGGTGGTAGGGTTTATCCCGCCCGGGTCGGTACCACCGCACTAAATGAGAGGTCGGTCGAAACGGCTATGTAAATAGTTCGTGTTTTCTGTCTAGTTCAGTGTGTGTAGCCCATAGGTGTGTAGCCGACATGAAATGAAGGGAAGCATTGACATTTTTTTTTTATGGATAGCCCGACACGTGGCATCGTTTCAGCTACAAGTAGATGCCTAACGATGCCCACCTACAAGTAGATGTCGCCTCTTACGACATGCACGGGGAGAAATACAGCGGGACTATTATTTTAAGTACCGGCCCCACACGGTACGGTAAACTGAGAACCTACTCCTTTTGATGTAGGTTACAAACGAAATACCCCGGACGTAACGAAATAGCCCGGACGTAACGAAATACCCCGGACATAACGAGAATTTCGGTCGAAGGATTGCGTCAACAACTCTCCATGGAAACTCCTCTGGGACTACAATACGATTGGTTCACGAACGCGCCACCGATGTAATGTAATAACGATATACCCGCAAGCAAGCACGTCACATTGACACAGTCTCTCTCTCTCTTCTCCGCTAATAAACCTCTAAGAGTAGAAGAGAAGAGATTTTAAAAACGTTTGTGGTTTAATTCTATAACCAATTACTTTAACATGTATGAAGAACATTATGAGAGTCGAAGAGGCGGCAGATGTGTGTCAGGATCTTGGCGCGTGGAGATCCGTCATCTTTGCCTACCCCACTGGGAAACAGGCGCGATGCTATGAATGTATGTTTAGCAGAAAATTTGTCAGCCTCGATAGCTCAGTGGGAGCAGACAGTCGACTGTCGCTATTGATTGTTAAGCAACGCTGGGCGCGGTCAGTACTTGGATGGGTGACCGCTCGACCTTTGGGAGGCCGACCGTGGTTCGGATTCCACGTAAAACTGTAGGTCCCTTCCCTTCCTGCCTTACTCGGTGGTAGGGTTCAACCCGCCCGGGTTGATAACACCACCGCACTGAATGAAACGTCGGTCGAAACGGCTATGTAAATATAATAGTTTGTGTTTTTCGTCTAGTTCAGTGTAGCCGGCACGATCGAAGGGAGGCACTGACACGGCACCTAGTTCACCCGGTGTTATGGGCTGACATCACGGATGCTGTAGGTGATGTAGCCAACCGTGTCAGTTTCCATAAAAAAAACGAAAAAATATGTAAAACGTAAAATAATTCCAATTTCAATGTTCACATACTAGTTATAGATACGCTAATAAATAAAGCGAAATTTCTACGGGCGACTGGCCACCGGCGGCCGTGTAACGTACGCTGATATATGAATATCCTTGTAACTCGAGAACCACATTATCGATTTAGAAACGATTTTCACTGTTACTCTCTCACTTCTCAAGATGGTTTTAGGCTATAAATCACACGAAGCGAAGGCGCCGCCAGCAAAAGATAGTATAAAGACAAACAAACCTACATGCAACGAAGGCCGTATAGCAGCTTTCGGTACTTTTCCCTCAAATCTTTTTGTCAGCCTCGGTAGCTCGGTAGTGCTACGGATCGAGGAGGTGCGAACACTTCCGTGCGCGGTTAGAATTTGAATGGGTGGCCGTTCGACCGTTGAGGCTCACAGGGGATCGGCCTTGTCTAGCTGGTTTTTATGTAAGTTAAGATTCATACGGCAGTTAGGCTGTACTCGAACTTGCCACAATTCATTCTGTGCGGTTCGATAACACCCACGAAGAAGAACCGGCAAGAAACTTCGCAGTGTATTTTTTATTTTAAGGTTAAGAGCTATGGTTAAGGCTAAGATAAGGTTAAGAGCGATGGTTAAGGTTAAGAGCTATGTTTAAGGCTAAGAGCTATGGTTAAGGTTAAGAGCGATGGTTAAGGTTAAGAGCTATAGCTAAGGTTAAGAGCTTTGGTTAAGGTTAAGAACTATGGTTAAGGCTAAGAGCTATGGATAAGGTTAAGAGCCATGGTTAAGGTTAAGAGCCATGGTTAAGGTTAAGAGCTATTGTTAAGGTTAAGAGATATGTTTATGGCTAAGAACTATGGTTAAGGTTAAGAGCTATGGTTAAGGTTAAGAGCTATGGTTAGGGTTAAGAGGTAGGGCAGACGTATGAAGAATAAGTGTGAGTGCCGGGACACATATTCAGTCGCGAGCGTCACTGTTACTCTTACCGTTACCACGAAATCCAAAATCTACAATTACATCGCAATTCACTTCAACCCCGAAAAATCGTCTAGAGTCGAGTCGATAATCCAGTCCCGGTATAGATAAATATCTACACATAAAATAAATCGGGCGAGTCAAAAGCT
Source organism: Nematopogon swammerdamellus (assembly GCA_946902875.1). Classification (NCBI taxonomy): domain Eukaryota; kingdom Metazoa; phylum Arthropoda; class Insecta; order Lepidoptera; family Adelidae; genus Nematopogon; species Nematopogon swammerdamellus. The sequence continues at coordinate 19,214,480 of OX336351.1, forward strand.
GTTCAAAAATTCTAAATTCAAAATTATGCGAAATTAATAATATGAAATTAACTTCATAACGTTTTTTTAGTGCGTATAGATTCTTATAAAACACTACTTGGTCTTTTGCTATCAGAATAAAAAATCTACATTGATCTATTAATTGGAATACCTAACTTAAAGTGAAATAAAACTAACTACATATTTACCGATCAAAAGCCAGCAGCTAACAACCCACACACAGTTCATCACTTCTCGATTTAACTTTAAAACTGCTGCGAGAACCACACACTCGATCCGAAGTTGGCACTGGTCACTTCGTTAATGTGTATATTTTATCACACGCACAAACTTGTGTCCACTTGATTGTGATCCTTGCCGCGGCGCGATCTAGGGCGGGCGAGCGATCTAGGGCGGCGGTTATAGGGCGGAGGGCGTGCGTGGCAACCGCTCCCGCCTGAGCCACTGAGGAGTCGGCGCGCGGCGCCATCTCGCGGCGGCCGCGGCGCGCATGCCCGCAGCGCCGAGTGTAAAGTTGCCGGGCGCGACGGGATACGCACGCAATGAGCTTTGCGGCTTTATCGATGTCGACATTTTTTTTTTAATAAAAAAAATATCTCGTGTAACCCGGTATGGGTGGCTGAATCAGAGGGGCCAAAGCACTTTTTTATGTAAACCAGCATGGGTGGCTGTGTCGAGAGACCAATGGTGCAGTCGACAGAGCCAAAGTCACCTCTCCTCGCGAAACCACGGTCAGTTAGGTGCCATGCCAGCAGATTTGCGGACTGTTACTAGGCTGTCTAGCCTGTTAATACGACGCTTGAAGACACCCAGGTTAAAGCATTCAGTTACGGCTGTAAATCCAACGGTCTTTATCTCCTAGGCTGATGCACCCAGCCCATTGACACATTTTTGAGCAAACAAATAGTTTGATTATTTTTATGACAATTGCACCTAGTTAACCAAGGTGTTATGGGCTGACATCACTTATGTTGTAGGTGAGGTAGCCAACAGTGTCAGTTTCCATAAAAAAATGTTATTTTCATGGGTTATGTCTCAAACCAGTTAATATTCGAATTTACTACCTGTTATTAATTTTAAAATAAATATTGGATGAGGCCGAAGGCCGAGCTGTGTTTTAAGCGATATATTTTCAGAAAGAAAGTAAGAAGAGAGCGACTTGACGCGCCAAACCAAAGGCCTAGCTGCATTCAGTTGAACGTCAAACTTTCTCAAGGTTAAGATTGTTTTGTTTCGTAAAGACAGCCGGCCCGGGTGGCTGTGAACAAAAGTCCAATGGAAGATCAGACACGGCCAATAACACCACTTAGTTCAACTATGTCTTCTCACAAAGTAAGTAGATTAGAGTAAGCAATAAGGCTGAACCAGAGTTATAGTCTGTTCCAAATAAGCCTGAATAAAAAGTCATTGACCTTTGAGTGCTAGCTCCCTTGCACAAACGTGAAACCCTAGGCGCCGTCTCTCTCCTGCGCCGGTGTCGTGGCACAAGAAAAAGACGGTGCTTAGCGTTTCACGTTTGTGCAACTCAAAGGTCAATGACTTTTTATCCAGGCTTATTTGGAACAGACTTTAGTATGATACATTGATGGCCGATTACAACACTTTCAGCTGCACTGTAGCTGCCATTTCAATCCTGTCAAATGTATGAGAAATTTCACTTTAAACGACAATAACTTTACTGTTAGAATATAATTGGAAGGGGGTGGTGAAAACGGCCAAATGGGAATATTATTACCTACCTGAAACAGAACCCTCGACGCGCGAGTCAAACTCGAACTTGACCAATTATTTTTTAAGTCAATTTACAACCTTTTATTTTTTTTATATGTAATCCGGTATGGGTGGCTGAGTGGGAGGGGTCAAAGTACATCCTCCGAGCAGCCAATATCACCTCCGAGAAGGTAGGTGCCATAACGGAGACTTCCCTGGATTGCTGGCTATACTGGACTAGAGGAGAACACAATGCGACCATCTTATATCCAGTACGGTGGTACCAACGCAGTCGGCTACAATTTGAGCCTACCACCTAGTAAGGGGCAAGAGAAGGGACCTACAGTTTTACACCGGTTCCGAACGGTGCAGCAGCAGGTGTAGGTATGCACGTAAATTTTTTTCGTCAGAAAAAAACTCATTGGTACACGCAGACCGGATTCGAACCTCGGACCTCTCGCATGAGAAGCCGGTGCCCAAACCACTCGGCCACCCGCCGCTTAAACCTGTCGACCTAACATAAGTAATTCCGCTGACATCTATATGTACGCCAATAAAATCGCTTGAAACATTTAGCGGTTAAATCTACTCGTAAATTGTTCAATTTTATTCGGTTATAGATGGTCTTCGCTAACCGCTCCCATGTCGCAGTGATATTAAAATGTTATTGTTGATGTAGCAGGCCCTGGACACGCGAATACTTCAGATTCCGCCGCGCTACAAGTCGACTGAGGCTCGACACGAAATCTGAAGGGCGGAAAGTTGGCCAATGAACTTTTACTTCAAACAAAAAATGTGTGTGAGTTTAGAGTCTGTATACAGTTGTGATGCAACCATGACTCAAAAACCGGCCAAGTGCGGGTCGAACTCGCGCACCGAGGGTTCCGTATCGCCATGTCATGGTTAGCGCCACTCACGCCATCTATGGCGTGTTATGAAATGCTTCATATTAGTTAAATGTTGTCATGATTAGTTAAAATGCTTCATAATCTATTCGGTAGATGGCGCGCGTGCATACACTTTTTGGTTTATTCTATGGGGACCCCCGTGAATTTTTTACTTTTTCTTATTTTTATTATTTTTTGTTATATCGGCAATAATAACACATATTCTGTGAAAATTTCAACTGGCTATCTATTACGGTTCAAGAGATACAGCCCTCGGACAGACAGACAGACGGCGTAGGCTTAGTAATAGGTTCCCATGCCGGATACGAAACCCTAAAAACCGGCCATGTGCGCGCACCGAGGTTTCCGCAAACGCAAATGAAATACACGTTTCTTGTCTTCAAAAATTAAATGGGGTGCCCCCTGTGGGGGTATAAAAGCTATCGCCTCCTCCGGCCATGGATCTAAAGCTTTCATCTGCGAAGGACATAAACCAATAATAAGACAAGTGGTGAGGTTAAATTGACTTAGTATTAATATAATTAATAATAGAAAATAATTCAGAGCCATGTCAGGCGCACGGGGATCAGGCGTTCCCTGTCTACTTCACTGGGGAACAGACGTGGTTTTTAGGTTTTTAGGGCTGTATCTCTTGAACCGTAATAGGTAGCCCGTCGAAATTTTCACAGAATATGTGTTATTATGGCGGATATAACAACAAATAATAAAAAATAGAAAAAAATAAAAATTAAGGGGGTTCCCATACAAGAAACGTTATTTTTTTCAATGTTTTTTTTTGTGGTGTGGAAACCTCGGTGCGCGAGTGTGACTCGCACTTGGCCGGTTTTTTTATTTATGGAAACTGTGTCAGGTTTGCTACATCACCTACAACATCTGTGATGGCAGCCCATAACACCGGGTGAACTAGGTGCCGTGGCAGTGCTTCTCTTCATTTCATGTCGGCTACAATGAACTGGACGGAAAACACGAACTATTTACATAGCCGTTTCGATCGACGTTTCATTCAGTGCGGTGGTACTAACCCGGGCGGGATAAACCCTACCACCTGGTAATGTAAGAAGGAAAGGGACCTACAGTCTTACGTGGAATCCGAACCATCGCCAGCCTCCAACGGTCGAACAGTGGTGTTACGTATGTGTTTAGAGGTCGGGATAGCATGAGTGGAGCGGCTGTAGGGTTGGCCCTTCTGCATCTGATTAGCTTGAGCGATCACTTTGCTCGGTTGACGTCGTCGTCGTGACCTACAATTATTATTGTTGGTTTCCGTAACAAACTTATGCCTAAGTAGGACGTTGCTTGTACCTGGGGCAGCGCTGTGAAGGATGGGTGCTTTATTTACGTTGAATTTACTATACAGGGTGTTTGATGACTATAGGTCATAAAGCAAACCAGGTACTCCTGAGCCTATTTGGAGCAAAAACGTTACATGACATTTTGCTCTACGGTGAATTTTTTTTTAAAAACAAAAATACATATTACGTACATATTATGTACCTCGGTAATGAAAAACAATTTTTTTTCTACATATTTAGTTTTTTATTTTATTTTATTTATTTATTACGACCAACCAACAGTGAAATTAATTACATTACAGTAGTACTATATATTATAGTAGTATTACTTATGATTAAACACATACACCGGTGAAGGTTGATAAAGATAAGAAAAAACATAAAACAGATGGATGACTACAAACCATGTAGATAACTTAAGAATGTGATGCAATAGATTAAAAACTAAATAATAAACTAGTGATTAAAGTAAAAATGTAACCATGTTTGCAACATAAAACACAAAACTATCTACTTGTGGTGATTTGGCTGTTGCGAGAAAAGGGTTTCGAGCACATCCAGTCCCTTGGCATAGCCACCCATAAAAATAATCATAAAAAAAACGATTACGAACAAAACTTCTAATACAGAAATCGTAAAATAATTCCATGCATTTTTTTTTTCAAAAGTCTTCGCCTGGAGGAGGTTAGCAAAGCTTCAATAAGTAAAGGCGAGCACACAAATTCGCACCAACTTAAAGTTAGCCTTCTATCTTTGGGCACGAGCCAAGTGCGGCCCATTCTAGAATGCTCATTCTTTCTCGTGACTTAGCACTGCACATGAACTCCCTTTCATAGACATCCTATACAATATTTTGACTCGTCCAATTTATTTTAAACCTACTAGTTTAAAATCATAAAATTACAAATAAAAAAAAACCCCGTCCCTTAAAAATTCAAAAATTATTTCCGTTTAGTAAGTAAACGAAAATTCTTTTTCACGTTTTAAGGGTCCAGGATTTTTAAAATTTATAATTCAACTTTTACTTCAAGTTTAAAAAAAACCGCAGGCAAATCGGCCCTCTTTTTAAGATAATGAATTTTTTTATTACTTAATTACTTGATTACTTGTTTACAAACATAGCTACGAACCATCCCGATTAAACCAGCTTTCTAATAAAAAAATCCACATCCGAATCGGTCCATCCGTTTGGGAGCTACGATGCCACAGATAGACACACATATACACACACACGTTAAACTTATAACACCCCTCTGTTTGCGTCGGGGGTTAAAAATAGCATGCAGGAGGTGAGTCTTTGTGCCTTACTGGCTGCTTGAAAGTTATCCTGTCTGAATACTTTGCTAAACGTGGCGGTCGGTGTTGTGCTTTAATTTACATGAGTCTTTGCAAGCACAACACCGATTAGTCTGCTTATCCGATTGTCGTGATACAGCGTGTGGTATGTATGCGTGTATGTATCTTCTCTCTGAGACATATTATGTGGGCAAATTGGTCCCCATACTCTGGATTCTAAACAGCATAAACATCGACAAGAAAGACCCGACGCTGGATTGTAAACTGCAAAAACATCGACAAGAAAGATCCGACGCTGGATTGTAAACTGCAAAAACATCGACAAGAAAGATCCGACGCTGGATTGTAAACTGCAAAAACATCGACAAGAAAGATCCGACGCTGGATTGTAAACTGCAAAAACATCGACAAGAAAGATCCGACGCTGGATTGTAAACTGCAAAATATCGACAAGAAAGATCCGACGCTGGATGGTAAACTGCAAAAACATCGACAAGAAAGATCCGACGCTGCATTGTAAACTGCAAAAAAATCTACAAGAATTATTCAACGCTGGTTTGTAAACTGCAAAAACATCGACAAGAATTATTCAACGCTGGATTGTAAACTGCAAAAACACCGACAAGAAAGATCCGACGCTGGACTGTAAACTGCAAAAACATCGACAAGAATGATTCAACGCTCGTTTTTAAACTGCAAAAACATCGACAAGAATGATTCAACGCTGGATTGTAAACTGTAAAAACACCGACACTATCCGACGCTGGATTGTGAACTGCAAAAACACCGACAAGAAAGATCCGACGCTGGATTGTAAACTGCAAAAACATCGATAAGAAAGATCCGACGCTGGATTGTAAACTGCAAAAACATCGACAAGAAAGATCCGACGCTGGATGGAAACTGCAAAAACATCGACAAGAAAGATCCGACGCACTGTAACAAGACAGTAATTTAGAAGACAATGCCACTGTCTGCAGCCAATGGGAATAAGTGATTGTCGGGGGAGTATGTTGCAAGAGTTAGTTAATGTTTCCCTATTGGAATACTGCCATACAATATGCAGTTGCTTAAGTACACAATCGTTTCCACTAAAATTTAGAACGAATTTAAAATTACAATAGATACTTAGGTGGATACGACCGGTCAATGAACACACTTTTAGGCTTCCGTGTCCATATTACTTTTATATTAGCCTATTACTAGCCTACTAGTTATTTTATCCTTATTTAAATCATTCTTCTGTACGTGTCTTTGTCACCTAACTCCGCCTAAACTGCTGGACCGATTTGGATGAAATGTTGTGTGTATATTAGAGTGGGTTCCTGGATGGTTTGAAAATACAATTAAACCCGGTAGTTGCCGATCGTAAGAACGTTTATAATTGTCGAACTTGGTGTGATTATAGTGCAAACTCTAACATAATATAAATATAAATACATCTAAAATAAACAAACACTAAAATCCGGCCAATTATGTGGTGGTACGGAACCCTCTGGCATTTTCTGATATTAAAGTTTTTCAATATACATAATATTATTGCGTGTTAAGTTTACGTCTTGTAATAAAGATTTGGTAGAAATAATTCATATAAAAAATTGTGTTTGGCACCTAAAAGTAAAAATACAATTAGGAAATGCCAATAGGTACTCAATTTCTGATCGAATAAATTGTGGACGGTTCGAATCGTATATTTAACCTTTCACTGTCCGCGTTTGACTCATAATCCAATTAATTCTTCTCTTCTTTCTGTACGTTCGTCGCCGGACGGACTCACCGACTCGCCCACGCAGTGTTCGTGTCTATAACACGACAATGTTAAAATCTAATACGAGCGCTTCCCTCGCTTCCCACGTCTCTTCCCCGCGCCCCCCGCGCTCCCATGGTGAGTACGGTCAGAAACTCCGCAACGTATACACGCACGTTCACCCTCAATATCTACCTTATTGTATTGCATTGCATTGCATTGCATTGCACTGCATTGAATTACATTGCATTGCATTGCATTATACTGCGTTGCGTTGTACTGAATTGCGTTGCATTGCATTACATTGTATTCTATTGTAATGTTTTGTATTGTTTAAAAGCATTATGTATGACATAATATGTCATACATATATAGTAGTATATTATACTACATGTATATTACTAAGCGAGAAACATTTCGTGATTGCTTTTAGCTGTTGTTTGTGACTTAAATAGGTTAATATCTGCAATTAAATTGAACGAAATAAATGTGTGTTAAGGTGGCAGTTGTATTTATATGGCTTCCTTGCGGTTTTATTCGCATTATACCTCTAGCCTGTCCTAGCGCGGGCGAAGATGGATACAAACAAATATATCTTCAAGTCACTTATTCAATTTCTACAAAATTATAGCAACGCAGAAGGCAATTTGTAAACTAATTTTTTTACGTACTGACTGCGGGCGGAGACTGATTTTAATGTGGTCGTATTATACCTTTCAATATTTTGAAGTTTCCCAGTTTTCGGCGCCGGCGGGGGGGGGGGGGGGGCGGGAGGGAGGGGAGGAGCACACCCTTCAACAATAATGGATCGGTATAAAGGGGAAGATGACAAAAAATCTGAACTCAATTATAAATTCATGATCGGTTTATAATTGGAGGAGAACCGTCTGTTCGCCGGTGACGGCGCCGGAATGAGGTCGTCGGGATAAATAAAAATTTGCCAATTTGTCGTGACATCATCGGGCCGATCGTCGACAGTGAGTGGTATTGAAGGAGTCTACTATTCTCGTAGACGGAAAAAATAATCGAAGACTATTCACTATTCTTCATCTATGGAACGAGGGGACTCTTTCTACAAGATGGGTAGAAGGAGTTAAGTATTTTCACTATTTTCGAAACCGATCTTGATAACTTCAATTTTCATTTTCTTCCGTATAACAACTAGGAAAATTCGGATAATTAGACAGCCTATATCACTACTTATATACTTACTATATCACTATGTCTTTGTACTTTATTATCTTTCTTAGATAATCTTTTACTTATTATTTTTATGTTTATGTTTTATTAGATGTAGTATGTTATAGTTAACTAATAAATTAAAAACTACTAAGTAAATTAAAAATTAGCATGTAAGTTATGTTTCTTGCCCGATTCTTCCTTATAGATTGCATTGCTGATAAAGCAAAAACTATGACTAACCATACTGAATATGCATATGTCTCAATGTAATATTGTTAATGTTGTGTGTTCTTTATGGCGAAATAAATATCTGAATCTGAATCTGAATCTATATCACCACTTCTTGCGAAACCAAGCTCCGTAGGTGCCATGCCAGCGGAAAAGCGGATACAGAGGTCGTCTTCGATTTTATATTATTATTAATTACGGTTCCGTATCTCAAAAGAGGAAATAACGGAACCCTTATAGGTTCACTCTTGTGTTTGTCTCCTTATTTTCTCCGAATTTAATCGACGAAAAGTTGAAATTTTCATACATTGTACAAGAGTTTGATAACCCAATCACGGGCCTACAGCGTAAATGAATAAATTTTAATTTTGGGCTTTAATTTTGGGGGACAAATTAGAAAGTTAAAAAACATATTCTTTCCAAGTGCTTTGGGTGGCATATCAATCGAAAGGGAATATAAAATAATATAAGGAATATAAAATAGATTTGTTATTATAATGTTGAAATCCATACTTTTAAAATATAATAAAAAAAATATACAAAATTCTAGCATCGCCCCTCCCCCTCCGATTATCACCGAAACTAATGAGTCTGAAATTTCGAAAAACATAGGGAATATAGGGCCTCTTTTATAGTTTACAGTTTATAGTTTAAACCTAAACGAATATCCTAAGTCTTAAAGTTCTCACGGAAAACGGAATATTGCGGAACCATCTCGACGCGAGTTCGACTCGCGATTTTTATGAATTAGACCTAATCGCTAAATCATACATAGCTGATAAAGTTGATCCATATTTAAATTAGTATAAATCGTTTTTGTTATTCACATCATTTTTTTTTATGTAAACCAGCATGGTTGGCTGTGCCGAGAGACCAATGGTGCAGTCGACAGCGCCAAAATCAACTCTCCTCACGAAACCACGCTCAGTTAGGTGCCATGCCAGCAGGTTTGCGGTCTGTTGCTAGGCTGTCTAGCCCGTTAATATGACGCTTGAAGACACCCGGGTTAAAGGAAATACACTCGCCGGAAGACAGTTCCACACTCTAGCGGTGCGACAAAGAACCGATTTAGAGAACCGATGGGTTCTCAAAAGCCCAATGTCAACAACAAAAGGTTGCTGAGTCTCTCGCGACGAGTCAAATCAAATAAAATTAAAACTCGCACAGAATGTTCGACGTACAAAACAACCTTGACTAACCAATCTATCGAGGAATCGATATTACTCAACCGTCAATTAACAACTTCTAATAAGTTTAAAAGCTTAACCGCCCGACAAGGCTACCGGATAACAGACAGGCTGTCACTTAGGAGAACTAATAGAATCGCTCTCAGAAGTGGGATCATCAAGGGTCTGTGATGAGATTAATACAATTAATTACAATATGAACTAAGAATATTGCCTGCGACTCCGCCCACGTTGATGTCGGATGAGCGTTTGTATCTTGTTCGTTCTTATGAATATTTATTTGGGGAAAAGGGGAGGGAAAACATACATACATACACGCTATATCCCAACAATCGGGGTAAACAGTACGGCATCTTGTCCTTATCCCTTAGGAAAACGTAAATCGGTATTGATAGAAAAACCGGCCAAGTGCGAGTCGGACTCGCGCACCAAGGTTTACGTACCATCGCGTATATTGACCGCTTTTTAAACGACTTAAAAAACGGAGGTTATTAATTCGACACGTATGTATGTAATATTAACGGAACCGCGACATATTCACATATAATAATCTATTAGGGCTTCCAAACAAATATGCAAAATTGTATAGTTGGATGTATGTTTTTGTATGTATGTTTGTAAGTTTGTTTGTATGTATGTTTGTCCACGCATTTCTCCGAAACTATTAATCGCATTGTGACCATTATTTTTTTATTGGCTTACACTTACTTCAACTTAGGGAACGGTGCAAGTTGCATCAAAATCGGTTCATTAGTTTTGAAGATATGAACTGTTAAGTGTGTCAAATGGGAAAATAATTCTATACCATGACAACCGATTTCTGTGATTCTTTGTTTTAAGTGATATTACTAAAAAGAGTGAAATAAAAAATCTGTTAAAAAAAACGTTGACTGACTTCACAAAACAACTACTTAGAAATAAAAAAAATTAAATAATTGAGTTGGAAGTGGTTCAAAAGCACACCAGGAAAAATTTAAAGATAAAGCCCTTTTGTGCTTTTATACGGCTCTCAATTCAATTATTTAATATGTTTTAGTTCTAAGTAGTTGTTTTTTGAAGTCGGTCAATGTTTTTTTTTAAACAGTTTTTATTATTTGTTGTTTAACTTAACATAACATTGTAGCATTATAATCACACCAAGTTTTAGTTAAGTATATGAAACATTTCAACATCAGAATTACGAAAATACATTTCAATGATTTTTCTCTGAGACAAATAATATAACAGATTGTGCAAATTACTCTGCATACGGAGTTGATTGGCTGTTTGGTTGACGATCGCGAAAGCTTCGTAAATTCTTCCAGTTCAACATCTGAAAATAGAAAAGAAAACTTTGGCGGAATGCTAAATTTGTTCAAAGTTCAAAGATTCTTAAAACAAAATAAATTAAAAGAAATATTGTGATGGGTTTCGTCTCCGTGTCGCTGGGGGGGGGGGGGGGGGGGGGGGTGTATGAGGTAATGAAAAACGTAAATAAATTCCGAATAAAAGAAAAACTTCTAAATAAAGTTTTCTTTTGGCGTGATGATGTCACGTCTTATAAATTGATGAACACCGGCTGCACGCACGAAGAAGTGTTACGTTCCATCTAAATCTGTGTGTGCAAGCGAGAGCGCGATAGAGACCTGTGTGTGCAAGCGAGAGCGCGATAGAGAGGCATATACAATAGTAGGAAATACAAAATATTTTTCTCCGTCTTTTGCGAGCCTCGAATCCGCGGTCCCTGCCACCATCACTGACCAGACTTATCGCTGCAAATTTTCTCAACAGTATGTGACAACAGTACGTGAATTTCATGGAGCGACATCTAGCGTCAATATTAAATTAAATACTTCAGCCAGCGGTATACTTGATTTAGCAGTTAGGTAATTGTTGCAACGTTGAACATGTAGATGGGGTTATGTAGGTTTTTTAAACTTAATTAATAGTCGTTATTTTCTCATATTTTTTATTAGTTATTATCACATATTTATCATGTACTTAAATTAATTTTACATGGTAAATATCCGCCGGAACTGATTTACTTTATGACATCATCACGTAAAACTAACGTCCGTAAACCAACTTTACAGACAACCAATTTTTTTTTTTTTACAGAAAGCTCCACATGTGGCGCCTAGCCACCCATGAGGTGTCCAACGACGCCCATGGACATTCGTCGTATGCGTGGGTTGCGAATATCATGCTGACAGGTGCCTATTCACTCTTGAAGGACCGAGACTGTGCTTGGGGGGAAATATATGAGCAGGGAGAGCGTTCCAGAGTTTACCGGTTCTGCAGAGGGAATATTTGCAGACCCGGTTAGTACGCAACTGAATTAAAATATAAAAACCCAGAACTGCGCGGATATTTACTTAGGGGTCCCGCCACTCCTTTAAGTAAGTAAACGGAAATTATTTTTTACTTTTTAAGGGTCGGGTATTTTTTGACCGATGTTAAATTAGGCTCTATCTTAGAAAAAATGTGCCTAATGCCATTATGTAGACCAAAACCTTCCAACGAATTCTTCGGAGGTCGCAACATATAACTACATTCATCATCATCATCAGCCTGTATCGGTCCACTGCTGGACATAGGCCTCTCCCAAGGCACGCCACCACACGCGGTCTTCCGCTCTTCTCATCCATCCGGCTACCTTTTTTAGGTCATCTGTCCACCTAGCCGGGGGGCGTCCCACGCTACCTTTGCTTGTACGTGGCCTCCATTCGAGCACCCATCTACCCCAACTAAATACATTGCTTACCCCGAAATCGGCAAAAGGAACACGAAAATGATTACGAAACATTAAATAATTTGTGAAAGCTTCGCAACCAATTCATCCAAGGGCGGTGGTACTCTTCCACCCAGATACTTCCGACTTTGAACCACAGGGTCCGCTGCGCAGGTCGACGTACCTCGTCGGCTAGAACGATAAAAAAGGTATGGACGCCGGACTGTCAAATGCTTGTATGAGAACTAGCGTCGCCGAGTTGCGGGGAGAGGAGTGTACTTACCGATGATAAGATATTGCACTATTGTGCACACTAAACTTGGCTGTAGTGTTTTTACACGTAAACACAGAGCATGCGGGCATTTTAAACAGGTTTTTGCGAACGCAGCCGATGACAGACTGACGGGCCAGCGCGCGATCGTCCAATGAAACAAGTATGCTTTTACTTATATCGTGTTACGCTGGCGAGGATAGGGTCCGGGGTCCATACCTTTTTTATCGTTCTAGCTCGTCGGATTAAAGTACCCAGGGGACGTCCATTTCGTAGGATCAGAGGTGATGAATGAAGACTCATTCCGATGATCGATCGGATGAGCGTGTTGCAGTGTATTATGTTTGTATGTGTTCACTTACTAGCTCTTGTCCGCGGCTTCGCTCGCTTTAAATTCAGTTTCTATGCCGTTAAAAAATATCAGGTGAATTATATTTATTAGAAAAATACTCACTTTTTTATGGACGCCCCACTTTAACGAGAGCGGAGCCACGTGGTTTATTTGTTTCTTAATTTGTAAGTATTTCCTTAATACTGATTTGTAGTTTTTTTTATACAAACAGACAACAGTCTCTCGGCAGAGCCACCCATGCTGTTTTACCAAAAAAACTTAACAAAACAAAATGTGTGGAATTTTTGTAAACGAATTTTGGAAATCGAATGAGAACGTTGCCTTTTATATTATTGATCCGTGAAAAATCGATCTTACAGATCTGAAGAACTGAGAACTTAGAACATCCTTATAAACTCTAACTACAAAGTAAATATTTTACAAATAGTATTTGGCAAAGAATTTGCTTGAAGTGTTTGCAAATTTCCAAAACATGTTGATAGCTATTGCAATTCTTGTTGTCCAGTAAAAATTGTTTAACAAAACCATTTAAGTTTCAACTTGATGAAAATCAGTGAACAGTTATATAATTTTCTAAAAATTTTGAAGATATAATTCTTCTGTGACAAACAAAATTTTCAATTCGTTGTACAAATTATTTTACAACAATGATGTTGAAGCGTTAATAACACAATTTACTATAATAACGCGTTTATCGAGAAACAGAACGTCCGAGAGGTATTCTTAGTTTAATTTGTCATATTGTGTTGGGAGGTACCAGCATTTTCTGAATAGCCTACAATAATAATCATTGCAACATATTATTAAAATGGTTTCCTGTGAACGAAATAGAGGCGATGTTAGGGTAGGGTTTATCATCGATAACTTAATGATAAAGTAAATAAAATATGAACATTGAGGCGGTTACCTAACTTTCTTCTGATTTCCGCTATATGGACTATATAAGATGATTCGTTATTCATGTCAAATGTTTCGGGAGGGTTACATACACACTCAAATAAACACGTTACGCAAAAAAATATATATGTTTTTAGTATTACTTTTCGAGAAATTGAACAAAACATGTTTGCTACCTAAACATTAAAAGGATCAACCTGTGTGTTACAGTAGGTAACTTGCATTGTACGGGGTCAATGATTGTTTTTTTTTTTTTTTTTATGGAACCTGACACGGTTGGCTACATCTCCTACAACATCGGTGATGTCAGCCCATAACACAGGGTGAACTAGGTGCCATGTCAGTGCTTCCCTTCATTTCATGTCGGCTACACTAAACTGGACGGAAAACACGAACTATTTACATAGCCGTTTCGACCGACGTTTCGTTCAGTGCGGTGGTACCAACCCGGCCGGGATAAACCCTACCACCTAGTAAGGTAAGAAGGGAAGGGACCTACAGTTTAACGTGGAATCCGAACCACGGTCAGCCTCCAACGGTCGAGCGGTCACCCATCCAATCACTGACCGCGCTCAGCGTTGCTTAATAACAGTTGACTAACCAACCGCGCCACTGAGCTACCGAGGCTGACGAATTTTCTTATCCCTTAGTCGACTTTTACGACATGCGACGGGGAGAGATGCAGTGGGGCTATTCTTTTTAAGTACCGACCCCACACGGTACGATGTGTACTATGTTCAAACGCAGAACAGCTCTTTGTTGTAAGTAAGTCACAAGGTCACTAGGGCTTTTGTCAGCGCGCCACCGCGCCGCCGCTCTAAAACTAGCTACCTACCTACCTTCCTACGTGTGCGGTGTGTGTGCCTACGTTTTGTGTTTGGCAAGGGTCTATAGCATGATTGGTTTTTACAGCTATTTCATTTTATTTTTTTGTTAGGAGAAAAAGTACTCCTATAAATATGTTTTCTTTTAAATAAATTGTTTATTTGAGTGCGTATGTAACCCTCCCGAAACATTTGAAATGAATAACGCACCTCATATCCAAATATTAATAGATTTATTGCTAGACACTCTTTTTTCAATAAAATAAAAAAAAGTAGTACAAATAACTAAACTATTATCAACTACGTAAAAAACATTAAACAAAAAGAACACCAAGAATTATCATATCTGTGCGTTATTTTTTATTCAAAATTTTAAAGAAATTCTAAAACTTGGTTGAAACAGGTATAACTTATTACTTATGCTTAAAATTATCAATTTAAAGACAAAATAAATGTTAATGATATCGATGTTGGGTGATAATATTGATATCGTGCACAACAAAGAACATTATTTCAGAACATCAGAATTCTTCATTTTGAAATATTTTATTTTAGTTGTCAATACTAGGTATATAATATAATAACAGAACAGGAGCATCTATCATTATATGAGACCATATGATTAAAGCATTGTACTGGGGCCAAACGCAACAATGTTCTACTAAGCAAAATAAATGATGTTACAATCTTGTGTGAATACAAATATTGTTCTAAATGCAAGCATAGTGGAAAATATCGAAAAACTACAATTCTTCTTCTCTTGTACAATGAATCTTTACTGCATTTGATTCATGACCGCAAACACGTTAAAGGACCACCTCATCAACTGAAAAACAATAACATTAATTAGTAGCTTAACAAGTGAACTCTACATCACCTACAACATCTGTGATGATGATGATGATGTCAGCTCATAACACATTGGTGAACTATGTGCTGCCCTTTGGTCGTGCCGGCTACATTGAACAGGGCGGAGTACACATACTATTTACATAGCCGTTCCGACCAAATTTTTGCTCGGTGCGGTAGTCTATCCCCGTGCGGGTTGAACCCCACCATCTAGAAAGGTAACAAGGGATGGGAGCTACAGTTTTACGTGGAGTCCGAAACACGTTCGGCCTACAACGGTCTAACGGTCACCCATCACCGGGTCGTTTTCCATTCTATAATATGGTTGAGGGAGGCGATGGCTGGCCCAGGTGTGGTGCTCGTGAACGGGTGCTGTTTGTGGAGACTGGCCTGCTTCATGTGGCAGTGTGGTGGGTATATAACCTCATACAATGTCATAGTTAATGTTTTCACTTTATCATGAATTGCTGCATCTGTCATAAATCAGCACATGCTTGTCTAGGCAGTGGCAAACATTTTTGTAAAGTAGACTAAGTGTACATTGAAAAAAATTCCAGTGAAATTTCTTGTCAGTTCTTCGTCGCTGTGATAAAAAAAGTGGCGGAATGTTAGAATCTAAATATGACAAATCAAAAGCGCAGTGTACTGCCAATAGATGCTAAATAAGCAATAAACAATAAACATCCAAGTTCTGACCGCGCCCAGGTGTGCTTTTGATCAAGAACGACAGCTGACAGATCGCACCACTGACCTACCGAGGCTGACACATGCCATATATCTAACCATCAAGAAACCTTCGCCCAACTTTACAATATTACAATCGCAATTATTGCGAAATATTTAAAGGATATAATGAATACTTACACTCGTGAAAGTGATAAGAGAGATGTCGATAAGGTTGGCAGCATGCACTGTCAGAGGGCGGCGACAGCGCTCGCGGAAGATGATGAGGGAAGCCTTAGTCTCCTCCCTCATAGACGTCCAAGGGCTTTTGTACGTGGCCGTAGTCAAATGGTCGCTCTGCAATCATAAGAAAAGGTGTCCAGTGAGAAATGAGAAATGGGAGATATAAGAAATGAGAATGGTAGAAGTGAGAAGAAGAGCGTTTGTTCATCATCTGATAAGAAAAGAGTACAAATACAAAATAGATAAGAAATACAATGTTAGTAATATAAGAACACGAAGACGTTGAAACGGGAGCCGCTCGGCTGACACGAGACCGGTTTTCAGCGGCTCCCGTTTTCAAAATAAATAATAATACAATTTAATGCGCAAGTAATAGAAACATTAGGAACTAGAAAAAACAAAGAAAACACATTTCATCATTGAGAAAATAAGAAACTATTCAAACGTCTCAAAAACATGAAAACACACTTTAAAACAAATAAACATCATTGAGAACCGTGAGTGCATACATCAAAAAAGTCGCAGCACTTTTTAAACGCATCCAAAAGCATAAAATACAGACTTTAAAATAAAAAATAATAGTTTTGTAGTAGTGACACAAAGAATTTTGTTACCACTGCAAGAAGTAGAAAACAGTTTCGTATCCATGGGCTACAAAGTTGGGCAACATGATCAGATCAATTCAACCGAAAAAGTGGAAGACCATTGCAACAAGCCTTCGGATTATCAAATAATTTCACACTGAATCCGTTGCCGCCATTGTGATACCAAATTTCCTATTGAACAGATGACCATTTTCTCCAAATTTCATTAGGACGAATGGAAAAATATAAAGTATGCTTGCGAGTTGCATGCGTTTAGATAGAAAATGTTTTTACAATATTGGGTGTTCATTCTTGGGTCTCTGCCAGCGAACTTGGGGCAGGTAAAGCCGGAATGTGGAGTCACTGACTCAAAAAAAACAATGTATGCGGGCACACGTATACATGTGTTCGCATAAAATCAATCAATACTAATAATAAATCTGTAAGGGATGGTCATGGAGTAAGATACTATGATTTATGAGATACTACGTCTGTAGATTCTATGTATGATACTAAAACTAAATTTACGATTTTTAGAAATCTTTTCTGTATGTAATGTATGTTCCTCCATAACTCTTAAATCGATCATCCGAATTCGATGAAACTTAGTTCAAGCACATTTGATTATATGGGACACAGTATAGGCTAAATAAAAAATTCCGGTTACCCTAAGATACTGCTCTCATACAAACCGAATTTGTTCCGCCCACCGAAAATAAAGGTACGGTAGCGGTGGCGGGCTTACTTACTTTCTTCTTTTTAAATAACAATTTCACGCGAACGAAGCCGCGGGCAAAAGCTATATATAAATATTCGAAGGACCAGGCATATAGCCAAATTATAACAAAGGATGGAGTGTCTGAAGGATCTTTTTCGCCGTCGCCGACTGAGAACTACAGGCTCCTAGGTATGCGTCTCCTTCTCAAGGACTCGACCGCGACTTGCCGAATGGGTGCCCCTCGCACTACACTGTTCTCCAGACGCGTAAACGTAAAAGTACAGTTTTGTCAGCCTCGGTAGCTCAGTGGTGCCGTGCGTCGGTCGACTGTTGCGTTAAGCAACCCTGAGCGCGGTCAGTACTTGGATGGATGACCGCTCGACCGTTGGAGGCTGACCTTGATTCGGATTCCACGTAAAACTGTAGGTCTCTCCCCTCATACCTTACCAGGTGCCCGGGTTGGTACCACCGCACTGAATGAAACGTCTGTCGAACCGCTATGTAAATAGTTCGTGTTTTCCGTCCAGCTCAGTGTAGCCGACATGAAATTAAGAGTAGCACTGACATGGCACCTAGTTCACCCGGTGTTGTGGGCTGACATCATGGATGTTGTAGGTGATGTAGCCAACAATGTCAGTTTCCATAAAAAAAAATCCTTGGACAACAACTCCGTAAATACAGCACAATAATGTTCAAAAGAAAACCGCCCGCGAATGTAGCTGAAGCGTGACGTTACGCCCGCGCACACTCAAGGTCAGACTCCAACTGTCTAGCTCGTGCCACGTCATGGATGCAGCTGGCATGGCAGCGTCATCGGTCTCTTCTGTAGGTCCGTCTCTCTCCTTCATGTCCGTCATGTCTGCAACTCCGTAGCTAAGTGTGTTCTATCGCTTATTCCATGGGGAATGCTCGGAGGAGCTATTTAACGCGATCCCGCCGTCCCCTTTCCACCTCCGCACAACGCGCACTGGGCAGGGATTGCATCCCTATACGCTGGACTTACCACGGATGCGTACCAATCGGTTCTGCAGATCTTTCCTCCACAGAACTGGTAAACTCTGGAACGCTCTCCCTGCCCACATATTTCCTCCCAAGTACAGTCTCGGGTCCTTCAAGAGAGGCGTGAATAGGCACCTGTTAGGCCGGCATGGCATTCGCAACCCCCGCGTACAACCGAATGTCCATGGGTGTCGTTATACTCCTTAAGGGTGGCTCCGCGCCACATGTCGCGCATTCTATAAAAAACAATGTTCAATGTCAGAAGGAGAGGAGAACATACATACATAAGTAATTGATCATGCATGTTTGTCCCGCTAGTTCTAATGCGCGAATTGGGGTGACAGGAACAAACACTGAATATTAAACATTGGGTTTGTAACCTTCGAAGTAAGCTCGTCACCGAAGTAACAGACCATGAATATAGCGAGCGTCATGTTCGATAGGTACAGCAGCATCCATACTAGCTGCAGCGGCTTTTGGAGAGGATTTTCAATCTGCAAATGTAACCAAACAGTTCGTCTTAGTCATATTGATTTCATCATATCATATCATGGATTTTTTTTTGAGCTATTAATTGTATATATTTAAATAATATATAATTGATTTCTCGCAAACGGCTCGCACGATTTGGATTAACTTGGTATTTAAATAATGTTTTATTTTCCAAGTTTATAGGTGTCATCTCTGAGAAAATCCATTTAAAAACATTTTTTCAAAATTTCATGTAGTTCCCTATGTTGTGTACGCCGAGTGGAGCTCGGTCGTTCAAGTACTCTAATAATGCATGTGCATTCCATACTAAAATCATATAAATAACTTATTTTTAAATGTATTTCATTGGTTATGTGCAAAGCAAAGGTATGCAAAGGTCTGCAATAGTCTTCTGGGGAATACATTTCTCTACTCCTTCATCATACCCATAGTCGTTGGCTGCACAGGAGAGGTGGCAGAAATTTTTAACACTTGTCACCCAATTGGATGAAGAAGTAAAAATTTAATTTTCCAGAAGCAGGCTGCCACAATTGTACAAATTGTAACAAAATGTATGCCAAGATTCCTTAAAGAACTACCCTGATACAGTTGAACATTAGGAAGATCACCGATCTGCTCCCTCTCCTGGAGGGAGAGACCGGCACTGTGATGTCGAGTATTCAAAAGCGGTGGATGAAGAGAATAATATTAAAATTATATAAAGGTAGTTACCGAGAAGAACTGCACACCGGTGAGGCAAATGACGAGAGCACTGACCAGGAACTGCGTTCCCGTGTGTAGTCCGTACGCCTTCTGTATGTTGCTTACGAAACTGTAAAACATATTTTGCTGGATTATATGCAAAGCAAAGTTCTGTAAAGGTGTGGAATGGGCTTCTGGGGGAATATCTTTCCCTACTCCTACAATCTACGGATCTTCAAGACGCAGGAATTGTTTTCATGTTGGAAGATCTAAATGACCTGCTTCATCAATTTTTCTTTTTAGATTAATTGAGCTTTACGTCCCGGAGTAATCACCGCGCACAGCACGTGTGACAGACACACAGAATAACTACGTTTTTTTTATAAACATCCGGCATGAGTGGCTGTGCCGAAACGTCCCATTGGAAAATGCGGCGAAGATGTGCTGGTGTGCCACCGAACTGTATTTGGTGTGCTTGTGGCGGGCAAAGAGTTTGTATTACGGCGCAGCGACGTAATACAAACTCTTTGGTGGCGGGCTGAAATTTCAGAGGCTGCGCCAGCGCGCTTCGAGCATGCCTTAACGTGACTGCTGCACAGAGTATCGGCGCAGGTAGCAACACCAGTGACTTTCCCTCACGCCACGGGATGAAGGTCATGCCATCTGGATGCTTACTATCGTCCCGGAATAGGCTCACTGGCACCAGTGTTGAGGGAAAGCCTATTGATACGAGTGATTTTTTTTAATATGTCGTTGAGCATAATGGTGACGCGGGATTCTACCTACGCTCTTCTGGCAGCATAACCCGTGGAGCCCGAATTCGTCAGCAGTGTCGCCACAAACGCCGCAATGCCACCGCCGACTACAGTTCACAGTCGCCGGCGGCGAAAAAGATCCGCCACAAAATTTTAAATTATTGATTCAACTTACTCGGCTATGAGCGTGTAATGATTGATACACCTTCCGAGGATATCCTCTGTCATTGCTCGTCTGTTCTCTTCGGTCTGATCTTGTTCCTCGATCCCGAGTCTCTTCAGCTCTCGCGTCGCCAACGTATCCAAATGCTCCAGGTTGAAAGCTTGGATCTCCAGTTGAGCGACTGATGGAGTGAAATTGTATTTTTTATGGAACCTGACATGGTTTTCAACTTTATTACCTGATAGCTTTTGCCCACGGCTTCGCTCGCATAGCCTATGTCTATCCTGAAGGTCCATTCTAAATATTAGTCAAAGAATTTTTCAAATTGGATGAGTATTTTCGGAGATTAGCACCTACATCCAAACTTACAAACTTAAAAATTTTGTCTCTTTATAATATTAGTGTAGATAGTGTAGATTACACCCGTGATGTCAACTCATAAAACCTTGGTGAACTTGGCGCCATGGCAAGGGAAGTACCCTTTGGTAGTGCCGGCTACACTGAACTGGGCGAAATATATGACGTTTTTGCTGAACTTTCATTAAGTGGTACCAACCGTACCACCTAGTACGGTAAAGCGAACGGACCTACAATTTTACGTGGAATCCTAACCACGGTCGACATCAACGGTCGAAGGGTCATCCATGTAATTTCTGACCACGACCAATGGCGGCGGCTTGGCTATGTCAGCTTGAAGAAAATGCGCACGAGGCAATCCTCCGCGGCACCAAAGTAGTCGATCTTGGACACCGGGTGGCTAATCTCAAGTGACAGTGGGCTGGGCACGTCAGCTGAAGAAACGACGACCGTTGGAGTAACAGTGTCCGACATTGGCGGCCGTGGACAGGAAAACGGAGTGTGGGAAGACGACCCGCCAGGTGGAACGACGACATCAATTATGTCAGCAGAAAGCATTGGTTCCGTGTAGCGATGAAGGCCCGGAGGACTGGAGAAAAATTCAGTATGTCCAGAAGTGGACTTTTACACGATGACTGGCTGACTAACAGAACCGGGAGCCCCGCGAGGCGGTCGGTGCCCTGTCAATTGTATGCTGTTCTGTTATACTGTTCCAGCTGCTCAGGTTGTCATCATAAGATAGACAATTTCAGAGTGGTTCAGTAGAGGGAGCACACATATTTTATCTCTTATATGGAAAAGTACTAACTCGCACAAGACATTAATAGTTGCGGCAATGTCTCCACGGCTGCAAATATGATCACTCCGGTCGGCTTATACACCATCTGAGAACATAAAAAACGTCTTTTGTAACACCGTAAATTATAGGTACTACATTTACGACGGAGTGAAGAGGGACCTTTTGCCTATAGCTTTTGCTCGCGGCTTCGCCTCGCATGCCTTCAAAAATCGGATGCCGAGATCCGGAACGCACCTGAACCCGCGTCTTCGGAAACTACCCGCACTGGCCACAGCTACAATCTTCGTCAACGACGGACGGAGATCTGACAGTTCTCTGCCAACCGTCGCACTAGGCAGAGTGCTCATGAGGATGGGCCATAAGCTTGGCCCGAAACGTCGAGCCACATAGCTCGGGAAGAACCGTGAGTAAATCTGTTTTGTTTCAAAAAATATTTACCTCACCTCTAACAAATATATGAGCTGATAGGCCGGCGTAGTCATCTCGTCGATATATGGGTACTGCACGTTGGTCGGAAGCACCTCGAAATTCTCAAAGATCGGTATGACCAAACCGACTGCAACAGAACACCGTCGCGCAAGTTTTGTCGGACGTTATTCACTCTGGGAATATAATAATTCATTAAGTAAATTCTCACCAACAATCGAAGCCAGGCACATCCAACAAAAAGTAAAAACCATGATCCTTCCCTTCCTCATCGCTGCTCTGATGATGTCTGCGTGTTCGGGCTCTGTGGGCCGAAACATGTTGCAGTTCATCTGACGCAAGATCTTCAAGAAGACAAGCTCGTTGGACGCCAAGAATGCCACCTTCACCGGACTGAAGATCTCCGACAGCATGAGGTAAAGGCTAGAAAATTACATAAATTGTAACAGATTGTCTACAAGAGTATCTGAGTAACAGGCGTTTTGTGAGATTCGCTTAGTCGGTTTTACAAGTACGGGCAGTTCGCAGAGGACATAGCATCCCTTATGTCAAGAGTCCTATCTCCACAACATAGTCAACAACACTTATAGTAGAGAAGCCTCTTCATTATGCACCCTTTTGTTGTTGGCATTGGGTTTTTTAGAGCCCATCGTTATTCACAATTTTTTCCTTTGTAGCACCGCTAGGGTGTGGAACTACAGGCGAGTTTATTTCCCAAATCTGCTGTCATGGCGCTTCGCTGAGCGTGGTTTCACGAGTATGTGTAAATTTAGCTATGTTGACCATACCATTAGTTCGGCAGAGTTACCCATGCCGGTTTTCATACAAAACACTGATTGGACAGCTGAACTCGACGGTTAACTCTCCTGCATAGCCAAATTCACCCCGGGGAAACTCGTGGTAAATGCCGAGCATACCAAATGCTAGCTAGTCAGTCGACTTCATTTTATAGTTTGTTATTTTGACTTTATTTTACCCACTTCGTACCAAAAATAATAGCCCCACTGCATCTCTCCCCGTGCATGTCGTAAAAGGCGAACAAGGTGCCTTGCTAAAGGGCGACAGGTTACCCATCTCTCGCCTTGGATCGGTCTTTCCACCGAGTCATGCAGCAGGTGGGTCTTTATGCCTTACTTGCCGCTTTATAGTTATCTTGTCCGAATACATTGCTAAACGTGGCGGCCGGTGTTGTGCTGTAATTTACAAGAGTACTTGCACCACAACATCGAATACTCTGCTTACCCCGACTGTCGGGATACAGCGTGTGATATGTATGTTTACCAAGACAAACGTGGCGAACGGTGTTGTGCTGTAATTTACAAGAGTATTTGGAGCACAACATCGATTACTCTGCTTACCCCGACTATCGGGATACAGCGTGTGATATGTATGTTTACCAAGACTAAAACAAATCAAAGCATACCATTCCGCAAGTTTGCCGATATCGTCGTGGTTGTGGTACAGGTAATAAATCTCCCCAATTATCGGGAGAGTGTAGACAATGAACAGCACCAGGTGCTTGATGACCAGGCTTCTCCAGTACTTGAAGGAGCCGAATTGATGCCGGTTGAACCACTGCCCGGTCCACTTGAGAACGAATATGTGAGTGGATACGAAACCCATCGGATCCACAGGCTTTATGGTGTTCCTGCAGTTCTCGGTTGACATTTGGAGTGTAATTTAGTGTTTGTAACAAATTATTCAGAAGAGACACGATATCAAGTCGTTCAGGATGAGAAATTCATTAGAAATTTATGGAGCAGAAATACGAATCTGCGTTGAATAAAATTATGATATTGGCGGATTTATGCTTTTAAATTAATTTATTTTATGTTATACGCCGCCGTGCACCCAGCCTGGTGATACCAATTGTATTTGTTTTATTTCAACGAATTATCACCCAACACAGGGGGGGGGGGTGATTCTGTACAAGAAACTGAACGTTTGTACTTATAACTTTATATTATTAAAAAAAATTGTTTTTGGGCTCTCCATAGATTTCAAGAATTGTATTTTGAAGAGAGAACTCCATAAGTGTTCTGGGAAACACGACAGCGTCGACTGAACTAGAGTTTTTTTTTATTTATAACCTAATGTTTATTTTTACATAATTTTGGTAGATTAATTTCATAATATTGAAAGTACGTGCAAAATACCTAAAAAAAATTTCTATCTACATAGAAAATGTTTTAACAACCATTTGAGATGAAAACTTTATTTGATAGTAAATTATGTATCTGTATTAAATATTAAATGTTCTTTTTTTTATATTTTATAAAAGGGAAGTGTGTGCGCGGCGTTACAACGTCTTCTACTATCGTGTGCCTGGGAAAAAACACGGCGCCGTTTATGTGCGCACTGCACCAACGCCGCCCTTCGTGACTCCATTCGATTTACCCCCTATACCTAGCGTATTAACCACGATGTATTATAGAAATGTTTATGACTGCTATTTTCTCCTCTCCAGCAAGTGGTTGGTCTTTTTAGGATTCCGTCGCACAATGCGAAAAAAGGGATCCATATGGGATCGCTCTGGGGTCTGTCTGTCTGTCAGTCACACGCAGATATCTCCGGACGTACTGAACCGATTTCCCTCTCCCTCTCCCTCTCCCTCTCCCTCTCCCTCTCCCTCTCCCTCTCCCTCTCCCTCTCCCTCTCCCTCTCCCTCTCCCTCTCCCTCTCCCTCTCCCTCTCCCTCTCCCTCTCCCTCTCCCTCTCCCTCTCCCTCTCCCTCTCCCTCTCCCTCTCCCTCTCCCTCTCCCTCTCCCTCTCCCTCTCCCTCTCCCTCTCCCTCTCCCTCTCCCTCTCCCTCTCCCTCTCCCGCTCCCTCTCCCTCTATGTAAATTGTTCACATGATGTTTTTCGTAGTGGAAGTCAAAATAATGTTTATCTCATAAAACTCAAGCACCCCCCGTCAAGGCAAGACGTATGAACATGCATACTTACAACAACGTGCATAATTACAGAGCCTTCAACCTTCATATATGAAGCTAAGTGCGACAAATTATTGTAGTAGGTATAATATCATCAATACTAATAAAAAATCTGTAAGGGATGGTCATGGAGTAAGTTACTTTGTTTTACGTGATACTGAGTTTGTAGACTCTATGTATGATACTAAAACTAAATTGATACCTACTAAAACTAAAATGATGATTTTTAGAAATCTTTTCTGTATGTATGTATGTTCTTCTATAACTCTTAAACCGATCATCCAAATTTGATGAAACTTAGGCTGAAATAAAAGTACGGTGGCGGGCTTACTTACTTTCATCTTTTTAATTACGAATTTCACGCGAGCGAAGCCGCAGGCAAAAGCTAGTACTTTAAATAAAGTAAATGTAGGTGAATTTTCTCACGCTAGCTGAATGAGTACTGGCGGCTTCCTACCAATTTTTTTATGTAAGTATTCCGGTATGGGTGGCTAAGCCAGAGGGGCCAAACCACATGATCTTCCGTTTGGATTGGTGGCTATACTAGAGGAAAACGCCGAGGCTGCTATGCGGCCATCTTACATCCAGTACGCTGGTACCATTCCAGTCAGCTACATTTTGAGCCTACCACCTAGTAAGTGGTACGGCCGGTAATTTAAAAGAATAGCCCCACTGCATCTCTCCTCGTGTACGTCGTAAAAGGCGACTAAGGGATATGACTCCCTTCTTATATTACTATATAAGTGGCAGGGTTTAACCCGCCCGGGTTGGTACCGCACTGAATGAAAGGTCGGTCGAAACGGCTATATAAATAGCTTGTGTTTTCCGTCCAGCTCAGTGTAGCCGGCACGACCGACGGGAAGCACTGACGAGGCAACACGTTCACAAAAAAAAAATTGGCAATGGAAGGCGGCTTTTACCGGTTCCGTATGGTGAAGTAGAATTTTCACCCCTCGATCAGCTACATACTGTACAAGCGACGGCCACCGTTTTTATCCGTGGCTGGGTAGGTTTCCGGTCTTCCGGCAGGACGAAAGCGGAGCCAAGACCAAAAGCCAAAATAACTTGAAGTCAAGACGTGAATATCTTGAAGTCTTCCGGAGTATTTGAGGTAGCTCTCTGATCCTTCTAAGCGCGGTGGTACACATCCACATAGCTCGATCTATCCAAGTCCTCTGGGACGTCTATTTTCGTAGGTTCGGGGTAGGAATGACGAATGGGCCTTTCGTTTGGAACCCATTCCAGTGAAAGATCGATAGGGCGTATGCATAGGTGGCGGGGTTAGGAGGTTAACAGTTTAGTTAGGCAGAATGTTTCTTTTTAGGGTTCCGTACCTCAAAAAAGGAAAAAAAAACGAAACCTCTTATAGGATCACTTCGTTATCCGTCTGTCTGTCTGTCTGTCGTAAGAGGCAAGCTCACAGCACAAATAAAGCGAAAAGTCCGAAAATCTTAAATGTGTAGTTAAATGAAATTACATTTTTTTTTATGTCAAGACCCTTTTTTCTCAGGAACGGGTCAAGATATCAAATTAAAATTATACTAAATACTAAGGTATGCGGTCCCTTTGAGGTGTAGAAAATGAAAGCTTGTAAATTTTTTTTTATGGATAGCGCGACATCTGGCATCGTTTCAACTACAAGTAACGATGCCCATGGGCATTCTGTGATGCACGGGGATTGCGAATGACATGCCACATATTAACGCAATCAAAACATACGCTCATTAATTTCAATACTCTGCGATTTTAATACTCGCAAACTCACTCAAATAAAATCAAAACCTAAAGGGTACTTCTCGTTGACCCAGAATCATGAAGCAAGGTCTTACAGTACAAGTAAAGGAAAAAGCGACACAAGACATATTGTTTCATTTATAAACAAATATAAACCACCATATTACAAGGGAAAGTCTAATTATTTTCTGAAAAATTACTAAACAGTCCACTAATCCACTAACAATAATACAAATTAAGTATTAGTATGAAGTCGGTAGTTTCATGTCATTTGGTTCATGACAGCAAATGCATTGAAAGCCCATTTCATTAGCTGAAAAATAAATATAAACATTACATATAGAACACAAATAAAACACAACTACTGGATGTAAGATGGCCGCATGACAGCCTCGGTTGTGTTCTCCTCTAGTCCAGTATAGCCAGCAATCCAGGGAAGTCTCCGGTATGGCACCTACCTTCTTGGAGGTGATATTGGCTGGTCGGAGCATGCGCTTTGCCGTATCGTGCCGTACCGTGTGGGGCCGGTACACAGACGAATTAACCTTAACGAATTAACCCGTGTGTTGGCTGCCCTATCAACACGCGAAAATCCCTGTCAGAGAGCATTGTGGGGCTGGTGACCATGGGAGACCACATGTTTTCCTGGGAGGGGGGGCCCGGGGGTCCTCTCGCTCTCTGCGACTGTCAGTTAGTTGAGTCTATTCGAGTTGCACAAGGCATCACCGCGCCCTGGACACATTCTGATACGCTCCATGAATCAAACCCATCCAAATCAATGAGCCGAACCAAAAATAGAAAAGTTTGTAAACCTTCAGCGGCCCGTTCTCCCTCAAAATTTAAAGTAGACCTCGCAAATATAAGAGGTCTACATACGAATTTCTCCTCCGTCGCCTGCCATCTGCAGACGGCGAGGCCTCACCTCCTCTTTCTTACGGAGACCCAGATCGGGCGTCCTGCGGACACATCCTACCTGGACGTTCCTGGTTACAATCTTCAGGAACGTTTCATGGCGAAGGGTGGTGTCTGCTTGTACGTTGGATCTGGTGTCTCCTATACCCGGCTCACCCGATTTGAGGATCCTGCTTTCCCTGTGCTATGGATCCGCGTGAATCTTCCCCATGTGGTGAGAGTTTACGCGGGTGCGTACAGATCCCCTAACCTCAGTGCGTCAAGAACAGAGGCATTTTGCGAGCATCTCAGCAGTACGGCAGACAAACTGCTTTGCGAGTTCCCTACGGCGGAGTTAGTGATGCTGGGTGATTTCAATGCTAAACACCAAGACTGGTTGGGCTCCCCCATCACTGACCATGCCGGCAGGGAGACTTACAACTTGGCCATTGCACACGGGTTGACGCAGTTGGTGTCCGGAACCACTCGGATACCTGATAACCCTGCTCATCGACCTAGTTTGCTGGACCTTGTGCTGACTAGCGAGCCAAATGGTTACAAGGTGAGGGTTGAAGCTCCCCTCGGTAACTCCGACCATTGCCTTGTACGCTCAACTGTGCCAACTGTACACCTCGCGGAAGCACGTGAATGTAGTACGCGAACAGTTTGGCACTACCGGTCAGCACAATGGGATGACTTCCGTTCCTTCTTGGGAGCATACCCTTGGCACGACGTTTGCTTCTCTTCTCCAGACCCATCCCTGTGTGCCCAATCGGTCGTCGATGTGATCGCACAGGGTATGAATTTCTTCATCCCTACCTCCGCTGTTCCCATCGGCGGCCGCCATAAGCCTTGGTTTGATCGTCAATGCAGGCTGGCTATTGACGCAAAGAACCAGGCTTACAGGAAATGGCTGCAGAATAGGTCTGTCGAGAACAGGCGAGAGCTCAACGTCGCTGCTAGGTCCTGCAAACGAACGCAAAACTTGGCCAAGTTCAGGCACGACCGTGGAATTGGCGCGAAACTTGCGCGTAGCCCTTCGGGTAGCCGCGCCTTCTGGTCTCTCGCCAAATCCATCGGTCGGAATTTCTGCCGTCCTGCTACACCTCCGCTGGAACGTCCGGATGGCTCGCTCGCTATACTCGCGAAGGAAAAGGCGAATATCTTTGCACGCCTTTTCGCATCCAACTCAAACATGGACGACCTGGGCGCCAACCCCCCTTCATTGCCCCATTGCGGGCGTATGATGGATAATATTAGGTTCCATCCCAGAGTCGTCTATAAAACGCTACGTGAGTTGGATATTTCGAAGAGTAGCGGGCCTGACGGCGTCCCGGCGGTTGTCTTGAAAAATTGTGCTCTGGAATTGGCGCCAGTCCTTACTCGCCTATTCAAACGCTCCTATTCCTCCGGTTCAATGCCTTCTTGCTGGAAAAGAGCTTCGGTCCAGCCGGTCCCCAAGAAGGGGGACCCAGCGAACCCATCGAACTATCGCCCTATTGCGATAACCTCACTCTTGAGTAAGGTTATGGAGCGTATTGTCAACTCAGCGCTCCTGACGTACCTAGAAGACTATAAACTCCTCGACGATAAGCAATACGGCTTCCGCAAGCAAAGGTCGACTGGAGATCTTCTAGCGTACGTCACGCACTTGTGGGCTGAAAGACTCGATGGTTTTGGGGAATCGCTGGCGGTCGCTTTGGATATATCCAAAGCATTCGATCGCGTCTGGCACCGGGGACTCCTAAGCAAGCTTCCGGCCTACGGTGTCCCTACAAAACTGTGCACTTGGATCTCCAGCTTTTTGAGCAATCGGTCGATCTTTGTCACCCTTGATGGTGCATGCTCGGCCGATTACTCAATCAATGCTGGTGTTCCACAAGGATCCGTGCTGTCGCCTACGCTGTTTCTATTATTTATTAAAGACATGCTCTCGCTCGGCGAAATACATTGCTACGCGGACGACAGCACGGTGCACGAAGGGTTCATCAAAGACTGGAAGGGTAGAGAGGCGTCAGCAGCAAACGCGAGACGCGAAACTGTTGCTCGGGTTGACCTGGTTCTCGATAAAGTATCCTCATGGGGGAAGGAGAACTTGGTCAACTTCAACGTAGCTAAGACGCAAGCCTGTGCCTTCTCTACTAAGGCTGATCCGTTTCCACTCCAAGCAACTTTCCAGGGCAGCCAAGTCCCCAATGATGGTAGTCTGGGCGTCCTGGGTATAGAGGTGTCCAGGGACGTTGGATTTCGATCGTTCATAGAATCCAAGGCGAAACTAGCATCTCGAAAATTAGGGATACTCTACCGATGTCGGCGATTTTTCACACCGGTCCAATTGCTTACACTCTATAAAGCACAAGTAAGACCGGTGATGGAATATTGCAGTCATCTTTGGGAGGGTTCCCCTGAGTACCTTCTTTCAGCCTTGGATTCTATCCAACGACGAGCCATTCGCCTCATTGGCGACTCTGTACTCACAAAGGACCTTCAACCTCTAAAACACAGACGTATCGTTGGGTCATTGAGCCTGTTTTATCGGTACTACTATGGCCGCTGCTCTGACGAAATTGCTTCCCTTATCCCTCCTCCTCCTGTTCGCCTTCGCCAAACCCGCCATACTCTCGCGGAACACCCCTTTGTAGTGGACAGACGAGTACTTCGAACGGCACGATTCTCTAAATCGTTCTTGTGCCGCACTGCAAAGGTGTGGAACGGGCTTCCGGGGAATATCTTTCCCCACTCCTACAATCCACGGATCTTCAAATCGCGGGTAAATAGCCTTTCCCCAGCGACATTAGTCCACCTCCAAGCCGGACTGGCACCTCCTCGGGGGTGATATTGGCTGCGCCTGAGGCTTCGACCTCGGACACAGCCAGCTAGTTCGGAAACAATAAAAATAAAAAAAAAAAATAAAAACCTTTCGTCTGTGGGCCGGTACTTTAAAAGAATAGCCCCACTGCATCTCTCCCCATGTATGTCGTAAAAGGCGACTAAGGGATATGACTCCCTTCTTATATTACTAGGTTACCACCTTAACGGGTTTAACCCGCCCGCTACCACCGCACTGAATGAAAGGTCGGTCAAAACGGCTATATAAATAGTTTGTGTTTTCCGTCCAGTTCAGTGTAGCCAGCACGACCGAAGAGAAGCACTGACGTGGCACCAAGTTCGCCCGGTATTACGGGCTGACATTACGGATGTTGTAGGTGATGTAGCCAACCGTGTCAGTTTCAATAAAAAAAACACTATACATAATATATTACGAAATCAAATTAAATGAGGAAATCAGCTAGATCGTGACTGACAATGCATACACACACCGCGCTCCGCAGACCGCACGTACGCACGTCCGTACAAGTAAATTTTGGCTTTCTATATTATGGCGAGTAAGAATAAGGTGTAAGGCATACAAATACTAACGCCAGTGAAGGTAACTAGAGAGATATCGAAAAACTTGGCGGCACGAACAGACAGAGGCCGGCGGCAGCGTTCGCGGAAGATGATGAGAGAACCCTTCATATCTTCCGTCATACTCGTCCAGGGGCTGTTGTAGGCAGCAGTAGTCAGGTGATCACTCTGAAATTATAAATTTAATTTTTGAAGTGAAAACTTCTCTAGCGGCGCTTGGCACTTTTTTATGTGGGTAAAAAATGTTAAACTCGCGTCAGATCACTCGCGTCAGATCTCGAAAAGCGTCAGATTTAATTTTATTAATTAAAATGTAACCTTAATTCATTGCATTAAGGGTTAAGTTACGAGTGGCTCGGGATCAATTCTGTTCGTCTCTCAGTGACAGTAAAGCCGAAAGCGAATCAATGGAATCCGATATTCGTTTGGTCGTTTATGTGATTTCGTGGCTCAATGGTAAGAGTGTAGGAATTGTATTTTTTGACCATGGGTTCGAATCCCTCAAAGTTTTCTTTTTTAAGCAATGTTACGTTGTTAAAATTTTTTTACGGTGTTTAGTTTTTTTTATAACCATCTAAGAATTATTTTCGGAAATACAAAAAGTTTTCACTTCTGCCGGCACTCCCGGAGTGCAACTGGGGCTTTTTTTTAAGATATGGAGACTAGATAAGATTGATGAGAAAGATAATAATATGATAGATAATATAGTCCTGCCAACTCTGCTGCGGTACCCAGGACACTTGCACAATAGCCTCTCTGAATCTCCAGCGCTACACGCTGTGTGAAGAAAACACCGGCGCGACGACGGTTACCCGACTTATCGACAAGGTAAAAAGGATTGAATGAGCAATTTTAATTGACATCCATCCATCACCATCATGCGTCATTCATTCATTCATTCATTCATTTATATGCATGCACGCAGATTAGGCTTAGCCTTTTACTGCTTACTCTCTCATTCGTCAACAATTGCTCTTTCTCAATTGTACATCTCATTTTTACATTGTCGGCTTTGACCATTAGTGATTTATGCTAACCCCTAATGGCAAAAGTCGAGCTGATCGCCTTTAGACGTTCTCGGGGTTTTTATTACCCGCAAGCAGGTGACCCGATCTTCGCTTCCGTCCCCACCGCGGGGAGGTGGCGATCATCTACGACCTTTCTCTAATTACTTCCGCACAAAAAGCTCGGAAACCCTCTATAACTCGATCATCTAGAAATAGATCTTTGCTTATGGGCCAGACCAACCCAGCACCATGGACCAAGCTCTCGAGCGCTCCCCTTGCATTATCGCTCAGGGAGCACTCAAAGAGTACATGGTCTACCGAATAGATCGGTTCCCCGCACTCGCATATGCTATTATCTATGATACCGAATCTAAAGAAGTATTTTCCGAACTTCCCATGTCCAGTTAGGAACTGGACCAGCTCGTGATTCACTCTAAATACTTTCTTTCCTCTCATTTTTACGATAACTTTCGGTATGAACTCTCGCGTGAGATGACCTTTCTCACATTTGGCCCATTCGTCCTGCCAAATTTCCACACTTCTCTCTTTAAATTTCCTCTTAATTGTCATAGGCAAATCATCCGTTCCAATCTCTATGTCCCTATATCGCTCGTATCGTTCACAAATTCCGCTTTTGCGGCTGAACATGCTCACCCTTTCCTGTATTAAGATATCAATGGGGAGCACACAAGCGATAGCGAATACCGCTTCTGTAGAGACGGTACGGTATGCCCTTATGACTCTCAAGAGGATAGAGCGTTGTGCGCTTCTGAGTTGCCTAACATGTCGACAATTAAGCCTACGTGACCAACTAGCCGACGCATAGGTCAAGACTGCCTCCACCACACCTCTATAGATTATGGTTAAGGCTTTTTGTCTAAGACCCCAGGTCGCGCTCGCCACTTTGGCTAGAGCATGAAACAGTTTTTTGGACTTTTCGCAGATCATCGTCACTTGAGAGCCCACACCGAGTTTCCCGTCTAGCATAACCCCAAGGTATTTAAAAGTTTTGACCATTGTGAGGCTGCGCCCGTCCAGTTTAACGGTGGGCGGCCTGTTTGTGTCTAGTTTACCTTTTAAGAGCATCATTACAGTTTTACTAGTCGAGAGCCCCATCTTTACACTTTTGCACCAATCATTCATTCGATCAATCGCATTCTGAGCTTTTTGTTCCAGTTCCTTCCTGGAATCTCCATGTATAATGATGACCTTATCATCTGCGTATGAAATCTCGTCAGTCATCATGCGTCAGTCAGTTACCGCTTCCGCGTATTTACATAGCCTGTCCAATTCAGTCCTACCAGACTAGGACCACCGTAAGAAACCACTTCTTTCCGCCGATGTACTTGATGTCGTCGTCCCGCCTGGCGGGTGATTTTCCCGCACTCTGTTTTCCTATCCACGGCCGCCAGTGTATGGTTACAGTTACTACAATGGTCGTCGTCGCGTCGGCTGACGTGCCCAGCTTACTGCCACTATCCATCAACATCACCATAAACTGTTAATATCATTCAATTCAACACCATGTATGATGAAATTTTTATTAGAACCTGGCATTTTGAATTCAAAACATCGGACACGTTATTTCCACACTGCACTACCAAGCTGCACTACCGGTAGTGCTGTTTGGAATTTTTTGTCCATCTACACTACCAGCTGCGAAACCGGTAGTGTCGTTTGGAATTATTTCTTCCCTTTTGCACTACTGAGTAGTAGTGCACAATGGAATTTTAAAGAGCCTTACTTTTTCATTCCCAACTGCACTACCAAACGATTGTGTATGCAAATTCTTTGGGGCTATGGTTTTTCCTTATGATACCCGCTACTTATGATTCTGAATGACTTTGTTTGTGGAACAAGAGAGTATTCCGAGAAAATTGAAACAAATTGTACCCCGGTTCAAGTTCTCCTGCAGGCAGGAGTGCTTCAAGGATCAGTATTAGGACCCTTCCTTTACTTTTTTTTTCAACTTCTAATCAACTACAAAATAAAATTATGTGCAAGAGTGATTAAGGACACAGTGAACCTTCCACATAAGCTCGTTGCCGAAGTAGCAGACAATGTAGACGGCGAGCACCATCTCACCCAAGTACATCACCATCCACAGCAGCTGCAACGGCTTATGGATTGGGTCTTCGATCTGCGTAGACATCATGGAAACAATATTTTTGAGGAACTCCATATAGTCACTTATTATATAGGTCTTTGTCCTAAAAACGAGGTTACTTCACTTCAGTGGGTCTTCAATTCAACCGTCCTTCATGCGATCACTTTCATAAAATTCACAGTTTTAAAAGTTTTAGAAATATTTCCAGGTTTTTCTAATCGTTCTTTCACGTATCCGTGTTCACAATGTTTTTTTTTTATTTAAATATGTATCTAAATCACTTATTGTGAATTCCTCATACAAGTCCCTCCTGTATTGTCTTTGTTTCTTTTCTTGTATGGTTTTACGTTTTAATTGAGTGCAATAATGATTTTTTATTTCATTATATTAATTTCCTTAGTAGTGGAAGATAAATAGAAACTATAAATTACATGTTTGTTGATGTTGGATAACGAAACTACTAGTAAATAAGGGTAGTTGATAGTTACCGTGAAAAATTGCACCCCAGTGAGGCAAATAACGAGCGCACTGAGTAAGAACTGCATACCCATCTGCAATGCATAAGCGTTCTCTACCTTGTTCACGAAGCTGAAAAACAAACTCTTATGTACTCTTATGTACTCGTCTTCTCTTCGAAAGCTAAAACTGTAGTCGACTGCATTGCACTGAATGAAAAATGACCCCGTAGCAGCTTCAGCTGTGATCGCGTCTAGATTAATATAATCGCTAATCCAAAGGATTGATCCTCAAGAAGTCATCTGGCTCTCCCCCTTAGACTCAGGGGGATACTGGATGGATTGCTTAAAAAATAATAAGGATCTCACTTCAGTGGAGGGGAAAAGAGGATAGCCGTATTGTTAGTTGTAGATATCTATTTATTCACACATAGGTGCTATATCATCTATCATTCTAAGGTCTACAGATCCCAAAAAGGATACATTCTTGAAAAGATCTCCTATTACATGCCTATACTTCTTTCTTACTTTATCATTTTGCTCATCAGCACCTAAAGTTTGTCTTGAAGAGATCATTTGTATTGATAAGTCCGTCTTTGCGGACTACTGTATTTTTTCTTGTTTCTTTCGCGTACTGTTTTTCTGTTGAATTGTGTGCAATGAAGTGCTTCTATTCTACTCTATTCTATTCTATTCTATTCCATTCCATTCTAACTATTATATTCTATTTGTTCAATTTTATTCTACATACTTGGCTACGATGGACTGATGCTTGATGCACCTTCTGAGGATATCCTTCATCACCCTGTGTTCGTCCTCCTCGTCCCGAGCATCCGCATGAAGATCGACTCTCTTTAAGGCGCGGCTCACCAGCTCATCCAGATGTTCCAGGTTGAAAGTCAGAATCTCCAACTGAGCGACTGTGGAGGCGACATTTCAGTTTTTCTATACAGCCTGCACTAATGGCTGCGTTCAAAAGTTTGGTGGAAGATCAGACACAGACAACAACGCCAGCAGATTTGCGAACTGTTGCTAGGCTGTCTAGCCTTGAAGACACCCAGGTTAAAGGATTCGGGAAATACACTAGCCGAAAGACAAGTAGGTTCTCAAAAGCCCAATGTCAACAACAAAAGGGTTCTCAGTCTCTCTGCGACGAGTCACGGGAAGATAGGACGAAGGATGGGAGGGAATAAGGGAATGCTAGTTCCACAGAGCAGCGTTCGTGATAGTACCTGTAAAATAGACTGAGCGAACCTACAAATCGTCTGTGACTAAGAGACTCCAGACAATCTGTAAGTTTCGGGTCAACAACAAGGTCCATTACAGTGCTTCCCTTTAGTCGTGCCGGCAACACTGAATTAGGCAGTTGCAATATTAAATAGGTAACATACTGGCGCAGGACATCAACATAGGTGGAAGTGTCTCCACAGCGCAGTATATGATGACTCCTGTCGGCTTGTACAGTACCTGAAAATATGTTCAAATATAAACTTTGTGCGCTACAAACATTGGCGTGCAGTGTGTGTAGGCCGGAGTTTAATAAATTAATGATTGCGTAATAAATTCCCCAGTAAACACGTTCTGTCGAATCTACCAAAAGGTCACGAAACCAACCGAATGTAATGTACAGTAGGCAGATAAGTGTAAATGAACGACCGGATGAGAAACCATGTTTCCCATAGCTCATAGAATCCTATTTTGGGAAACAGGGATCATTTGAAAGCACTAAGTAATCCGGTATGGGTGGCTGAGTCAGAGAGGCCAAAGCAAATGCTCCTACCAGTCAATATCACCTCCGGCAAGATTGGTGCCATACTGAAGACTTCCCTTTGGATTGCTGGCTGTACTGGACTAGAGGAGAACACAACCGAGCCTGCTATGTGACCAGCTTACATCCAGTACGGTGGTATCAACCCAGTCGGTTACAATTTGAGCATACCAACTAGTCTAGACACCTAGTAAGGGGCAAGGGACTACAGTTTTACACCGGTTCCGAACGGTGAAGCTGCAGGTGTAGTACGTAACTTTTTTTCGTCAGCAAAAACTCATTGGTACACGCCAACCGGATTAGAACCTCGGACCTCTCGCACGAGAAGCCGACGCCCAGACCACTCGGCCACTCGCCGCAAATATAATACTGGGGTCACATTTATTAATCAGTTTCCATAAAAAAAAAAAACTGGAGGGAGTGGGGGGTGATTCCGGAATGCTCAATCTATTTCCAGTGGTACATATTTAAAGGAAGAATTCCATCGATACATTGTTAAAACATTCATCGTTCCCTCCCAGAGTTATTCATTAATTTTATCGCATCCTGCAAGCGTACGGTCCGCAGGAAATTGTAAAAAGTTGACAGTTATAAAAATGGAAAATGGCAACCGACGACGCCTGCGCGGTTGGGGGGAGAGGTCAGGGTGAGATGTCAGAAGCGCATTGAGGAGAGGGAGGTGGGGAGGTCGAGATCTAATTTCTGAAGATTTTCTGAAGTTGACAGCGACGCGCTCATGACATCGCCTTGTGATCTCGTTTTAGGCTTCCGTTAGCTGGCTGTCTGTCCGCTCGTCCGTCCTTCATAGGAGTACCTGTGGGGTGTACCGTGTGTGGGTGGTTGTACCGTGTGGGGCCGGTACTTTAAAAGAATAGCCCCACTGCATCTCTCCCCGTGTATGTCGTAAAAGGCTACTAAGGGATATGACTCCCTTCTTATATTACTAGGTGGTAGGGTTTAACCCGCCCGGGTTGGTACCACCGCACTGAATGAAAGGTCGGTCGAAACGGCTATGTAAATAGTTTGTGTTTTCCGTCCAGTTCAGTGTAGCCGGCACGACCGAAGGGAGGCACTGACGTGGCACCAAGTTCATCCGGTGTTATGGGCTGACATCACGGATGTTGTAGGTGATGCGTGTCAATTTCAATAAAAAAAAAAAAAAAACCTTCTGACCGAGTGCTTGAAATTTGTATATCGCCTATATATATAACATAATAAATTTACTTAACCTATTTCAACATAATAATAATTCATTCTAGAATTCGCCCACGTGTCAGTCAAAGGCTAGATTTTTTTTAATAAAAATTTCAAAATGGCGCGAGACAGGCGTCATATTGTCAAATTTTGAAAAGTGTTTTTCTTTAAACCCCTTCGAGTATCGAGGAGTATCGTTGTCGCGAGCTCGAAAAGTCGATTTCGAAAATAAGTATATGAAAACTTAATTTTAAAGAAAAAATAAAATAATGTTTTTATATAATCCGACAACGAAATAAAACGAAATAATAAGGAAAATTGATCGAAAAATACTGTAGTCTTGCGTGTAGAAGGATTTGAATAGACAGGTAGCCTGACTCCAGCATTTTCGATAATTTGTTCTTGTTATTTGTTTCGTTTTTCATTTTATTTTAAATTGTTTATTTTATTTGATGATCCGGTTAGCAATATCCTCTTTACTTTTAGTCTACCATGGATATTTATATTATTGTTATTTGGCTTACCATGGTTGGAATTCGCGGTCACTTTGACCGACGTTTCGGACTTGCGCGTGCAGTCCATCATCAGGGCGAGTGCCTGGCTGCGGCGGAGCCCGCGGTTGACCGAACCGCGGTGGTATTCGGTCAACCAACACAGTGTCCTGTCAACCGCGGGCCCGACCGCAACCAGGCACTCGCCCTGAGGATGGACTGCACGCGCAAGTCCGAAACGTCGGCCAAAGTGACCGCGAATCCCAACCATGGTAAGCCAAATAACAATAATAATTTCATGAATTTACGTATTGGCTCTAAACTGCAAATATACCTTTTTTTTTGGCTGGCTACATCACCTACAACGTCCGTGATGTCAGCCCATAACACCGGGTGAACTAGGTGCCATGTCAGTGCTTCCGCCTTTGATCCTGTAGGAGTTTTTTGATGTTTTTTTTATAGAAACTGAAACGGTTGGCTACATCACCTACAACATCCGCGATGCAGCCCATAACACCGGGTGAACTAGGTGCCATGTCAGTGCTTCCCTTCATTTCGTGTCGGCTACACTGAACTGGACGGATTATTTACGATATATTTATATGAAATTAACAAAATGTGTCATCTTACTTCCATGAAGTATATAATCTGGTAGGCAGGAGTGGTCATCTTGTCCACATACGGGTACTGTATGTTGTTGGTCGGGAGCACTTCGAAATTCTCTGCGATCGGTATAAAACAGCCAACTGCAATAAATCGGATTGATCATTTTGTGTAAACGTGTAAGTGTAAACATGTCAATAAAAAATGTTGTGTAAATGTGTTAACTGTATTTCAAATTGTATAAAGTTCTATTAGACTTTAGCACCCGTAGTACCTACGAGTGCTAATTTCTTACTACTCTGGTACGGGTCCCGTACCAGAGTAGTAAGACTGTCAAAACACATGCCCCTTTGAAAAGGAGGATAATGATTAATACATACGTGCATACATACATAGCGTCACGCCTGTTTCCCGGTGGGGTAGGCAGAGACAACAGATCTCCACATCCTACGATTCTGATACACATCTGCCGCCTCCTTTTACTTTTTTTTTATTGAAACTGACACGGTTCTACATCACCTACGACATCCGTGATGTCAGCCCATAACACCGGGTGAACTAGGTGTCATGTCACTCCCATAATGTTCTTCATGCATGCTCGTAGGTAACGGGTACTACTTGACCCATTTTGAGCACATGCCCGATCTGGTCCAGGTAAGTACGTCTAAGGCGAGGTCTAGGGCGACCCTTACTGACTCTTCCAATCACATTAATTGGACATGCAGACAGACAGACGGACGGACGAATGTATTGTGTATGTTGTGTTGTGTGCGTTTTATAACTGCGTTTATAACTGTTGTTATTTATTACTGTACTTATTTATTATCCTTTCTTCTGCTTACTGTGCTTAGTTTATTGTTATAGTTTGTTGTTATTTATTGTTAGTCGGTTTAGTTTAGTTAGTGTATTGCGTACCTGGGCCTGACTTAAAATCAGCGTCCCTCTCATCAGCTCCAGGGCTCGGTGTGTCAGGTCCAATTTTTCTTGTCTATTATTGTTATAATATGTGTTATAGGTATCGTCGTGTGTGTTAAACAAGAAAATTAAACTTATTCATTTCATTTCATTTCATTTCATTTCATTTCATTTTCATTTCATTTCATTTCATTTCACATTTGCTTTATAAATTTCTTTCGTTAGTCTCCTATCATACATTCTTCCAACATGACAAATAGATGATAAATAAAATTTTGTTTGTTATGTATGTTACCCAAGAAATATTTTAACCCAATGTGTAAAATAATAAAAAAACAATAATTTAATGTTTCCATACACAGCGAGCTTTTAACATAGGAAGATCAATTTTTAAAATTAAATCAGCTCTCATCCTTTCTTACCTATAATAAAATCCAACGTCTGCTTTCTGTCTGAGTGTCTGAGTGTCTGAGTGTATGTCTGTCTGTCCGCTTATAACTTGAGAACCACTGAACCGATTTTAATAAAACAAAATTCTACGGATAGCTTGATTCTTCCCATCAACTATAGGCTACTTATTATTACGCTAAATAGCTTATGAGGTTAGCAGTGAAGTGAAAATATGAGAGCGGGCGGAGCCGCGGGCACAGCTTGTAAAGTATGTAAAGTTCTCACCAGACACAGAAATGAGACACATCCAGCTAAAGAAGGACGTTACAGCCCTGCCCTTCTTCATCGCCGCCCTGATAATATCCGCGTGCTCAGGCTCTGTAGGGCGGAAGGCCTCGCTGGTCAGGTCGTACATTATCTCCAGGATTATCCGTTTATTGTAGGTGAAAATTGCCAACTTTGCAGGACAGAAGAGCTCTGATAGCGTGAGATACAGGCTGGAAAATTTATTAATTCTTTAAATTAGGTATACTTCTTGAAATGAAAATGGGGAGTAAACTCAGAATTTTTTTTATCGTCACCGCATACAAATGATTGCAGTTCCTCAACGTCAGGGGAGAGGGTGGGGGAGAAGGGGTTAGAGGGCGGAGTGGTGAGGAGGGGGGATGGGAGGATGAGGAGGAGGAAAGAGGGGGGAGCAGGGGGATGAGGTGGTGAGTGGGAGGCGTGGGGAGGAGGGCGAGGAGGGGGAAGGGGAGGAGGGGGAAGGAGAGGGTTGCACCAAAGAAGTATAACTTCTAAAGCGCGTACATAAATACACGCACCATTTTTTTTATTTCATCTTTTTAAATACGCGGCGGGTTGCCGAGTGGTTTGGGCGTCGGCTTCTCTTGCGAGAGGTCCGATGTTCGAATCCAGTCGGCGTGTACCGATGAGTTTTTTCTGACGAAAAAAATTACGTGCATACCTGCAGCTGCTGCTTCACCGTTCGGAGCCGGTGTAAAACTGTAGGTCCATTCCCTTGCTCCTTATTAGGTGGTAGGCTCAAATAGTAGCCGACTGGGTTGATACCAACGCACTGGATGTAAATGGGCGCATAGCAGCCTCGGTTGTATTCTCCTCTAGTCCAGTATAGCCAGCAATCCAGGAAAATCTCTGGTACCTTCTCGGAGGTGATATTGGCTGGTCGGAGCATGTGCTTTGGCCACACCGACTCAGCCACGCATTATATTAAAAAAAAATCAATTTGTCCATTGTTCCGCTGATGCGCTTCGCCATATCCGCGTCGCCTTTTCGGACGTGTGACAATGGGGCGGGAGCGGTGTGCAATGTAGAAAGTAGTCATTTAGTTCAAGTGCGCGTAGCTACGCTTACTAGTGGTACGCACCACTTCTACCAGTATTTTATGTTCTGTGTCCAGGCCAGTTTAATTTTCTCGCTCTGCCTTCTCGACTTCGCTTCAAAAAGTGTCTCACA
This sequence comes from Nematopogon swammerdamellus, assembly GCA_946902875.1. Classification (NCBI taxonomy): domain Eukaryota; kingdom Metazoa; phylum Arthropoda; class Insecta; order Lepidoptera; family Adelidae; genus Nematopogon; species Nematopogon swammerdamellus. Next base: position 19,256,185 of record OX336351.1, read on the forward strand.
ACTTCGACTTGGAGCGACAATTCCGGTGGAACTTGGGCCAAAGTGGAAATGAAAAAGTGAAATAATAGAAAAAAATCTCCAAGTTACCATTCCGCGAGTTTTCCGATGTCGTCGTGATTGTAGTATAGGTAATATATTTGCCCGACTACCGGGAGAGTGTATGCGATGAATATGACGAGATGTTTGATGAAGAAGCTTCGCCAGTACTCGAATGAGCCGAAGGGGTGGTCGTGGAACCACTGACCGGTCCAGCGAAGCCAGAAGATGTTCGCGGATATGAAGCCCATGGGGTCCACGGGCTCGATCTTGCTTCCGGAGAATGCTTTCTTGGTGACCATCTTGGATCAGAACTGGTTAGGTTTTTCTAAAATCAAAATCAATAAATATTCTGAAAACTGACGGATACAAAATAATTTAAAAAACAAATTATTCGGAACATTAACAAGCGGTTCCATCGGTTCTCAATATATTTTTGATGGCATGGTGCTTAACTGGGCGTGGTTTTGCGAGGAGACGTGACTGCACAGTTGGTCCCTCGCCGTGACCACCAAGTTCGTAAAAAATTACGACGCCCATGCTCATTCGGTCGCGCGCGGGGGTTGCGAATGCCACGCCGCCGCCGTCCTGACAGCTGCCTATACACGCACTAAAGAGTAAATAGATCATTTATGACTTCGTGTTAACTCTCCACAGATGAAGCTTAATACATGTTTACACAAGAAGATAATTGAGATCCTGAAAATAAACAGGAAAATTGGCTTCCGACCAAAACGCGATATTCGTCATAATAATATTGTTTTTCCGGGACACGAGAATGATTAGTATCTTGTAATGGAGTCTTGGTAAAGAGAAGTTATACGTGATTATAATAAGTTATATAAGTTATTCATAATCTTATACCAGAAGTACCCAGGTACTTCTGGTATAAGATTATGAAGTATTTAAGGTATTATTAAATTATTTATTTGAAGAAAACACAGATACCGATACATACAAGTACAAGGAAACAAAAATAAAACTAATTAGAATTAAATTAACATAATGAAGAACATATTAAAGTATTTATAAGTAAGTAATCCGATGATAAATAAATATTATTATGAGTGACGGTGCGGGACTAAAAATTCATCTTTTGACGTGAATTCGATGAACACGCTTCGCAACAAGGGGGGCATTCCAGAAAGTTGGCGACATAAAGTGTGTACTTTCGACGGCTTCGTGCTACCAAACCACAGAGCATGAAATGCGCGCGCCCGCCCCTACTAGAGGCGCCGTGAGCGCGATTTCTCTACAATGCCGTTGAAGCCTGTGGGCGTGGCCTATGACTTACATATGTGTGTTGTGCGTGTGCATTTGTTTTGTGCGTGTGCCTAACTTGCTCCTCTTTGTGTGTAGTGTCGATACTAGCACACACACACACATACGAAGCGCTAGCAGCTCAGCGTACGGTTATTGGGTTTCAAATATCATCGCTTAGGGCGCCTCTAGTAGGGGGCGCGGGCGGTAGGTATTTGATGCTCTGTGTGCCAAACTATAAAACGTACAAACGTGAACGCAACCACACCTTATCAGACATCGGAATCCGCGGGGCACGAATACGACCTTGTTAGGGATTGACTACGGCGATCAATAAACAATCGACACTGTTATCGATACTCATATTTATTTGTTTATTGTATTTTATTCATGTCATATTTCAGACCTGAATACTTATATACCTACAGTACTTATATAAACATGTATACTTTATGTTAACGATAAGTAAATATAATACATATTTATATAAGGTCTTTCAAAATTAGTTCATAGTACGCTAAGGGGGGGTTCTGTATCATATAGGGAGTAAAACCTATATAAACATTTTTGGACCTTGGGCTTTTTTTAAGTAAAAAAATTTTTTATGTAGGTATTTAAATAAAAAAATAGGTGGATGATTTTTATAACCTAATCGATTCAGTTTCATAACAGTAACAAAAAAGTCTTCATGACCATTATGATGTAACACGTGTAAGTTGGTAAAAAAAATTAAATTCTTTCTATTCCATACTAATAAAACTAAAATTGTGGTTTTTCACAATTTCTGAAAGAAAGAGATATACGTGTTGAAAGACTTTTTTGTTCCTAGCACGAAACCGAAACGATTACGAAAATTTTTTTTTTACATTTAACATTAAAAAAAAAATTTTTGTGAAAAAAAAAATTCTTTGTTCTTCAAAAGTGATCTATTTCCGATACAGAACCCCCCCTTAGCTTACTATGAACTAATTTTGTAAGACCTATTTTTTTGGACCTTGGCCTTTTTTTTATGTAAAATATTTTTTTATGTGTTTAAATAAAAAAATAGGTGGTTGATTTTTATAGCCTAATCGATTCAGTTTCATAACAGTAACAAAAAAGTCTTCAATATCATTATGATGAAACACGTGTAAGTTGGTAAAAAAAAATCAAATTCTTTCTATTCCATACCAATAAAACTAATATTGTGGTTTGAACAGATTTGTATTGCACCTACAAAGTAAATACAACATTTGTTTATTATATCTTATTTTCTATAGAAATACTCTTAGTTTTAATAATCGACATTATTTCATATTATTCTAAAATAACGATCGATTTTCGATATTTGTGGATACATTGTCCCATCACTAAACAACCTTGAATCATTCGTGCCCCGCGGATTCCGATGTATGCACCTTATAGACCCATCCGGCGACTACACAAAACCGCGCACTCGACCTCCCCTCCATCACCGATGACGTCACCACCATCTCCCCAAATGTGCTCTCGCGCTCAGTACAACCTGCGATAGCTCGTACGATTTTCACCAAATAAACTCTCACTAAAATATAATAATTTTTCGAGCACGAAAGCACACGGGGAACGTTCATCGAATTCACAAAGCCAAACCAACAAGGCGGTAGTAGCTCGCCTACTAGGTTTTATCTCTACATATTTTTTTTCCTCTTTAATTATGAATTATCCTTTATTAATATAAATTTCACAGTAATAAATTAAAATTATTAAATAAACTTAAACTACCTATCAAATAAAATAAAAAACTGTAACTAAAAACTACTAAAAACTAACTACAAAATAAAATATAAACCTATAACCAATACAAAACTTAATAACCCTCCTCCAGGTGTGACGATGTGGGCACTGTATTGAGGACGCTAGCGGCGTTGCCTCGCTGGATGGCCACACTGATACGCTGCCTCAGGAACTCGGGCGAACGTTGTTCTCCTGAAGCAGCGTACAGGGACATCCCGATGTCTTTCGCGAGCCGCTTTGCCTCCTCAGACCATGCCCCCATCGTCTCTACATATTATGTATTATTATTTAAATACATAAATACAATCACGCTGTTTTCCGGTCGATATCGAGGTAAGCAGAGTAAGCATATACCTAGCACCACTTACAGCAGAGTATTGAAGTACACGACCAGATAACCTATCAACCAGCAAGTGAGGCACGAAGACTTACCTATTGCAAAAGACGTTAGACGAACCGTGCCAAGGTGAGAGTTGGGTAACCGGGTCACCCTTTAGCACGGCGTCTTCTCCTTATCCTTTAGCCTCTTTTTACAATATGCACGTGGAGAGATGCAGTGGGACTATTCTTTATTAGACCTATACCCACAAGGCGTCTAGCGAGATTTTTTTTACATACATACATGTATCCCGACATTCTGGGTAAGCAGAGTAGTCGGTGCTGTGCTGCAAGTACTCTTGTAAATTACAGCAAAACACAGACCACCACATTCAGCAATGTATTAGGACAAGATAACTATCAAGCAGCAAATAAGGCATGAAGACCCACCCGCTGCACGACTCGGTGGAAGGACCGTGCCAAGGTGAGAGGTGGCTAGTCTGTCGCCCTTTAGCACGGCACCTAATCCTTATTCCTTAGTCGCCTTTTATGACATGCACGGGAAGAGATGCAGTGAGGCTATTCATTTTAAGTACCGGCACCACACAGTACTTTTTAACGCCCGACGAAAAAAGAGGGGTGTTATAAGTTTAACGTGTGTGTGTATGTGTGTATGTGTGTGTCTGTCTGTCGCATCGTAGCTCCAAAACGGATGAACCGATTTGGATGCGGTTTATTTTATTAGAAAGCTGGTTTAATCGGTATGGTTGTTAGCGATGTTTCGATCAGTAATCAAGTAATTAAGTAATCTAAAAATTCATTATCTTAAAAAGTGGACCGATAAGCAGGCGGTTTTTTTAAAAAGCTTGAAATAAAAGTTAAATTACAAATTTTAAAAAGCCCCGACCCTTAAAAAGTCAAACATATATTCCGTTTACTTACTTAAGGGAGTCGGGGGGGCCGCTCAGTAAATAAAATACTCAGAGCAGCGCGGAAATTTACTTCGCGGTCCCCCGACTACCTTTTTAAGGGTGGAGGTTTTTTTATACTGCTTTAATGATTTTAACGGCGGCAGCCTTACCTGATCCAATACGTAGCGCAACGAACTCACCCACTGAGCTAATGATTTTCTTTGTGCCTAACACTCTGCACTATTCCAAATGACAGCGCTTCAATCAAAGGCTTAAATGCAACCAACCGTAGCGAGCTGTTCGTTCTCTTAAGCGTCTTCGACTTAGTGTGAAAACGACTAATTACAAGGCTCTCTCACACGAAGTGTGAAGGTAAGGACAAATTGATGTAGGCTGGTGGAATCTAATGAATATCCACGAGAGGCAGGTGGGTTGTCTCACGCGTGTCAAAGTGAATTAGATACTGCTTTATTAGAATGTTTGGGCATCTGTCAACTATTGACATTGAAATGTATTTTCGATCGCTTCAGTATAGTCCCCGATTTCCAGCGTGAGCGCGAATTCTCCCTGGTGTCGTGAATTTTAAGGCTACGTGAATATTTAGGGTGTCAAGTGACGCGTATCAATGAAGGCTACAAGATGGTGAAAAAAAAAGTTTGAGTTTTTGAGAAAATCGACAAAAAACCGCTTCAAATAGCCGTTTTTAGGGTGTTTAAAAAGGGCACTTTAATGAATTGTTTTAATTGAATTAATTTTTTATTTTTGTTAATTTCTGTGAATTTTTCAAAATTGACATATAATTTTGAAAAATTCACAGAAATTTTCATTTTTATGTTTGAAGGTTATGTAATTCATGAAATCTGTGATTTTTTTCAACTGACACGAGAAACGAGAAAATGTAAATATTTGTACACCAGTGCTTGGTACGTGGAAATGGATAATGTTTTAAAGAAAAACTAGTGAAATTGTTCTAGTAAGTTTAATAATTACCACATACCTAAAAGTTGAACACCAATAAATCGTAGATAAGTAGGTACTTCAGTTGGTCATTGAAATAAAGAAATCCCAGGTTTTAAATGATAAAATAAAAAAGTGCGAGTCGGACTCGCGCACCTAGGTTTGCGCATCACAAAAAAACTGAAAAAACACGTTTATTGTATGGGGACCCCCCTTAATTTTTGACCTTTTCTATATTTTATTATTTGCTGCTATATCCACCATAATAACACATATTCTGTGAAAATTTCAATCGGCTACCTATTACCGTTCCAAAGATACAGCAGTAGGACACCGTGTACCGTGTGGGGCCGGTACTTTAAAAGAATAGCCCCACTGCATCTCTCCCCGTGTATATCGTAAAAGGCGACTAAGGGATATGACTCCCTTCTTATATGACTAGGTGGTAGGGTTAAGCCCGCCCGGGTTGGTACCACCGCACTGAATGAAAGGTCGGTCGAAACGGAAATGTAAATAGTTTGTGTTTTCCGTCCAGTTCAGTGTAGCCGGCACGACCGGAGGGCAGCACTGACGTGGCACCAAGTTCGCCCGGTGTTATGTGCTGACATCACGGATGTTGTAGGTGATGTAGCCAAACGTGTCAGTTTCCATAAAAAAAAAAAAAAAGGACAAACAGACAGAGACGGCGGCGGTGTAGGCTTAGTAATAGGCTTCCGTACGGGATACGGAAACCTAACCAGAGTTTCTACCCGACAAATCCGGACGCGTTAAATGCTTGAAAGAAGAAAAATTGTTTTCTTTAAATTTGAATAGAACTTTAGCTTAAGACTATGCCAGCCCCATATAGTACCTATTTAAAAATAATTCTCCTAAACATCTCTAACCTCTGAGCGCTAGAGATGCTTGGAAATTTTTTTGTCAGTATTTTGCATTTTTCCATCCGGTTTTCAATACCCTGTGAATCGCAAAAAATAAATTTAATATGTCCGTCCTTATTCCTTGCCTAGCCAACCAACTTATCTCCGCAGCCCTTGCAGCAGAGAAACTGAACACGCTTTTGACATTGGGCTTTTGATAATTCATCGTTTCTCAAAATCTATATTTAATACTAGCTTTTGCCCGCGGCTTCGCTCGCGTGAAATTTGTATTTAAAAAGAAGAAAGTAAGTAAGCCCGCTACTGTACCTTTACTTCGGCGCGCGGAACAATTCGGTTTGTATGAGAGCCACATTTTAGCCTATTCGGAACTGAATTTTATTGTGTCACGTAGATGTGTGCTCAAATCAAAATGTGCTTGTACTAAGTTTCATCGAATTCGGATGATCGGTTTAAGAGTTATGGAGGAACATACATACATACGTACATACATACATACATACAGAAAAGATTTCTAAAAATCATCAATTTAGTTATAGTATCACACATAGAGTCTACAAACGCAATATCTCACAAGCTTTTTTAAAAAAACCACATGAAAATCGCTCCACTTTTTAAGATAATTATTTTTTTTATTACTTAATTACTTGATTACTTCATTACAAACATAGCTAAGAACCATCCCGATTAAACAAGCTTTCTAATAAAAAAAACCGCATCCAAATCGGTCCATCCGTTTGGTAGCTACGATGCCACAGACACACACACACACACACACACACACACACACACACACACACCCTCACACGTCAAACTTATAACACCCCTCCGTTTTTTTCGTCGGGGGATAATAAAACAAATTACCTTACTCCATGACCATCCCTTACAGATTTATTATTAGTATTGATTTCACCATTCGTGGGTACGCATTGAACAGGCTAGGTATTTCTCGTCTACAGCGTCGCCGCCTGAAGGTAAAACGGTGCGAGAATTTCAATACTATGATCGCCTTTAATCCAGTGGCGGCTTTGACCTATAAATCTTAGTGAGGCGACTAAAAAATCCACCTACATTGCTATTACTTTATGATAAATTGAAAAACCTAAACCAAATTTTTTTTGGCCCTAACAATACTTAACCAAAAACTACTATGGAATCGCGCACCGAGGGTACCGTATCGCCATGTCACGGCTAGCGCCACTAGATGAATTTCATAACACGCCACGCCATCTAGATGGCGTGTTATGAAATACTTCATATTAGTTAGTCACGATTAGAAAATGATTCATCATCTATTTGGTAGATGGCGCGCGCGCATACACTTTTTTAAACCAAAAAGTGTATGCGCGCGCGCCATCTATGGGAACCCCCGTGAGTTTTTTACTTTTTCTTATTTTCATTATTTTTTGTTATATCGGCCATAATAACACATTTTCTGTGAACATTTCAACGGGCTACCAAATTACGGTTCAAGAGATACAGGCCTCGGACAGACGGACGGACAGACAAGCGGCGGGTGGCCGAGTGGTTTGGGCATTGGCTTCAAATGCGAGAGGTGCGAGGTTCGAATCCGGTCGGCGTGTAACAATGAGTTTTTTTCTGACGAAAAAATTTACGTGTATGCATACCTACACCTGCTGCTGCCGCATAGCAGCCTCGGCTGTGTTCTCCTCTAGTCTAGTATAGCCAGCAATCCAGGGAAGTCTCCGGTATGGCACCTACCTTCTCGGAGGTGATATTGACTGGTCGGAGCATGCGCTTTGGCCCCTCCGGCTCAGCCACCCATACCGGATTACATAAAAAAAAAGACAGACGGACGGACGGACAGACAGACAGACAGACAGACGGCGTAGGCTTAGTAATAGCAGTAATAGGGTCCCGTACCGGATACGGAACCCTAAAAAAAAAAAAAAAGAATTCGCAAAAGTGAGATTCGAACCAACGTCACTAGATTGAAAAGCGAAGCGTAAACCATTGAGCTATGAAACTTACCGTAACTAGTGCGAATTTCGCCATCTTAATCACGGAGGTAAAACAAACCGACTTATAGAAAACGTGAATCGCCCCATCTCGCTCTGCATTATTTTAATTGGATATAGATGTCTCGTCCGGCGCCATTTATCAGAGCCTCAGCTGCTCCCTACATCCAAAGCCTCCAAGGTCAACCTGTTGTCTTTACGCTTGGTGAAGCGATACCAAACATAAGCGATTCGTCGCCGCACCGGACCGGGGTGAGTCACCATATGCCATGCCGTACGTGACACGTCACACGTCACGTCTGTGTGTGTGTGCGTGCTGTGTTGGTGGTGTTGATGCACTAACACATCTTTAACGTATTTCGTCGCGCGCGTCGCACCACCCGCCTCCGCCTCCTCCGCGCCGCCGCGCTAATATTGTGATCAGTTCGGATCGGATATACTTGACTTTTTTAAGTTTTCTTTCTTGATATTTTGAAATGTTTTTTTTTTCTTTACTTTCAAGATATTAAGTGAGGCGGTGCTTCACTTGCTTCACCTGGGGAACCGCCACTGCTTTAATCTCTCGAAGTGCGCACAAACTATTTATGCGCATACATTAACCTGAAAATAATTTATTGGCAGCCAGCGAGATACGGCGAATATTCTAATCAGTTATAGAATAATCGGTGTAGCAAGAACTATCTAGGTAGGTATTTAGTATTTAATTGAGTGTACATAACTGTAGGTATCCACAGTAAATGTAACGTACAGTTGGAAATGGTATTTCATAGCCTTTTGTGTTCCAAGTATTTTTTTTTATTTATGTTAGTTATTTATTTTGTTTATTGTCAGCCTCGGTAGTTCAGTGGTGCGGGCGGTCGACTGTTGTTAAGCACACCTGGGCGCGGTCTGTCCTTGGATGTGTGTCCGCTTGACCTTTTGGAGGCTGACTGTGGTTCGGATTCCACGTAAAACTGTAGGTCCCTTCCCTTCTTATATTACCTTACTATAGGTGGTAGGGTTTATCCCGCCCGGGTTGATACCACTGCATTGAATGAAACGTCGGTCGAAACGGCTATGTAAATGTTCGTGTTTTCCGTCCATTTCAGTGTACGGTACACCCCAAATGAAATGAAGGGAAGCACTGACATGGCACCTAGTTCACCCGATGTTATGGGCTGACATCACGGATGTTGTAGGTGATGTAGCCAACCGTGTCAGATTCCAAAAAAACAAAGGCAACCTAATCCATACTACCCTTACTCCTACTTAATATTATAAATTCGAAAGTATAACTCTGTCTGTCTGTCTGTTACCCTTTTACAAGAAAGTAACTAAGGGCGAAGCCGAAGGCGAGCTGCTTTTTTCGCGTACAAACGATATTATATTCTATCGAAGTGGAAGAAGGTTTATCGTTTACCTGAACGCAGCTCGGCTTTCGGTCTAGCACATAGTTACTTACATTCATCGAGAAAGAGTATTGTTTACCTGAACGCAGCTCGGCCTTCGGCCTTGCCTTTTTAGTTACTAACTTTCTTCGAGGCGGTTTATTATCATCCTGAACGCAGCTCGGCCTTCGGCCTCACCCCATAGTCTTCTTTGAGTCGTATTCTGGCACGACCCTACAACACCCGCTGGGGTAGACGGATACCCGAATGCGTACAAACCAATGTAGCTTAACGCCCATCCCCCAAAGGTGGGCATACAACTTAAAAACCGGTCAAGTGCGAGTCGGACTGGCGCACCTAAGTATCCGCACAAAAAAAAAATGAAAAAAAAACCTTTCTTGTATGGGGGACTCCCCTTAACGTTTGACTGTTTCTATATTTTCAGACAGACAGACAGACAGACAGACAGGCGGCGGCGGCGTAGGCTTAGTAATAGCCTTCCGTGTGGGATAAGGTTTTCCATAAAAAAAAAAAATAAAAAAAAAAAAATACGGAAACCTAAAAAGGTAGCTAGAAGTCGATGAATGAGAATCGACAGAAGGTGGCGTGCCTTGGGAGAGGTCTATGTCCAGCAGTGGACCGATACGGATACGGGCTGATGTTGATGATCCATTAATTAAAACAATATAGGACGACGATCAAAATTATCCAAAATAAACACGGCGCGGTCAGCTTAGGACGTGCCAAAGGGACAACCTCTCATTATCAATGCGACTTCGTGTATAAATATCTACATATTACTGAAAGGGCGCACATTCATAACGGGACACCCTGTAGGCGGAGTAGGTTACCACTTAATATGCGTCCTGGGGCATCAATTTAATAATCCTAACACCCAGTATTATCCCACGTAGCTAGGGCTGCCATCTCTAAAATCATTAAACTAGGACAAAAAGAAGTAAGCAAAACCCCGGATTTTCATATAAAAGCCCGGACATTGTTTTTTTCATATATATTATTAAAATATTTAACGGCATTACGCACGGTCGTCTCCAAGCTATGGCTCGACGTTTAGCGTCTATCATAGAGTTATGCAGCGGGCGGGATTTTTTAATTTCGTGTAACCCGGTCTACTTTAAAAAATCCCCCCGGACGCCTTCAAAAAGAGGACAAATCCGGGGAAACCCGAACGGATGGCAGCCCTATCGTAGCGCCTGAGCCGTCTCGTCCTCTCGGCTGCTTCCTGTGAAACCGCGAACTAAATTTAGGCACACACGGGGCATCGCTTTGCCCTCCCTAATAGGTGACTGGGGTAATCTAGAAGATATTTATGTGCCCCCATTCAGCGTCGCGGCCGGTGCTTTATGCCGTCAAACTTAATTAGTAACATTACCGGGGGGGAGGGGTTATTTGTCGTGGTATTATATTGTATGTCCCAACATTACAGGCTTGGATGACCGTGACCTCGAGAGAGAAATCATCAGCTTCGAGGAAAAAATATTAATTAATTAAATTAATACTAATAATAAATCTGTAAGGAATAGTCATGGAGTAAGTTACTTTGTTTTATGAGATATTGTGTTTGTAGACTCTATGTAATATTATACTACAACTAAATTGACAATTTTTAGAAACCTTTTCTGTATGTATCTATGTTCCGCCATAACTCTTAAACCGATCATCTGAATTCGATGAAACTTAGTACAAATACATTTAACTATACGTGGCACATGATAGGCTAAATAAAAGTTACGGCTAAGTAAGTATCAGTTACGGTTGCGCTAAGATGTAGCTCTCATACAAACCGAATTGTTCCGCGCTCCGAAATAAAGGTACGGTAGCGGGCTTACTTACTATCTTCTTTTTAAATACGCGAGCGAAGCCGCGGGCAAAATATAGTATTATTTATAATAATAGTAATGTATCTTTTCCTCGAAGATCGTCAGCGCATTGTTTATAAGAACGATTCCGGTTTAACCATCTTTCTAATAAAAATAACCGCATCCAAATTCGCCCATCCGTTTGGGAGCTACGATGCCATAGACAGACACGTCCGTGAACCTGGATTAGATCATCATGATAATTAGTGTATAGTTTTGTGTAGTTGAAAAAAAAATTATACCTATAGTTTAGCCGTAATATGAAATTAGCGACTCCAGGTTCACTCTGGAGTAGTACTTACACTCTCAGAGCTGGGAGTGGTGTCAAATTTTGTATAATTTTGGTTGAAAATTAATTATCTCGACGACCAAGCTTGAAATTGCTCGGCTTGTAGAAGCCTATCGCAGTTACAAATCTATGAAACTTCACCAGAACGTGTGTATTATAATCTCACAACTAGAATTACATGGTTTTAAGTGTTTTTTTCAGGTTTTACGGGAAAACTGTGCTAATGCAAAAAAAGTCATTTGATACACAAAATTGTACAAAATTTTATACAAATTTTGACACCAGTCCCAGCTCTGAGAGTGTAAGTACTACTCCAGAGTGAAGCTGGAGTCGCTAATTTCATTTTGATATTACGGCTATACTATAGGTATATACAAAATGTTTTTTCAACCACACAAAACTATACAAAATGAATAAAAAAATTTCATACCATTTTCAACTAATTATCATGATGATTTACTCCAGGTTCACGGACGTCAGACAGACACACAGACACACGCAGGCGTCAAACTTATAACACGCCTGTTGATTTACACTGAAGACTAGGTATACAGTCAGAGTACTTTTGGTCTGACCTTCCGCAAAATTTAAAGACCCTTATAAGACCACCTTATATTACCAGTGTGTCCTCCCGGTTATGTTATGATGACGTACGGGTGTGAAACGTGGACTCTGACGGTCGCTATTGTCCAAACCAAAGGTTCAAAGTTTCCCAGCGAGCAATGGAGCAAGTCATGCTGGGAATATCGCTACGTGATATGGTGCGTAACGAGGCAGTTCGCCGACGCACCAAAGTAGTTGATATTGGACACCAGGTGGCTCAATTGGCAGAGGGCTGGGCACGCTAGCCGAAGAGGCGATGGCCGTTGGAATATTCGTGTCCTACACTGGCTACCGTGGACAGGAAAACGGAGTGTGGGAAGAACACCCGTCAGGTGGGACGACGACAGAAAGTACGTCAGCGGAAAGCAGTGATTCCGTATCGCTGAAGGCCGGGAGGAATGAAGGAAAATTGGAGAGGAATATTGTCCAGTAGTGGACGCTTACACGCTGACTGACTGACTGACTGAGTACTTTTTATCTGTGAATGTATTCTTCTGTTTTTTTTTTTTTTTTGAGTACCTAAGTTCAATTTCAGCTTCTTTGGCGTGATTAAAAATTATTTTTAATTCGTATACAGATAATTTACTTCAAATAAAATCATAAAAAATTTACAACAACTGAACAAATTACCGCTTATCTATCCGGCAGCGACGGTTTATTATAGAAGAAGTTAACGTTGAGGGTACAGTGACGGTTACATTTTTTCTCATTTTACTCCCCACTTACTTGCTGCTTGATTATTATTTTGTTCGAATACTTTGCTAAACGTATATGGTGGTCGGTGTTGTGTTGTAATTTCCAAGAGTACTTGCAGCACAATACCGATTACTCTGCTTACCCCGATTGTTGAGATACAGCGTATGGTATGTATGTATGTATATACTGCCCATTTAATTTTTCATAACACGCCTAAAGAAATACAACTTCAAAACTTGGCGCCAAAAATAATCCTTACATTTTCGCTCTTTGCGACTCTTCAGGATATTATTTTATTGATAATTTTAAAATAATAGAATATAAACATTTACGTACTCAGATTACGCGGAATTTTCATAGTTTAACAAAAGATTAGGGTAAAGTTTGGTAGGTAAAAAGATAGTACGTAAATTACGGAACCCTTGCGTGTGCCTGTGCGTACTATCTGACTATCTGTGCGTACTACGAGAATATTGGAGAGTAAAATATGGTTTCCCGCTGTCATCGAGTGAACAGTCAGAGCAAAGAATAATACTGAATCAGAGCGAGCTGTCATTCGCTTTCAAAAATTGAAATCGACTGGGCAGAACATCTACATGGAATGAAGACTAATTCGATTTCCATGTAGTATTTCTTTTATTTCCATCAGTTTCTCTTGAAAAGGAGCAGTGTATTCGACACACGCAAGATGTCTTCGGAGGTGAATGTGATTCAGTACGTCCCGTTCTCGTCGTTCGTGGACGCCGCGTTCTGGCATACTGTGACGCGGGTGAAGATGGACGTAGACCGTCTGGACGAGCGCGAACGCGACATTTCCGGATATTACAGCTACCGGGACGATCTTCCCGCCTTGCTCGAGGTGGATGGCACTTCGTTCAATAGGTAATTCAAAAAAACCCTTCGGTTCTGCATGAGTGGAGTCGCATGACCTAATTAAAGTTAGTAAACAAAGACAATATGTTGTCGCCAACAGCAAGCTTAGTAACTTGGGGCATTGTTAGCAAATTACTGGTACATGTATTCTGTAGTTGAGGATATTAGTTTCGTGAAAGAATATTTTGCTTGAGATCAATATTTATTTATTTGTAGTTGTAAATTTGTTTTGTTTTCTATATTCGCCATGTTATTATTTTTTGATTACCTCTGATAGGTTGCGGCTGAAAAACAGCGTCAGCTGGGCGCAATCCTAGCTAGGCATATGCTGAGCCGCTACCTATTTACATATTGTACTTAGATGATAAGATTAAATGTATTTTAATGTAAGTATAATGTAAAAAGTGTATATGTGTAAATAAAAATATTTTATTCTTATTCAATACTTATCGCAAAAATGACTTAGATTGGTCCCTGCCCCCCCCCCCCCCCCCCCCCCCCCCTTCCTTCATCGTTTTATATGCTTCATAATCATTTTTGCACAGGTACTTTGTATGGCACCCTCCCCTAAACCCCCGCTCCGGCGAGTGGTGGTCATAATCTCCCCCCAAATCTTCCATCCCTCATATCAAATATATTTATTTCTTCAGACACGAGATCCATAAAAAAAAACCAAACCATTCTAATATAAAAGACAAGGTTATGTTACTATTTCTAATTTAAATTTAGTAATTATTTAATTTATTATTTAATTATTTAACCCCCCCCCCCCCCCCCCCCACCCCACCCCCCACAACAGACGCTTGGCCTGTGTATTTATTATTATTCTCTTTTTTTTCAATTTACTTTGCAGTGTACCGACTGTGCCTCCATTCTGCGCGAGCATGCCCGGAACTCTGATACACAAGAACACAATCGAGGGCTTCAAGGCCGCGGATAAGGCGGAGCTACTCAACACGGTGGGACGGAAGTACTGGGAGCTCGTGCGGAGCAAGGAGTGGATCGAGTCACCTAACAAGCTGTTAAGATTCGTCGTCCTTGTGTTTTCTGTATGTTTCCCTCGGCTTCCTAAGTGTGTTCTATCGTCTATTTCACGGGGAGTGTTCGGAGGAGCTGTTTAACGCGATTCCGTCGTCCCCATTACATCTCCGCACTACGCGTACTGGGCAGGGGATGCACCCCTATACAATCGACCTACCGAGAATGCCAACCGGTTCTGTAGGTCTTTTATTCACAGAACCGGGAAAATGTGGAACGCACTCACTGCTCATCTATTTCCTCCCAAGTACAGCTTGGGGTTTTTCAAAAGGGGCGCGAAAAGGCTCCTGTCAGGCCGGCATGGTATTCGCAATCCCCGTGCATATGTCCATGGGTATCGTAAATCACCTACTCGTAAGTGAAACGATGCCACATATCGCGCTTTCTATAAAAAAAAAAAGTTTTTTTTTAAATAGAAAGCGTGCAATGTACGAAACAGTACATTCGGCCGTACGCGGGGGTTGCGAATGTCATGCCGGCCTGACAGGTGCCTATTCACACCCCTCTTGAAGGACCCGAGACTATACTTGGGGGGAAATATGTGGGCAGGGAGAGCGTTCCGGAGTTTACCAGTGAAAGATCTGCAGAACCAGTTGGTACGCATCCGCGGTAATCCAGCCATGATTACCATAAGTTGATGTCATTTCATCTCTTAAAATAAAATTCACAGATCTCGTGCATTACACGACCTTCGAGGTACATTGAAAATGAACTTAACAAAATAAAAAAAAAGTATTACTGAACTGGACGGAAAACGCAAACTATTTACATAGCCGTTTCGAGTTCGACCGACCTTTCATTCAGTGCAGTGGTACCAAACCGGCCGGGTTAAACCCTACCTACCACCTAGTAAAACCCTACCACCTAGTAAACAGTTTCTTTGAAAGAAGATGAATGTAGCTACAGTTCCCGTCAGCAAATAATGCGTGTCGAGGGAGGGGTTAGTCACGAGAGCAAAAAGTGTACACCAGATTACCTGTAGGCAAGATTACCAGGATTACCTCGTGATTTCCCGATTCCGAAGGATTCCAAAGAGTCCTAGGGATTTCCAAGATTCTTTAAGGATGACCAAAGATTCTTAGAGGATTACCTAAGATTACCTGAAATTACCAAGATTTTGATCGGATTGCCAATGATTTCTTTGGGATTCCTAGATTCCCTGGGATTACTCGAGACTGCCTAAGATTTCCAGATTGCTTGGACTCCCACCTAAGATTACCTGAGATTACCAAGACTTTGATAGGATTCCCAATGATTCCCTTGGGATTCCTAGATTCCCTGGGATTACTCGGGACCGCCTAAGATTTCCAGATTCCTCGGACTCCCACCTAAGGTTACCTGAGATTACCAAACTCCCCTCAAACTCACCAGATTCCCTAAGTGACTGACCCCTCAGTGTCGAACTTTAGAGAGAGAAAATCCAGATTCCCTAAAAACAAATATTTCTATTTCAGGACATGAAGAAATATCATTACTACTACTGGTTCGCATTCCCAGCTCCCAGCCAGCCCACAGTACATGCCCGAACATCGCTTCCTCTTCGGGAGCACTTCAGCGCGTCTCAAATGAGCAGCCTAGCCGATGGTCACAAGGCCTTAGACAAATCACAGAAAGCATTCTTCCTCATCTTGGCTAATGGCGAAAATGTTGAAGTGAAAACATTGTCGTGCACTTTCGATGAAAATCCAGCGGTGAATTTAAAGCAAGATGGATTGTACTTTGGGTTTTTAGACCCGAGTAATGGACAAAATCCAGGATGGCCTCTGAGGAACTTCATAGCAGCAATCTTGGATATTTGCCCGTCGCTGGCGGGCTCTGATATTTCGGCTGTCGGTCTGCGATCCAAGATGAATGGGAGCATTGAACCTAGTGTGTACTTCAAAATCAACATTCCAGAGGTAGATAATATTCTTTCAATGATACGGTTGGCTACATACTTTTTTTTTTATGTAATCCGGTATGGGTGGCTGAGTCAGAGGGGCCAAAGCACATGCTCTGACTAGCCAATATCACCTCCGAGAAGGTAGGTACCATACCGGAGACTTCCCTGGATTGTTGGCTATAGTGGACTAGAGGAGAACACAACCAAGGTTGCTATGCGGCCATCTTACATCCAGTACGGTGGTATCAACCCAGTCGGCTACAATTTGAGCCTACCACCTAGTAAGCGGCTAGGGAAGGGACCTACAGTTTTGCACCGGTTCCGAACGGTGAAGCAGCAGGTGTAGGTATGCACGTAAATTTTTTCGTCAGAAAAAACTCATTGGTACACGCCGACCGGATTCGAACCTCGGACGTCCCGCATGAGGAGCCGACGCTCAAACGCGGGTGACCGAGTGCGGTCACCCGCCGCCATAATACTAATATTACTTACTATATACTATACCGCAGGAGGTCATAAGTGCTAAAAGTGTAAATGGATTTAAAAACCAGTTAGATAAACACATAAAAGAAAAAAAAAATAAAAAACAAAATTCACTAATAGAATGTAAAAAGCCTAAAAAAAAAGAACTTATTAAATCAAAACAAGTGCCATCTCAAGAAAAAAAAAATGATATGCACGCATCAGCTTCAAGCTGTTAGTTCTATAAAATAATAATAATTAAATAATAATATACCGGTGATTTCGGCCCTTCAGAACTTGGTGAACTAGCAGCCATGTCATTTTACTTTTGGTTTGCACTATAATTACACCAAGTTTAACGCTTGTATGTATTACCATTTTTGCAATAAGAGTAAAAAAATATTGAGTCCTCACGCCATCTATCGGTGACCATTTTTATACCTTCCGGTTCATACTTTAGTTGTAGTAGAGCTACGTTTAAGTAAACATTAAACCTTCTCGATGAAAGTACTAAGTAAGGCCGAGGCCCGCTAACGTACCTTTATTTCGGCGCGCGGAACAATTCGATTTGTATGAGAGTCACATCTTAGCATAACCGGAACTGAGTTTTAATTAGCCTATCCTGTGTCACGTTTAGTTAAATGTGTTTGTACGAAGTTTAATCGAATTCGGATTATCGGTTTAAGAGTTATGGAGGAACATACAGAAAAGATTTCTAAAAATCGTCAATTTAGTTTTAGTATTATACGTAGAGTCTACAAGCGCAACGCAAAGACTGATCTCTTCGCTGTGGAAGTCGGAGCAAGAGGACTACCAGCGAAGTCGCTCTACAGTCTCTTCAAGAATCTAGGGCTCCCAAGATCGACGCTAAGCTCATATATGGGGAGAGCTTCGAAAACGTCACTGGAAGCATCCTACAGAATATGGATAGGTAGAGAGAGGGAGGTCGAGAGCGGGACTGGTGGTTTCCCCGCGTCCTAGTCAACGCAGACTAGCTGACGAGGGCTTGAAGCGAGCCGAAACGTGAAGCATGCGCGGGAAATTTAGAGTGGCCACTCGCTAGTCCCGGCCTCGATTAATACCCTCCCCTACTGCCGATGGGCCCGGATATGTTCGGTGAAGCCATCGCAAGCTTAGATCCACACCTCCTTCCTCATAAAACAATGTACCTTACTCCGTTACCATACCTTACTTAGATTTATTATTAGTATTGATTATAGGTAATACAAATAACATACAAAGTAAATTTATATGTATTAACACATCTATGGCTTATATTTTACTAGCATGTACCTACTTATATGTATTGTTAATAAGTATTCTTATTATTATTTTATCTTCAATTCTTACGCTCAACTCTTTTGCTACTACCTACTTACATTACACTATATTAATGAATCTCAAACATCCAAAGCTTGACTGTAAGAAATCTCTGTAAGGGATAAGTCCGCCTTTGCACCTTATGTAAATTTTCTAATGTATTTGTTACTGTTTAATGTTTACTGGAGCAATAAAGAATTTTCTATCTATCTATCTAAATGTTACAATTTCTGACAGGTGTCAATCTTTCCTTCCAGGATGTAAAGACAACTGAAGAAAGCGGATGGGTGGGTTGGGAGAGGAATGATCAAGGAAAATTCATACCAAAACTCGCCAATATGTCCGCTTCTATGGATCCAATAAAGTAAGCTTTCGCTCTACAGTTCAGTGTCAGTCAGCGTGTAAGCGTCCACCGCTGGACATACGCCTCTCCAATTTTCCTCCAATGCTCCCGGCCTTCAGTGCGGTACTGAACCTTATGAAGAACATTATTATTGTCAGCCTCGGTAGCTCAGTGGTACAGTCGGTCGACTGTTGTTAAGCAACGCTGAGCGCAGTCAGTACTTGGAGGGATGACAGCTCGACCGTTGGAGGCTGACCGTGGTTCGGATTCCACGTTAAACTGTAGGTCCCTTCCCTTCTTACCTTACTAGGTGGTACTTAGGGTTTATACCGCCCGGGTTGGTACCACCGCACTGAGCGAAACGTTGGTCGAAACGGCTATGTAAGTAGTTCGTCTTTTCCGTCCAGTTCAGTGTAGTCGACATGAAATGAAGGGAAGCGCTGACATGACAACTAGTTCACCAGGTGTTATGGGCTGACATCACGGATGTAGTAGGTGAAGTAGCCAACCGTGTCAGTGTCCATAAAAAAAATTTCTAATAATTATGACAGTGGAAGAGGCAGAGGTGTGTCAGGATCGTGGCACGTGGAGATCTTGTATCATTTGATTTTTAATATGACTTATTACATTTCTTTGTAATAAACGTAAACTAATTGTTTTATTTGACTTGATATAATATGAAATATCAAAATTGACGATGGCACTATACACCAGATATAGGTAATTTAAATAGGCAGTGTGGTCAGATTCTTCAGTATTCATGTTTATGCTGTAAATATGAATGCTCTTGTGAGCGGTAGTATGGGTTAATTATTTGTAAGTTACTATAATATAATACTTATAAGGTACTAACAAAACATTGTGACTTGCGAAGTTTGTTTGTCAGTTCTTCTTCGCATTGAATTTAGAACTGGCGGAATTTTCGACAAGTCCAAGCGTAGGTTACCTACCTATGGATGAAATTATACAATAAACAATAAACAACAATCTGTCGTCTCTGCCTACCCCACTGGGTAACAGGCGTGACACTATGTATGTTAATGTTTTAGGCTTGCGGAGGACTCGGCAGATTTAAACCTGAAGCTAATGAAATGGAGGTTGGTGCCCAATATCGATCTGGACATTATGAAGGAAACTAAATGCTTACTTCTCGGAGCGGGAACTCTTGGATGCCATGTCGCGAGGAATTTACTGGTAAGTGACATCTACATCACTCAATACATAGGTCACGAAAGACCCATTCTCACACTCAAGAGACATTCGCAAATAAATGTTAATTTAAACTTTAAAATATGTAATTTTTCCTATCCTATTACTTTAAGTTTTAAGCGGCGAGTGGCCGAGTGGTTTCGGCATCGGCTTCTCATGCGAGAGGTCCGAGGTTCGAATCCGGTCAACGTGTACAAATGAGTTTTTTTCTGATGAAAAAATTTACGTGCATAACTACACCTGCTCCTTCACCGTTCGGAACCGGTGTAAAACTGCAGGTCCCTTCCCTTCTAGGTGGTAGGCTCAAATTGTAGCTGACTGCGTTGGTACCACCGTACTGAATGTAAGATGGCCGCGTAGCAGCCTCGGTTGTGTTCTCCTCTAGTCCAGTATAGCCAGCAACCCAGGAAAGTCTCCGGTATGGCACCTACCTTCTCGGAGGTGATATTGTCTGGTCGGAGCACGCGCTTTGGCCCCTTCGACTCAGCCGACCCATACCGGATTACATAAAAAAAAATGTGAGCTAAACTTCATCATTGAGAAAATGGAAAAATAACTCAAATTCTCAAATTACCTACCGTACCATGTGGGTCTGGTGCTTCAAAAGAATAGACCCACTGCATCTCTCCCCGTGTCGTAAAACGCGCCTAAGGGATAAGGACAAGATGCCGTACTAAAGGTCGACAGGATAGCCACCTCTCACATTGGCACGGTCCTTCCACCGAGTCGTGCAGCAGGTGGGTCTTCGTGCCTTACTTGATGCTTGATAGTTATCTTGTCCGAATATTTGCAAAAACGCAGTGGTCGGTGTTGTGCTATAATGTCCTTGCAGCATAACATCGATTACTCTGCTTACCTTGATTTTCGGTATACAGCGTGTACTAAGTTGTATGTTTGTTTATTAAAGCAGTACTAGAAAAGTATCACAAAATTGGAAATCCAATGGAGTATGCAACACACAAACACCAAATGAGAAGTATACAATAATTTCCTGTAATTCACAAAAATATTAAAGTCCCCACTGTTAGTACTAGCTTTGCCCAAAAATGTCATACATTTATCGGACCCTACTTGACCAATAAATTAGATTATCCTATTAGACTGAGGTTCGGATTCCTCGTAAAACTGTAGGTCCCTTCCCTCCTAATCTTACTTGGTGGTAGGGCTTAACCCGCCCGGGTTGGTACCACCGCACTGAATGAAACGTCGGTTGAAACGGCTATGTAAATAGTTTGTGTTTTCCGACTAGTTCAGTGTAGCCGGCACGATCAAAGGGGGAAGCACTGACATGGCATCTAGTTTACCCGGTGTTATGGGCTGACATCACGGACGTTGTAGATGATGTAGCCAACCATGTCAGTTTCCATAAAAAAAAATAAAAAATATTAGGAAAATTGGTAAAAAATATCTATTTAAAAAACAAGTATTCTCCTGGCTACTAACTATTGGACTTAAAAAATCAAATGAACTATTGAACATAATGGTGTAGTGATGGTGGAAAGTAGACTTATAAGACTGAATACTTAGGATCGGTAGACAGGTACTGGCTGAGAAAGTTAAATAAAAAATTTGTAAACTTCATTTTCTGAATGTATTTCTATAAGTATTTTTTTTTCTCTTTAATCTGTTGACAGCTACCTGCCCCCTGCAAGACAGTTCTTGCTAGTGCAGAGGGCAGGGGTTGATACTAAACATGTACAATGTAAAAACATTTATATAAATAAACATCTTTATCTTATCTAATGTTTTCTTAAAAAAAAAATTTTTATTATTTTT
This sequence comes from Nematopogon swammerdamellus, assembly GCA_946902875.1. Taxonomy (NCBI): domain Eukaryota; kingdom Metazoa; phylum Arthropoda; class Insecta; order Lepidoptera; family Adelidae; genus Nematopogon; species Nematopogon swammerdamellus. The sequence continues at coordinate 19,278,014 of OX336351.1, forward strand.
TTTTACATTTAACATTTGTAGGTGTGCTGCCCCTTAACCCATAGGCTGTACTATAAGGGGCAGTGCTTCCATTCTTACTGCTAAAGCGGATCCAACATAATTATAATTATATAGTAACTTAACTATGGGCACTTATTATAGTAACTGGTATAGTGCGCGGGGTGGATCTCGGCGTGTCGCCGCCGCAGCGGTTCGTCAGTGTTCTCCCTCGCACCCGCACCGTACTTGTATAGTGTATGTGCGTGGCGGTTCGCCCGCTGCGGCGACGACACGCCGAGATCCGTCCCACGCATTATACCTATGTAATGTATGTATGTAACGGGTCAGTGATAAAAGTGAATGGAAATTTCTAATACAATTTTTTTTTCTGAAATCTAGCTTATATTTATCTATATATAATCGCACAGGCGTGGGGTTTCCGCAACATCACTATCATGGACAACGGTAAAGTGTCGTACTCGAACCCCGCGCGGCAAGTGCTCTACACGCACGAGGACTGCCTGGACGGCGGCGTCAGGAAGGCGATCGCGGCGGCCGCTAACTTGAAGAAAATATTGCCGAGTGTTGTGAGTATTACAGATGTTTTTTCTCACGAGCGCGGGTGAGCCATACTTGTAGTTGTAATGCGTATAGACACGCGCTCCTGTGTGTGTAGCGTTAGCGCAGGAATCTGTGGCGCAGGTAGCGCTCCCGAGCTTACGCAGACAAAGACAGTGTGCATGTATATTTACACATTTGTACCGTGTGGGGCCGGTACTTTAAAGGAATAGCCCCACTGCATCTCTCCCCGTGTATGTCGTAAAAGGCGACTAAGGGATATGACTCCCTTCTTATATTACTAGGTGGTAGGGTTTAACCCGCCCGGGTTGGTACCACCGCCCTGAATGAAACGTCGGTCGAAACGGCTATGTAAATAGTTAGTGTTTTCCGTCCAGTTCAGTGTAGCTGAAATGAAGGGAAGCACTGACATGGCACCTAGTTCACACCCGGCGTTATGGGCTGACATCGCGGATGTTGTAGGTGATGTAGCCAACCGTGTCAGTTTCCATAAAAAAAAATTCAAAGAGTATGAACTACAAAGTTCAACAAACATCCAAAGGTTGACTGGGAGAAATCCCTCTACCTACGGGATAAGTCCGCCTTTGCCCCTCATTTAAATTACTTATCGTTTGCTTCTGTAAAATGTCTTTTTTAGCAATAAAGTATTTCTATCTATCTATCTATAACTTCTTTCTAACGTCCATATTTGTCTACCGTCAGAATTCAAACGGAATAGTCTCCCACATACCGATGCCGGGTCACCCGGTCGGCGAGTCTCTCAGAAAGGAGACATTGGACAGCATCGAAGCGATCACGAAGGCAATATCGGAGCACGACGTCGTGTTCCTCCTGCTGGACACGCGGGAGGCGAGGTGGCTGCCCACACTGTTGGCGGCACACTTTAATAAGGTAAAAATCAACCATCAAGTACCGTGTGGGGCCGGTACTGTAAAAGAATAGCCCCACTGCATCTCTCCCCGTGTATCTCGTAAAAGGCGACTAAGGGATATGACTCCCTTCTTATATTATTACTAGGTGGTAGGGTTTAACCCGCCTGGGTTGGTACCACCGCACTGAATGAAAGGTCAGTCGAAACGGCTATGTAAATAGTTTGTGTTTTCCGTCCAGTTCAGTGTAGCCGGCACGACCGAAGGGAAGCGCTGACGTGGCACCAAGTTCACCGGGTGTTATGGGCTGACATCACGGTTGTTGTAGGTGATGTAGCCAACCGTGCCAGTTTCCATAAAAAAAAAACCTGTGTGTCCAATGCTTATATGAGAACCAGCGTCGCCGAGCTCCGCGGGTAGCGGAGGGGACGGCGCGCTCTCTGATTGGGTGGTATCGGGTGGTATCGCGCTCTGATTGGGTGGTAACGAATGTTATTGGTACGTTTTTACTAATATCGTGTTACGCTGGCGCGGGGAAGGTCCGACGACCCTACATCTAACGTTCTTGTTAAAGCGACAGGCTGGCCACCTCTCACCTTGGCACGGTCCTTCCACCGAGTCATGCAGCAGGTGGGTCTTCGTGCCTTACTTGCTGCTTGATATTATAGTTATCTTGTCCGAGTACTTTGCTAAGCGTGGTGGTCTGTGTTGTGCTTTAATTTACTGGAATTCTTGCAGCACAACACCGATCACTCCGATTACCCCGATAGTTGAGATACAGCGTGCGGTGTGTATGCATGAATATAATTCACCAAATTTAAAACCTTTTCAGGTGAGGGGCGCGCTCGCGTATCACCGAACGCCGGGAAGCGTTGATATATAAGGTGTTTCAATAGTAGGTAACGATACGCTAAGGGGTGTATGTGTATCAGATACTGATCGTGATCACGTTCCCATACCAATATTTTTTTTGCGATATAAAAAAACATACTTATTTTGGTGAAATACGCGCACTTCACGTGTTAAATTTGAGGAGTGAGTAGGTTTTTTATATCGTAAATAAAAATTGGTGTGGGAACGTCTGATACACATACACCCCTTAGTGTATCGTTACCTACTAATGAAAGACCTTATATTATGGAGAGCCCATGGATGGCCCACTGTTTATTAAAAAAAAAATTTTAAAAAACTAAATAAAAAAAAAACCTTCCTTACATAATTTTTTTTTCAGATGGTTATAAACGCAGCCCTAGGCTTCGACAGCTACCTGGTGATGAGACACGGAACCGCTCGCACCGAGTCGTCTTCGGCACCCACGTCAGCCGCCGAGTATGTATCAGGACAAGACCTGGGCTGCTACTTCTGCAACGACGTCACCGCACCGGGAGATGTGAGTTTATGATCTTTTTATATTCACGAGCAGAAGTGGCATCAGAATAATAAAGTATTATGCGGCCATGTTACGTCCATTAAGGTGGTATCAACTTCTGTTGGCGCTTCTTCCTGTTTAGTCCGTCCCTGCATATATGAACGCTCGCGAGTCGATCGAGCAGTCAGTAGTAGCACAGATACAGCCGCAGGTGCGGTACGACGCTCGTCCGCGCCGCCGCATAATTATTAAAAATAAATAAAATACGTCGTCGCCGCAGACGAAAGTTAACATAAACATTCCCGGAAGTGTGCCAGCCAACAAGGGGGCCCCCTGGATCGACAGAGAGAGAGAGCAGTAATCGTGAGTGTTTTCCTTTACTGTCTCCTGTACCTATTGTAAGCGTCAACATCTCTTATACGAAGATGCAACAACTTCCCTTGCCCCTTACTAGGTGGTAGGCTCAAATTGTGGCCGACTGGGTTGGTAACACCGTACTGGGTTTAAGATGGCCGCATAGCAGCCTCGGTGGTGTTCTCCTCTAGTGCAGTATAGCCAGCAATCCAGTGAAGTCTTCGGTATGGCACCTACCTTCTCGGGGGTGATATTGACTGGTCGGAGCATGTGCTTTGGCCCCTCCGACTCAGCCACCCATACTGGATTAAATAAAAGAAAAAAATTGTGTTATAACGGATATCCGGTTACTATCGGGTATCCGGCCTATCCGGCCATTTTTTTACTATCCGGTTCACGGCCGGATAGTAGATAGTATCCGGCCAAGGCCGGATAGTGAAATAATTGATTAAAAACCTGGTTTATTCATTCTTTAATAGCATTACATTAATTATTTATTATATAGAATTATTTAAAGCACGAAGGCCCACCTACTGCATGACTCGGTGGAAGGACCGCGCCAAGGTGAGAGGTGGCTAACCTGTCGCCCTTATGCACTCAAAATTCAAATTCAAAATTTTTATTGCACACACAAAAATATAAACAATGTCACACTTTTACAAAGTTATTAAAATTTTGAACAATTTGTTTTGTTTTTCAACGTACCCTGCCACCTAAACTGGCCGTTGTGACCGTATTATAGGTGGCACTGCATCTTCTCCTTATACCTTAGTCGTCTTTTACGACATACACGGGGAGAGATGCAGTGGGGCTATTCTCATTAAGTACCGGCCCCACACAGTACATATCACATCGTCATACGTGGCCACCAAAAGGTTAATAGTTACCAGAGGTATCCTACAGAATATGGATAGGTAGAGAGAGGGAGGTCGAGAGCGGGACTGGTGGTTCTCCGCGTCCTAGTCACCGCAGACTAGCTGACGAGGGCTTGATGCGAGCCGAAACGTAACGCATGCAGGAAAACTACCCAGAGTGGCCACTCGCTAGTCCCGACCTCGATTGATACCCTCCTCTACTGCCAATGAGTCCAGATTAATCTTAAGCTAAGCGCAAACTGGCGCGGTGGTGGCGGTCATAGCGGTGGCGGTCATAGCGGTGGCGGCCAAAGTAGCGGTGGCGGTGGCGTTCAAAAGTCGCGCAGATCAGAGCGTTCATATTCGACGGCGGTGGTGGCGCGGTGGTTGCGTAATTTCGCAATTTTCGTACTTTTAACTACAAAATTGAAGAAATTTAACTTTTTTTTACTCTTAAATTTAACTTTTTTTTTATTTTTGACTTTTTTATTACTTTTGTTTTACTTTTTTTGAATTCCGCGTGAGCAGTATTGTATAGAATTGAGTGATTGTAGACCTCGTTTATAATTATTTCCGTCATTCTTCGTCAGTTCCTATGATTATCGCGCGATCAGATGCTGCAGGCGCGATCTGATCGCCACCGCCGCCACCACCGCGATCGGACCGCGTACTGACCGCACGCGTGCAGCGATCGACCACGCCAGTGTGCGCTTGCACACACAATTGCATATAACCTATCTGATCGCCACCGCCATCGCCACTGCCGTGATCGCCTTGATCGCGCCAGTTTGCGCTTAGCTTAAGGGGAACCTATTGCAAGGTGAATTCAACACATTTTTTTTTATGGGAAGCACGACATTTGAATCGCCAGACTAACGCATGTGTGTAGTCCGACGGCGCCCACGGGCATTCGAATATTTACGGGGGCTGCGAATACCATGTCGGCCGGCTAGGTGCACCTTCACATTATGTTTGAAGGATCCCAGACTGTACATTAGAGGAAAGGATGCAGGTGGGAGTGCATTTCACATGTTGGCAATCCTGTAAATATCCCTTCCATTGTGCCATGTGATTGCAGTCTATGAAGGATCGTACGCTGGACCAGCAGTGCACGGTGACCAGGCCCGGTGTGGCGGCTATAGCGGGGGCACTCGCCGTCGAGATGACCGCCGCTCTCCTCCAGCACCGGCTTGGGTGAGCTGCGCCTGTCTCTTTAGGCCCGTTTCTGTATTAAGGGCCGCTTTAGCTAACACAGACTTAATTAAATAACGTTAATTATTTAATTAAGTCTGTTATTTAATTAATATCCGTTTAACTAACGACAGCTTAAATCTGTCAATCGATAAGTGAAATCGTAGACTTGCGCCAAGACAAAATGAAAATTTTTAATACATTTTAAAAATATCTTCTCGAGCAGTGGCGTCCAACCGGTGGTACGCGAGGCCCCGGTAGCACGCGGCCTTATTTTTAGGCGCCCGCACACAGACTTACCAATGAACATTAACATTGAAATAATACCGTGAAAAAATATTGATAAAAAACATGTTAAAAATTGTCTAATGCTGCGTGCATGCATTTGTCTGAAAATTAAAATAGCCCAGTATCACATTAAAACATATAGGTAAACGTCGTACATAGGTACTGTCCCTACTTGAAGGTGCATGGATGGACGGACGGACAGACAGACAGACGGCGTAGGCTTAGTAATAGTGTCCCGCACCAGATACGGAACCCTAACAAAGAAAAGAATAAGAAAAAAAGTACTTCACACATACATAAATCTCATAAATTCTGGTGTTATATTCTTGCTCTCTATCAACCTAATGGTTTCCTTAATTTAATTATCTTCCACAGAGCGAACGCACCGGCGGCGTACAACCTCGGTAAATCAATCGAGCACGGACTGAACCCGGAGGCCGAGGGGGTCCTCGGTCCGATTCCGCACTCGGTGCGCGGATTCCTGTGGTCCCACCACACGGTGGTACCGACCTGCATCAAGTTCCGCCAGTGCGTTGCGTGTTCTGACCACGTGCTGAAGGAATACAGGTATTTTAAATTGATTTATTTATTCGTCCCTTTTCGGGACAGGCAAAACTAATTAAAGTATACAGCCTTTTCTGTTGTACTTCTAATGTCTGTTGTTGTCTTCTCGTATTGCGAGAATCTAAAAAATATATACTTTTTATTTACGACGACGCGGCAAAGAAACTTGTTCAGCCGCCATCTTTATTCCAGTCTATTATTTTAAATTGAATGAAAGAATGAACAGAATTATCAATTTTTTTTTATTGTTTTTTTTTTATAGATAGCCTTGTAGCATCGTTTCACCTACAAGTACATAGGTGTCTAATGATGCCCATGGACATTCTGTGATGCACGGGGATTGCGAATGCCATGCCGGTTTGACAGGAGCCTTTTCACGCCCCTTTTGAAAAACCCCAGGCTGTACTTGGGAGGAAATAGATGGGCAGGGAGTGCGTTCCACATTTATTCCCGAAATTGTTTTATTCAGTCAGTCAGCGCGTATGTCTTATCATCACTGCTGGACATGCGCCTCTCAAATATTCCTCCGGCCTGCAGCGGCACGGAACCACTGCTTTCCGCCGACGCACTTGATGTCGTCGTCCCACACTCCGTTTTCGTGCCCACGGCCGCCAGTGTAGTACGCGGTTACTGAACAGTCGTTTATTTTAAAATTCACAGAGCGAACGGAACAGACTTCCTCCTCGAGGTATTCGGTGACGCGAGCTACTTGGAAAGAGTGACGGGGCTAACTGACTTGCGCTTGGCGGCTGAAATGGTTGATGTGAGTTCCCTTTAATATATATTTATTTATTTTATTTTATTTATTTGGCCAAAAACAAAAAGACAAGAAAATACAGAAAGATACAAACAATAGTAATTTTGGTGACGCTAATCACATTTTATTTGCTTGCCCCTTATATGAAAAAAGTCAAAAGGGTAAAAATTCCGTCTTCCAAAAATTTAAGTTTTTCTCCCTGTTAATTCTGTCCACCTTCTATCTATGCTTTTTTATAATACGCATATTATTTTGGTTCTCCAGAACTTTATTGTTCAAAATAAATAAAAAATTGGCGAAATAAATATCTGAATCTGAATACAGTCATCTAATTTTATCTTTTTTTAAATATACTTACAATGTGTTGACTAGTAGTCATATTTTTAGACATTATTCCAATATTTGGAATTCGTTTGGATCTTACAACTTGATACTGGCACAATGAGCCTCAACTGTAAAGTCAAGAGGCCACTTGCCATTGAAGAAAAGAAAAAAAAAAGTTGGCGTCCAGCATCGTTAGGCACGGATTACACATAAAAATATAAAGGGTGCAATGCATAAAAGGAATAAATAAAAAAAATTATAAATACTTGCAAAATGAGAATAGCGTCACGCCTGTTTCCCGGTGGGGTAGGTAGAGACAATGGATCTCCACGAAACTTAGAACAATATCGATATAACTTATATAACCTATAAATCAACTTATATCGATCTGAGCGTGCTCGACTTCACCGCTCGGCCTCCAACCTCGCGATTCGTTTTTGTTTCATGTATTAGAGCGGTGCAAAGGTTTTCTTTCGTCGTATTCCCATAGGTCGACTTTGTTGACGGAAAGACTACCTTTACCAAACTCGGCCATTTTTTAAATTTAATTTTTTTTTACTAATTCCGAAACCTTCGTCCGCTAACTAAAGTTTCATCACAATGGGATGTTTATTATACGAACTCATACTAATGTTTATTATTGTAAATTTTCAGGTAATGGTGCTGAGCGACGAAGACGCGGACGAGATGACGGATAGTGATAAAAATTAAAAATATAATATGTACAATATATTAAATGCTATGTCCGTAGCATACTTGAATATGCCAGTGTAATTTGGTCTCCACGATACGATATTCATAAGTTGCGTTTAGAACGGATACAAAAAAAAATGTATTAAACATTTGAATTTTAAAGTTAGGATGCCACTAGAGAATAACTACATTATGAGTTGCCGGAATTTTAAAATACTTACCCTTGAAGAGAGGAGACTCTCAGCAGATACTACCTTGCTATTTGATGTGTTGCGCGGACGCTTGGATAGCACTGAACTAGTGGGGATTGTGGGACTAAACGTCCCACAGCGTCGTACACGTCACACAGCTCTCCTCCACGAGTCAGCGCACCACACCAACTATGCTCAGGACTCAGTTCACTAGAATTGTACGTAACTTCAATGATCTATTTACTCATACTGACATTTTTCACCTATCTAGATCAAAATTCAGATTATAAAGATATTGATGAGCGAATAAGTATCACCCACACATGCATTCATAACCACAGTTTATTTTTATTAAATTTTTTCTTATATTTCCATATTTTATGTTTCCTAGCTCGTAATTAATGTAATCCCTTATGGAAATCTTTAATAGGCCATCATAAGTGTTCATTCTAAGTGTATAATTTGTATATAACTTGTGTTGTTGATTTCCTGAAAAATAAAGAAAACAAATTTTTTTTTTTTCAAAGCAGCCATATCTGCTACAATATGATCATAATATACAGGCTGTAAACACTAATCTGAGGAATTTTAACGAGCTGTATCGAGGTATCTAAACATGTAAATGGTTGGATCAAGTTTTTCTTGTTTTTGGTATCTCTCTGAAAATAGGATATTATCTTGATAAATTAACCTACTTTTAATAGTTACAGCAACTCTCAGATAAGTAATTATTTCATAAGAAAGAAACTGCACAAAGAATTTTGCGTAATTTTTTTTTTTTTAATATTGGTTATCCTTAGGACATGCCTTTTTTCCATACAAAACTGGGGACAAAATTGTCCCCTGGATCACGCCCAAAAATTTGGGTATTTTTTATTTTGAATAGTTCTCTACTTTTTTTTCAATTGACTATACACCTAAGTATTTTATACTTATTGATTTTCAATTAAGTAATTTTAATTACCATTTTTTTTTCCTTTATTTGTCTTTGCAGCTGGTTTTTACGAGTATGTTACAAGAATATCCAACCATAACTGTTTTATCAAAAATATTTTTTTTAATATCTTCTTTTTTCTTGCTGACTCATCTGTTGAGACATTCAATGTCAGTTTTTTGCTTTAGCATCAGGGGCCTAGTGTAGTATTATATTCTTTATTCTTTATTCTTTATTCATCATTCGTATGGTAGTACACTACGCTTGAATTTGTCCTGTTTAGTTTTTACAATCCGGTTCGATTACACCCACAAAGAAGAGCCGGCAAGAAACTTCGCAGGGTTCTTTTTTAACGTCTTCAATTACAATACATTGTGACTGGCTACACAATAGACACCGAAGGGACTTACACAATTTTGTACACAAATTCCGAATTGGGAAGCAGCAGGTGTAAATGCATGTAAATTTTTTCATCAGAAAAAACTCATTGATACTCGCCGACCGGATTCGAACCTCTGACCTCTCGCAAGAGAAGCCGACGCTCAGACCACTCGGCCACTCAAACACCCGCTTATTCTTACAGGTTGACTATAGCACAACACCGATTACTCTGCTTACCCTGATTGTCGGGATACAGCGTGTGTTATGTTATGTTATGTTATGTTGACTCGAATACATTTCCATATTTTCTAAGATAAAAGTGTTTAGTCCGTTTCTAGTCCATAACTAGGTTATGCCATATACTCCTATAAAATAAGAGTTCTATTGTATTGTATAAAATAAATCAGAATACCTAATTTGTTTTATTTTATTAGGGTTTTCCGTATCCATACGGAAGCCTATTACTAAGCCTACGTCGTCTGTCTGTCTGTTCGTCCGTCCGAGTGCTGTATGTGTTGAATCGTAATAGGTGTAGGTAGATCTTTCTTAGATTAGATTAGAAATTTTCCCAGAATGTGTTAATATAATGAATAATAAAGCAAAAAATTAAAAAATAAGGGGCTTCCCATACAAAAAACTCTGACCACTGGGAAAAACCGGAATTTATTACTAGACATTCACGCTACTAAATAATAGATGGCGCCACATATATGTTGATTGCATTTATATCGGGACGTAACTGAATCGGATATTCGTCTTATCGTTCATAAACTTCGTTAGCCTAGCGGTACATGTATGGAGTTTTGATCCGATGGTCGTTCAAATCCCACTTCCGCAAATGGCTTTTTTTTTCTTTTAAACTAGCTCACTTACGCGGTGATACGGAACCCGCGGTGAGAGGCGACCCTCGAAGTTGTGCAGAACTATGTCTATCTTGGACAAACCATCCAGCTAGGGAAGCACAAACCCAACTGAAAGATTCAGCTAGGCTGGGCGGCAATTGGGAAACTCCGCCACATCTTTTCATCCTCCATCCCACAGTCATTAAAGACGAAGGTTTTTAATCAGTGCGTTCTGCCAGTAATGACGTACGGAGCGGAAACGTGGACCCTGACGATGGGCCTGGTCCACAAATTTAAAGTCGCTCAGCGAGCTATGGAAAGAGAAATGCTCGGCATTTCTTTGACCGATAAAATCCGTAACGACGTGATACGTCAAAGAACTAAGGTAGTCGACATTGCTAAGAAAATAAGCAAGCTGAAGTGGCAGTGGGCTGGGCACATCTGTCGCAGACCCGACAACCGATGGGGTAGACGGGTGCTCGAATAGAGGCCACGTACAAGCAAACGTAGCGTGGGACGCCCCCCGGCTAGGTGGACAGATGACCTAAAAAAGGTACCCGGGAGTGGATGGATGAGAAGAGCGGAAAACCGCGTGTGGTGGCGTGCCTTGGGAGAGGCCTATGTCCAGCAGTGGACCGATACAGGCTGATGATGATTCCCTGGATTGCTGGCTATACTGGACTAGAGGAGAACACAGCCGAGGCTGCTACGCGGCCATCTTACATCCAGTACGGTGGTACCAACCCAGTCGGCTACAATTTACACCTAGTAAGGGGCAAGGGAAGGGACCCACGGTTTTACAGCACACGCCGATCGGAGTCGAACCTCGGCCCTCTCGCAAGAGAAACCGACACACAGACCACTCGGCCACACGCCGCGCTAACTTTAATACACTTTTTTTTAATTTTATTTTTTTATGGAAACTGACACGGTTGGCTACATCGCCTACAACATTCGTGATGTCAGCCCATAACACCGGGTGAACTTGGTGCCACGTCCAGTGGCGGCTGGCCCTTAAGTGCGTTCGTGCGCCGCACTACCACCAAACAGCGCCTTCACCCGAAAGAAATAAATAAATTAAAATATTAAACATTCTCCATGAATCCCGCCGATCGAAGTAAAAATATCAAACTGAATTCGTTCCTATTTCCTAGACAACATGGCACGATTTTGCTGTACGTAATACGTACTACTTACTACGTATCGCCGCCGAGCTCGCCGCCGTGTGCATCACAAAACACCGCGAACGTGTTACTATGAAAAAATTTTAAACGCCGCTGCCCCGCCGTGTGAAACAAAACACTCTTCATACGATTATGTGTGGAACAAGGATGCATTCTGCGTGTGACACACGACGGAAAAAGAAGGACAGTATATTGTGGATAGACGCGCGTGCGACACGTCGCGACCGAGCCAGCCGACGATGAGCCGATGTAAGCCGAGATCGTAAACCCGACCGCAGGCACGCGCGGGCGAGGGGCGCGGGCGCGGCGGGAGCGATCTAAACTCTGCGTCTCGTCGCGCCGCGCCATCTCTCTCAGTTCGAGGCGAGGTCCGTCGTCGTCGCGTCGACCGATAATGGCCGCTCCGCGCCGCGGCGCGCGCCGCTTAGATGAAATATTGTACGTAATATAGATGAAATATTGAACGTAATATATCTTTGCCGCGCCGGGATGTTTTGCAAATCAGTTTTTTAGCAGTTTGAACGACTTTTCGTCAGTTAACAGTACATTGTGAAGTTTTCTTCATTGCCCGGCGCGGCAAGGCTGGCCGGGGGGCGCGGGCGCGCGCGCCGGCCACGCCTCGCGCGCGGCGGCGCCCCGGCGGCCGCGGCTCAGTGGCCGGCCACTGCGCAGTGAAGCGTCGCTTTGGTTCTTCGAGCAATTAGGACTCTGGTTGTGTTTCTAGTGCGTGACAAAAAAGTGATAGAAATATTTGCGCAAGATAAAACCCGACGAATAGACTTACATTATAAATAGAACAATATTAGACCTACCCAATCAAACTGTAGTGTGTGTGGTGTGTGTGTGTATGTGACTGATTTCTTCATAATTTTCATAAATTCGCTGGCGTGTTCTTCAAAACACCATACCTACATATTTCAATCTAAAAGTGAGTACATTTTTATTACATACCTATATTTTAATAATTTTATCACTTTTATCCTTACCTTATTTTGTCTTTCAACTATGTATCTGTTGAGTGAGAATACTTTTACATTTTTTATTTTTTTTTATGGATACTGGTACGGTTGGCTACATCACCTACAACATCCGTGATGTCAGCCCATAACACCGGATGAACTTGGTGCCACGTCAGTGCTTCCCTTCGGTCGTACATAATTTGGGCAATTAACTCAGACATGAAAATAAAATAAAAAATCACGTCTCGGTATCCATTAGATTCACGTTTGGGTTTAGTACTACGAGTAAGTTAGCGCACATCGTGCGCTAGGTACCAAAAAAAAAACTGGGTGTGCTGTGCGCCGCACACCCAGTCCCATAGGTCACCAGCCGCCACTGGCCACGTCAGTGCTTCCCTTCGGTCGTGCCGGCTACACTGAACTGGGCGGAAAACACAAACTATTTACATAGCCGTTTCGACCGACCTTTCATTCAGTGCTGTGGTACCAACCCGGGCGGGTTAAACCCTACCACCTAGTAATATAAGAAGGGAGTCATATCCCTTAGTCGCCTTTTACGACATACACGGGGAGAGATGCAGTGGGGCTACTCTTTTAAAGTACCGGCCCCACACGGTACAAAGAACTGATGAATTCTCCAAAACACTTTATTTATCATCATAGCTTATACATTCATAGTCAACGTGATGGCCGGCGTAGGATGAGACTTGGGGTATGAGATCTCCTTGACAGGCTTCGGAGGTTTGATCTTGCGGCCGTGGCGACCATCTTTGCGTTGCCACAGACCCGAGCGAGGCCGGTTGCCGAGCCAGCGGTTTCTTTGAGGGGAACCGATCGGCGTGCTGCCGTGGAGGACGTTGGATATGCGACCTGCAAAGCAAAATTAATAAATACAGTAGAATCTCCGAGCTATTGTCGGCCAGGCCTACCTCGGATAATCAGAAGGTCTGATAATTCAGAATTTATTAAACTATGTATAGTCAGATAAAGTCACATTTTTTAGGTTTCCATATCTCGTACGGAACTAAGCCTAGCCAGTCTCTGTCCGCCCGTCCGTCTGTCCGAGGGCTGCATCTCTTAAACCGTAATATGTAGCCCATTGAAATTTTCACAGAATATGTGTTATTATGGCGGATATAACAATAAAAAATAGAAAAAGTAAAAAATTAAGGGGGGTTCCCATACCAGAAACTTGTTTTTTTTTCAATGTTTTTTTTTTGTGGTGCGGAAACCTCGGTTCGCGACTCAGACTCGCACTTGGTCGGTTTTTCAATAATATGTAATTGTATACATATCTATGCTATTCACATTCTAAAAGCAGGTATAGTCCCCCAAGTATAGTCTCGGGTCCTTCAAGAGAGGCTTTAATAGGCACGTCGGGCCCGCATGGAATTCGCAGCCCCAGCGTACGACCGAATGTCCATGGGCGTCGTTAGACACCTTATGGGTGGCTAGTCGCCACATGTCGCGCTTTCCATAAAAATAGAGTTTGCACTATAATCACACCAAGTTTGACGCTTGTATGTATTACGGTATTTACATAGAGCAAAAAAAACAATCAAACTTTGAAAAAAACCAGTGTTTTTCCCTTTAATGTTTTACTTGTTGTTTTTTTTATTATTATTTCTTCGGACATCCGCGATAATAACAAATATTAGACGGACGTAGACTTAGTAAAATAAAATGAAAAAACGACAGGAAAGCAGACAAATAAAATCTCACCAACGACCGCCATACAGTGCTGGTCAAAGCTGAAGGGTCTCTTGGACGGCATTTGAACTATAATCCGGTCGTCCTGTCGTCGGAGTATCGTCCCGGATGTGCCCGCTGCTTGTATGTAAGTACCTCCGCGACCTGTCGCAATACTTTTTTTTAAGTTTTTTTTTATGGAAACTGACACGGATGGTTATCTTGTCCTAATACTTTGCTAAATGTGGTGGTCTGTGTTGTGCTGTAATTTACCAGAGTACTTGCAGCAAAACACCGATTACTCTGCTTACCCTGATTGTCGGGATAGAGCGTGTGGTGTGTAAAAGTCAAAAGTCAAAAAGTATTTTATTTAAGCGAGCACTGTATGAGGAAAATTCATGGTGCTATAGAAATTGTGTATGTAGTTGAGTAGTTGACGGACACGTACGAGGGAGGGCTGCCAACAGAATATCCGATCTGGCTCTAGCTCTGCTGATTCTAATTTAAACTTATTTGGTTGGCTACGTCACCTACACTACAACATCCGTGATGTCAGCCCATAACACCGGGTGAACTTGGTGCCGCGTCAGTGTTTCCCTTCGGTCGCGCCGGCTACACTGAACTGGACGGAAAACACAAACTATTTACATAGCCGTTTCGACCGACCTGTCATTCAGTACCAACCCGGGCGGGTTAAACCCTACCACCTAATAATACAGTAGACTGTAGACACTAGACTGTCAGTAATTGAAGCTCGGTGGTGAGTTAGTTTCGTCGATATTAAGCACACCTGGGCGCAGTTGGAATTTTAATGGGTGACCGTGTCTGACCATTGAAGCTGGCCGTGGTTCAGATTCCTTTGTAATGACTGGATCAGATGTAAAGATGGCAAAAGCACAAAATATATTTTTTTAGTTACACACCTGGCTCTTTCTCTATACAACTGACTGTAGTCCCCAGCGGAAGGGCGCCCAATACATAGGCATCTCCCTCGTTAGCTCGAACTGTAACAAAACAATTTAGGAAGGTGTGGATCTAAGCTTACGATGGCTTCACCGAACATATCCGGGCCCATCGGCAGTAGAGGAGGGTATTAATCGAGGCCGGGACTAGCGAGTGGCCACTCTAAATTTCCCGCGCATGCTTCACGTTTCGGCTCGCATCAAGCCCTCGTCAGCTAGTCTGCGTTGACTAGGACGCGGGGAAACCACCAGTCCCGCTCTCGACCTCCCTCTCTCTACCTATCCATATTCTGTAGGATGCTTCCAGTGACGTTTTCGAAGCTCTCTCCATATATGAGCTTAGCGTCGATCTTGGGAGCCCTAGATTCTTGAAGAGACTGTAGAGCGACTTCGCTGGTAGTCCTCTTGCTCCGACTTCCACAGCGAAGAGATCAGTCTTGAATCCGTTTCTCACAATCCGGTCTACTAAGTTGCAGTACTTGTTAAGCTTGATGTTGTGGTCCTTCGGTATGTTACTTTCCCATGGAACTGTAAGTTCAACAAGTACTACATGCTTTGTCGCTTTTGATAATATGAGTATATCCGGTCTTAATGCTGTGGTACAGATTTCCGAAGGCATTTGGTAATGCTTCTCATGTGTGTCCATCAACAATTCCCAATCCTTTGCTGCTCCCAAAATTGAAGAAGGTTTAGTCCTATCTTTGGGCAGCTTATTGGCTCCAGGTTTCACAAAGTTGACCTTCTGGAAGCCGCTACTGGTTTGCCCTTTCCTGGTCCGTGCAATTGACAGGTTGATGGCCTCTCTGATGATTTGGAGGACTTTATCATGACGGTAGGAATACTGGCCTCGCTCAAGTAGTATTTTGCATCCGCATAACAAGTGTTTGGCCGTGCCTACGAACTCCTTACATGACGGGCATAGTCTATTTGTAGATTTATTTCAATCCGTAATAATTAAATCATACATAAAACACAGTATTAAGTAATATGAAATATTTAACAGACTCAAAACTAGAAAAATAATGGTGCTAACATGATTTCATTTAACCTGTTTACTCCTTAGGACTCCGATCGGGGCCCAATTCGTTGTAAGCATTATTATAACGCCGGAATAAACAGGTTAAAAATAAATTTTTTTTAGTAAACAGAAAACTTTCATCGCTCGGATATACAGATTTAACTCACATACAAGATGCCAAAAGACAATAAGAAAACTATAACCTAAACTAATACATTTATACAAACAAAATCACAAATAAAATCAAATCACAATACTAAAGAAAAAAAAAATTTACTAATTTAAATTTCATCTCAAACAAAACTTATAAAAACACTAAGTAGGTATTAAAATTAATTTTTTACATATTTTTATTACGTTCAGTAGACACTTCAATGAAGAAAATTGTTACTCCCGTGAAAGAAACCTGCGTGAGGAATTATCAATGTTGTTGTGTTGACTGGGATAAATTGTATTCTGCAATAAGTTAACTTTTTGAACTGTCATACAATTTTAATCAGATGTGTCTTGAGTTTAAATCCGTTTCAAAACTTTGAGTTTAAATCTGTTCGAAGTTATCGAAGTTGTCGACATCAAAATTCCTGTCACCAAAGGCATACCTGGTATACGTGGGAGATGCCTCGAGGTTTTGATGATATCGCCGGCCTTCATGTTCTCAGTCGCGATGATGTATTTCAGTTTCTCTCCGACAGCGACGAGAGCTATGTGGGCCGTCCGACACCCATCCTCCATTACCTAAAATAATATTATTTTATAAACTTTCAATAACAGAAAAAACTTTTTTATAAGCAGTTACAATATGGCCACCGGACGAGCAACTAGTTGGGGGACTAGTATAATAAATTGACTCTTTAGGAGCACATAGGTGTAATTTATTTTTTACGTGAGCCAGATTAGAAGCGGGGGGAGGCTTGCAATCAGTGGCGGCTGGGCCTTAAGTGCGCTCGTGCGCCGCACTACCACAAAATATAGCGCCTTCACCCGAAAGAAATAAAACAATTAAAATATTAAACATTCTCCATGATTGTCACCGATCGAAGTAAAATATCAAACTGAATTCGTTCCTATTTCCTAGACAACAAGGCACGATTTTGCTGTACGTAATACGTACTACATACGACGTATCGCAGCCGAGCTCGCCGCCGAGCTCGCCGCCGAGTGCATTACAAAACACCGCAAACGTCTACTATGAGAAAATGTCAAACGCCGCTGCCCCGCCGCGTGAAACAAAACACTCTTCATACGATTGTGTGTGGAACAAGGTTGCATTCTGCGTGTGACACACGACGGAAAAAGAAGGACAGTATATTGTGGAAAGACGCGCGTGCGACACGTCGCGGGCGATTCGTTCTGCTTGTGAGTCCGTCTGCCTAGAGTCAGCGCGCTGCGCTGTCATGTGATGATGTCACATACCCGTTAGCGCGCGAATATTTAAAATGGAATATGGTTAGGTTTTGTGCTTTCTGTCGCGTGATACTGTGAATTAAGTGGTGCCGATATTTGCCTAAGCGTTGGATAAAGGTAAGCCTTTACAATCAGGTGATCCCGGGTTCAATTCCTACTTTTCAAATGCTTTTATTTTTATATACTTTTTTAGGTATTTTTGGGACATTACTACTGTTTTCTTTTTGAAAGCTGCAGTAGTGTTGTGGTCTATGGGTGTGTTCATAAAGGTACTAAAAATGAGTTAAAAAACTTGTTTGGATTTTTTTTCTTGTTTTTTTGGAACTCATTGAGTGTCTTAAGAATATTCATGCTAGGTACGTACGCAGGCGTTTAAAAAATTCGTAAGTCCCGATCTTAAAATAACATGACGGGAATGTGTTGGGAAATTTGGTATTTAAGTACCTAGGTAGGTACTTAGCGCACTGCCGGTCACGTAAGTCACCAGCCGCCACTGCTTGCAATTCATTATTATGGAAATACCCCTACAAAATACTCTACCTCCCTTCCCTCACCACATCCGATCGGTTCCGTCCCACCATGTTTGCTACGTAACTTTATATTTTTAGGCTACGATATTGTGTTTTCTTTTTTCTCAGAAATAAGTACATGGAATAGTAAAAATGTGTTAAAATCAACTCATTCCAAATACGAGCGACCATTTTAAAAGTTTTTTTTTTTCATAATACTTTTCCAGATACACATTTTATGAGTACATGTTAAAGGCCTGCGCTTTATTCATAATTTAATATTACCTAGGCATTAGTGCAATGGAGTTCATTCAACTGACCTGAATGACTTTTTCTTCCTGTGGTGGCCCTTCAGTAGGACCGTCGCGTAGCCATTGTATCCAGTGGTACTTGTGTTTTATTCCTCCACCTATTCCCTTCGCTACGATGCGCCCTAAAATGAATGGTAATACGGATATAAATTTTATCATTTTTAGGGTTCCGTATCCGTCGTACGGGACCCTATTACTAAGCCTACGCCGTTCTGTCTCTGCGAGGGCCGTAATAGGTAGCCCGTTGAAATTTTCACAGAATATGTGTTATTATGGCCGATATAACAAATAATAAAAATAAGAAAAATAAAAAAATTCACAGGGTCCCCATACAAGAAACAAACAAGTGTATGCGCGGCATCTACCGAAAACAGTATGAAGCATTTTAACTCACGAATTTTAACTAATATGAAGCATTTCATAAAATACGCCATAGATGGCGTGAGTGGCGCTGACCATGACATGGCGATACGGAACCCTCGGTGCGCGAGTTCAACTCGCACTTGGCCAGTTTTTAATCTTGTAATTATGAAATGATATGAAATGAAAATATACTTTATTGCACAAAAAGTGACAAAAGGCGGACTTAAAGCCTAAGGGCATTATCTGCCAGTCATACCTGGGATTGTGAGTAGGGTAGATGGGTAGTGCGGAAAATTAAATGAGATAATTTTTTTTTTAAGAGTACAAAACTAAACAATAAAACATAGATAATAGTAATAACATACAACTAAATACATTCGTGATTTACATACATACAAGTTCAAAAGTACATATACATATACGCAATATAAACAAATACATACATACATACCTAATGCAGTTTCTAAACAAGCGATAACACACATGGAAACATTAAGGGTTTGAAAACATATGTTCCCTCAAACGGGATTTGAAAATATTGTGGGAAGCGGAAGTACGGAGAGTGGCAGGGAGTTGGTTCCAGAGACGAGCTAATTCAACAGCAAAAGAATGGGTATAGAATGAACTGGAATGAATCGGGATACAAAGAAGGTTACCATCCATGGACCTCAAAGAAGCACCATGACTCGAAAGAAATTGGAATTTCGAACGGAGATATTCTGGAGCACGGGGATCGAACAAAACTGAATATAGAAGGGAAAGAATGTGAGTTTTCCTACGCGCTCGTACTGTAGGCCACTTCAACTTGGTGCGGTGTTCAGTTATGTGGTCATATTTTCTGAGGTTGAAGATATACCTGACGCACGTATTTTGTAGGCGCTCGAGTTTATCGAGTAATGACTCATTTAGATCTAGGAAGCAGACGTCAGCATAGTCAATAATAGAGAGTAGAAGAGATTGTGCTAGGGCCGTTTTAGTATGTTCCGGAAGAAAGAAAGAAAGAAAAATTATATTATAGCCAATTCACACTTGAAGTAAAACTTACCAGTTTCTGGATCACGACCAGCAAGGTTGGTGACTTGCAGTGGGCGAACTGTGTACTCCTCGGGAAAGTGCACAATCCGTCGGTAAGCTTTACCGAACCCCGGTTTTGGTTTCACTAAATTGGGTTTGCTCGCATAGAGTGCGGCGCTCGCGTGGACTCCCCGTCGCAAGCACGCGCTGGGTACGGTCACGTACAAGGACGAGAACAAGTTCACTAGTGACATTTTGTCTTCAATTACAAAATTATCCAAGAGTCTGAAACTAAATCATTCCACCGAATAATATTTACACAATTTTGTACGTATTATGAATGAATTTATTATTTTGAGGTTAAACAAATTTATAGTCTGTCTGTGGTCTGTTGTTGTTGTTGTTGTTTTCGCCATACATAGTCTGTGGTCTTCTGACGTCTCTACGTTTTATTAAAAAAAAAATTTTCAATTCTCGCAAGCGGCACATGAAAGAACAAAGGAATAGGATTGACTCTTTAGCGCTATAGATCAGCTGTTTCCGCGTGCACCCACATGTACGAAACGAAACGTTAAAAAAACGACATGCACCGCCTCAACATTAGGTAAGAGTTAATTAGCGACGCATCTTCTTTATATTAACCCTGGTAATTTCTTTTAAACCAACAAAACATTGCTCATAATACCACCAAAACATCACTCATACTCACACCCACTCATACCACACATACCACTTCGTTTCTTTTGTACATGTGAAAACAGCTGATCTATAGCGCAAGAGTCAATCCTTTTCCTTTGTTCTGTCGTGTGCCAGACCCCCAATTCTCCCTTTTGTTTATGGTCATATGACAACCCGTCATAAACTCGCACATATGTATTTTGTTAGGCGAAGGCTACACGCTCAATAAATACTGTGGTCCATCAGTAAATACCACATATCGTGGTATTTACTGATGGTTTAGGCTAGTGTAACGGTTGACAATATTTATCACTGGATTTCTAGATTACTGATAATCCCTCGTATTGCGATAAATATTGAGCGTGTAGCCTCGTGTCAGTATTTATTACGTCAGTACGCATCGAAACAGCATACGTTATGGGTCTGGCTTAGTGATTCTGGTGACATTATCGCCGAAAACCTTGCTAAGGTGATGTTTTCTTTTGTTTTTTTTATGAAAACTGACACGGTTGCCTACATCACCTATAACATCCGTGATGTCAGCCCATAATACCGGGTGAACTTGGTGCCACGTCAGTGCTTCCCTTCGGTCGTGCCGGCTACACTGAACTGGACGGAAAACATAAACTATTTACATTTTTTATGTAAACCAGGATGGGTGGCTGTGCCGAGAGACCAATGGTGCAGTCGACAGAGCCAAAATCCTACCCAAATTAACCCTAACCTAATTTTGAGGCAGCGCATGTCGTTTTTGTTACGTTTCGTTGAAAACTCCCATAGTGCAGTTTGTATACCTGCATGCAGGTATAGGTAACTATGAATAGACACTTCCAACAAATTCAGATTTGATAACATATAAATATATGAAGACTTAACTAAAGGGGGTGATCCATTGGCGACCCTACGAGCTAACGGTAAACTGTTGGCTCGTAGGGTCGTCGTTCGCGTTGGTGATCCATTTGGCGATCCTACGAGCTAACGGTGTAAACTGTTGGCTTTTAGGCTCGTCCATTGGAGCCTCGATCGCCGTCAAGTCATGGCGAGTGAGTTGGTAGGCATACTGTTGCATCAAGCACAACCAAAGGAACAGAAAAGACGTCACAAAATGTGGGAGAAAAAGTGGCTTCAAAAAAGACAACGCTTGTCTCATGTCAATTTATAATTTTTTCGTATGCAGACAATCTGAATACTTTGTTTTTATAGTCCCTGCAAGTGTATAATCATCACAGACGCTTCGGTTCCAATTTATTATTATTATTTATTATTATTTCGAGCAACAACTCGCGACGATATGCCCGCAAATTCATTCTATCGCCAGCTTAGCGCACGTGCGCTCGCTCCCGCAGTGCGAAAAAAATTGTTTCCCCGCAGGCTCGGCTGAACCACTGGCAGTTTTTTACACCGCGGTTTTTTACACCACAAGAATTTCGAGCATGACCGAAGAGCCAACGGTCTAAACCGTGGTACTTGAAAACCGCGGTTTTTAGGTGATCCATTGGCGGTTTACACCTTTTGTGTGTGACGGTTTAGAACGCCAATGGATCATCCGCTTTAGGCCTTTATCTTGGACTTTTACATTGCGGATTTTTAACTTCCAATAATATCGAAGTAAATACTTGGTTGGTTGTACGGTGAAACGATGCTCGCCTTTCCGCAAGGTTAGAAAAAGACAAAAGTAACGTCTATGGCAAAGAATGTCTATGGTGATCGCTCTGCTCGGCACACAAATAAAAATGGTGGCCCGTCCAGTTTCACCGTACGAAGTGACGACGTGACGCGGCTGATATGTGTACTTCGCAGCCCTATTTATAACTGCAAGACTCTAGTGAATTATTCCAGTGGAAGCGGCTACCGGTGCATTGTCCGTTTGTAGAGTGTTGTGTGGAATTTACGTCGATATAAGGACGTAGCTCGACTGCTGTATTTCGGCGCTCAACGTCGTCCCTCCTGTCTAGTCCTGAGTGAGTACTGGACTACAACCCCCTCACAGCGCCGCCGCCGGTTTCTTACGAGTTTCGCGAAGCCCCGTTGAGCGTAGGTCGCGCGGCATGTGCGTGACCCCGATATCAATCTGACGTTTAGGTTGTCGGTTGATTTCTGTCCGTGTGAAGTCTGCTGATTTGAATACGGACTCCCCAACGAAGGCGTTTCTTGAGGGTTCCATAAATAACTATTTCCTCCCAACTAACGACGTTTGCACCTGCTGTACATACTTTAATTCTTTTTAGCGTAATTTCAGCCAGTGTCCTGAATGTTTCATCACTGAATTTGAACTTAACCTGTTTGCTCCCACAGGTATATAAATTATTTGCAATTTCGCAAACCACAAAGCCAAGATTCCATCCCATAATTTGGTGCCGCGTGGCTAAACTCAAATATTTCGTAAAATAATGAAGCTATGTCAATAAACTCTTTAGCGAGTAAAAATCCAATGAAATTACACACTAAACGGTATTTAAAACAAGTGACGATTCATTTATTTAGAAGCACAGACGGATTTTTGGACTGCAGGAAAACAAAACACGGCCAACATTTTTTCCCAATTTTTTTTGGTACTAAATTTGCCAAGTACCATTTACGTATAAATTTTTAGGAGAACGCTGCCACTACGAGGCCAATTAAATCCAATCCACAAGTAAATACCTAACCAAGAAACCTGCAGTCAAAAATGACAAGGCGTCAGAATATATATTTTTTCTGTTTTGAGTGCAGAATTCTATGTGGATGTGTTTCATATAAAATGAAAAGTTTCTTAATCATCGAGTGCTCTCTCATTCTAATAATAAAAAATACCGAAATAGTATTAGACGATGACAATATGCGATCACAATAATTTCTGCTCTACGTGGAGCAGTTGGGATCTGGCAGACATGTAACAGTAACTGCTCCACGTGGTGCAGAATGGAGTCAGCAGGTTAACACTACATTTTAATCAATTTACCACAGATATGATCTAAACCAACCTTTCATTGCAGCTTCTGTGATCACTGAGCGCTGCCTTCAAGACCAAAAAAAACGGACCCCAGTTCAAAGTGAGCATGCCGGAGTGTAGTTCAAGTTTGCGGTTAAAATGTGCGGCCGTGTGAGATGGTGAAATAAAGCAATATGTACGGAAGCGGTCGGCCGGCGGTGGCCGGTAGCGCACGGGAGAGTGTGATAGTCAAGTGAAGGACAATGCGGCAGAATGGCTGAAAACAACAGATACATCGTGCAGGTGAGTTTTTTCTTTTTCTTTTTTTTTTTCGAGTGCCATATCCGTCGTACGGGACCCTGTTAGCTACTAAGCCTACGCCGTCTGTCTGTCCGAGGGCTGAATCTCTTAAACCGTAATAGGTAGCACGTTGAAATTTTCACAGAATATGTTTTATTATGGCCGATATAACCACTAATAATATAAAATAAGAAAAAGTAAAGGTTGCGCTGTAGTATAAGGCCTGCTAATTAGAAAATTGCTGGTAGCTGGGACTGGTAGGTGAGGGTCTAAAGAACTATTTCGCAGGTCGCAGTGACAACTACAGGGCCCTAACTTTCACACTTTAAATCATAATGGCTGGCTGAATAAGAGGGGCCAAAGCGCACGCTCCCACCAGACAATATCACTATCATAAGTACGTTTTGACGGTTTCGGGTACCGGCTCTTACCGGTACCGGTACGCCGGTGGTTTTTTTGCACATTTTTTCATGTATAAACGTTTAATACCAGGACCCCGAGGCTTTTTCGGGGCTGGAGTGTATTGTGATTGTGTGACATGTGACATTCACGAGTAATGCTTACACCACCAGTCCTGCCGGCACTCGAAGACTCTTTTTCGTTTTTTTTTTTTATGGAAACTGACACGGTTGGCTACATCACCTACAACGTCCGTGATGTCAGCCCATAACACCGGGTGAACTAGGTGCCATGTCAGTGCTTCCGCCTTTGATCGTGCCGGCTACACTGAACTGGTCGGAAAACACAAACTATTTACATAGCCGTTTGGACCGACGTTTCGTATGGTTTTGTAAATATTTCATAATTGTTTCTACATACAGGTGTTTTTTTTTATTATTATTGCATTGCCTATTTTTTATAAGCATTGTAGCGAACATTTTGAGCACTCATTAACTTCATATAGAAGTCCTTATTCCTTTTACATGGATTATGAAAGCGCGTCCAATATCTCCAATCGCTTTATGTTGATCGATTAGATAACGCGCTATCATACTCAAAACTGACATTCGATTATTGTGTAATTTGTTTGGAGCTTTACTTAATGAGTCAATAGATACCTCTATAACCGCTCACACGTCGCGCCCAGCATGTCTTCCGACTCCGTCAAACGTCGAAGATATTCGCGACTGCGATTCGTTACGCAAGGGGAGACAAAAAATTTTTTTCTCTAGACTGACGCCAAAAGTGTATCAGATCAAGTAGGGCATATCTTCACCTTTACTTTAGTAGGTGGTAGGCTCAAATTGTAGCCGACTGGGTTGGTACCACCGTACTGGATGTAAGATGGCCGCATAGCAGCCTCGGTTGTGTTCTCCTCTAGTCCAGTATAGCCAGCAATCCAGGGAAGTTTCCGGTATGGCACCTACCTTCTCGGAGGTGATATTGGCTGGTCGGAGCGTGTGCTATGGCCCCTCCGACTCAGCCACCCATACCGGATTACTTAAAAAAAAGGTACATATAATGAACCTTATCCCCATATTCAAAGAGGGTGTATTTTAATGCCGAAAGTCAGGACTGCCGCCGCCGGTACAATTTTTTCCTGGCATCACTTCGGCATAACTCTTCGACGCCGAGACGATTCCGTCCCGGCAACACCTGTGCGGTCATGGACAATAATACTGGACCCATCATTAACGTCGTGAATAAAGCAAACCGGGGTTGACGCGAAAGGGGTAAGAAGACGGCGAGGGAGCGGGGAACGTTGCGTATGCGATGTTTTTCCATCTCTGTCGATTTGTGTCGCACAGTATTTCTTTCCTCATCTACGAATTCACCTACACACACTTAAAGAGGAGAAAGAGATAAGGCAATCGAGTGCCTTCGTGAGTGAGCGAGATGCAGTTCGCACGCGCTCAGGCAGTCAGTGAGCCTGACGCCCGTGCGTGGTTACTCCGCTCGCCTATGTACGATCGATCCAGTATTATTGTCCATGTGTGCGGTAAACTCACACGTAATAAATTCCAACCGCACGGCAAAGACAAAAAAGTCACACCCTGTGGAGAGTAGTAATTAGTATGGAAACGCATCGTAGAACTCACACGTACGACAATCTTACTACTCCCCGACCACAAGCCAACCACAGCACGACCACGGTGTTGCCGCTCCGGTGTGCGTGGTACGTGTCAGTTAAGCGTAAGGATTCTAAGATTAGATTAAGTAGATACAATGAACTATTTCTAATTGCTTTTAATTAATTGTGAAGTGCAAAATTCACAACTCACAATTTGGAATCAAAACAAAGGTCAGTACAATTCAAGTTAAATATACGTAACTTAGTCGGGAATTTGGTAACAATTATTATTGCAAAAATTTGCTATATGTGTACATATTTTTTATTTATTTTCTCTTTCCTTGCATAACAAATCGCGACCGCGAATATTTGCGACATTTTACGGAGATTAACGCGTGTCGTCGCGGACACCTCAGGGGCTAAACCTTCTCCTCTGTATGAAAACCACATAACATAATTTCGGTTGAAGGTTTTTTTCACCTTTCAAAAAAGTTACCTACTGTATAGTATACGTAATGTTTATTACTGAAACATAACGCTAAGTATAATTTTCTTCTATTCTACCTGGCGTGGTTGGCCATGATGTCAGCCCATAACACATAAGCCCTTTGTTGTGACTTACTTACCTTTTGTCGTGCCGGTGACACTGAACTGAACGAAAACACAACATATTTACATACATAGCCGCTTCGATGGACCTTTCATTCAGTGCATGGTATCAATCCGGTCGGGTTAAACCCATATAAAGATAAGGGAAGCTAGCTACACAGTTTTAGTTGGAATCCGAACCATGGTCAGCCTCAACGGTTGAGCGGTCACTCATCAAAGTTCTGACCGCGCCCGTGTGTGCTTAATGTTCGCGATCACACTTCGATCCATAGCACCACCGAGCTAATGTGCCAGACAAAAATATAGAGGAACAAAAAATGAAGACAAAAGGAAATTCGAAATTAACTTGCTGATTAGCGTGTACCATACACTTGACACAAAAATATGGACTACCTAATTATGCTTACCACATGATTAGGTAGATCGATGTTTTACCTGCAACAGGTGTCAATTAAAACTCTCACCGTTAATGCACTTGGTAAGCCATCTGTAACGATACAACCTAACTGGTGATTATTGTGACGGTCGCTATAACTAGGTCAGTTCATGACCACCTGTCGTAATTAGATAATTCTATATTGATTCTGACACCTGTTCAGAAATCAATATTCTGAAGATGTGAGGTCCAAAGTTCAAGTGATTGTATCTCGTTATCTATAGGACACCTTTTAATCGCTTTTTGTTACAATTTGTACGTGTAGGAACTTTTTTAAGTACATACCTACTGGTTATATGTACAGACCTACTTAGTAACTATTGCTTTATAGAATCATTGGTCAACTCAGCCCACAGCCCACTCAGCCCGCGGGCTTAAATGACCACTCTGGTGCCCCCATATTTCCCCCCAAGTATGTATAGTCTCCTTTCCCAGACAAACCTAGTCAGCCAGGGAAAGTAGACCGCACCTCGCGAACGCGAGAGACCGAAGCCTAGCATAGGGTGCGCTGTAGCATTTTAAATAAAAAAAAATAATTTAAATAAAGCGCATTAGGCTATAATAATAATAATAATACCGACCATCGGTAGCTTGGGCTCGCCCCGCCGCCGGTGGTGGAAACTCCATTTGTTTTTATATTAATTTTAGGTTTTAATTAAAAAAAAATGTTAAATTTGTATAAAAATAAATGTGGAAATAAATGGATAACAAAATAATAATGTATAGTCTCGGGTCCTTTAAGAGAGGCGTGAATAGGCACCTGTCAGGCCGGCATGGCATTCGCAACCCCCGCGTACGACCGAATGTCCATGGGCGTCATTAGACACCTGTCGGCTCGGTACCACATGTCACGCTTTCTATTTAAAAAAAAGCTTACTAAGTACCTACTGCTTATAAATACCTACTAAGTATGGGGATCTCCTTAAATTTTTTAATTTTTTTATTATTTGTTTCGATATCCGCCATAATTTAACACATTCTGTGAAAATTTCAACCGGCTAGCTATTACGGTTCGAAAGATACTGCATTACGACAGACAGACAGACAGACAGCGTAGGCTTAGTAATATGCTTCCGTACGGAGTACGGAAACGTAAAAAATAAACAATATCTAACATATGGAACGTTGCTCTGCGACAGGTGTTTGTGGGCGCTCTCTCGGCGCAGTACGAGGCGCTATCGGTGGAGGCCTCCAAGCAGACCAGCTCGGAGGAGATCGTCTGCTGCATCGCCGACAAGCTCAGCCTCAACGATGTACCCGGCGGGCCGTACGAGCTGGCCGAGGTAACATACCGCTAGTTACACACTCACACAGATCCCCGTCACACTGTGTTGTGGGCGCTCTCTCGGCGCAGTACGAGGCGCTATCGGTGGAGGCCTCCAAGCAGACCAGCTCGGAGGAGATCGTCTGCTGCATCGCCGACAAGCTCAGCCTCAACGATGTACCCGGCGGGCCGTACGAGCTGGCCGAGGTAACATACCGCTAGTTACACACTCACACACATCCCCGTCACACTGTGTTGTGGGCGCTCTCTCGGCGCAGTACGAGGCGCTATCGGTGGAGGCCTCCAAGCAGACCAGCTCGGAGGAGATCGTCTGCTGCATCGCCGACAAGCTCAGCCTCAACGATGTACCCGGCGGGCCGTACGAGCTGGCCGAGGTAACAGATTCAGATATTTATTTCGCCATAAAGAACACACAACAATAACAATATTTCATTGAGACATATGCATATTCAGTATGGTTCATCATAATTTTTTTTTTGTCATGTCCCGTTCAGCTGTGCAATCTATAAGGAAGAACCGGGTAAGAAACCTTTTTTTTTTTTTTTTTATGTAATCCTGTATGGGTGGCTGAGTCGGAGGGGCCAAAGCACATGCTCTAACCAGCCAATATCACCTCCGAGAAGGTAGGTGCCATACCGGAGACTTCCCTGGATTGCTGGCTATACTGGACTAGAGGAGAACACAACCGAGGTTGCTTGCGGCCATCTTACATCCAGTACGGTGGTACCAACCCAGTCGGCTACAATTTGAGCCTACCACCTAGTAAGGGGCAAGGGAAGGGACCTACAGTTTTACACCGGTTCCGAACGGTGAAGCAGCGGGTGTAGGTATGCACAGAGCTTTTTTTTTTATTATAACTTACATACTAAGTTTTCATTATGTTAAATTAAATATAACATACTATATACATACATACATACATAGCGGCACACCTGTTTCCCGGTGGGGTAGGCAGAGACAACGGATCTCCACGCGCCACGATCCTGACACACCTCTGCCGCCATACTATATCTATGCAAAAAATTAAAAATATTAAGTCAAGATATACCCATTTAAAAAAGATAATAAAATACAAAACAAAGAACATAGGGTTCAGTCAAGTTAATTGAAGTTTATGCATATAAACAATTTGAATTATCAAAGTCAGCAGAATTTTTATTTACAGTAAGAAAAAAATTAACTTATAAAATGGATTGTCTAAGAGAAATATTTCAGCTGACTCTGGAACACATTGTCACTATTTATTGATTTTATTGTATCAGGAACACTTTCGTACAATTTAGGTCCAATCACGTCAGGGTCTTTTTCAGTCATCGCCGATTTGTGCGCAACAGATTTTAAGCGCTCTGAGTTACGTGTGTTATCTTATAATTTGTGGCTTGCGCCATTAAACTGAAAAGAATTAATGCCGAATTAAAGAATTAGTGTGTAACTAGTACACACTCACACACATACCCTCGTCACACTGGTCTGCAGACGCCCCGGTCGACTTGGGGCTTTCATGGAAGACATAGGCCGGCTGGGGTAGGTGGAGGTCGCGGGGTTTTGCACGAAGGTCCCCAACCAAGCGGGACTAGTTTGCAGGCCTAGAGTCAACCCCATACCAAAGCAAAGCTAAATAATTCTACTTTATACTTTGTCTCTTTGTAGTAAACACTCCTAAGTGAGAAAATTCGAAAAAAATTCTTTTGTTCGGCCCATGCAGCGGTTTGAAGCTCGCTGACTACGCGGCGGTCGATATCGACCGCTCCATAGTTGACGGTATAGTGCTCTAGCGGTCGATATCGACCGATCCAGAGTCAACGGGTTAAAAAAAATCTCTCATTTTATTTTCCGCACTATCCATCTACCCTACTCACAATCCCAGGTATGACTGGCAGATAATGCCTTTAGGCTTTAAGTCCGCCTTTTGTCACTTTTGTGCAATAAAGTATATTTTCATTTCATTTCATTTCATAAAGAGCATTTGTAAAATTTTTGATACATCATTTGTATCAACTCAATAATGTCAAGTTCTTTGCTGTGACCACGAAGGTGGTACAGAGTTCTGGTTCAGGTCAAACATTTCAATGAAGTCTGGGTTTAGTTAATGTTAGTTGGGTATTCACTTGAGCAGGTGGTGGGGGACGTGGAGGGCGGCAGGGAGTGCAAGGAGAGGCGGCTCGGCGCGAACGAGTCGCCGGTCGCGGTCATGCTGCTCTGGCCTCACAACACCTCCGGACAGTACTATAGGTCAGTTTATTATTTACTAGCTTTTGCCCGTGGCTTCGCTCGCGTGAAATTCGTATTTAAAACGAAGAAAGTAAGTAAGTCCGCTACCGTAACGTTATTTCGGTGCTCGGAACAATTCGCGCTTAGCGTTGCTTAACAACAGTCGATCGCACCACTGAGCTACTGAGGCTGACAAAGTTAGGTGACTTGCACAGACCTAGTCACCTTTGGTAACTCAGTGGTGCGGTCCGTTGACTGTTGTTAAGCACGCCTGGGTGCGGTCGGTACTTGGATGGGTGACCGCTCGACCGTTGGAGGCTGACCATGGTTCGGATTCCACGTAAAACTGTAGGTCCCTTCCCCTTCTCACCTTACTAGGTGGTAGTGTTCATCCCGCCCGGGTTGGTACCACCGCACTGAATGAAACGTCGGTCGAAACGGCTATGTAAATAGGTTGTGTTTTCCGTGCAGTTCAGTGTATCCGAAATGAAGGGAAGTACGAAAACTAAAAGTACGAAAACTAAAAAAAAAAAAAAAAAAAAAATTAAAACAATCATTCATTATCAAAAAAAATAAGACTGATATGAACACATCAGCTAGAGCTGCTTGTTCATTAAAAAATAAATAAATAAATAAATAAGTACTGACATGGCATCTAGTTCACCCGGTGTTATGGGCTGACATCACGGATGTTGTAGGTGATGTAGCCAACCATGTCAGTTTCCATAAAAAAAAAGCAAACAAAAAAACCTACGCTTGGACATATTGTCGAATATTCCGCCAGTTTGAATTCATTGCGAAGAAGAACTGACTAACAAACTTCTTCGCTACACGATTCGCTGCTGAACAAACAGCTTAAAAAAAAGAAGCCAAATCCAATACAAGATGAGATGGATTTAGAGAGTGAGTCAAACCACACCGGAGGGTTGGCCCCCCTCTCTCGACGCGCAGTAACGGGGAAGTTGGGGCGACGCGGGTAATTTTAGAACGGTCGCGTCATCCACTATTCTTGAAGGATCTCTTGATTTAGTGAGTGCACCGCAAGATGAGTCTACCGGCGAGTTAATAGTTCCATTCTGGATGTTTTTATGTTCCCGAAAAAATCTCTTAATTGTAGTGATTATTTAGACTTCCCTTGCTGATATATTTTTAATTTGAGATTGATTACAAAATATAATATTCACGTCAATGTTTATAAAGCATTATGTTGTATTTTGGAAATATTTTAATATATTTTATTTAAAATTCCAGAGGAAGAAATTAAACACACTTAGTACCAATCGTTTCAAAATAGACTATAGTATTATCAAAACCTCGTGTCCGGTTGGGCAATAAAGTTATATGGCTTAGGGAAGCGAATCTGCGCACGGCGCAATGGCGCAAAGCCATAAAAGTTTATTGTCCAACCGGACAGGAGTTTTTGATAATACTATAGGTAAGTAGATTAATGAAAAATAGTTCTTAAAATAACTCCTCAAGAATTTAACTAATATTTCACTGTGATAAACTATAATGTAAATATGACAAATCTGAGCGCACTGTACTGCCAAGAGATGATAAATAAACAAAATGTTTAAAAATAAATCTAATAAAAAGAAATTAAAAATAATGATAAAACCAAAATTATTTAACGCGATTGAGTCTTGCTTGCCATCCTAGGCAGCTGTCTAAAAATAAATTAATAAACTCATATACAAATATAGCTTTTCCTTCTGATAATTTAGTAAGTAGATAATACTAAATTACAAAGCTAAAATATATATTTATTTGAAATAAAATACTTAAAAATAATTAATATCTAGACCTAAAAATAACTAAATTTGCTATAAAAATAAATATAACTATAAATAAAAATAATAGTCCATAGGGACCATTAGCATAAGCTAAAAGTTAATTTCAAATGCTCCAAAAGTCAAAAAGTTACCTCACAATAACTTTATTCTACATGGAGATCACGATATCAGAAACTGTGTTCGTACCAACTTAAGTATGGCAAAGGTGACGAGTTCAAATTATTATTTACACAACAAAACCACCAACCAAAATGTATATAATACAACCCGCTCCTTACTCCTTACTGCTACTATATACAAAGATAACCAGAGAAGCACAGTGCAACCTAATATATTTACATTTAAATGTCGTAAATGATTATCTTCATTGTTCCCGGGAGGTTGAGAAAAAAAAATGGCCATCTTAGTCATGAGATAATTAGTGAGTCTCCGCTACTACAATCCGACTTGCAATCTATAGTAGTGAGTCATTCGTTTACTCAGCACCGATCACAGAGTTCATTGGGAGCTATAAAACTTATTTACGACTGTGTCATATCAATTCTGTAGTGTCACCAAGTTTTTATGACAATAGCATTTTCTGATGATGCGCCTAGTCAGCGGTTTTATTTGTTGCGGAAGAACCAGCCAATACAACACTTTTTATATCTATCGATTTTTAGTGCTACTTCATAAATAGAGCGAGATATCGATTTTTTTTTTCTGATTCGTGTTTTTGGCAGGTATAAGTGTGTTAAGGCGCCTAGTAACGCCAACGGCGTAGCGTGTAGTAGTTTTTGGGTTTTTTTTTCTTAAATTGCGACCTTTCGCATTAGAAATTTGAAAAGCGTGTGATCGATAGATATAACAAATGGCGTCATTTTGCTATAAAATTCCATTCAAATTCTCTTTAGTTTCCAAGATCAAGTCTTCAAAGTTCACGCGGAAGAAAAAATCGACATTTGGTTACCATATAGTTTGTATAGAAAATGATAAAATTTTACAACCAACAATGTGCGATAGACAAAGAATTGTTCTATCAGTAGTTAGTCAGCCTTTAGATTGGTCCAGTTATCACGGGCTACTTCTTGAAAAATCCACATTTGGCGTTACCAGGCGCCTTAACTGACATTGATAGTAAAAATTGCGTATGTCCTCAAAGTGCGACTTTGCCTCGAATCGTGAAATGTAGGAGGATAATTTTGCTCCCCACACAGTGAGTCACGTATCCTGCCCGCTGAACAGATAACCGAGCCGGTCCTTCTTCCTGTCTGCTTCAATCTACATATTTGCCGCTCTAGCTTTGTACTGTGATGTTGAAAACTTTACCATGGTAATTGTTATTATTGTGTTTTGAAAGTGATTATTTTAAAAAGATGTGTTTCCTTCAGTGTATGACTTAGGATCTTTCAAGAGAAGCGTAAAAAGGCATCTGTCACGCCGGCACGGCATTCGCAGCCCCCGTTCTAAACCGAATGCTTTTGGGCGTCGTCGGCTCAACAATCCCTGCTGACGACGCCAAGTGTCTCGCGTATCAATAAAAAAAAGAAAATTAAAAGAAACTACGCGGGGTCGCCAGTTTCGTTAAAATACATGTGGTTCTGCAGGTTCTACCTCCGAGAGAAGATGTCGGACGAGCCGTGGGTGGAGAACTTCTCGGTGGACCCGCAGCTGATAAAGGATTACTTCCAGCGTTTTCTCTACCAGCCGAAGGACCG
Organism: Nematopogon swammerdamellus; assembly: GCA_946902875.1. Classification (NCBI taxonomy): domain Eukaryota; kingdom Metazoa; phylum Arthropoda; class Insecta; order Lepidoptera; family Adelidae; genus Nematopogon; species Nematopogon swammerdamellus. The sequence goes on from OX336351.1 coordinate 19,311,527, forward strand.
AGAGTATCCGGACCTCTGTCAGCTGCCCGATCTCAACGAGCAGACCCTGCTCGACAACCTGCGAGCGAGATTCCTGGCCGGCTACATATACACGTACGTCGGCTCAATCCTCATAGCCGTCAACCCGTTCAAGTTCTACCCGATATACAATCCGAAGTACGTGAAGCTCTATCAGAACAAGAGGATCGGCTCGAGCCTGCCGCCGCACATATTCGCCGTCGCCGACGCCGCGTACCACAGCATGCTGAAGGAGAAGAAGAACCAGTGCATAGTGATAAGCGGCGAGAGCGGCTCCGGCAAGACTGAGAGCACGAACTTCCTCCTGCATCACCTCACGGCGCTCAGCCAGAAGGGCTCACACGGCAGCGGCGTCGAGCAGACGATACTGAGCGCGGGACCCGTGCTGGAGGCGTTCGGCAACGCGAAGACGGCGCATAACAACAACTCGAGCCGCTTCGGCAAGTTCATACAGGTGAACTATAAGGAGAACGGTATGGTGCACGGCGCGGTCGTGCAGAAGTATCTCCTAGAGAAGTCTAGAATATGCAGCCAGGGAAAGAACGAGAGGAACTATCACGTGTTCTACTATCTGCTCGCCGGCTCGTCGGACGTCGAGAAGGAACAGCTGCATCTCCTGAGCGTTGACAAGTACAATTATCTATCGCGGACGGGATGCTGCCTGGTGCCGGGCGTTGATGAGGAGTACGAGTTCTCTCGGCTGAAGCAGTCGATGGAGATGGTGGGATTCACGCTCGACAAGCAGAGGAGGCTGTTCGCGGTACTCTCGGCCGTGCTTCTGTTGGGTGAGAGTTTTTGCATTTTTTATTTTCTCTGCGGCGTCTCTCCCCGTGCGCGTCGAAGATGCCGTGCTGAAGGGCGACAGGCTGGCCGCCTCTCACCTTAGTGCAGTCGTTCAACGTGTCATGTAGCTCTTCATGCCCTACTTGCTGCATGATATAGGTAGTCATCTTTTTTTTTATGTAATCCGATATGGGTGGCTGAGTCGGAGGGGCCAAATCACATGCTCCGACCAGCCAATATCACCTCCGAGAAGGTGTCATACCGGAGACTTCCCAGAATTGTTGACTACACTGGACTAGGGAGAACACAACCTAGAAATTAGCCACAAAGGTTGCTATGCTGGCCGCATAGCAACCTCCGATACTTTTTGGATTGCTTGCTAATACTGGACTAAAGAACACAGCCGAGGCTGCTATGGGGCCATCTTACATCCAGTATGGTGGTATCAACCCAATCGGCTACAATTTGAGTCTACCACCTAGTAAGGAGCAATCTGTATGTAGCTAAAAAACCGGCCAAGTGCGTGTCGGGCCACGCGCAGTGTAGAGTTCCGTAGTTGCCCGTCACAATATGCGGACTTAGAAGGAACCCTATCTAAATAAATTATTTGATACAATTTTGTAGGGGAAATAAATGAATGTTAATTTGAAAAAGTTCTTCAACAGTGAAATGATGGCTGTCGTCCGTACATTTTATAAGTTGGTCGACTATTACTCGTCAACCTGTACAGCCTACTTAGCTGTGATAGTTTTCCTTTTAATTTCGATATATATACTACTGCTGTGAATTTTTTCACATTATCTAATAACAACCATTTAGCTGGCAGGGGGTGGGGACACTTGACTCAAACAAATTTTTTTTTTTTTAATCCATCCCCACTTAACGTGTATGGGAGGTACGCTAAAAAAAAATTATTTCAAAATTTTTATTTTATACTTTGTCGGTGTTATTAATATGTATACCTGCACCAACTTACAACTTTTTAGTTCTAAGGGTCTCTGAGCTAAGCCGCGGACAGACGGACGGACGGACATGGCGAAACTATAAGGGTTCCTTGTTGACTACGTATCAATAAATCAATTCCCAATCAAATCCCTAAATCAATAGTTTAGTCGTATAAATTTTTAGAGACTTACCCACCAATAGATTACTTGAGAAATATGTAGTTGTATGTAGATTTGTAGCTGAATTCAGTTACAAAAGATTCATGCTTTTGTCTGTCCGTCAATGAAAAAATAAATAGGCTATCCGTCTCATACAAAATAATTCCCAAATTCTCACAAACCTAATTGTAAAACTTTTGTGCAACAAATTTCATCCTTTAACCGTGCTTCTAAAATGTTTTCCTTTAAGGTTTCTCGTCTAAACCTTTTGGCAAATGAAGCGCAATTTTATAAACGTACAATCTCATTTACAGTTTATTTATTTAGATAATTTATCAAATTGACAGTTGACCTATATTTAGTTAGTCAGCTTGTGTACCTAACGTCATAAGGTCACGCCGATAACTAATCTGTTTGTTTATCAAGTCTCTGTATAATTTTTATGAACCTTTTATTTGTTTCATTATGCACTATGTAATCCACTCTCGATGAACTGTCCAGTGGTTATAAAATTCTTTAAAATTTCTCTCACATTGAGGGATGTTTAAGAAATTTTTGAAATCTCTCAACTTCATGTCACCATGGTGCTGACATAACCGAATACGGCTAAAGCCCCAAACTGAAATTAATGCGGGTGGTCGAGTGGTTTGGGCATCAGCTTCTCATGCGTGAGGTCCGAGGTTCGAATCCGGTCGGCGTGTACCAATGAGTTTTTTCTGATGAAAAAATTATGTGCATGGCAACACCTGCTGCTTCACCGTTCGGTGTAAAACTGTAGGTCCTCGGCCCTTGCCCCTTACTAGGTGATAAGCTCAAATTGTAGCCGACTGGGTTGGTACCACCGTACTGGATGTAAGATGGCCGCATAGCAGCCTCAGTTGTATTCTCTAGTCCATTATAGCCAGCAATCCAGGGAAGTCTCCAGTATGGCACCTACCTTCTCGGGAGGTTATATTGGCTGGTCGGAGCATGTGCTTTGGCCTCCAACTCAGCCACACACGCTGGATTACATAAAAAAATAAATTAAAAACAATTATAATCATTTTCAACACGATATGTTGTTATAAGCACAGATAATATGGTTATGTGACCAACAACAATGATAAATGTTGTTAAATTTATTTACACACTCACCACGCTATCTACATACACGTATTCGAGAGTTCATTGAACCCTGCAAGTTTAGCATTTTAACACGCTCGAGGCTATTGTCAGGTCTTGGTTGAGATTCTGATCAGGAATGATTTTCTTTTTATCTTTATCTATACCTACGGCATGTATTTTTTTAATGGCCCACTCCCCGTTAACCATTAACGAAAAGATTATGTCTACACCAAACTGAATAGTTTCCCGAACTGTGGTGACATTTAAAAAAAAAATCCATTATTTCCAAATTTCATCCATTTTTCTGAGAAAATGATTTTTCTTTCGAATTTCGCGATCCAAAATCCCTCTAAATCAGTGCACGTAATTAAAAAAACACCTTGTAGGTCCCTTCCCTTACTTTACTAGGGGGTAGGATTTAACCCGTCTGGATTGATACCACCGCACTGAACTAAGTCGGTCGAAGCAGGTGTATGATATTTTCTGGCCAGTTCAATGTAGCTGGCAAAACCAAAGAGAAGCACCGATATGGCACCTAATTTACCAAGGCTGACATAACAGGTGATATAGCCTACGAAAAGAAACATAAAATAATGTAATAGTGTAAATATTTTTACAAAAACTTACATACAAATAAATATAAATAAAATAAATACCTATTTGTTTTATCAAAGAAAATTAAAAGATATTTAACCAATTAACTTCCTAACTTTATAGTTATCTATTGTTTTGTATTGTTTATGGTCAAAGACAGGGAACGTAACAGGTTAAGTTTTAGAAGTGTTCAGTAATAAATAAGTAATTACTTATAATAATAAATATAATGTTTGAATTGTAGGTAACGTGGAGTTCCAACCGCGCAAATCGTACCACCACGACGAAGCGGTCGGGGTTCGGAACCCGGAAGTGGTGGCGCTCATCTCGTCGCTGCTGAGGGTCAAGCAGGAGACGCTACTCCTCGCTCTGACCGCGAAGAGGGCGCGTGCCTCAGGCGAAACACTAGTTATTAACTACAGGTCAGTTTGTAGTTCTTTATTTTTTCATTTACTTCAAACGTCCTATCAACCGGCTAGACAGCCTAGAAAAAGTCCGCAAATCTGCTGCCGACTGCAAGATTGATCCCTAGGCACAGCCACCCATGTTGGTTAACATCAAAGAAAGATTGCACGCAAACCCCTGTCATACAATCAAATGATCCTTTTTCTTTTTATAGAAAGTGTGACATATGGCTCCGAGCCACGCATAAGGTATCTAACAACGCCCATGGACATTCGGTTGTATGTGGGGGTTGCTATGCCATGCCGGCCTGACAGGTGCCTATTCACGCCTCTCTTGAAGGACCCGAGACTATACTTGGGGAAAAGTATATGGGCAGGGAGAGCATTCCAGAGTTTACCATTCTGTGGAGGAAAAATCCGCAGAACCGATTGGTAAGTCCAGCGTATAGGGATGACCGCGGGCAGGCCTTACGCACTCTATGTACTTGCGCGCGCTAACTACCTACCGCCTGGCGGGCCGCCGGCGGTCTAATTCAGTGGAAATTCGTCAGCCGCGCGAAGCATACCTACCTACTGAGCAATAATGCACTTTACACTCGATCGTTTAGGTACATTTTCGCACGCAGCGATTGGCGACGTGAAACAGTAGGCTATTAAAGCCGAAGGTATGAAACTTTTTCTGTGGAGTGATTTATCTGTTACGAAGCATCTATTAAGTAATCTGTGCCGCGGGCCCGACCGCAGCCAGGCACTCGCCCTGATGATGGACTGCACTCGCCAGTCCAAAACGTCGGCCAAAGTGACCGCGAATGCCAACCATCTTACGCCAAATACCAATAATATTAATATCCATGGTAGACTAAAAGTATTTAAATGTGACATTACGTGTGACTGCAGGTTGCCCGAAGCTATTGCGACGCGCGACGCGATGGCCAAGTGTCTGTACGGCGCGCTGTTCGACTGGATCGTGATGCAGGTCAACCATGCGCTGCTCTCCAAGAAGGACACGCTAAGGGATCATCAGGGCAACAGTATCGGTGTGTACTATACTGCCTACTATTTTGTCAACTATACACTGGCTGAAATATCCCAAAAATTATGATTATGATTTAAAGTGTGAGAGTTAGGGACCCTGACCCTGACCCTGCCCTGTTGTCACAGCGACCTAGGAAGATCTATTGTGATCTCTCAAAAGTTTAGAGTTCACCCCCAAGTCTGATTTCCGCTATGAACCGAGTTATATTTTTGGAGTTGAGTACCTGTATTTGGCATGGGTTAAAAATATAACCCCCAAGTATACTGCTTCCACTGTGAATGAGCACTTCACATTCACAAAGGATGCATATGGGCGTTTCATCATCATAATCATCCCAGAAGTTCCCATTTAGTGAGGCGCAACCCTTGAGGTGAGGGAGGGAGGGGTGGGGGGGGGGGGGGGGCAATGTACACGGAACACTCATTGAGGCTCCTAGACACCCTTGACTGCTTTGAAAAAAGGAAAAACCGGCCAAGTGCGAGTCGAACTCGCGCACCGAGGGTTCCATATCGCCGTGTCATGGTTAGCGCCACTCACGCCGCCTATGGCGTGTTATGAAATGCTTCATATTAGTTAAATGTCATGATTAGTTAAAATGCTTCATACTCTATTCGGTAGATGGCACGCGGGCATACACTTTTTGGTTTCTTCTATGGGAACCCCCGTGATTTTTTTACTTTTTATTATTTGTTGTTATATCGACCATAATAACATATTCTCCGAAAATTTCAACGGGCTACCTATTACGCTTCAAGAGGTACAGCCCTCGGACAGACAGACGAACGGACGGACGGACAGACAGACGGCGTAGGCTTAGTAATAGGGTCCTGTACCGGATATGGAACCCTAAAAAAGAGTGAAAACGGAACCTAATGACGTGACCCGTGTACAAAACTTTACACGATCGGCTCGCAGGTGTGCTGGACATATTTGGCTTCGAGGACTTTGGGCCGAGCAACAGCTTCGAGCAGCTCTGCATCAACTACGCCAACGAACACCTGCAGTACTACTTCAACCAGCACGTCTTCAAGTACGAACAGGAGGAGTATCGGAGAGAGGTCCGTTCTAGGCTTTTGGAGAATTTCTACGTTCCGGGTGTGTAAATGCGTGCGTGGTATTCGCCGGGTCATTTGGAGTGAAGAATCTTGATAGCATTTTATATCTTTGTTTTTCATATAAAAGGGAAAACTATTACCAAATTTTTTTTTAAACAAAATTTAAAATAAAACAATATCTTGGTGAGAAATGGGTTACAAAATGTTTAATTAACCGCAGAAGCACTGGTGCCGGTGCGAGACCTCCGTAAAACGTCACGAGCAATTTCGCTGCTGCGATTCATCCTTTGAAAAAAAAATATATATATATAAGAGCACCTAAATTTACTTAGCGTAGTTGTAATTTGTTAAAAAAAGGTCTTAAAAACGTATTATTATTATTATTTATTTATATACACTAGCAGCTTGCAGCTGATGCGTGTACTTCACGTGTTGAGTGCACTGTTTTATAATAGATCTTATTTATATTTTTATTGTTTTTTTTTTTTTACTTTTTTATTATTAATTTTTTTTTTATTATATTATTAGTGTTTGTTTTTATTTTTGTTTATATTTAGCAAATGTTTGTCAAGTAGATTTTTAAAACCATTCACTGAGATAGCACTTATCACTTCTTGTGGTAGCTTGTTCCAAGAGTCCACTACTCGGTTAGTTAGAAAGTACTTTCTTGGGTTGGAGTTGGAAGTGTTTCCGTTTAATTTTAAAGAGTGACCACGGAGTCCCTCGTTGGTGTTCATTGTGTACATTGAATTAAGGTTGGCTACATCGTAATGACCATTGAAAATTTTGAATGTTTCGATGAGGTCCCCTCTTTGTCTTCTTTGCTCTAGTGTAGTAATACCAAGTGCGTCCAAGCGGCTTTCGTAAGACTTGTTCCTCAGGGATGGAACCATCTTGGTTGCCCGCCTCTGCACTCTCTCCAGAAGTTCAATGTCCTTGATGAAGTAAGGGTTCCACACTTGGTAAGAGTATTCAAGGAGAGGACGGACATACGTTTTGTAGAGTTTGATGAACAAGTCTGGATTTATGTAGGAGAAAGCTTTTCTGATCATGTAAAGAAGTGAGTTTGCTCTTTTTGTATGGACGTATTTGTAATTACAACTTCTACTATATGTGGTTCCCATTTGAGGTCATGTGACACAGTTACTCCGAGATCTTTATGTGCGTTGACTGGATGTAGAAGGATTCCCTCGATCGTGTATTTGTGACGCGGATTCTTGGGACCTATATGCAGTACGGTGCATTTCGCTGCGTTTAGTGTAAGAAGCCAATCCTTGGTCCATTGCACGATGCGGTCGAGGTTGCCTTGAATTGATTGATGGCTTATAACAGGATCTCCGAAGAATTTAGTATCGTCAGCAAAAAGTGCAAAGGGTAATTCCATTATCGCTTTGAGGTCCGTCAGAAAGATACCAAACGCTACAGGGCCGATTACTGAACCTTGTGGTACGCCACTGAGTACATCGTGGGCTTCAGACAATTCCTCGCCGACTCGTACCCGAAATTTCCTGTTTGTAAGAAAATGTATCTATAGGTTATAGTGCACTGACCTTTGTGTTGATTGCAAATTGTGAATTGAACATTGCACTTCACAAATAAAGTGAGGTTATGTTTTGTTTCGATTTTGCACACACGCGAATGGATAAAAACTCCAATAATAACATTCACTTCAGAAATGTTGTATTTTTCTAATTTTATACACAAACACATCAAACTAGAAACACCAAAAGTAATTTTTATTTGCAGCGACAGCGCGCGTGGTCACAACTTCCCTAGGAGAACGGGAAAATGTTTTATATTTTTTTATTAATATAATTATATTTTTTTTAAATAATAAAATAGTAAAGAGAAATTAGCCCATCAGTGTTCTTTTGGTTAATTTTTATATTAACGAATAAATTGACAAACGGCAGGGGATCCGCTGGACTGACATTGGTTTCTCGGACAACACGGGCTGCCTGCAGCTCATCGAGGGCAAGCCGGGCGGGCTGCTCTGCGTGCTGGACGACCAGTGCAAGTTAGTATTCGCTCTCACACCCTCAATATATTTTTGACGTGATGACGTCACATCTTATAAATTGATAAACACCGGCTGCACACACGAAAAAGTGTCACGTTCCATCTGAGCCTGTGTGTGCAAGCGAGAGCGCGTAACAAGCGATAGAAAGGCACAATCGGTATAGTCAAAGTTACCATGGAAACGTCTTAAGAAGTAAAACTGTCAAGATCAGACAACAGAAGTTTATTGATGGGCAGTTGATTAATCTTAATCTTAAAGCCAAGATGATTAATCTTTCTACTGGAAATAGAATTACTGATCTTTGCTCTATGTACTACGATTATTCCACGTCATCACGTAAAACTATCGTCCGTAAACCGACTTTACAGACAACCAATATTTTTTTTTTTGTAATTGTTACTGAAATCTGTCTATTCTGGACATTTCAGCAGTATATATTATATTGCCCCCCAAATACAGTCTCGGATCCATCAAGAGGGGCGTGACCTGTCAGGCCGGCATGGCATTTGCAACCCCCGCATACGACCGAATGTCCATGGGCGTCGTTAGACACCTTATGGGTGGCGCGGCGCCATATGTCGCGCTTTCAATAAAAAAAAAATCGTGGAGTATCGCAGTGACGCCTCCAACGGTCACCCAAACTAGTTCTGACAGCGTCCAAGTGTGCTTATGATCACGAACGACAGTCGGCCGATGCCACCACTGAGCTACCGAGGCTGACAAAATACGGGCAATGTCTTTTTTTTTAAGCACGTGAAGCATGCGCGGGAAATTTAGAGTGGCCACTCGCTAGTCCCAACCTCGATTAACACCCTCCTCTACTGCCGATGGGCCCGGATATGTTCGGTGAAGCCATCGCAAGCTGAGTTCCACACCTTCCTAATTAATTTTTAGGGCTTTTAACAAAGCAATTCGTCAATATCAGCCCCATGGTACCTTTCCTCTCGATTCCTCGATTCGGGCTCAGAGTATACGCCCAGAATTAATCACCCACTCTGCCTATCTTGTTATGGTGAACGAGCTTCTCCTAACGCTTGGCGAACGACGAAACGGCCGAGCATGTTTTGTTAGAGTGCAGTCTACTTAATATTACAAACGAAGGCATATACTCAGTTCTCCATCTTCCGTTGCGGAGGTCTGCAGACATCCTGATCATTTTGTGGCCTTCATGGTGGACATAGGCTGGCTGGGGATCGAGGGTTTTGCACAAAGGTCCAAACCCTTTTTTTAGGCTTAGAAGCAACCCTGATGCATCCCTATACAATCGACCTACCGAGGATCGGCCAACCGGTTCCGGAAATTGTGGAACGCACTCCCTGCTCATATATTTCCTCCTAAGTACAGCCTGGGGTTTTTCAAAAGGGGCGTGAAAAGACTCTTGTCAGGCTGGCATGGCATTCGCAATCCCCGTGCATCACAGAATCGTAAGTCACCTACTCGTAAGTGAAACGATGCCACATGTCGCGCTTTCCATAAAAAGAAAAAAAAAACACCTTAAAACCACAACAACAACAAAGCTTCTCCTTTTGCAGCTTCCCGTGGGCTTCGAACGAGACACTGCTTCAGAAGTTCAACTCGGTACACGAGGATAACCTTTTCTACGAGAAGCCTCAGCGGAGGGAGCCCGCTTTCATAGTGCGCCACTACGCCGGTCGGGTTAAGTATCAGGTAACGCTTGCTAGTCCCGACCTTGATCGACACCCTCATCTACTGCCAATGGGCCCGGTTCGGTGAATCCGTCGCGAGCTCAGTTCATAACCTTCCCTAGTGACCTGTTTTTCATCGTAACAGGCGAGGGACTCTGCACTCCACGGCTCCACCGAACATTTTTTTTTATTTTTTATGGAAACAAAACAAATTTTGACTGGATTTAGACGTATCAGCCTAGGCTGCGTGTCTAAAATAAATAAATAAATAAACTATACGGTAACCAAATGTCGATTTTTCTTCCGCGTGAACTTCGAAGACTTGATCTCAGGAACTAAAGAGAATTTGAATGGAATTGTTATAGCAAAATGACGCCATTTGTTATATCTATCGATCGCACGATTTTGAAAGTTATAATGCGAAGGATCACAACTTATGAAAAAAGCCCTCATGAAAACTACTACGTGCTACGCCGTTGGAATTAATAGGCGCCTTAAACGGGAGACGCACACCCCTAGCTCAGCGCTCGGTGCTCGAACGTACCCAACAGCGCACCAACCCACTGTTGCGTGACGGCAGGTGAGCAACATGCGAGAGAAGAACCTGGACCTGATGCGTCAGGACGTCGTGGGCGTGCTGAAGAACTCGTCGCTGGCGTTCGTGCGCGAGCTGGTCGGCGTGGACCCGGTCGCTGTCTTCCGCTGGGCCATCGTCAGGGCGTTCTTCCGGTATGGATGAGAGTTTCAATTTTATCTGTATGTGGCTCGCCCCTTACTGGGTGGTAGGCTCATATTGCAGCCGACTGGATTGGTACCGTCGTACTGGATATAAGATGGTCCTCATAGCAACCTCAGCGGTGTTCTCCTTTTGTTCAACACTCCAAAGGGAAGTGTCCGTTATAGCACCTACCTTCTCGGAGGTGATATTGGCTGGTCGGAGCATGTGCTTTAGCCCCTCTGACTTGGCCACCTATACTGTATTACATAAAAAAAAGGGATTTTTTACACACAATGTGTCTTAGAGTGCAGTTTTTATCACGTGGACATGCGCCGTCTCTGCTCGTCCATTGGAAAACAAGTTAAGACGTTATGGTTCGACTCTACGTGGTGTGCTGACACAAACGCCGTTTTTTCGTTTCAGAGGATATTTTGCGTTCCACGAGGCGGGACGTAAACACAGAAGCAGTCGCGTGGACGGCGCTGTGCGCATCCCGCGCCCCTCCATACACTCCCACAACGACAGTCTCATCAGGTCGGCACACCTCCGTTAACTATTCACAATCTAGGAGAATGATAAATTTATCCATAGGTACATACACAAAACACATAACAAACAAAAACAACTATTGACAAAGGGAGGATTGTATTTTGGACCAGGGGGTTTATTCTTGTAAATCCGCACCGGGGACCATGCCGTGCCATTCTATGCCATCCCGTACCGTGCGATGCCATGCCATGCCATGCCATCCCGTGCTATGGCACACCATGTCATGCCATGCCATGCTTACGCAATCGAAGTTTAACTGAGTGCACAAGTTACTCTGCAGCTTTACGTGAGTGAATGCGTTTTCAAATGTCAAAAGTACTGCCGGAGTGGTGGGATTTCGCTTGTGAATGTTTTCATTCCGTGCCACCAGTCCGTAATGAAAACCGGCCAATAATGTGGCAGTACGGAACCCTCAGTGCACGAGTCCGACTCGCACTTGCCCCGTTTTTTTTTGTTTTATTTCCTGTGGTCAGAACTGGCTCATGTGTGACTTCACTTGACACGTGCAGTAGACATATCGCTGTGTCAATGTTAAAACACTACTCAGAGGTATAACTCGTGCGGAATCAGAAGCCACTAGAACCCGCCTGTCATTGTCAAACGAACGTCACAATGGATGTGTTTCACGATGACGACACAGTCTAGTTTCTTCCCCCACTGAAGTAAAGATCCAGTGAGGCGTACTCCACGGAAGTGAAGAGCCAGTGAGGCGTACTCCATGGAAGTGAAGAGCCAGTGAGGCGCACTCCACCGAAGTGAAGAGCCAGTGAGGCGTACTCCAAGGAAGTGAAGAGCCAGTGAGGCTTACTCAACCGAAGTGAAGAGCCAGTGAGGTGTATGTTGTCATATCCATTTTGACGTTAGTTTCACAGTTGACAAGCGGGTGTGACAGGATTCTGGTGCCTTTTTGTTATGTTCAGTTTTAAACAATAATTTTCTATTTGAAACAAATTATTTATTTATAAATATTGTATGATGCGTGTCATGTCTTATTTATCATAATAGCATTGCAGTAATATCCAATCGCTCTTGAAACACACCGCAAGCTCGTTATCCCCCCTAAATAAGAGGAAATGTGTGACTACATACAGTATTTCTGTTGTCGCTTCAGCCACCTGGTGACAGTTTCCACAATCAATCTCGCAATCAACCGTATTGCGTAAGTCACGCCGACAATGTAGCATGGAATTAATACGTGTTTGTTTTAGTTTTATGAATACCTTTTAGATATTTCAGTTCTGCTTATTGGAATGCGTAACTCTTCCCCACCATCGTAGTGACATTAGTTTTGTAGGTGCTCAATGTTTCGGCTCGCGATTTTGTGCAACGCAAATTAATGACATATACTAAATTGCATGAATAAAACAGGTAAACGAAGAGGTAACCTTGTAACGTGGTTTGCAAAATGTTTTTAAATGTGACGTTTTCTTTTCATAGAAGTAAAAATGCGCAATTACAAACTTTACTGCAAGGCGAGTTAGCGCGGACGTTCAAAAGCGTCCACGTGTTGTGATTGGCTCTTTCCGAATTCCTAAGCCGAACCCGCTTCGCTGCCCCTACCCCAGAGTCCTGTTTTATTTTTGCGATTAGTTTAGTTTTTGCACACTCGTGAACTGAAATACATCTTAGGCTGTTGTAGGACCTTGTTATGTCCTTTCTAATTTATTTAATAATTAATTTAGTAATTTACAAATAAAAAAAAAATTACTTTATTATTTCCACCATCTCATATCAATACGCTTCCAATAATCGACTAAAACGACCGTCACCTAAAACGACTGATCGCCAAAACAGACAGCAGAGAGCGACAACGAAGGCGCGCGAGAACGCCGCGCGAACAGACAACGAAACGCAACAGCGAAGCGTAGGCAAGGGCGCGTTTTACGCGCAACGACTCAACAGACAGTCGCGTCCCTACCGAAGCTCGCAGAGCAAGCAGCTCGAGTTGGAAAACGAGTACGTTGGCGGCACGGACGTGATGCAACGCGCCAGTCAAATTGTCATGTACGTGCGAGACGATGTCAATATGTCTTCCGGTGTGCGGGTTTCTTCCGGATCTATGCCAATTCATCAAATTATGTTCATAATTTGAATCTATGACATTTCATCAAACCAATTATAATCCATCGTGAGGGGGAATTTTTGCGGTCAGTTTTTAGACCTAATAAATTTTAATAGCTTGCTCACACTACATACACTTTCAGTCAAGTGCCTCAGATACATCTGAACTTTTTATTTTCCGCACTTTGATCTATGTCGCAAGGTTATGTAAGATCTGGTTTATTATAAAAACCCTAGGTTTATTATAAATTCCCGGATTATTGCAAATTTGTTTTAATTTTGACATACTTATTGGTGAACATTAGCTTTAATTATTATAAAAATCCAGGGTTATCAGCATTACGGTTATTTGATCTAGTCAGTGTTATTCCAAATTGAGTCAATTCCACACAAATGCACTGATTCTAAACATCAACACTCAACATCAAGGATCGCAAAATGGAAATTACAATAATCCTGGTTTTTATTGTAATAGGTCTGTTATAATAAAACTGATCTTACAATATTCCTACTACATATGGAGAATTGAAATTAAATGTAATATCAATATTACAGTTTAATGTTGTTTTTTTATTATTCAATATTTTTTTTATAATTTAATTTGATGGAAGTTTTATTTTTGGCAACATGGCAACATTATTCATACAGGTGTTAGCACTCTATTTATAGCTTCCTTACCTACTGTTGTTGTAAAAGTTACGACAACACACTTGTGTTTTGATTTATTAAAAAAAAAATGCATTATTTGCACCTTTTTCGGTTTCAATGGTTCTTCAAATTTATTTCTTTAATTTTTCTCAGCACATATTAAAATTATATTTTATATTATACATTTTTATTTAAATCTATTATATTAACTTATGCAACTTTTTTCATATTAGTACATTGTTCTGGTCTCTCTGTTAGTGTAGTAGAAAGAGTGTTTCGTCTTTCGAAATCATTCTTAAATTTATAGTTCTTGGTGCGTCATCCTACTTTATGGTTTCGATCACTATGCTTTTTTCTGTCTGCGTATGGGATACTTCTTTCTAGGGTTGGCTTCTTCTAGAATCTAGATGCATGTCAGTAATGAAAGTTTCTCTAATTTACTTTTTTACATTACGGTAACTCGTCAAGATGGTCACACTTCGTTTGAGAACATAATTCTTGATAAGATCCATTGTCGTGTCTTTAGCAGTGTTATTATTTGGTAGGTAATTGATCAATTCTCATATTAAATGTTAATTAATTCGTAATCTGTCGTATTCCCTTGAAATTAAAAATGGCGTCGCCTCTTTCAAATGTTTGTCTTTTGTGAGCCTGTATTTGACATTTCACCTCGGACGAAACAACCAATACTATCATTTCAAAACCACTTGGCAAAGAATAACAATTTTACCTTTTATAATTTTTTTAGGGTTCCTTACCGTAGAGGACCCTATTACTAAGCTCGTGATGTCTGTCCGTCCGTCCTACCTTTAAAGGGCTGTGTCTTTTGAATAATGTCCGTAATAGATAGCCGGTAGAAATTTTCACAGAATGTGTCAAACCTGCCAAATTTCGCGTGTGTCCGCGCGGGAACATTGGCATTGAAGCCAAGGGGTGTAAGCATATTTAATCATTGGGAAGCCAATAGGTTAATAAATTTATTGGTTTTACAAAATCCTATTTTGATAAATAGTTTCTGCAGAGACACAGATGTTGTGTAGGGAAGACGATACAAAATTGTTACACTACGCCAAGCAATGTTGAAGCAATTTTTGGGTTTCCGTATCCCGCAAGGAAGCCTATTACTAAGCCTACGCCGTCTGTCTGTCTTTCTGTCTGTCCGTCCGTCTGTCCGAGGGCTGATATAACAACCAATAATAAAAAATAGAAAAAGCAAAAAATCAAGGGGCTGGGGTGGGTCAAATTTTTGGTGAATTCAGTCCTGCCAACCTAACGACTTTGAACGACAGCTCGAAGTGCACAGTTATAAAAAAAATTGGGTTATAGCGTTTCACGTTTGTGCAAGGGAGCTAGCACTCAAAGTTCAATGACTTTTTATCCAGGCTTATTTGGAACAGACTATAACAATAAAAATAATGATTGTAGGAAAAACAAGTCGTTCCGACCTCGAGATCGGGCCAAAAAGGGTCTCAAGAACCTGCAGAGCGTGAAGACGCTGGCGGGCCGGACGAGCTCGGCCGGCGCGGCCACGAGCACGAGCAAGGCGAGGAAGCAGCCGCTCACCGTCGCCGCTCAGTTCCAGCACTCGCTGCACGCTCTGATGGATACACTCAATCAGGCCAATCCGTTCTTTATAAGGTCAGTCTGCGTTTATTCACACATAACATACATACCACAAGCTGTATACAAAGGTTTTTTTATCTTTATTTTGTTTAACCTTTCGCTCGCCGGCGCCGCGCGCGCACGCTGCCTCCCTACAATGCCGCGACTTTTTCGTGCGAGTGATTCGTTACGCAAAGGAGAAAAAAAAAACAATATTTGAGAAAAAAATATATGAACCTATAGCAAATTTAGCATGGTTGGAATCCTTACAAAATGTCCTACAAATTTATCTATAGCTTGTAGTGCTCTGACTTTTGTTTCGATTCCAAATTGTGAGTTGAACATTGCACAAACATTTCACTTACCAAATATAGAGAGGTTATGTTTTGTTTCGATTTTACACACTCGCCAATGGATAAAAACTTCCAATAATAACACATTTACTTCATAAATGTTGTATTCTTTCGAATTTATACACAAAGACAACAAAGTAATGACTAAAAACACCAAAAATGTTTTTTTTATCGGGGCGGGGTCGCGGCGAATTCGCGCGCGAACATGTACGTTCGTCGCCACTGCTCGAAAACAACTGAATAGATCTCTGCTCTGTGCTCTAGCTTGGCGACAAAGTGAATCATTTCGAGAAGGGCATAACTTTACCTTTTTTTAGAAGTATGTGAGTGAGTGAGTGCGTATTTAAATGCTGAAAGTCACCAGTCACGTTGGCACGGATCCGACCTTAGGCAGTTTGAGAGTGGTGCACGGATCCGAGCTAAACGAAAGGTGACTTTAGCCATTCCTGGCTGTGCCAGCCCCCATATATATTGATATTTTAATCTACTTCAGCATGATTCAATGCCTGTCACTTTATAAAATAAAACTTAGTATGGATTCAAACTCCTCTCTCTGAGCTCGCCCCAAGGGTTTGTACTTTAAAAGATAGGTTGAGTCTGTCAGTTCTTAAGTCTCTCAATAGCTTCTGCTATAAACAAAGGTTAGTACAATTCAAGTTAATAATAAGTTAATGGTAAGAGGCCGGACGGAGTCACTCTGTTGCCGTGGGTGTGCGGGAGGGCTTTGGTTTGGGATGCGACGTGTGCGGACACCTTCGCCCCCAGTCACATGGTGGGCTCGTCTCGGGTGGCTGGTTTTGCTGCAGCAAAGGCCCAATCGGTTGAACATGCCAAATACAACCAACTCAAGAACAACTACGAGTTTGTGGCCTTTGCTGTAGAGACACTTGGGGCATGGAGCCCGGACGCGATCAGTTTTTCCAAGAAATTGGGAAAACTACTCATTGACGCGTCTGGTGACCGCCGTGCTCGGGCGTATTTCAACCAGCGGATCAGCCTGGCGAACCAGAGGGGGAACGCCGCTTCCGTCATGGGGACCGTGCCTATGGTCCCTATGGACGACTATTTTTATTTATAGTTAGATTTATTTTTATAGTTAATTTAGTTATTTTTAGGTCTAGATTTAATTATTTTTGTTAATGTTGTGTGTTCAATAAAGATCCTGAAAATTTTATTCAAGTTATACATAACTCTGTAGGAGTTTTGTAACGTTTACAACCACGGTAGATTTGCTATAGGTGTCCTCATATATTTCTTTTTTCTGAAAAAGCTTAGTTTCCGTAACCATTGCGTAACAAATTACGGCCGCCAATATCTCCGATGTTTCACGGAGTTGGAGTCACGCGGAGCCCGACGCCTGAGTGGTTAAGATCACGAACGGATGTCTACCGATAACACCACTGAACTACCGAGGCCTAAGACTAAGTGTTACATTTTGTTCTTGTCTGCTCTCTTTCAGATGCATAAAGTCGAACAGCGACAAAATCCCAAACGTATTCGACGAGGAGACGGTGCAGCGGCAGCTGCGCTACACGGGCATGCTGGAGACGGTGCGCATCCGGCAGGCGGGGTACAACGTGCGGCTCACCTACGAGGAGTTCATACAGCTGTACCGCATCCTGCTGCCCAAGGGGCTGCTCAGCTCGCAGGCCGACGTGCGGCACTTCCTCGCCAAGCTCAACCTCAACAGGGATGACTATCAGCTGGGTGAGTGGCTCCGTGCTGTCAGTTTTTTTTTATGGAAAAAAATTCATCTCAAAAGTTCATCTGCAGGCCTGTAGACCCTAAACCATAGATTCTAAGTTCTCCAGAGAAGTGATTCCATCGTCCCCAATAGTTGCAGTAAAATTTATAGGTAAAGTCATACATAGGTACTGTCTGTGCTTGAAAGTGCCCACTGGGCTTGACAGAAAATATATTGTATGTAGGTATACATTCTTTATTGAACACCTAGTTGTATGTTATTACTATTATCTATGTGTTATTGTTTATTTTTATACTCTTAAAAAATCTCTCATTTCATTTTCCGCACTAACCTCAACTGTCAGCCTCGTTAGCTCAGTGGTGCAGACAGTCAACTGTCGCTATTGAATGTTAAGCAACGCTGGGTGCGGTCAGTACTTGGATGGGTGACCGCTGACCGTTGGAGGCTGACCGAGGTTCGGATTCCTCGTAAAACTGTAGGTTCCTTCCCTCCTAATCTTACTTGGTGGTAGGGTTTAACCCGCCCGGGTTGGTACCGCCGCCCTGAATGAAACGTCGTCGGTCTAAACGGCTATGTAAATAGTTTGTGTTTTCCGACCAGTTCAGTGTAGCCGGCACGGCCAAAGGGGGAAGCACTGACATGGCACTTAGTTCACCCGGTGTTATGGGCTGACATCACGGACGTTGTAGGTGATGTAGCCAACCGTGTTAGTTTCCATAAAAAAAAAAAAATAAAAAAAAACCCATCTGCCCTACTCACAATTCCAAGTATGACTGGCAGATAATGCCCTTAGGCTTTAAATCCGCCTTATGTCACTTTTTGTGCAATAAGGTATATTTTCATTTTATTTCATTTAATTTCATTTTCAACACCAATTTATATAAATTAGGCACAATAGGCGAGCTTAATGCCGTAGGCATTCTATTCTAACTAACCTTTGGGATGTGGGAGAAGTATATGCAGGCAAGTATATTGAAGTAGCTCCTAAGGCGAAACCAGTTGAACACCACTGACGCAGAGGATACATGGAAGACTGTACCATGGGAAAGTGTTGAATGCAAATAGAATTTTTTTTTATTGATACTTCATACTAGTAACCCTTGCCACAATTGTGGTATACAAATTCAGTATCAATCGAACAACTCCATACTTTCTCTGTATTTTATTCCTCATCATCACCCAAACGTTCACTGGAAGAAATCACTGGCAGTGATAAGTCCGCCTTTGCGTACTCCTGTACTCGTCTACTGTTCTTCTTTCCATTGTGTGCAATAAAGAGCTTCTGTTCTGTACTATTCTATTCTTTTCTATTTCTAATCTATTCTATTCTCCATAGGCACGACGAAGATCTTCATGCGCGAATCGGAGCAGACGAAGCTGGACTTCAAGCTGCACCAGCAGATCATGGCCTCCATCATCGCGATCCAGCGCTGGTTCCGAGCGCTGCTCGAGCGGAGACGCTTCGTCGCCATGCGGCGCGCCTCCGTCGTCATACAGGCTCACTGCAGGTCAGCCGGCCGCTTTGTTTCCTATTATTTCTTCCAATCATTGTATGTCGTCAAATACAAGCTTGATTGCGACATTTTTTACAATTTGTTGCGTACAAGTAAAATGCTCAATTAAATATTTGCACAGAAAATGGATCCAGAGCCTCGAGCGGGCAAGTTGCTACTAAAATTGGCAAACATTTAAAATTCCCAATGCCTATTACAACGTTCCCAGGCTACAAGATACTCGTATGTCACCCTTGCTAACACTACAAGCCTGAGAGGGCACTTGAAAACAGCTTTATCACAATCGGTCCAAGCAGAACCCATCGACGACACTTTCTCACCAACAGAGTAGTAGAATCTTGGAACAGTCTACCCAGTGAAGTTGTAAATGCTGTCTTCGTGAATACATAAAACAAAAGAAAAAAATGCAAAACCAAAAAAATACATCATCATCATCATCATCAGCCTGTATCGGTCCACTGCTGGACATAGGCCTCTCCCAAGGCACGCCACCACACGCGGTCTTCCGCTCTTCTCATCCATCCACTCCCGGTTACCTTTTTTAGGAAAAATACATAATAGTAACTAAATAAGTGTTGTGATATAGGTACAACAGCTAATACCCTATTTAAACCATGAATGTATTGGTGTGGCAGACAATGGCTGCAGCAGCGGCTCGAGATGGCGGTGCGGGTGCAGTCGTGGTGGCGCGGCGCGCGCGTGCGGCGCTGGTACGCGCGGCTGCGGAGCGCCGTGCTGGCGTTCCAGGCGGCCGCGCGCGGGCACCTGCTGAGGCGGAGGCTGCCCCAGCTGAGGAGGGCTTGTGTGCAGGAGGTGAGACGGCATGTGGACACTTAATATGTATTTAAAAAGAAGATAGTAAGTAAGCCCGCTACCGTACCTTTATTTCGGCGCGCGGAACAATTCTTTTTGAATGACAGTCACATCTTAGCGTAACCGGAACTGAATTTTATTTAGCCTAAAGTTTCATCAAATTCGGATGATCGGTTTAAGAGTTATGGAGGAACATACATACATACAGAAAAGATTCCTAAAAATATTTTTTTTAACAATTTAGTTTTAGTATCACACATAGAGCCTACAAACTCAGTATCTCATAAAACAAAGTAACTTACTCCATGACCATCACTTACAGATTTATTATTAGTATTGATGATTGTTTAATTATCATCTTTAGCAGTACAGTACTCTAGATTTATTATTAGTATATTGATATTGATACATGGCATTATTATATGGTCAATCATGTGATGTGAACTCCTGGTGAGACAGCTACTCTTAGTTTTCTTTTCGATCTGTCTATTCAGATTCGATCAGTCCACTAGTCCACAAATTAACAATGAGTCCAAAAAAAGTTCCACATTGATAAATGCAAGTGAATGCACATGAAAGATGAGGCGGCAGATTTTGTATTTTGATTTTTTTTATTTTGTGTTGACAGCACGCCACTAAGGAGCTGTACGCGAGGCGGGAATCGGACATATTCCTCAGTCCGCACACCAGCTTGGAGCAGCTGAGGGACATCATCGATGTCAAGCTGTGAGTATTAGCATCTCTTCTTCTTCTTCTTCTTGATGGGCATTTTCCGCATGTAGGTCGCTCTTCTTGGACCCGTTGTGCGTATCACCCCGGCTGCTACTCCATCCAGCCCAGCTCCTTCCAGAAGTCCTG
Source organism: Nematopogon swammerdamellus (assembly GCA_946902875.1). Lineage (NCBI taxonomy): Eukaryota > Metazoa > Arthropoda > Insecta > Lepidoptera > Adelidae > Nematopogon > Nematopogon swammerdamellus. The sequence goes on from OX336351.1 coordinate 19,332,111, forward strand.
CAGGCGGCCGACGTCCTTGCAGGCCTCTTGGAGTGTCCTCGGGTTTTTGAGGATGTTTGCCCGCTCGTTTGCCACCCCCTCGAACTGTAGTAGCACGTGGGATGGCGTTTCTTCAGCCCCCATGCAACCCCTGCACAGGGGGCTGTCTGTTTTGCCTATAATGAATAAGTGCTTATTTAATGGGTCAAAGTTCCCACCACCAATCTGATTTTACCTTTGTTAAGTTGTATTATACCCTTACTGAGCTTGCTGTTGATGACTGACACCGCCGCTCTGGCTTGTCTACAGTCTTTTGTTTGTGATCATTGTTGCTGGTGCTGGTCTTTTGCTTGTGTTCTGATCCATGACCTTAGTTGGTTGAAAGGGAGAGGTGCCAGAGTATTAGCATTTTCAGATTTAGCAGTAAGACTTTTTAAACATACTACTGAACTATAAGGGAACGTACCCATACCACGCGACTGATTTGAGTGGAGGAAGGGGTTTGTCAAAATACCACGCTGGGTCACAGGGGGGAGGGGGGTTATTCACCCTGTCACGTGGTATTTCAAAATATAGTTACAGGAGACTAAAAAAAATGCAGCGGCGGTCTGAGATTAATTAACAATAAAAATTGCAATTTTCAATTTCAAATGTATTTATTGTGACATTTGATATTTATACAGAACAGAAAGAGCAAGTGGTTCAAGGTAGCGGGTTGGCTCACCCGTTGGGTTTTTAGAATCCGTGTCCAGTCGAACAAGGCGTGGTCGCCCATATCTCGACTAGGTCCGAGTGGCGGCTGACACCCCAGTGCCTCTTTGTATGATTTTCCTCTCCTTCCTTTCGTACATGTTTTTTAAGTAAGTAATACAATAAATACTTTTAGTCTGCCATGAATATTGATATGGTTGGTGGTTGGCATACCATGGTTGGAATTCGCAGTCACTTGCCTACGTTTCGGACTGTCGCGTGCAGTCCGTCTTAAACTTCGGCCGTAGTGACCGTGAATTCCAACCATGGTAAGCCAAACACCAACACAATAGCTCGAATAATTGAGGTTCTACTGTAATATATTTCAGGAACTTGCTGTTGAAAGATGAAGAAGCTGAGAAGGCGAGACAGTTGCGCGCTACGCAGTCGCTTCCTCTACAGAGGTCAATATCTGTGTTTTATTTCGACATAAGGAAAATTACACAATATAACTGTAAAATACAAGTGTTTAACTGCCTTATTATGTAGGTAAGGTACTGACCAACAACTCTCGATTTTAGCCTAAGGATTTTATACAATGCACTTGAAATTGTGTCCGAATGCGATGTAAGGATTGGGAATGAGAGACTGGAGCAAGTGAACGAATTCGTATATCTGGGGGATATGTTCACGCGGGATGGAAAATGTGAAGGAGATGTAGAAAAGAGAGTGAAAGCCGGCAACCAAGTGAATGGAGCGTTGCACGCTATTATGAGCAGCCAAAGCATGTCAACTAGGGCACGTTTGGCTGTCCATCGTAGAGTGCTGGCCCCTACACTTATGTACGGGAGTGAAAGTTGGACATGGCAGAAGAAGCATGAAAGCAGGATTAATGATGTGGAAATGCGCGCGTTGAGGAGTATGTGTGGAGTTACAATGAAAGATAGATTGAGAAATAGTGTAGTGCGAGAGCGCTGTGGGCTGAAAGAAGATATAGTGACAAGGATTGAGAAAGGGATGCTTCGGTGGTTCGGTCATGTTGGAAGAATGGATGATAGGAGACTAACGAAAGAAATTTATGAAGCAAATGTGAGTGGAAGAGTCGGGAAGGGTCGCCCTAGACGCACTTACCTGGACCAGATCGGGCATGTGCTCAAAAAGGGGCAAGTGCGTAGTACCCGTAACCGACGAGCATGCATGAAGAACATTATGGGAGTGGAAGAGGCGGCAGAGGTGTGTCAGGATCGTGGCACGTGGAGATCCGTTGCCTCTGCCTACCCCACCGGGAAACAGGCGTGACGCTATGTATGTATGTACAATGCACTTATTTACATAAACTTAACATATATTATGTTCCATGTTCCCTATGTTCTGTGTATTTTTTTTTTTTTTATGGATATATCCTTTATTCTTGACTTAATATTTTTAATTTTTTGCTAGATATAGTATGTTATATTTAACATAATGAAAACTTAGTATGTAAGTTATATCTTTAAAAAAAGCTCTAAGGTTTCTTGCCTGGTTCTTCCTTATAGATTGCACTACTGAACGGGACATACAAAAAAAATGATGATGAACCATACTGAATATGCATATGTCTCAATGAATTTATTGTTAATGTTGTGTGTTCTTTATGGCGAAATAAATATCTGAATCTGAATCTGAAACTCGCAGTACACACCACACTACACTATACTACACAGCCTCGGTAGCTCAGTGGTGCGGTCGGTCGACTGTCGATCGGATCATAAGCACACCTGGGCTCGGTTTATTGGTTGGATGGATGAGTGATTCCCTTCGGTCGTGCCAGCTGCACTGAACTGGACGCAAAACATGAACTATTTCAATAGTCGTTTCAATCGAGCTTTCATTCAGTGCGATGGTACCAACCCGGGCGGGTTAAACCCTACCACCTAGCAAGGTGAGAAGGGAAGGGACCTACAGTTTTACGTGGAATCCGAACCACGGTCTGCCTCCAATGGTCGAGCGGTCACCCATCCATCCACTGACCGCGCCCACGGTTGCCTATGATCACGACTGACTGCACCGGTTAAAATAACATTTCTCATACATTTGACAGCAGTTAACGGGTAGCTATATTTTAGATGTCGGTGAAATGGGCCGCCAGTGAGGTAAGATATTCTCAAAACTTAAGCCTCTACTCCTCGGGTCATCTGTACCGTAGGATTGATGCAGACATAATGAAAAGTAAAAGATAAGTATAGGGAATGTTCTAGGTTTTCAATCTACAGTGCCTTACTTGCTGCTTGATCGATTGAATCTTGTTCGAATACTTTGCGAAACGTGGTTGTCGGTGTTGTGCTGTAATTTACCAGAGTTCTTGCAGCACAACACCGATTACTCTGCTTACCCCGATTGTCGGGATTCAGCGTGTGTGATATGATGATGATGAGGGTTATCTTTAGTGAACCAAAACGTTTGAAACAGCAAGTTTTTTAACTTCGCTCGATAGAAAAAAAATCCAAATATTCCTCTATTTTTACAGCAATTTCTATTGTAAGAATATAAAGAATTGATGTATATTTTTTATAATTTTTCTCCAAATACAATTTTATATTCTTTAGTGAACCATAATTTAAAAAAGTCACAAAGCTAAAGTATCGTAAGCGCCTTGTGGCGATTCCATCCCTCTCTAGTAAAGAGGAAACTGCCTAAAGAGAAAACGAGGTGGCGCCGCCCCTATCCCCGCCCCCCATTCCGCTGAGCGCATGACGTCACTATGAGTGGAAGAGGCTTAAGAAAACGCACTCGCATTCGTCCAGTGCATTTTCATAACTTGTTTCAGGTTGGAGAAGAAACGAGAGATGAACATGCTGGACGGTCAGACTGCGCAGACTTACTGCAAACGGAAAGTTTCTAAAACGCAGAACATCTCCGAGATGGCCCTCAAGCAGTCCAATGCGAGGTAACTCATCAAAATTACTACAGCACCCCTTACTAGAAGGTGTGGAACTAAACTTGCGATGGTTTCACCGAACATATCAGGGCCCATCGGCCGTAGAGGACGGTGTTAATCGAGGGCGGGACTAGCGAGTGGCCACTCTAAATTTCCCGCGCATGCTTCACGTTTCGGCTCGCATCAAGCCCTCGTCAGCTAGGACGCGGGGAAACTCCAGTCCCGCTCTCGACCTCCCTCTCTCTACCTATCCATATTCTGTCGGATGCTTCCAGTGAGGTTTTCGAAGCTCAAGGCTCAAATTTCTGCCGACTGGGTTGGTACCACTGTACTGAATGTAAGATGGCCGCATAGCAGCCTCATGTTTTCCTCTAGTCCAGTATAGTCAGCAATTCAATGGAATGTCTCCGGTATGGCACATACCTTATCGGAGTTGATATTGGCTGGTCGGAGCATGTGCTTTGGCCCCTCCGACTCAGCCAACTATGTCGTTTACATTAAAAAAAAGGCAGCCAAGTGCGAGTCGTTGTGTTCACGTGTTCAACATTCACGTGTTGTGTGCGGGCATCCGGTTCGAGTGCAATAAAAAAAAATTTAATAATATATTTGTAATTGACAGCATGACCCAGCAGCGCGACACCCCAGAATCGCCCGAGGAGGGTTGGGGGTTGGGTGTGGTCGGGGGCGGACTGCACTCTGTCAAGTGTCAACCGGCGCCGGTCTCGGCCGGCAAGATCACGGCGCAGGACCTCGCCAACGAGCTGATGTACCTGCGGCTCGATCAGAACAACCTCCTGGCCGACAAGAACAAGGTACACTTGAGCGCGAGGGTGTGTAAGGCTCAATTCACACTGGGACGGCAGCGGCCGGCGCGGCAGGCTCGCGTAGTCGCGCGCGGGCGCCAGGCACCTCGGACTGATGCAATTGTCTCGTGGCGCAGATAGCCGAGAAGGAGAGCGTGGAGTGGATCACGTCTTCGAGCGAGGAGTACCTCAGCCGCTCCAACCACAGCTGGCGGAGCTCCGACACTCAGCACTCCACCGACAACACTTCCGCCGTCTCCTCTAGGTATGACCGACAGAACGATTCCTCTTTAACAGCCATCTTTTTTTTTTTGTAAACTAGCATGGGTGGCTTTGCCAAAAGACCAATGGTATAGTCGACAGAGCCAAAATCACCTCTCCTCGCGAAACCACGCTCAATTAGGTGCCATGCCAGCAGATTTGCGGACTGTTCCTAGGCTGTCTAGCCCGTTAATACGATGCTTGAAGACACCCAGGTTAAAGGATTCAGGAAATACACTCGCCGGAAGACAGTTCCACACTCAAGCGGTGCGACAAAGAAACGATTTAGAGAACCGATGGGTTCTCAAAAGCCCAATGTCAACAAGAAAAGGGTGCTGAGTCTAAATTCACACCTCATTTTATTATCCGACTACGGCGAAGCGAAGGATTGTGTTTGGTATTTCCGTATGTATGTATGTATTCATGTTTACTAGTTCCCCTGTGGAGCTCAAACACCTGAACTTATTTTAACAAGTGAAGTATCATTGGATTTGTGGTGATAGTTCGGGTAACATAGGATAAGTGAAATCAGTAAAAAAATCAATAAAGCTGCCGGCTCTTATTGGTTGGACTGGCTCACTCGGCTGACCCACCAACGTTGTTCAGATCTCACAATAACTTTGGACTGAATATTTAGAAACTGTTGACATTTTATTATTTTAGCCAAACCTTGTATATACTCAAAGACTCCAATGATAGTGCCATTCGAGCATTACCCAACACATCTCTATCAGGTGAACTGGAATCAAGGCTCGACTTCTACAAATCATTTGAAGTTACCCGCACCTATAGAACCGGTCTGGGTATAATAGATAAATAAATAAATAAAATAAAACTTCTTTATTTCGGACAAATTCGTCCATAACTACACAAAACGACATCAATACACAAAAATAGACAAAAAAAATTAATAAAAAAAATACACAAGAAAAGAAACATTACAGACAAGTTTCGTCCATCCACTCTCGCCTCCGTAAACATCCCCGAGGCACTGCAGAACCGCAAACAGCAAAGTCTCATAAAGACATACTGAAAGATTTTGCTAAGAAGGACATGAAGTAAGGTTTCAAACTGCACGCATTGAACCTAGAAATGCAGAATCACTGGCTAATTGTGGGTGACCTCTGCATACCTCCTGAATTTTTTTATTTTTTTTTTTTTTGGAAACTGACACGGTTGGCTACATCACCTACAACATCCGTGATGTCAGCCCATAACACCGGGTGAACTAGGTGCTATGTCAGTGCTTCCCTTCATTTCGCGCCGGCTACACTGAACTGGACGGAAAACACGTACTATTTACATAGCCGTTTCGACCGACGTTTCGCTCAGTGCGGTGGTACCAATCCGGCCGGGATAAACCCTACCACCCAGTAAGGTAAGAAGGGAAGGGACCTACAGTTTAACGTGGAATCCGAACCACGGTCAGCCTCCAACGGTCGGGCAGTCACCCATCCAATAACTGACCGCAACACTGAGCTTCCGAGGTTGACGATCCCTTAGTCGACTTTTACGACATGCGACGGGGAGAGATGCAGTGGGGCTATTCTTTTTAAGTACCGACCCCACACAGTACGAGCATTGAAGTGGAAATCCATAATGTACAACTGATCCCCCGAACTGAACTGATTAAGTTTTACCTAAATGTATTCATTGGTGTACATTATTTCAGTACTGCACTTGCAGTTGCAGACTATACTACTTTGTTTTATTTTTCTTTCAATGAGAATAATACAATAGATGTTCTGTGGAGAGACGTTTCTAGAGTGTCGTGATGCTTTTGTTTTCACCGAGGCTATAAAAGACCTGTCGCGGCTTCTTCTGGATTCTTTCGGACACCAACCTCTAAATGAAACAGTTGTATATTTCTTTCAACTCATAATAAACAGACGTGAACCTCAATCTGTGCTTTAGGGGTGTACTTTGTGGGAGAGCCTCCAGGCCTGCGGGTGTCCACATTTATTCAAGTTGGAACCCATAAGAACTAAGCCAGATGGCACAGAGAACAAAGTTGAGTGGTGATTCTTAAAAGTTAGAAATAATTGTCCGACTAGCGGTACAGTACTGTTATGAAAATGTTTGCAGGAAATCGTCCCCGCAAGCGTACCAGCGAAGTCTCTCCACCACCACGCTGGAGCCGGGTGGCGGCGGGCGGGCGCTGCTGAGTCTGCCGCCCGTGAGGAGAGACCCGCGGCACCACGACACACCGCAGCGCAACTCCAATCCCTCAGGTAAAGGTCGCTCGTTCTAACCTGAAGCGTACAAATACATTCACGCATGACGGTGAGCATTATTTTTTTTTTTTATGGAAACTGACACAGTTGGCTACATCACCTACAACATCCGTGATGTCAGCCCATAACACCGGGTGAACTTGGTGTCATAACTGAACATATTTTTTCTATATTGTAATTGGATTTTCAAAATATTTTTATTAGCATATCGTCACTCAGCGTGTGAGCGTTTACTGCTGGACATACGCCTCTCCAATTTCAGTAAAAACAAAGTATCTGAAGACACCATCAGCACCCCATCAATTAATTCTTTAAAAAACCAATTAGACAAAAAATAACAAAAATACTTCAAACAATGCGCTTGTATCATCAATAACACATAAATTTAAAAACATAATACACGCACCATCTGTCAGTGTTTAAAATAAATAAATAAAATAAAAAAAGGCTTTCCTCGATGATCGCAATTGAATAGATGGCTACAAGGTCAAACATTTTATGACCTGAATTTTTTTAATATTATTATGTAGATGACTTTATTTTATTTAGCGCTATAGATATTTATTAATAGAGCTGAGTACCCTAATGTAGGTACTATTTAAATACTTTAATAATTTCAGTAACAAACTGACGATGCCGCAAGTATATATAAGTTTACGCTGGATCTAAAACTGTATTTCAATGTGTGCTAATAAAATTTTGAATTTGAATTTGATCGTTAAGATCATCACCCCGATTCATATAATGCCCCTGCTTCTGATAATAAGACTGAAGATCAAGTTAAGTTTAACCAATGAACTATCTCAAATTGCCTGCACGCACAGTGGTGCAACTGGCCGGTTCGCGGGTGATCGACGTGAGCGGAACGCACGGACGCACCGCGGCGACGGTGCCCGAGCCTCCAGCCCGAACTGTCCGACGCACGCAGCGGCGCACCACCGAGGAGGTGGACGCTGCCAACAACAGCCTCGCGCATGAGATCAAGAGGTATGTACATTCGCATCCAAATATAGAATGCTATCGAACAAAATATTACCCGTATTTTCTTTAACCGCACAGGCCCCGGCGCGAGCTCATCTCCATAAAATTTTGGTGATATTCGCGCCCGCAATTCAAGGAGAGTAAAAAAATGTTTTTTTCGGAAAAAAATATACGAACACCTATAGCAAATTTTTCCATGCTTGTAATCGTTGTTTTGATTCCAAATTGTGAGTTGAACATTGCACTTCACAAATAAGTATGAGAAGCATAACCTGCTTCGTTTCAATTTCACGCACTTGTGAAGGGATAAAAACCTCCAATAATAAAAAAACAAAAAAAAAACGAAAACAAACAACCAAAAATACTTCACAACAATACACTCATAAATTGAAAAACAGAATACACGCACCAATAAAAATATGTATTGTATATTTTCAGTGAAGACGACAAAAAAGTCGAAATATTTGAATTAACCAACCTGTGTACATTTTATTAATAATATTAATATATAAAAATGCATTTAAAAGAAATATTTTGTAAATAAAAATAATTTATTTCCAATAAAACACATTCACTTTGAAATTCACGCACCAAAGTGTGCGCCGACGGTGTTAAAGGTAAGGCAGATAGACGGACAGACTATATAGTCTTAGTAATACGGTCCCGTGCGATACGAAACCATAAAAACTATGGGTTCTGCGCATAGAGGTGACTACGACATATGGCTGTGCCAAGCATGTCTGGCGAGTATGACAGGCTATGGTTATAGTGGCAGGAGAGATGAGCGAAGCAAAAATTTCTACCCAGATTTATTTTATTTTATTTATTTATTTTAAGCACTGACAGCTGACAGCTGGTGCGTGTATTCTGTTTTTTAATTTATGAGTGCACTTGTATTGTTTTTAAGTATTTTTGTTTGTTTGTTTTTTGTTTTGTTTTTTTTTTTGTCTAATTGGTTTTTTAAAGAATTAACCGTGGGGGCGCTGACGGTTTCCTCAGATAATTTGTTCCAGGCCCTTACGACCCGGTGCGTCAGAAAATGCTTTCTGGGGTTGGTTCTATGTGTGCCATAAAAGTATTTGTTTGCTTCGGTCGGCAGAGCGACATCGGATCTCGTCACACCCAACCTCGACGCGTCGGTCGGTCAGAAGCGCAAGAGCGCATCCGTGTCGTCGGTGGAGACGGCGCTGCGGCGACGCAACTCGGACCCGGCGGCGGGCCGGCTGGACATGGTGGTGCCGAATCCTCACGGGCCGATGCACAGGAGATACCCGCGCACGGACCCGCGCACCGATCCGCACTCCGAAGACTACATCGGCAATGTCGCCAATGGCATATTTAAGATCGCCGGTCATAGGTATGCGTTAACGTTTTGTATGTGTGCACTCTATACAATATGGAGTGTACAGGTGTTTCAGCCATCTTTATTTATAATTTTACTAAGGAAGGTGTCGAACTGAGCTTGCGATGGCTTCACCGAACATATCCGGGCCTGTTGGCAGTAGAGGAGGGTGTCAATCGAGTTCGGAACTAGCGAGTGGCCACTCTGTGTAGTTCTCCAGCACGCGTTACGTTTCGGCTCGCATCAAGCCATCGTCAGCTAGTCTGCGATGGCTAGGACGCGGATGGTTCTCGACCTATTTTCTTTCTCCTGCTCTCGGCCTATTTTCTTTCTCCCGCTCTCGACCTATTTTCTTTCTCCCGCTCTCGACCTATTTTCTTTCTCCCGCTCTCGGCCTATTTTATTTCTCCCGCTCTCGACCTATTTTCTTTCTCCCGCTCTCGACCTATTTTCTTTCTCCCGCTCTCGGCCTATTTTCTTTCTCTCGCTCTCAACCTATTTTCTTTCTCCCGCTCTCGACCTATTTTCTTTCTCCCGCTCTCGACCTATTTTCTTTCTCCCACTCTCGGCCTATTTTCTTTCTCCCGCTCTCGACCTATTTTCTTTCTCCCACTCTCGAGCTATTTTCTTTCTCCCGCTCTCGACCTATTTTCTTTCTCCCGCTCTCGACCTATTTTCTTTCTCCCACTCTCGACCTTAACTAACTTAACTAACTTGGTGAACTGTCATTGCAGGTTCCGCAAAGTGTCCCGCTCCACCAAAGGCGACACCTGCACGTTCTGCCGCGAGGCTATCGACGCGTTCGTCACGCCCGGCCAGCGCTGCGTCGACTGCAAGCAGCTCTACCACACCAAGTGCATCCAGAACATGAGCGTCATGGCGATGCCCTGCGGCGCGGTCGCGTTCGCCGGCCGCCGCAAGTATCGGAAAGCGCTGAATACGGCCGCGGAGCACGCGAACAAAGCAGCAATACAGAAGTTCAGCCTCACGGGAACGTCGGAGTTCACGGACCGGACGGATAAGATAATATCGGACGGGAACGAGCTGAAGCAGATGCAGGGATTCATCGCGAAGAAGATTAGCAACATGGACGCCGAGACGAAGAAACAGTCGGAGGTGCGTAGCGTATTGTCTAAAACTGACACGGTTTGTTACATCACCTACTGCATCCGTGATGTCAGCCGATAACACCTTGGTGAACTAGGTGCCATGTCAGTGCTTCCCTTCGACCGTGCCGGCTACACCGAACTGGACGGAAAACACATTTAAATAGCCGTTTCGACCCCTGTCCCCCTGTGAGCCGCGTGGTATCTTGACTAACACATAACCCCCCCTAATGTATTTATTTGGATCAAGCATTAAAAGTTGTGAACATACCACAGCGTGATACTTTGACAATCCCCTCCTTCCCCCCAAAACGGTCTCATTGTATGGGTACGGTCCCATATAATTTAGATTTTGATATAATGTGACAAAATATGCAATATCTCTCTCATCTGGCTTTAACTTTCCTGAATTTTCAAAATCATTCAAACTATAGCAATAGTGCCCAAGTGCGAAAACTAAAAACAAAAAAAAACAATCATTCATTATCTGAAAAATAAACTGATATGAACACATCAGCCAAAGCTGCTTGTTCATTAAAAAAAAAAAAACTTACCGATACGATCTTGCCGCAGGTGGACAGGGTATTCAAGCACGCGCTCCGCGCGTTCAAAGACAACCTCGTCGAGACTTACAGCGTGGTGGAGACGCGCGGCTCCGCTCTCAAGTACAAGGACCTCATCGCGAACTTCCTGCACGTGATGGAGACGGTGTGCCAGCGCGAGGGCTCCACGTTCCCCATCACGATGGGCGTCAACGCGTTCAGGGGCTACATGGACGAGTTTATGAACGAACGGCACGACCTGGACAAGACGAGGACCAAGAGGAAGAAGGATAAGAAACGGAAGGTGAGAGGTTTCGGATGTTGATTTTAGTTGCAGTAGCGTTTGATGTGTGCCTTACCGCCATGAACGTAGAAGGAAGAAACTGACAAGGTTGGCTACATCACCTACACCATCCGTGATGTCAGCCCGTGATAACACCGGGTGAATAGGCGCTATGTCAGTGCTTCCCTTCATTTCATGTCGGCTGCACTGTACTGGACAGAAAACACAAACTATTTACATAGCCGTTTCACGACCGGTGTGCGGTGGTACCAACCCGGGCGGGATAAACCCTACCACCTAGTAAGGTATGAAGGGAAGGGACCCACAGTTTTACATGGAATCCGAACCACGAGTCAGCGTCCACCTGAACGGTCACCCATCCAAGTACTGACCGCGTCCTGCCCCTGTACCGGCGTTACTCACTCACCGATGTATGAGAAACGATCTCACTCATCCAATCAGAAGGCGTACGGTGAGGCAACCGGCCCGGCTATTGCTTGAAATATGCGAGTAGTTAGCGAGTGAGATAACGCCGGTAGACCCGCAGGTGTGCCTAACAACAGTCGGCTGACAATTCTGCTTATTTTTTATTGCCTTGTAAAAGGAAGAGGTGTCTGTTTAGTAGTCAATGTCAGAGGCCTTACTAGAAGTTATACTTCCCACTCTCGACACCTTGGAACCTCGACACCTTGACCCCTCAAGGGCAGCACCGCACAATATGTACCGTGTGGGGTCGGTACTTAAAAAGAATAGCCCCACTGCATCTCTCCCCGTCGCATGTCGTAAAAGTCGACTAAGGGATAAGAAAATTCGTCAGCCTCGGTAGCTCAGTGGCGCGGTTGGTTAGTCAACTGTTATTAAGCAACGCTGAGCGCGGTCAGTGATTGGATGGGTGACCGCTCGACCGTTGGAGGCTGACCGTGGCTCGGATTCCACGTTAAACTGTAGGTCCCTTCCCTTCTTACCTTACTAGGTGGTAGGGTTTATCCCGGCCGGGTTGGTACCACCGCACTGAACGAAACGTCGGTCGAAACGGCTATGTAAATAGTTCGTGTTTTCCGTCCAGTTTAGTGTAGCCGACATGAAATGAAGGGAAGCACTGACATGGCACCTAGTTCACCCTGTGTTATGGGCTGACATCACGGATGTTTTGGTGATGTAGCCAACCGTGTCAGGATCGATAAAAAAAAAAATTAAAAAAAAAATATGTACATAAAAATAATTGACCTAGGAAGATCTATTGTGACTACTCAAAAGTTTATAGCTCACCCCCAAGTCCGATTTCCGCTACGAACCGAGTTATATTCTTGAGGTTGAGGGCCTGTATTTGGCATGGATTAAAAATATAACCCCCAATAATATGGCTTCTACTGTGAATGAGCACTTCACGCATTCACAAAGGATGTGTATGGGCGTTTCGACCACTTTTATACCTGCACAAAGAACGTTTCTAAAGGTTAACAATTTGCTTCAGGTGGACGACCCGATCCAGTTCGCGGGCCACACGTTCATCCTGTCGATGATCAACATCCCCACTGAGTGCGAGATCTGCAAGACCTTCTTCATGTGGCCCATCGAGCGCTCGCTCATCTGCCAGACCTGCAAGCTCGCCTCGCACAAGAAGTGCTATATGAGGGTACGCACTCGATACTAGAGGTTTTTTTTTGTGTAATCCGGTATGGGACCGTTGGAGTAACCGTGTCCTACACTGGCGGCCGTGGTGGGGCGACGACATCCAGTACGTCGGCGGGAAGCAGTGGTTCCGTATAGCTGAAGGCCGGGAGGACTGGAGGAAAATTGGAGAGGCGTATGTCCAGCAGTGGACGCTTACACGCTGACTGACTGACTGAGTCGGAGGGAACAAATCGCATGCTCCGACCAGCCAATATCACCTCCGAGAAGGTAGGTGCCATACCGGAGACTTCCCTGGATTGCTGGCTATACTGGACTAGAGAACGCAGCCGGGGCTGCTATGCGGCCATCTGAAATCCAGTACGGTGGTACCAACCCAGTCGGCTACGATTTGAGCCTACCACCTAGTCAGTAAAGATATTTAGTAATTTCATACTACCCACCTATATGCACCATGCCGATGATATTCTGATTATGTCAGTCAGTCAGCGTGTAAGCGTCCACTGCTGGGCATACGCCTCTCCAATTTTCTTCCAGTATGTACCTACCTGTAACCACTGGCGGCTGGCCCTAAAGTGCGCTCGTGCGCCGCACTACCATACCACGAGAAGTCTTCACTTCACTCAACATAAATAATACCTTACAATATACTACATTAAAACCATAAAGATCGTACTCCAAATAAATACGAATGTGAATTCGACCTTATTTTATAGATCGCAAGGCACGTTTTTGCGAGTAAACGCGCGCGCCGTGCGGAATATACATCGCACGCAGGTCTCCCATACTGAATGTATGGGGATCGGCAAAATACCGCTGGCGCGTGAGACCGAAGATACTTCATAGAAACAGTATGGGCCGAAAGGATTTCTGCGTGCGGCGCACGAGCGCCAAACAAGGACGCTATATCGTGAATAGCCGCGCGTGCGACACGTCGCGTCGCGAGCGATTCGTTTTGCACGAGTCCGTCTTACAAACTCTTTGCCGTCTACCTCAAAGCGAACGGTCTACCTCGAAGCGAGTCAGCGCGCTGTCATGCATGTGATGTGGTCACATACCCGTTAGAGCAGCAACATGCATACATGCCAGGCCGCTCAACAGAATCTGCACTACATGCAGTAGTGCACAAAATTGAGCAGGCTCTAGAAAACAAAATGTCAACCCTAGGCGTCTTCATCGACATAGAGGGCGCGTTCGATAAAACGACCTTCGGAAGTATTGGGCAGGCTCTGACACAGTATGGTGTTGATTCCACAATCAGTGGCTGGATAGAAAACATGCTGAAGCTCAGAGCGGTTCAAGTGACGGTGGCAGACACAACGAGGGCTCTAGTCGCTAGAGGCTGCCCACAGGGAGGGGTGTTGTCACCGCTGTTGTGGGACTTTGTGGTGGACGGCCTCTTAAGGCGCCTAAACGAGGCCGGGTACTACACGGTCGGCTATGCGGATGACATTGCCATCCTCATAAATGGGAGCTTCGAAACGATACTGTGTGAAGTGATGCAAGGGGCTCTCAAGATCATTGAGGACTGGTGCAAGGAACAATCTCTGTCGGTGAACGCGAAGAAGACAGAGATGGTTCTCTTCACGAACAAAAGGAAGCTCGGGAACCTTAGATACCCGACGCTTAATGGGACAATGCTAACAATGTCAGAGCAAGTCAAGTATCTGGGCATTATTCTTGACAATAAACTCAACTGGAGTAGGCACTTGGACCAAAAAATACAAAAAGCAACCGTCTCATTCTGGCAGTGTCGCAGGCTGCTGGGAAAAACGTGGGGTGTAACCCCCAAAATTACTCAGTGGATGTACACTGCCATAGTGAGACCGATGCTATCTTACGGAGCCGTGGTCTGGTGGCCCAGATCCAAACTGCGGACCACAACGATGCAATTAGAGAAGCTGCAGAGGCTTGCCTGCATAGGCATTACGGGCTGTATGCGCACAACACCCACGGCCGCCATTGAAGCCATGCTCTGTCTGACGCCGCTGGACCTATTTGTCAGACAGGAGGCAGCGGCGTCCGCACTAAGGCTCAATGCGCTAGGACTATGGAAAGGGGACGAACCGGTAAAGCACACAAGTGTCCTGAACACTATGTGCAATGAACTACCCCTATTAAGGGCAGGTTCCGATCGGATACCCACCACCCACGTCTTCGAAAAACATTTCGAGGTCATAATAGGACCAAAAACCCCTGGCCCATCTAGTGAGACGGAACTCAGAATCTTCACAGACGGGTCACGGACAAGCAGCGGAACCGGTGCGGGCATTTTCTCACTGGAGCTGAACATCAACAGATCAGTACCACTTGGTGCACACTCAACCGTTTTCCAAACGGAAGTAATCGGGGTGCTTCAGGCGGCAACCGCTGTGACTGAGATGGGCGTATCAGGGTACATTATCAAGATACTCTCAGATAGCGCAGCGACTCTTATGGCACTGAAGAGCAAGAGGTGTACCTCAGGCCTAGTGCTACAATGTCGTGGAGCCCTGGAGAAGGTTGCAGGTAATAATAACAAGGTGATCCTCCAGTGGATAAAAGGCCACAACGAAGACGACGGAAATGACAGCGCTGATGACCTCGCCCGAAGAGGATCCAGAACTATACCTATAGGAGCGGAACCCGTGATAATGCCGTCAGCGAGCACACAGAGATCTTGGTTGCACGCGTCGACATCACGGAAACACAGGGACAGATGGAAGGGCCTCTCAGAGTGCAGACAGTCGAGAGCTGCCCTTCCTAAACCAGACCGAAGGCTGGCTCGGAAGCTTATCAACCTGGCCCGGGCTAAGCTAAGAATAGCCGTTGGTCTGATGAGCGGTCACTGCTCACTAAATAAACATCTACACACGATGGGTATTACGGATAGTCCACTATGCAGAGGATGCTTGGCGACGGATGAAACGGCCGAGCATGTTTTGTTGGAGTGCAGTGTGCTTGACAACCAACGAAGGGACATACTCCGCTCCCCATCTTCCGTTGCGGCGGTCTGCAGACACCCCGGTCGACTTGTGGCTTTCATGGAAGACATAGGCTGGCTGGGGTAGCTGGAGCCTGCGGGGTTTTGCACGAAGGTCCCCAACCAAGCGGGATTAGTTTGCAGGCCTAGAGCCAACCCCAAACCTAACAACAACAACAACAACAACCCGTTAGCGCGCGAATATTTAAAATGGGATATGGTTAGGTTTTGTGCTTTCTGTCACGTGATACTGTGAATTAAGTGGTGCCGATATTTGCCTAAGCGTTGGTTAAAGGTAAGGCTTTACAATCAGGTAATCCCGGGTTAATTCCTACGTTTCAAATGCTTTTATTTTTATATATTTTTTTGAAGTATTTTTGGGACATTACTACTGTTTTCTTTTTGAAAGCTGCAGTAGTGTTGTGATCTATGGGTGTATTCATAAAGGTACTAAAAATAAGTTAAAAAACTTGTTTGGATTTTTTTTCTTGTTTTTTGCAACTCATTGAGTGTCTTGAGAATATTCATACTAGGTAGGTACGTACATAATAAAACGCAGGCGTTTAAAAAATTCGTAAGTCCCGATCTTAAAATAACTTGACAGGAATGTGTTGGGAAATTTGGTAGGTATTTAAGTAGGTAGGTACTTAGCGCACTACCGGTCACTGAAGTCACCAGCCGCCACTGCCTGTAACACACAATAGTACACACACAGCCTGTAGGTTATATTGGAATGCAGCTATGGTTGTAGGTATTAAAAAGTGTTATATCTTCTTCCAGGTGTCAACGCAATGTCGCAAAGACAACACGACGTCATCGGCGGCCATTGTAGGCGCACTGGGGGCCGGCGGTCGAGAGCACATGCACCACGGCGTGCTGTCACGCAGGGGCAAGGTGTTCGGTGTCCCCATCCACGAGCTACCGACCGGGGAGGGCAATATACCGGCTGTGGTGGACCGACTGATCACGACCGTCGAGATGACGGGACTTTATACGGAGGGCATTTATCGAAAGAGCGGAGTTAGTTCGAAGGTAAGTCTTGATTTCCTCACTGAATTAAGTGAAAAAAATTACAACAAAAATATGATTTATTTGAATAGGACTTAGACCGCCTTGCCAACCCCATATCGTACTTATTAAAACATTCTCCAAAACATCTCTAAGCTCTGAGGGCAATTTTTTCTTCAGGCAGGGGAAGTACGAATACGGCGATCGGATTGGCCAAATGATACATATACTAGGTCGGGTCATAAGTTCTGTCACAAATACTTTATTAAATAAATTGTACGACTTTTTATGTTAGTTTAAAATATATATATATAAAGAAAGGCAGATTAAAGTAGATTAAAATTTTATGAAAATTATTCGAAAAACCCTCCCAGATTTTGAATACAGACTCTCAACCTGCGTGGCCAGTTGTCGATCCCAGCACGCACGACGTTCGTGTCTACATCAGCCGCTGGTTTAATCAGGGATGCTTTGAGAGACTCCAAATTCTGGTGAGGTTTAGCGCAGACTTTCTCCTCCAAATGTTGCCATATTTTGTAATCCAATGGTTTCAAGTCTGGGCCGGAGGAGGGCCATTCTTGGTACCTGATGAAGTCGATTCCATGGGCGGTCAGCCAATTTTGCGTGCTTGCTGCCCTATGAGCTGGCACAGAATCTTTTTGGTATACCCAGTGTCTGTTTTCGAGCATTTTGTGAGAAAGTGGTTCCACAATGTTTGAAAGCACCGTATTTTGATACACAACGGCACTGGCTTTTACACCATTCTCACAGAAAAACACCTCAGTTAGGCCTGAATATGAGACTTCAAGCCAAACCATGAATGATGAGGGATGATGCCCACGCTGGACTCTCGGGATACGCCTGCTCACTTCTTCACTGTTGTGGGCATAAACTTTATCATTTTGTTTGTTGCAAGTTTGTTCAACGTAAAAAAAATTTTTTTTGAAAAAAGTATTTCGCGGTACTTTTTTCCCACGTACCGCCTTAACAAAGGCCGAGATATTACTATCCTTATTTTTTTCAGACGCTCATAAACAAAATGTCCTATTATCTTTCACTATGCTCGTAGTCCAAGGTGTTCATTTAATACTCTTTTGACCGTGGTTCTGCTTAACCGCATCTGCAGAACTAACAATGTTTGCTTGCGCGCGGGATTTCATTGGATTCGCGCCCTCACTGCCTTGATGACCGCCGGTGTCCTAACCGTGCGAGGCCAGCCGCTCCTCTTGCCATCTTGGAAGCTCGAATCTTCACTGAATAGTTTGATTATACGATAAACACACCTCAGTGTTTTTTTTTATTTTTTTTTTAAGTTTGAAAATCTTAGTTTTCGCGAAACCGCAGTGATGCAACGCAAGAACTGCGATTCTGTCTTCTTTTTGCGTCCACCCTATGTTTTAAGATGGAGTAAGTTAATTTTATTTTTTATTTTTAAAGATGCAAAACGTTCCTAATTTAAAATCAATCAAAACATTTCTAGCCAGTATTCGAAATTTGAAAATAATAAGGCTGTGACAGAACTTATGAACCGACTGCGTATGTGGACCCAACTTAAGGACAATGTTCCCATGAGAACTTGTTTTTTTTTTTTATTATTTATGGACAACCGGCACTGGTCGCTTTGCTCAAAGGACGATTAAGACACAGCCAATAACACCACTCCTCGCGAAACCACGCTAAGAGAGGCCATGCCAGCTACAAGGCGGACAAAGAGGTTGTCTAATTTATTAATGCGCATTTTGAAGAGTCCCAGGTTATAGGTGGTTGGGAACACGCTCGCCGGAAGACCGTTCCATATTTTGCAGCACAACACCGATTACTCTGCCAGGATTCAGCGTGTGTGATATATATGTATGTACGTATGACATAAGAACGATTTCGAAAAGCGATGCGTTCTCGGAAGTTGTGTGTCAAATGTCAGAAAAAAAAATTACTATTAGAATGTAAATAGCTTCAAAAAATTTCATTAAAATATAAACAAGTGCACTCCGGAAAAAAAAAAGTTATATGCACAGCTTCAAGCTGTTAGTGCTATAAATATCTGTACCGTAAAATATGTGTACCGTGTGGGGCCGGTACTTTAAAAGAATAGCCCCACTGCATCTCTCCCCGTGTATGTCGTAAAAGGCGACTAAGGGATATGACTCCCTTCTTATATTACTAGGTGGTAGGGCTTAACCTGCCCGGGTTGGTACCACCGCACTGAATGAAAGGCCGGTCGAAACGGCTATGCAAATAGTTTGTGTTTTCCGTCCAGTTCAGTGTAGCCGGCACGACCGAAGGGAAGCACTGACGTGGCACCAAGTTCATCCGGTGTTATCGGCTGACATCACGGATGTTGTAGGTGATGTAGCCAACCGTGTCAGTTTCCATAAAAAAAAAAAAAATTTAATAAATAATAAAATAATAAAAATTAAAAAATTAACAACATATGCTTAGTTACATTGCTTCGTTGCGCTTGCGCAGGTGCGTGAACTGAAGCGGCTCCTGGACGAGTGCCCGGAGGAGGGGGTGGAGTGCCTGGACCGGTACCCGGTGCACGTGCGCGCGTCCGTACTCAAGAGCTTCTTCCGCGACATGCCCGAGCCGCTGCTGACCTTCGAGCTGTACGACGACTTCATACTCGCAGCGCAGCTCAGCGACCCGCAGGTGACGACCCTCTAGTGCGCAAACAGCTCGTGCGCGAAGTCACCACAGATTATAAGTGGGAATACATTTGTCAGCCTCGGTAGCCAACGCGGTTGGCTACATCACTTACAACATCTGCCATGTCAGTGCATCCCTTCATTTCGGCGGACGGAAAACCCAACTATTTATATAGCCGTTTCAACCAACCTATCATCCAGTGCGGTGGTACCAACCCGGGCGGGTTAAACCCTACCACCAAGTAAGATTAGGAGGGAAGGGACCTACAGTTTTACGAGGAATCCGAACCTCGGTCAGCCTCCAACGGTCAGCGGTCACCCATCCAAGTACTGACCGCACCCAGCGTTGCTTAACATTCAATAGCGACAGTTGACTGTCTGCACCACTGAGCTATCGAGGCTGACGAGGCTATATTTTGCAGCTTACTTTCTCTCCAACCCTAAATGAAACGTATCCCCTTTGACAAAGATTTATACATGCTTGTGCCACTGTTCAAGTGACCTGACAAGGAAGTCTCACCCAGTTCGTCATTCTTCCATATAAAATCATTTTCGATCTACAAGTGCTTGAACACGGCGGAGCAGCGATTTATTTACAGTAACAATCACAGGTGTGCTAAAACTCTTTTTCCTTTTTTCAGGACCGAGTTGCAACGCTGTTTGCTATATTGAAGAAACTGCCAAAGCCTAACTTCGATCTAGTGGAGAGATTGATATTCCACCTGGCGAGGGTCGCGCTTCGTGAAAGCCATAACAGGTATTACCCTCGTCCGTCCGTTCCAAAAGGCTTTCAAGATGGCCGCGACTTGTCCACATGACCCTTTTACCCAATTTTTTCCAATATCTGCGACAGACTTGGACCACATTTTCATAATCAGACCACACAATGCAATAACCGCCAAAAACTATTACCAGTATTTGGTGATGCTGTTTTAAACAGTTCACACTAGATGGCGCTATGCTATGTTGTGCTAATAGTTCGCTAATAGAAGATTTATTTTTTCTTTATTGATAATGCAACATGTGGCACCGAGTCACCCTCACCCATAACGTGTCTAACGACACCCACGGGCATTCGGACGTATGCGGGGTTTGCTAATGCCATGCCGGCCCAACAGGTGCCTATTCACGCCCCTCTTGCAAGAAGGACCCGAGACCGTGCTTGGGGGGAAATATATAGGCAGGGAGTATTCCAGAGTTTACCGGTTCTGTGGAGGAAGGATCTGCAGAACCGATTGGTACGCATCAGCGGTAAGTTCAGTGTGTAGGGATTCAATCCCTGCCCGGTGCGCGTAGTGCGGAGGTGGAAAAGGGACGGCGGGATCACTTCAAACAGCTACTCCGAACACATTTAATAAGCCATAGAACCTAAGGAGCCGACAACCCTACGCAGTTGCAGCGGCTCTAGATCACGGGACACTTCGGGGTCTCTCGACGCTGCATTGAGTCCACTGGCGCAGGCTGGTATTTGGCTCTGAGCCGTCTCTCAAATATATTTAAGCTATTTATTTAATTTCACGTGTTGGAAAGATGGAAAAAAATATTTTTTTCGCTACGATTGTAGGGAAAATATTATCTATATTTCTATGAGAGTCTTGTACCTATTGAAACAATTTATGCTTCTCAAGATAATTTAACTTGAAAGTACAATTTTCTTACTTTTCGTTATTTTTTGGAGATTTATTTAACACCTTTCCAAAGTAGTAAAATATAATTTTTTTCGCTATGTTTGTTAATTAAATATCAATACATAACATATATTTTTTACAGATTTTTCATCTTTACCAATAGCTCAATAATTCGTTTAAAGTTGACCTTTTGAGTCTTATTTGCGCCTTAACCTTTGGCTTGCCTAAGCTGGGATCCGTGCACCACCCTCAAACTGCCTAAGCACGGATCCGTGCCAACGTGGCTGGTGACTTTCGGCATTTAAATACGCACTCTTTCAATATGGGGATAAGGTTCAATTATACTTCTAAGAAAAGGTGCCCTTTTCGAAATGATTCACTTTGTCGCCAAGCTAGAGCACAGAGCATTTGTATTATTTTGTTTTCTCAAATATTGTTTTTTTTTTCTCCTTGCGTAACGAATCGCTCGCGCGAAAAAGTCGCGGCATTGTAGGGAGGCAGTGCGCGCGCGCGGCGCCGGCGGGCGAAAGGTTAAGTAATTTGTTGTTTATCATGCAGAATGGGCGCCAATGCGCTCGCGATCGTGTTCGCGCCGTGTATCCTGCGCACGAGCAAGGTGCAGCCGGCGCAGGACAGCCTGCACGACATCGCGCGGCAGACGCTCTGCATAGAGACCGTGCTCGTTGAGAAGTTGGGCGTGGTATGTGTGTCACTCTTGATCACTTGTTAGGTTTCCGTATCCCGTACGGAAGCCTATTACTAAGCCTACGTCTGTCTGTCTGTCTGTCTGTCCTACTGCTGTATCGTGGGAATCGTAATAGGTAGCCGGTTGAAATTTTCACATAATATGTGTGATATGGCGGATATAACAACAAATAATAAAATATAGAAAAGGTCAAAAATTGAGGGGGGGGGGTGAAAGAAACATGTTTTTTTAAAGTGTTTTTTTGTGTTGCGGAAACCTAGGTCCGACTCACACTTGGCTGGTTTTTTTTTTCATTTAGGTTTAGGTATCAACCACTCAAATGTCTTGTATGGGAGTTTGGTTACACTGGTCTTCAAACTAATAAGTCATTGAGCTACTTCTGCTAGCTTGTTATTCTCTGTGTCAGTCTAATACGACTGTATGTCAGTATAATACGACTGTGTGTCAGTCTAATACGACTTTGTGTCAGTCTAATACCACTGTGTGTTAATAAACGATTTTGAATTGCATTTAAACATGTTTGTTCAGGTGCGAGCGACGCTGGACGACATCATCACTCTTGAAGAGGCGTGCGACACGGCGACGCACCGGCTCTCGTCGATCCGCTCGTGGAAGGAGGGCGGCGAGCGGCGCGCGCGCGACGCCGCCGAGCCGCCCGAGGAGGAGGCGCTGCTCGTGTCGCACATACACGAGATACAGAAAGAGAAGGAGATACTCGCGAGCGCGCTGCCCGCGCTTACCAGGTACCGCTCCTGTCTATATAAGATGTTTTCATACTAACTGCAAATATTTTGGGAGGGACACATACCTATCATAATGAACATGTTAAATAAAAAAAAAACATATTTTTAATATTAGTTTTCCTCCGCGCACTGTCAAGAAGTTATAAAATTCTTTAAAAGTTCTCTCACTTTGAGGGATGTTTAATTAATTTCTGAACTCTATCAACTTGAAAGTCACCATGGGGCTGACATGGCCGAATACGGCTGAAGCCCTAAACTTAAATTAAGATTTAAAAAAACATTAGATTTCGAGAAACTTAACAAAACATGTCGATGAAAACGTGCCACTAGGTACCTAAACTAATATTGAGAGATAATTTTTTTTTGCTTAACTTGTTTATTTTTGTGGGCATTTCCCTCCCAAAATATTTGCACTTAGTATGGAGACACCGTACATCCGTGGAAACACTCGTAGAAGGAGGACAAGATGGTGCTTGGAGTAAAAAACTACATGTATATACACAGTGTTACATTAATAATACCTACCCGAATGAGGGTGAAACTGAAAAACTTTGGTTCCATGACTTTTTATTTTGAGAATAAATTTATTTGTTTAATTATTTATTTTAGACAGGCAGCCTTGGCTGATACGTCTAAATCCAGTTAAAATTTGTTGTTTTTGTCATTATCTTGGATAAAAAAAAATATTTAATTGTCGTTCTTGAGCACTCTTTTACAAATATACGGAAATTGTGTATCATTTGAAAAATCTTTATTTGTTCCTCAATATTTAATATTGTCCCCTTCAAAGTAATCACCGTCGGATATAATACACTTCTGCCAGCGTGTTTTCCAATCTTCATAGCACCTGTCATTCAGTTGATTGTGTTGCATAACGGTACCACCGATTAATGTACATATAATATGTAAGTTTATTATATACATATATATGCTTATTAAAGTATCTATGTAGTATTCGTACGTAGTTTATCATGCATATTTCTTTAATCTAACACATTGTCACAAACTATTCTTGTTCGCCTGCATGTACTTCTCCCACATCCCAAAAGTTAGTTAGAATAGAATGCCTCGCGGCATTAAGCTCGCCTGTTGTACCTAATTTTGATAAATTGGTGTTCAATAAAGAATATATACATACATACATACATTTATGGAACGCGCTTTTTGATATGGCACGTACGGTTATTAAGCGCCGTTTAGGGCCGATATCGGCCCTATATATAGGTTAAATAGATGCCTACCATATTACATTTTTTGTTTAAATTTACACTACTCTTACTAAAAGATTATTAGTCCTTGGAAAATGTCACGCAACAATTGAATTTCGTCTGCAGAGCGACCTCCGACGACGACCTACTGTCAACGGACCTGGACGAATGCGGCAGCCTAGACGACCTCAGCCAGACACCGTCCGCACGGGGGTC
This sequence comes from Nematopogon swammerdamellus, assembly GCA_946902875.1. NCBI lineage: Eukaryota > Metazoa > Arthropoda > Insecta > Lepidoptera > Adelidae > Nematopogon > Nematopogon swammerdamellus. The sequence goes on from OX336351.1 coordinate 19,355,997, forward strand.
CAATCTGCGCGCCCAGAGAACCCTACTGCACAGGCAGGTCTCATCGGACGACCCCATCATGGTGTAGCGAGCCGCGCGGGCTGTGATCTCTCTGTATTAGCGACTGTCTGCGCGTCGGTCGTTGCGTACGGATGGTGCTTAGAACGGACTCTTTTCTTGAACTGTATTGCGATTTTCGTATGAGAAATGTGTGAAAGAGACGTCGCTATACGTTGTCCGCTGATGCATGATACGGGTGGCAGCAGGTAAGGGCTATATGGTTTATTTAGTACAGGGATATACATTCGTAGGTATGTCAGGAGTGGACGCATAGACGCTGACTGTCTGACTGACTGACAGTTGTATTTTTTTTTTTATTAGACTGATACAGTTGTATTAGACTGACACAGTTGTATTAGACTGACACACAGTCATATTTAGACCGACACACAGTCGTATTAGACTGACACAGAGTCATATTAGACTGACACACAGTCGTATTAGACTGACACAGAGCATAAAGGCTAGTAGAAGTAGCACATTGACTTATTAGTCTCAAAACCAGTATAACCAAACTCCCATACAAGACATTTGTGAGTTGTGATGCATCCGAATTTTAATTTACTACCCTTAAGAGAAATTAAAGTGATTTTTTGAGCCTGATGGTTTCCGTGATAGTAATGACAGGTAAGTGATATGAGAGATGAAGTGAGCGGAGCTGCGCATACTTTTGGTACGCACGATGAGTCATCGCGCCACTTCTACTCGCTATTTATGTTCTGTGCTGTCACATGTCAGTACTAGCGATGGCCAGAGCACAGTTGACAGTTATTTTACCTCTAGCTAAAAAGTTGGCTAACCTGAACCATCTTGTATTGCCATATACGGTTTGTACGATTCCCCTGTAAGAAATATTTGAATATGACAAGCGGCGGGTGACCGAGTGGTTTGGGCATCGGCTTCTCATGCGAGAGGTCCAAGGTTCAAATCCGGTCTGCGTATACCCATGAGTTTTTTCTGATGAAAAAATTTACATGCATACCTACTACACCTGCTGCTTCACCGTTCGGAACCGGTGTAAAACTGTAGGTCCCTTCCCTTGCCCCTTACTAGGTGGTAGGCTCAAATTGTAGCCGACTGGGTTGGTACCACCGTACCGATATCAGAGCATGCACTTTTATTTATAACAATAGTTTGCGTTTCAACGATCGCGCAGTCTTTCTGTTGTATATACATTTGTATATTTAAGTAGCTCATAGACTTCTAGATATAGGAATGTAGCCTCTCGATAGTACAACAGGTATCTACACATTAATTTTATTTTCCACTACTACAGGGAAAATATGAATAACTTTTTACGTCTGTAGAACTTGAAAGCAAGTCATGCCAACCTAGCGGGAAGATACAATGACATAATGTCAGAGGTAAAATAACTATGAACAGCCTGTAGATATAGGACGACTTGCATGACGTAGATAGATTTTTTTTGTCCATAAAAAAAATGCAAAGCTGAAAATAACATGAAATATTTTCAGCTTTGGATCTATCTGATATAAAAATGTATAAGCGACGTATGTACATATTACGTACTGAAGCAACCAAAATATGCATGACAGCTGTCATGACAGAGTACAAAAAAAGTTTTAAACATATTATCACTTGCTGCTGTCACCCTTTTTAGTATTGTTATGTATTTAGGCTCAATTGCATATAGCATTATAGGATAATCCTCTGATGCCTATGTTTACACTAGTCTCACGATTGTCTCAAGAAGAAGTGATTATACATTTCCCGCGAGATTATCTTAAGATTAACGGACTCGGAGGATAATCCCGCTCCGCGTAATTGCGCCTTAATGTTTAAATGATCTCGTCACCGACGTCGCTAGGCAATATCGCAAAACATTTCAAAAGTCGACTTGTACGGACTCAGTCCGCGGAAAATGAAGTACATTCCTCCGTGATTAGTTTTGAGATCGAAACTCGTTAGCTGTGTCGCGGGAAACATATACGTTCCGTTTTAAATGTATTTGGCCGGTTGTTTCGACATTAGCATAATATTATGTAAGGTCAGTAATTTGTAGCGCTATCGTTATACAATTCTCTCTAAGGCCCACTTGCACCAACACGAATTTAACGATATAAACCAGATTAACTCGTTAAGCTAGCACCCGTTGACTGTGGGAACCGCGTTTAAATCCATAACTCGCTACTTAACTCTAAACTCGTGTTGGTGCATGTGGGCCTAAAGGTGGAAACGCACGACTAAACTCTCGTCACACTCCCTTCACGCCCAAATAAGACTTATGCGTTTTTATTTTTATATGTTAGTACTAAGCCTGTACTCGCTTTTTATATTTCTTCATTAGATAAAATGCAAAGCGGAAAATGGAGAGAAAAAATAGGCCCCGACCACGATTCTAACTTAGTGTCCGATGCCAAATACGACTTTTGTGACGACAACATAGGATTCCATAATTGGAATCGGCGGAATTGGTAACGCGGTCAACCCAGAGTTCCGGGTTCGAATCCTGGTCGGGACGTATTTTTTCTCTTCATTTTCGGCTTTGCGTTTTATCTAATGAAGAAAAAAAAAAGACTTATACAATTGTGATGTGTAACCCAATCTTGTGTGATGCGTAACCTGATGTGTAACCGAACCTTATGTGATGTGTAACCGAACCTTTTGTGTGTGTGTGACAAGATTATGTTAGTGTGTATCCACTTTTAGAACAGTCTATACTTGCCACAAAACCAACTCCAAACGTAAATTACATCTAGTATGTACATTGTACATTTAACACAGGATAACAAAAGATGGGTGTTTGTGTTGGTGCCAATTGGTAAACCTTACCAATGGGCGAGACGCGCCAGTCGTCCCTTACCTCACGTAACCTTAGCCTAAAGCTGCGTTGACACCATCAAGGTCCGCTTGCTACTTTGATTAAAAGTTCACTTTGATACCAGGTGACCGATAACATGATTCACTTGGATGCGTTTCTTCATTCTTCAAGCATTCTAGATCGAAAGATGTCGAACGAGACAGATTAGCTGCTAGACGATATCGGAATTATAACACACTTGTTCACAGAAGAGCTAAGACGGGAAAAGAAAAGGCAATCTTGCAAGAGGAGAAGTATTTGGACTCGCTCTTGGATTTCACATCCCACAGGACAGTTTCTACGAATTTGAGAGTATCCTGCTCACTTCATGTTCCTTTATTGTGAGATGCCACTTTTTTTTATGTATGTGCAGCGATAATTCTTTACCGCGTGGACCTTTTTCTATGAAATTTTTTTTATTAGGGTTACCTTAAGGGATGGTCCCATATAAATTTGGTCAAGTTCTAATGATAGGATCCATGAGAAAATAATCAAACTCTTAAATTTGCATAAATGTGTACGACAAATGGGGGAATAATTCTATACCACGCCAACCGATTTTGGTGATGTTTTTTTTTATGTTAGAAAGGTACCTCCTTTCAGGGGTTGGAGTCGGTTTTTAACTAAAAAGAGTTATGTTTTAACTCAATTGACATCCAAGTGAACTTTGAAAAGTTGAGCGCCGTCCCAAGTCTTTCGTTCCAAGCCATCAAAGTGCAATTTGATCACTGTTTCCACGATCAAAGTAGCGTCCATCAAAAATACATTGTCCAAGCGGATTTTGATGTGTGAACGCGGCTTTACCTCAGTCGTGCATCTGTATGATGGCAGTAACACAAACGCACAGTCGTTTTTGGTCACTTTATTTGGTAGCAAATTTGATAAATTCATGTAGGAAATTATTCAGTGTTAAGCGCCATTTCGGGCCGATATAGGCCCTCCGGCGCACGGTGCGTTAAGAGTTTACTTAGAGCCCTTGCGACTGAGCTGGACTCGTGGCATTTTCCATTCCATCTTTGAAAGGAACACATCGTGCGTCAGCACTTTCACGTTTTTACAGAAGATACGTATGACTTTGGTAAACTTTCTTTTTAATTAGCACTACCCCAGCATTTCGTCCATCTTCTAAAATTCTAGTTTTTTTATGTAAACAAACACGGGTGGCTGTGTCGAGGGACCAATGGTACAGTCGACAGAACCAAAAACACCTTTCCTCGCGAAACCATGCTTGGTCAGGCGCCATGCCAGCAGATTTGCAGACTGTTGCTAGCTGTCTACCCCGTTGATACGACGTTTGAAGACACCCAAGTAGTGACCTAAATGCCAAAATTCCTCTTCTTCCTGCATCATACATAAGGAACTGTGTCTATCTTCTTCTGTGTCTTGCAAAAACATAATCAGAGTTGTGAATATCAGAATGCCACCCACTGGGTAGTTAGTATTAATAGACGGTCAAAGAGCAGAAACCACCTTTGTTGCCGGAATGTTCTATACAATACTCATTATTAAACATTTTCGATGTCACTAATAGCTGCATTATGGGGAATTTTCACTGGCCGATTTTCGTCAAGCGATGAAAAAGTCATTCACGTAAACGGCAAATGGACTGGCCACTTTAGTCACCTGCGCCGAGTCACCTTGTGGCCAATATGACAAGCAGTCTACTTTTTCGGTGTGGTGTGCTGCTGCACGGGGCAGGTGACTCAAATCGGCCGTAGAAACGTCTACTCCTCGTTGACTGTTCGCTGAGAGCTGCGTGTTTGTGCGTCTGCTCTCGTCGCCGTGTCGATCACAGCGAGCATTTGGGCCGTGTGGCCTGGCGCAGCGAGTTGCTTGGTGACTAGTCGCGAGTTGTCATCACCAGTGTAAATCCCGCATTAAAGATAAGCGACCACATATCCGCATCGCACGGATCGGATGGAAACGCATCTGCAGCAATCGGAATGCCGACACGGCCGTCTTCTTCTTCTTGATGGGCATTTTCCGCATGTAGGTCGCTCTGTTTGGACCCGTTGTTCGTATGACCCCGGCTGCTACTCCATCCAGCCCAGCTCTTTCCAGAAGTTCTGCAAACGTCCGATGTCCTTGCAGGCCTCTTTGAGTGTTCTCGGGTTTTTGAGGATGTTTGCCCGCTCATTTGCCACCCCCTCGCATTGTAGTAGCATGTGGGATGGCGTTTCTTCAGCCCCCATGCAACCCCTGCACAGAGGGCTATCCTTTTTACCTATGATGAATAAGTGCTAGTTTAGTGGATAGTGTCCAGTCAAAGATCCTACCACCAATCTGATTTTACCTTTATTTGGCTGTAGTATACCCTTGGTGAGCTTACTGTTGATGGCTGGCATCGCCGCTCTTGCCTGCTTGCAGTCGTTTATTTGTGACCGCTGCTGTTGGTGTTGCTCTTTTGCGTGCATTCTGATCCATGACCTTAGTTGGTTAAACGAAGGGGTACAGACACAGCCGCCATTTGCGTTCAGGTTTTCATGACGACATCCGAACGGCGATCCGATGCGCGCTGTCCGCCCGATGCGGATGAGTGAACTCACTCATATGGCAAACCATACAAAGAATATTAAAATCAGTTTCATCCGATTCGTCTGATGCTAACATGCGGACGCTAATCTTTAGAAATCTCTTGTGGTATCAGAGACCTTAAATTTTGTTGTACAATATTGCAATGGTGACTTAATAGACTTTGGTTGGGTTGATTGTGAAATTTACCGCCTAAGCCGGTTGTATTTTTAGGTGCTTTATAAAAAGGATTTGTTTAGGTTAGATTATTATTATAATAACCTCGCCTAACCCAACCAAAATATTACAAAATTCAGCACTTTATTAAGTTGCCAAGAATACAATGAGCCTAGGTAGGCAATATAATCCAGTATAGCCAGCAATCCAGGGAAGTCTCCGGTATGGCACCTACCTTCTCTGAGGTGTTATTGGCCGGTCGGAGCATGTGCTTTGGCCCCTCCGACTCAGCCACACAACGGATTACATAAAAGAAAATTGTGAAAAGACTAAATTTACAATAGCCCATTGACAAAGACATTAGACGTTAAGACTTTGTCCAATAGCAACAATGTACAGAGAGTTGTATTTATATTTTATTCTACGACGATAGTAACCAGATGTAAATACGTATTATGTTATATAAATCTGCGAGAATGTGTTGATATAGTGATTTTACAAATAGATATTTCTAATCCAGTTCTAATAAGTATACCCATGCCAGAGAAAATTACTATGCCCATATTACTATGACCTTCTTAAAAGCAAATTTTCGAGTGAAATTGTTTAGCCTTGGTCTTCTCTGCACTCACCAGTCAGTTGTCGCGGAGATATCGTCCGCAACATGCCCCGCGCTACGTTGCAGGCACCGTTGCACGCGGCACGCAGACAATATTGCTCCCTAGTGAATTCAAGGTTTGATTTGTTATATAAATATTTCAGGAAATATTCTAAATTTCATGCAATGGAATGTCTTAAAAGTGTTAGAAAACTCTTGATACAATATTCTACATCGAACTATTATACGCTTACTTTATGCCTTCGGAATTTACGAGTGAAGTATGTATGGTTTTGAGATGAACTTAGATGAAATAATTCTCGTCTTGCTACTAAAAATAAAAAAAGGCTGTATAGCTAATGACTTATTTAGCGTTGTGATGCGTTCTCTGTTAAATATTGTAATATTTTATGATCTTTCGCGATGTCTGTTTATCACTAAATCGAAAATTATGATGCCGATGTTGCCAAAAGTATAATTATAAATATGTGAATTCACCGATGCTAAAGTCTGGTCATCATTACTTGATGCGAATATGGCAACCTTATTTAATTAATTTTATTACATAGAGCTTAGATCACCCTTAGCCTGTTTTATAGGTACTACCATTGCCGATGTTCCGAAGAACTGGCTTCCCTCATCCCTCCTGCCCCGCCGGACTCGCTCGGAACATCCATATGTTTTTGACACACAACTTCTGAGAACGCATCGCTTTTCGAAATCGTTCCTATGTCGTACGGCGAAAATATGGAACGGTCTTCCGGCGAGTGTGTTCCCCACCACCTCGGAATCTTCAAAAGGCGTGTTAATAAATTAGACAACGACCTTGTAGCTGGCATGGCGCCTCTCTGAGCGTGGTTTCGCGAGGAGTGGGGTTATTGGCTGTGTCTTAATCCTTCTTTGAACTTTTGGGCACAGCTACCCGTGCCGGTAGTCTATAAAAAAAAAAAAGATGGCCTGCCTGCTGAGAATAAAAAAACCCCGATCCTCCAATGCAAAAATCTGAAAGAAAACCAATCGAGTCATTTTGTTCTAACATAATAATTTATTGATTTCCAAAATTAAATATAGTTTTGGAAATTTTAAAGTAAACCAAATTAATTAAAATAACAACTCTGTTTATTCCAGCTGTGATGTTATTCTTATTGCAATATAAAATAGTCATTTTATATTGCGGGTTTTTTTTTTTTTTTATGTAATCCGGTATGGATGGCTGAGTCGGAGGGGCCAAAGCGCATGCTCCGACCAGCCAATTTCACCTCCGAGAAGGTAGGTGCCATACCGGAGACTTCCCTGGATTGCTGGCTATACGGGACTAGAGGAGAACACAACCGAGGTTGCTATGCGGCCATCTTACATACAGTACGGTGGTACCAACCCAGTCGGCTACAATTTGAGCCTACCACCTAGTAAGGGGCAAGGGAAGGGACCTACAGTTTTACACCGGTTCCGAACGGTGAAGCAGCAGGTGTAGGTATGTAGGTAGGGTTGCCATTTTCGCTGGAAATGATGTCAGTATTGGAGATGGGCAATATTATTCCCTTTTCGCGTTAACTTGTTTTTTTTTAAGCTGACACGGTTGTCTACCACATCTACAACATTCGTGATGTCATCCCATAACAACGGGTGAACTAGGTGCCATGTCAGTGTTTCCCTTCATTTCATGTCTTGTATAGTTCTTTCTCACTTACTCGTTCATACTGGCGTACACATACAGATAGTACGGTAAGATTTTTTTTTTTGTGAATGTGAAGTGCTCATTCACAGTAGAATCCGTAATCTTGGGGGTTATATTTTTAACCCATGCCAAATACAGGCACTCAACCAGTGGCGGTTCCCCAGGTGAAGCAAGTGAAGCACCGCCTCACTTAATTATCTTGAAAGTAAAGAAAAAAAAACATTTCAAAATATCAAGAAAGAAAACTTAAAAAAGTCAAGTATATCCGATCCGAAATGATCACAATATTAGCGCGGCGGCGCGGAGGAGGCGGAGGCGGCTGGTGCGACGCGCGCGACGAAATACGTTAAAGATGTGTTAGTGCATCAACACCACCAACACAGCACGCACACACACACAGACGTGACGTGTGACGTGCGTGTCACGTACGGCATGGCATATGGTGACTCACCCCGGTCCGGTGCGGCGACGAATCGCTTATTTTGATATCGCTTCACCAAGCGTAAAGACAACAGGTTGACCTTGGAGACTTTGGATGTAGGGAGCAGCTGAGGCTCTGATAAATGGCGCCGGACGAGACATCTATATGCAATTAAAAGAATGCAGAGCGAGATGGAGCGATTCACGTTTTCTATAAGTCGGTTTGTTTTACCTCCGTGATTAACATGATGGCGAAATTCGCACTAGTTACGGTAAGTTTCATAGCTCAATGGTATATGATTCGCTTTTCAAACTAGTGACGTTGGTTCGAATCTCACTTTTGCGAATTCTTTTTTTTTTGTTTTTAGGGTTCCGTATCCGGTACGGGACCCTATTACTAAGCCTACGCCGTCTGTCTGTCTGTCTGTCTGTCCGTCCGTCCGTCTGTCTTTTTTTTTTATGTAATCCGGTATGGGTGGCTGAGCCGGAGGGGCCAAAGCGCATGCTCCGACCAGCCAATATCACCTCCGAGAAGGTAGGTGCCATACCGGAGACTTCCCTGGATTGCTGGCTATACTAGACTAGAGGAGAACACAGCCGAGGCTGCTATGCGGCAGCAGCAGGTGTAGGTATGCATACACGTAAATTTTTTCGTCAGAAAAAACTCATTGTTACACGCCGACCGGATTCGAACCTCGCACCTCTCGCATTTGAAGCCAATGCCCAAACCACTCGGCCACCCGCCGCTTGTCTGTCCGTCCGTCTGTCCGAGGCCTGTATCTCTTGAACCGTAATTTGGTAGCCCGTTGAAATGTTCACAGAAAATGTGTTATTATGGCCGATATAACAAAAAATAATGAAAATAAGAAAAAGTAAAAAACTCACGGGGGTTCCCATAGATGGCGCGCGCGCATACACTTTTTGGTTTCAAAAAGTGTATGCGCGCGCGCCATCTACCAAATAGATGATGAATCATTTTCTAATCGTGACTAACTAATATGAAGTATTTCATAACACGCCATCTAGATGGCGTGGCGTGTTATGAAATTCATCTAGTGGCGCTAGCCGTGACATGGCGATACGGTACCCTCGGTGCGCGATTCGATAGTAGTTTTTGGTTAAGTATTGTTAGGGCCAAAACAAATTAGGTTTAGGTTTTTCAATTTATCATAAAGTAATAGCAATGTAGGTGGATTTTTTAGTCGCCTCACTAAGATTTATAGGTCAAAGCCGCCACTGCACTCAACCCCAAGAAAATAACTCGGTTTATAGCGGAAATCGGACTTGGGGGTGAGTTATAAACTTTTGAGAGATAACAATAGATCTTCCTAGGTCGCAGTGACAACAGAGCTCAGGGGCCCTAACTCTCACACTTAAATCATAATCATAAGGTGAGATTTAAATCAGAATTAATTGTGAAGGGATGCACCATTTAAATGTGACCACTTCTGTATTAGTATTTTGTTAATAATTTAATTTTTATAATAAAAAACTAAAGATAAAATTTTTTTTTTTTTTATGGAAACTGACACGGTTGGCTACATCACCTACAACATCCGTGGTGTCAACCCATAACACCGGATGAACTTGGTGCCACGTCAGCGCTTCCCTTCGGTCGTGCCGGCTACACTGAACTAGACGGAAAACACAAACTATTTACATAGCCGTTTCGACTGACCTTTCATTCAGTGCGGTGGTGCCAACCCGGACGGGTTAAACCCTGCCACCTAGTAATATAAGAAGGGAGTCATATCCCTTAGTCGCCTTTTACGACATACACGGGGAGAGATGCAGTGGGGCTATTCTTTTAAAGTACCGGCCGCACACGGTACAATGGAAGCTGACACGGTAATGCATTAACAGGGAATTTGTTTTTGCCATGAGCACTGTAATGTGATTTCTCAGTCTATTTAGCTGACAGAAGAACTATTAGTAAATGAAAAATAAAACCGGCCAAGTGCGAGTCGAACTCGCGCACCGAGGGTTCCGTATCGCCATGTCATGGTCAGCGTCACTCACGCCATCTATGTATTAGTTAAAATGTTTCATACTCTTTTCGGTAGATGGCCCGCTTTTTAGTTTCTTGTATGGGGACCCCCATTAATTTTTTACTTTTTTTTCTTATTTTATTATTTGTTATATCGACCATAATAACACATATTCTGTGAAAATTTCAACGGGCTACCTATTACGGTTCAAGAGATACAGCCCTCGGACAGACAGACAGACAGACAAGACAGACGGCGTAAGCTTAGTGTTAGGGTCCCGTACGACCGATGCGGAACCCTAAAAAACCAGTTCCAAAACTAATGAGTCGGTCAGTCAGCGTGTATGCGTCCATTGCTGGACATTCCCCTCTCCAATTTTCCCCCTGTACTAGTGAGTAAAAGATCAGAATTAGAAAATCTCTGCAAGGATTATACATTTTGATCATTTTAGTAATTTTTTGCTATTAGTGTTCTCGGCGGAATCGCGAGGCCAAACCAAACATACAAAAAAAAAACATACAGTCGAATTGAGAACCTCCTCCTTTTGAAGTCGGTTGAAAAGTAGATCCATTCTGAAATGTGAATATGTTAAAAAGCGAAGAGAGATGGTTCCGTGTAGTGTCGCTTTCAGTTTTTGTCGAACAGACTACGTCTATTTTTAAGGTAACGAATTTACGAAGGGTCACAAATATTTAAGCCGCCAAAATATGTTATTTTCTACGCGCCTGTGTATATTTATTTTAGGTTTAATTTTGAAAAGCGTTTAATAAAAATATGTTTACTACTTACGTATTATTTTAGCAAAAATATTTCATACAGACAACGAAGATTGCTTTTATTCTATATTATCTCTTGAATGAGTCAAATGCTTATTTTGTTTAATTTTCATATTACTGTCCGCCCGCCTACCGACATGGATGTGAGCCGGGTTGTGTGAATAGCGGTTGACTGTAGCTTCCTAGATATGTGACAATGTTTATTAAAAAGCTAGTTTTATCCTAAGAGAATGTTTCATAGTGAACTTAATTAATTATTTTATAACAATTTTATGGATGTTCAGAATCTCGCATGTGAAAAAAAAAGGCATTTTGGAACTCTCTATGAACTATTCGAGTCCCTCCAACTTTTTTATAAAAATTAATCTTGAAGGGAGAGATTATTTTTTTTAATGTAGTAGTACACACATTTTATTAGAAATTGGGAACATTTTCCCAATATCGTTTGTTAGTTGTTATAAAAACTATTGTTCTCTGTGCCTTCTTGTGTGTGTGTCACTCTCAGCACTTAGGGTATTTGTGATTTGATGAACGTATGTCTTGTTCCGAATGATCATTTGCTGACGCCACACTTCGAGTGTAGTGAAAGCCAGAAGTGTTAGCTAGCAAACGAACTGCTTGGATTTTCTAATCAGTTCAATGTGTGCTCTGTTGTACTATGACATTGGTCTGCTATGTGGGATAAATGTGTACTTAGCGGTTATAGGCGAAATATTACGTGCTCCAGTTTACTCAGGGTAGAAAATGAAATTGTGATTTTGTGTATGAAAGTAGTCGTTAATCATACGCTTGAACTCGGTTATTTATCCAGTGTGAACAATATTGATAATATCGTCGTTTCGCTCGACTCGAACGACGGTCGGCTGTCAGCATTGACGTTATAAACTATCGCTTTAGGATTATTGTATTTTAATATTTTACTTATGTGCAATCCCGTTTTGGTAGGGTCACCCTTTAGAGGTGTGCGTGGTGTACATAATATTGATAGTGTGTACGTTTAGCTGTGTGTCTGTCTGTACATAATGTACGGAGTGTATGTAACGCTGCGCAGGATCATTAGAGCGAATAAATGTTTACATTAAAATGTAATATATATTTTTGTTGATTTACAGTAGACATGCCTGCGTACTGCCTGCCCCAACGGAGGCCCTAACACTGAATACAATATTTGCAGATGATTTTATAAAATAGAACACAATAGTATTTCGGGAGAAATTTATAAATATATTAAACCGTTGTTTGAACATACTCTATCAAGCATAGTACATAGTTTAAACGGAATCATATTTAGCATTAATCTTCTATGTACTAGAATGTTGAACGTCAGTAAATATAGCCAATAGAAGTACAGCTGTTCGATAAAGGAAGAGTATTGCAGGATCTACACCGTTTTCGAAATCAGGTTCAGCATACTGAAAGAGGTAATTTTTCACCTCAACCCTAAAGAAGTTTTGTTCCAATAATTTTTTTTTTATTTTGGGACAAAAAACTTTTCGAGTTCCATAAATTTCGGTCTGGCCACCAAGAGCGAAATTTTTTTATCTGCAAAATAGTTGTAAAACAGAAGTTGTATAGGTTCACATATTATAGAATTACCCCTTTCAGTGTTGTGAACCTAATTTGTGTATAGAAACAAATTTACTCACGTGGAGTTAACTTTTCCTTCTATTTGTTGCGAATACTCTTTAATAATGAGAATGTTCTGATCCTATAAACCGTCGCATATAGTAATGGTTGTTCTTGAGCTTACGATTGTAAACATTTAGTAGACAAACATTTAGCCGTGTGTCTACCTTTGATGTTAAAGTTCTGGGCGCACTGCTAATATTATCTGCACGAACAGTTCTGTTACGTATGGAAATCCTATGAACGCTTGTTAATTTTCGCACGAATGAAAATCTGCCCCACGGTCTGCAGCAACTGCGATGAGGTTTCAGAGCGCGGATGTTATTCTGCTCGGATAATATTAGCAGTGCGTGCCTTGATCTTTCAATTAAGGCATACTTTGTAATAATGCTTCATTTATATTTGTATAACGGTTTACTACTTAATCACTGACTGAAGTCTAATGTAAGACGGCGCTTGTGAAAAATCCCAGAAAAACTTCAGGTTGTGTTAAATGTTCCATTAATTTACGTTGAGAACTGATTTGTGTGGTAGTTATTCCGGAGTACGAGAAGTGTCGAATCTGTACGTACGCGCGAGCTGCTCCAAGCGTCCTCACGTTGTACGCACCAGTTTCAGTTACACCTCGGAATTCCTCGTTTGTTGCGGTGTCTATTTTTTAACCTTTCAAATGTATGTGACTATATGGACCAAGACTATTCTGTTTATCTACTTAGCTTAGGTAAATGTTTACGCGATACTTGTGAAGTTTGTAACCTCGGTGTTGATGAATCTTACTTTGTACAATATATTATGTAAATTCTACTACTTAGGCTTCTCGACTTGTGGATATAATACAAAATGTAACAACCAAAATGTTATATGTACACTCAAGTGTAAAAAAATAAAGAAAATCATTTATGCCGAACTGCAGTTTTATTTTTCAAAAATAGAGGTTAAATTACCATTTAATTTCTTAAACATATTTATTAAACACACTTTAAACGGGTACAGTTTTGATCTGCCAAGGTAACACGCCCAGCGGGCACTTGGACCAATCGTGTTCACTAGAAGCCAGCTTCCAAACATCCTCAGCAAACTCGTACTCCTCCACTTCCACCTCCATACAATCTGAATCCACGCTGTCTTGTTCCTGTTTTCCATTACTAACGACGTTATTTTCACTGTGCACATCTGTTATTGTGAAAGTTTTTTGTCTCAGAGCATTATTACGGGAGACATTTTGGCCAGATATCACAGTAGCTAACTTACATAACTTTTCAACCTTTTCATGGCTCAGTTTGGGTTCTATAAGTTCGAGCAACTCCCTGATAAAGATAGATAAGTACGGATTATAAGACTTAATTATCGGTTGAGCGAAGGTGAAGCAGCGCAATTCCTCTGGCACTGGCTTTGTTAGATTCAGGGTGAAGCCTTTCTTCTCATTTGGGAATAACTCCTTGAACAGCACTTTGTGTTTTTTCTTTTTGCTGAGAAAGTCCTTAGCTTTTCCTGAAGAATTCAATCTGTAAAAATAAAATAAATAAATATGAGCGCGACGGAGTATGAATCAATAACATGGTTTTCACCGAAATTTTTGGCCACATCTAAGGTCTCTTGGTCACATCATGTGATTATAATGTTTTGCCACGGGAACAGCATGTTTAATCAAATTGACTGTGGAAACATGTTTCTATCTTACTGATGGTCGAAATAGAAACAGAACACGACTGTTCATGTTTTTTTAGGGTTCCCTACAGTAAGGGTACGAAAGCCTAAGCTTACGCCATCTGCCCTACTCGTGTAACTTGAAGCGTAATAGGTAGCCGGTTGAAATTTTCACAGAATATTTACTATGGGGGATATCCGAACAAATTAAAAAAAAAAAACAAAAAGTAAAAAATTAAGGGAGGCCTCCATACAAGAAGTAATTTTTTTTTTCAATGTTTTTTTTGTGTGTTTTTGCTCAATAGTAAAAACAGTATATTTATTTATTTGTAAAAGAAATCAACAGCAACGTATTACATCAAATTTAGTACTATGGAACATTGTCATATCAAATTAGCTAGGTAATAAATAATAGATACCGCAGTACCCGTAACCGACGAGCATGCATGAAGAACATTATGGGAGTGGAAGAGGCGGCAGAGGTGAGCCAGGATCGTGGCACGTGGAGATCCGTTGTCTCTGCCTACCCCACCGGGAAACAGGCGTGACGCTATGTATGTATGTATGTAATAAATAATAGATTTAATAGATAGAAGTCATACATACAAGCGTCAAACTTGGTGCGATTACAGCGCAAACTAAAGACAAATAACAAATAATAAAAATTGCCCAATTACATGGTGATGCGAAACCCTCGATGCGAGTCCAACTCACACTTGGCCGGTTTACAATTAAATCCATTCTATTTATTTTGATTAGTCCTCTGCTTATTGCTTATGTTGGAAACTAAAAAAACAAAATACCTTCATAAAAAAAATAAAAAATTGCTTCTCACTTTTTCAACTTCTCAATGTAAATGTTGGATCTCCTCACGGCCCGGAGTATCTCGCGGGTCCACAAAGCGGCGAGCTTGCGCACGCCGTCCGGCCGCTCTGCGTCCGCGCTCACCGCCGCCAGCTCCCGCACGAAGCCCGCCAGCAGATTGTACGTGTGCAGAAACGTCAGCAGCACTCCCCAACTCGACATGTACCGCTTACTCAAGCCGCTCTTGCTAAACAACTTCTCATCATATATACTCAACACTTCTAGCGACAGGAAAAGGGAATTCTGTTCCAACAGGAGCGTTCGGTTGACAACCGCACTCGCATCGTTCGACTTCAGCAGCTTACTCGAGTGTGAATTCAACTGGTTCGTGAGCGAATACATGGTGACGAGACTGGCATCTGGAAAGTCCGAATCGAACAACTCCCGCGCTTCCTGCAGTATCGAATCCCTCATATCGTCGTCGGGGATCTCGGACAAGTTCTTAATTTTGGGCTCGACGTGACTACAGATGCTAAGCGAAGCGCAGAACGATATCATTCGCGACAGTCTACGTTCGTTGTCCTGCGAGATGGTCTGCGCGCCGATTGCGTAGTCCGAGATCGACTCTCTCTGCGGGTCCCAGTAGTTACGACGCAGCCAGGTTAGAGCTACGTGTGTGGCGCGACGCAGCAAGTCTAGTGAGGGCAGCGAGTCGCCGTGCGCCGCTGCGTGACGCAGATCTATCACCCAGTCTGGCAGCTCGGCGCGGCGCGCGGCGCTGTACAGCGTGAGGCCCCGCGCCTGCTCAGAGTCCAGCATGTGGTTGACGAAGCGCATGAGCGCGGCGGAGTACGCGAGGCGCAGAACGCGCTCGCCGGCCGCGCCGTCTTCCTCCTGGGCCGTGACCTCCAACAAGCTCAGCGTGGACTCGACGCCGGACACGAGCACGGGCTGACGCGCCTTCCACGCGAGGAGAGTGCTGAGCGCAGCGCGCTTGCTGGCGCCGGTGGAGGTCGGCGGAAAGAGCGCAGAGTACACGCGCAGCCATTCGGCCGAGTCGAACCATGGTACTGTCTGGAAGTTCATCACGTAGATCACGCACTATTTGAACTATTTCGGAGGAGAATGTTACTTCTAAAATAAAAATTCTAATTCGGCGCCAAAATCTTCTAAAATCAACTCAACCAACACGAACACGTTGACTTGATTTTTTTTTTTTTTTTTGCTTTTTTATCCTGAGGGAAAGGCAAGGGTCGTTTGACCGTACAGCCAATTCTTGTGTTGTTCATTTGTTTCTTCAGTAAACTAGGTTATAGAATCCAGTAATTTAAATTTTCCAAGTCAGTAATTTCCAGTTCGTAAATCATATATCTTCAATGGTATTACTTATAAATTCGTATATACATATGTAGGTCTCTTGATTTTTTAATAAGTCTTGAGTGGTGCGCGGGATATGTTCTGGTTTTTTAAAAATGTCGAGCAATTTATCTATGAACGATAGACGTTGAATATTGAAGGCCGAACATTCAAAAAACAAATGATCTAAGGTCTGGTCCATATTTTCTTCGCATTCTGTGCATATCGGAGATGGTATGATGTGCATACGATGTAGGTGCGCTTTAAAACGGCAATGGCCAAATCGTAAGCGCGATATAGTGCTATAAAATTTCCTGCTATTGTAGGAGTGGGATTTTTTCGTAAATTTTCCCTTGTCAAACCATGATGAACTCTCTATGTCTTCTTGAATTTCATGAAACCATTTTCCCTTCAGTTGGAGGGATTGTGTCCACTGGTCAGACCATTCTTGTAGTAGTCGTTTCTTGAATACAGCAAACATGTCGGAGTGAGGTATGGCAGCACTTGAAATCAGCTGACTGTCACTTGTCAAAATACTTTTGGCCAGAAAATCTGCATTTTCGTTTCCTTGTACGCCGATGTGAGATGGTATCCAAATAAATTGAATAGAAAAACCTTTGGAGTTCAGTTCGAGAACTATCTCTCTGATGGTGTATATGGAGTATAGGGTTTTAGCATCAAGTTTCGTGTTTTCTATGGCTTTTAGAACGCTCATGCTGTCACTGACAATGATCCATAACTTCTGGTGCTGTTGATCTTGAATGTACTTCAATGCTTCGAGTATGGCTAATGCCTCGGCGGTGTATATAGATGCATTGCTATTTATTTTTATTCCAGATCCTCTCTTGGTTGCTTTGTCGTATATCGCCAAGGAAACACCTTGGTCTTTCGATCCATCGGTGTAGATTTGTGAATAGTTGGTGAATTCTTCTAGTTTATAATATACATCTTCTTTTGTTTTCAGGCTGTGGTCTACATGTATCGGAATCTCCAGGAATTTGCTTGCATATGATCCTTTGTAACATGGTAACTTTTCGCTTATAAGTATCATATTATTCTGTGAATAGTCCATTATGTGTTGATAATTTTGACATATAAAAGGCATACTTTGATGCACTACTATATTTTTTATCTTTATCAAAAGTAAATTTTTGGATATAGATGACAAAGTCAAAATAAATTTATTTCTAAGGTATTGAAACCGAAGTTCCAGCGGAGATATACTACATTCTACTTGTAACGAGTTTATCGGTGTAGTTTTCATGGCACCAGTAATGAGACGTAGATTACGATTTTGAATTTTTTCTAAATCTTGAATTAGTTTTTTACTGTGAGCAAAACATAAGAATCCATAATCAAAGTGACTACGCACTAAGGACTTGTATAGACATTTTAGAATTTTGGGATCGGCTCCCCAGGAGGTCGTAGCCAAAGACTTTAGAATGTTAGATGCTTTGTTTGCTCTATCAGATATAACATTAACATACATGTTCCATGAAAGTGTGGGTGTAAATAATATTCCCAGGAAGTATGCGCTGTCTACAATGGGTAGGTTACGGCCATCATATTTAACTTGTGTCGTAGGTTTAAGTTTTTTCCCAAAGATCATGACTTTGCTTTTTTCTGTACTGATTTCTAGACCAAGGCTATTAAAATAATGTAGCAGTTTTTCAAGGACTTTATTAATAATTTCGACTATAGAATTCAAATTGTTTCCTGATAGGTAGATGACGAGGTCATCGGCAAATTGAAGATTTGTAACGCTGGAACCTAATGTTAAATTGAGTTTCTGAATAAGCAAGCAAAATAATAAAGGACTAAGAATACTACCTTGACATACTCCTTTGAATGAGTTGCGTGGACCATATATTTGATTGTTTAATTTAGTGTAAACTTGCCTTCCATTTAAAAATTTAAATATCCAATTAACAAGTGTGTTAGGTACTCCTAGGTTGCTTAGAACTGTACAGAGACTGCAGTGATCAACATTATTGAAAGCTCCCACTATATCAAAAAACACACAAACAACATTTTTATGTTCACGTAAAGCTTTGAACACATCCAAATGGAGATGACTGAAGCTTTCACGACTAGATTTTCCTCGTCGAAAACCGAATTGGTTGCTTGGTAGAATATTATTTTTTTCTATGTAGAATTCCAAACGTTGTTTAATTAATTGTTCTACTATTTTGCCTACACAAGATGTTAAAGCTATTGGCCTGTATGAATTTGGATCTCCAGCCTTTTTATTTCGTTTTAGAATCGGTACCAGGCAGTCCGTTTTCCACTCTTGGGGAATTTCAGATTGCTTCCATAACAGGTTTAGTATATGCAAGAAAGTACTTAGCGATTGTGTGCTTAAATTTTTTATCATTTTGTAAGAAATCAAGTCTAGTCCGCAGGCCGTGTCTCGCCTTGATCTTATTGCTGATTTTAATTCTTGTAAAGTAAATTGATCAACTAAGTATTCATTGTTTGGTGTTTCAAGTACGGTGCTGAAGGTTAATCTGGGTTTATTCTCGACAGTATCCGGAGTGTATTTTTTCAAGAAATCCATTATCCAGGTGTCATTTTGAAAATTGGAATAGTTATAAGACTTATTAAATTTCCGCATCATGTTCCAGATACGGCTCATTGGAGTGTTTCTATTTATAGATTGGCAATATGTCTGCCACTCGATCTGTCTCTGTGTTTTTAGTGTGATTTTTTTCTGCGCTTGTAGTTTCTTAAAGTTAAGGAAATCTTCAAGACTGTATGATTGCTTAAATTTAATATATGCGTCTTTACATTTTTGAACTGCTTCTTGGCAGTGATGATTCCACCAGGGAACTGGTATATATTCTTTTTTCGATATATTATAGTGTGTCCGTGGTCGGTGTGAGTTTGTATTAGAAGAGCAAATTGTAGCACCTGTATCTAATATTTCAATAAAAGAATTATAAAGATTTATTACATCTGGTTCCTCGTTCAATATCATTAAATTATTTAAAGAGTCATCAACATGCTTGGTATAAAATTCCCAATTTATGTTTTTGAAATTACGTTTCTTTTGTGGGCCAATACTGTGAATGTTTGTGTTATCGTGATGTATTAATATCTTAGTTAAAATTGGCAAATGATAACTACCAAGAGAATCGTCTTGTACTTGCCAGTCACTTAAAAGAGCTAGTGAAGGAGACACTATTGTGAGGTCTATTGCGTTTGGCTTCCAGATATGAGAGCCCACCGTGGTGGGTTCACCATTGTTTAACAGAACAAGCGAGTTGTCATCTATTATTTCTTGTATAATTTTACCTCTAGTATTGTTTGAGTCGCAACCCCATTGAGTATGGTAAGCGTTGAAATCACCTGCCAATATAATAGGTTTTGGAATACTTTTAATTAGTCTATCAAATTTAATTTTATCAAAACTTGGGATACAATTTCCTGGACTATAAAAGCTAACTACAGAAATAGTTTTATCATAACATTGTATTTGTACAGCTATGTTTTGCAAGGAGTCATCACTATATGTTTGAATATGTTCATATTTAATAGAGTTATGTATTAATATTGCCACTCCATTGTGAGAATTACCAGAGTCTAATCTTTCTATTGTATATCTTTTAATTTTGAAATTATGTTTATTTTGTAACCATGTTTCGCATATAAGAGCTATATGTATATTATTTTTATATAGAAATTGTATGAGTGTGTTCTGATTTGATGTGATACTTTGTGCGTTCCATTGCATAATATTTAACTGTTTCATTTTGGATTATTTTTATTTGATATATTCATATTTTGTTTTAGTGTTTCTATGGCTGTGTCTATAGAGGTAAACTTTTTTATATTGTCTATTATTACTTTTGCCAAGTTCTTCACAAATAAATCCGATTTCCATAAATTATTTATTTCATCATCTGTCTTTGTTGTTTTTTTAACATAATGGACTTTCGTGGTATTTGGCTGTGGAAGAGCCGGAAATGATTTTGCATTAAATATGTCAGCGAAAGTTACATTCTTTATTTTATTTTTATTTTCTTCTATTAGTTTTTGTTTGACCGGACAAGCCGATGATATAGATATGTGGTTGCCTTGACAATGATAGCACTTTGCATTCTTGGACTCCGTTTTGCACTCTTTAAAGTTATGTGGCTCGCAACAGATGCTACAGCGAACTTGATTTTTGCAAAACTTGGCGAGGTGGCCGAAGCGCATGCAGTTGTAGCACTGTTTCACAGGTGGAATATACATCTGTACTGTGAAACTCCATAGATCTAGGTCAACAGTCCCCGGGAGGGTCCCTGAGGCAAATGTAAGAGTAATCGTTTTTGTCGGTGTAAGTGTGTATCCTTCGTCTGTTTTGGTTCGTCGCATAATGCGCCGTACTGATATTATTTTAGATATTGAAGTAATGTTCTCGAATATTTTTTTGTTGGTCAGATGAGTGGGTACATTGTTTATAGCTCCAGTGACTTGGGTGGCCGATGCCGGGATGGATGCTTTGAAACTGTGGCTATCCATAAAGCTTTCGTTTAGTAGCATAGCGTTCGCCAGGTTAGGTTTGTCGAAAATTACACCTATTTTATGTTTATTTATCCGTTTAAAACGTTTGATGCCTTTTATACTCCTCTTAAATACATTGGACAGGTACATAATGTCTCTGTCACCAACAGGTTTTTCACTCGTAGACTCGATGAAAACGATAAATTCCAAATCGACGGCGTTCTCATTGTACAGCCTCTTATAGTTTTGATCATAGTAAGGTTTGTACTTATCAGTTTGGTCGATTTTTACTTCTTCATGCTCAGTGCCAGACTCGGATGACGACAAACTTCGCATTTCATCTGTCTTCTCATCACTCGTAACTTTTTTACGCTTTTTCTTGCTCGCACCTCCCATAGCTGAAGCAAGATTACTTTAAAATTACAAGAAAACTGGATTTTTCTTTGTAGAGCAAAAACAAATTTACCGCCCTTTTTCCCGCTTTGAATGCAAATCACGTTGACTTGACAAATGACAGTTAGTTGTTTTTTTTTTTTTATATTACTCGTTTCCTCCCGAAACAGGCAAAACTCATTTGAGTATACAGCCAATTCTGTTGTAGCTTTTAACGTCTGTAAGTTCTCGCACCGCGAGAACCACAAAAATATATATTTTTAATTACAACGACGACGCGACAAACTTCCGCCGTCCGCCATCTTTTTACCCGACTGCGCGACGCAAAGGAGGGTAATGTTGACAGTTAGTTGTTGTTGTTGTTATTATTGTTTTCGCCATAAATAGGCAGGCAAAGATCATTTGACCATACAGCCAATTCACAATTTTCCTCTTAACAGTTAGGTTGTCTGTCCAAAAAAATTTTTTTTTTATATTTATTCGTCATCGTCCCTTTTCGGAACAGGCAAAACTAATGTCGAGCAAGCAGGCGGTTCGACCGACATTCGCGACTCATTCGCTTTTCTCCTCACCACAGGCAGCTGCAGCAGTCGAGAGACTGCAGAACGTGCCAGCAGCAGTAGCGGCTTCGATGCCGCTCGCCCCTAGCCAGCAGTCGGTCACTGCGACCGCCCTAACTTAGGGCGGCGGGCGGACAAAGTGACGGCAGGCCTCGCGCGGTCTACCGCGCAAAA
Organism: Nematopogon swammerdamellus; assembly: GCA_946902875.1. Taxonomy (NCBI): domain Eukaryota; kingdom Metazoa; phylum Arthropoda; class Insecta; order Lepidoptera; family Adelidae; genus Nematopogon; species Nematopogon swammerdamellus. Next base: position 19,378,053 of record OX336351.1, read on the forward strand.
AAGGCCGGTAGCGGTGTCCAGATACCAGACACGGCGCAGCGTAGTACGCGGCGTAGGTTAAATCTCGTGATAACGATACTGAATCGCTAGGTAGGTACTCTTCGAAGTGTCCGCCGTCATCCGTGTAAGTGAGTGTGCAACAAAAAGATCGTAAAAATCGGAATAATTGCAAAATTTCACAGCCTTGAACTTCGGCACTATTGTAGGTAGACTAGAATTACTTTTACGTAAAACCAACATTTTCAATAAAACAAATTTCATGGATTTATTTTTATTTTTAATTTATAGATACTGTCACTTCTTTGTCTCGACAATTTTACGTAAAATAGCCACGTTTAAGAGCAGGCTACTCCTTGAAAGATCTTGCAAGGTGTCGACACTGGACTTTGGGTTGTCCTGGCAACCACCTGACGTAAAAATTAACGAAAATTTATTTCGTATCTTTTCCGTAGTTCTCCCTTACGTCATTTCCGTGGGTAGCTAGCTATCGAACTTCAAGGTGGCTTGACCGCTTGACAGAGGCTGTGCTGCATAGGCTGCATGTATGGAGTATGGACGTAAAAACATCTTTGAGAACGGACCTACCTAGTTGCCTATTCTTTGTCAAACAATATTATGTAGATCGTTATCATGAAAATGATTAGGTTGTACCGCGTGGGTCCGGTACTTAAATCAACTAGCCCTCATCTGCATCTCTCCCCGTGCATGTGGTAAAAGGCTACTAAGGGATAAAATAATATAACCGTGCTAAAGAGGCGACAGAGGTTTACCACCCTGACACGGTCCTTCCACCCATAGACATGCAGCAAGTGGGTATTTTGCTGCTCGATACTTTATCTTGTCTTGTCATAATACTTTGCTAAACGTGGTGGTCGGTGTTTAGCTTTAATTTACCGGAATTCTTACAGCACAACACCGATTACTCTGTTCTGCTTGCCCCGATTGTCGGGATACAGCGTGTGATATGTATGTATGAATGTATGATTAGGCTGTATGTATTAACGTAACGTTAATTTATTTATTGATTAATTTAGAGGGACGACGGATATATTATGTTAGATAGAGGGGACTTGTATTGTTAACCCTCACGCACGCCATACCGATTATATAATAAATAATGCATCGTTTCCTAATCACCGCAACATTTAGTTGGAAATTGGGCAGCTTACATATTATTCAAACGTGTAGTTAGGTAGTGGTGATGCGAGGGATAATGTCTTAAAATTAACAAAACTTTGTACTTAAATCATTTACAGTTACGACTCTCAAGCACAGAAACATGCGTGTCTCTGAACGGTAAAGTATAAAATCTTTTATTTTAATTTCCATTGCAACATTTGTTTTCCTTCTAACATTTATATTTTTCAGACGAAAAGTACGGTTCGCAAACAATCAAAAGAGGATAAAAATAATTGACAGAAAAATTAAAAAGGATCGAACAAGAAGATATATTTGTACAAAAATAAAAAGTTACTCTAAACGTATTCGTGAATGTCGCGAATTTTTATGGAAGCAAGCAAATCAAACAAGTATTCATGGTTTCAACTTCATATTTAAAGTTACAAATCATTGGCTTGAAAGGTACCTATTATGAATACGTACATTAAAATGTACATTCCGATACAAGTATTTATATTTTCAAAGCTTCTTATTGGTTGTGTGAGCAAATATTTATTGGCATAAATCAGCATATTATAACAGTACATAATCAATATTATTTTACAAGTTATTGCTACAAAAGTTAACAATTCAAAACGTCCATTAATTAGAATGATGGATGACTGTTTATTCGAAATTCAAACGATTATTTTATATATTTTTTCGCATTAGCAAGCATTAGCATTTCGAAATTCTAATTCACATACCCATTCACACACAAATTCAACTACCACCTAGTAACCTACTAAGCTAGTGTACTAACTAACCTACTCGTAATTATATCATAGCCTTATCAATCATACATTATATAATTTACACGTGATTCATTTTCAGGGTTTTCTGGTTGATCAGTTTCACATTGGCTACAGTAAATATAATATACCTCTCCACACCTCTGTTTACGAGATATGAGGTGAATAATCTCAAGTAATTGACTACAGTTTGACTTTCGAAGCAAATATATATACTAAAATAAGCATGATTTCTTTCACAGACATCTCCGGCGGTTATGAGTGTTGAAATGGATTATTTTAACTGGAATACTTCGTTTCCTGCAATCACTATGTGCCCTCACGTGAAAGTTGACCAACAACGTTTGAATGAACTCGTTCTGTGAGTTAATTGCACACGTAATCGTACTTACTAACAGAAGACCATCGCTGCTGATTCATCTCCTGAAGGGGTTTACAGATTTAATGTCAATCTATAAATAAACCATTAATTACTTAGTACCCATAAATTGTACTCATATACCTACTTATCTTGCAGAAACTACGATCCGAGCGAAAGAGAAAATGTATCCAGCTTTATAACGACCATAGCTTCAGTCAATTTATACACCATAGGTGCCTATGAGTTACAGGACAACCATTTAGTACCTCCAAAGGAGTACGCTAAAATTGCATCTATGGTGTACCACGATGTTGAAAAAGTACAGCTGACGGCGAACACAAATGAATTCGTTAAAAAAGATTCTGTCATGACGGAAATGGGAATGTGTGACGTAGTAAATTCCAACATTGGACAGTTTGATAAGCCATCGTAAGTATAGCGACAATCTTCCCCACAACGCGCACTGGGCAGGGCATGCATTCCTACTCCTTAAACTTACCGTGGATGCGGTCATCATCTTTATGACACTCATTTTAATGTTTCCGTACTTAGATATAGAATTTTAACCAATATAAGTTTATTTGAATCCATGTAGATGCTGTAATATGATCTGTGCAACGTTTTCTTACTTGTTCAAGTTGAAGAAACTTGTAAACTTACAGTTTGATAATAACAAACAGTAAATATTCTTCTTTTATGATCAGGAATTGGGATAAACCAGCACCTCAGTCATATGAGAAATCCAGCATTGAACTAAACGTACATGACGGAATGTTCTTTATTCAAACGTTTAACTTTTCCAGCAGCTATAACGTAAGTTTAATGAATGTTAAACTCTTTATGTTTTATTTATAGCATTAGGAATCTACTAAATTCTTTAAAAGTAAATATACTTGTTCCAGATCTACATACACAGCCCAGATGACGTATTTGAGACTACGTCATTATCCTACAGTCACAAATCTTTTACCTTTATATCCATCAACTTTTTCATAAAAAATACGAAATCTCCAAACAAACTTCGCCAACTAAGCGTAAAACAAAGGAACTGTAGGTCAGAAACTAATGTTTTCTATTATTATAGCTTGTATGCACTTAGGCAGTTTGTGTGTTCCTAATTTATTTATTGATAACAGGTACTTAGATGAACCAGCATTTCCAAGAGATACGATATACTCATACAATCGCTGCATAAAAGAATGCAGGGTCACCATGATTAAAGCTATGTGCGGTTGCATTCCTCACTTCTACAAACCGATTGGTCAGTATTCCGATAGAGATATATATATACATAACATATACCGAATTAGTTTTTTTTTATTAATCAATGGTGGTACTGCACTCATATTTGTCATATTTAATATTTTAACGATCCGACATATTATCCGAAAGACCATATATTACCTCGATATAGAATTGCTTTTAGTGAGGCTACAGTACTTATGATTTTACATTAGCATTGGCAGATATAAGGTCTTTGGGGAATTGAGAAGGGGCTATCAAATCTTTAAAAAACTTGCCTTTTCACCATTAAATAAAATTTACTGCAAAAATTTTTAAAATGCATTGTTTATTGTTTTATTGTATAATTTCATCCATAAGCTTGGGCATGTCGAAAATTCCGTCAGTTCTATTTTCAATGCGAAGAATTACTAACAATTACTAGCAAGTCACAATGTTTTGTTATTTATTACCTAATATATTTGATTGTATTATACATAGTAACTTACAATAATTTACCCATAATACCGCCTTTTCAACGAGCTTTTAATATTTAAAATGAAACATTAATTAAATTAAAGAAAGCCATTGATAAAAAAAATATGTATAAAAACGAAATAAGTAGGTACCCATAAATTACGTAAAAATAAAAAAAATATATCGAATGCTAAAATAAAATTATAAAAATAAAATTAATAAAAAAATTTCTATTGAATCGTCCAGAGGTAGACAAGCTGGAATTACAGCAGTGCTGGAAGCCACCAAAGGCCCTATCAGTCCATGACACTCACTGCGTCCCCCTTGCACGGCCAGCTTGATGTGCTGGGGGAGGAACGATTCGGCTCGGCTGTCCCCAGGGGATTCGCGCGGTCACTCTAAAACTTTTAAAAATGTCTATGCAATACAGGTGAAGAGAGAGTTTGTACACTGAGCGAGCTGACATGTTTGGTGAAATTTAAAAAGGAGCTCCAGCATTTCTCAGTGCCCATGGAAATGAAGAAGAATTACCCCGATCTCACTGGCCTGCCGGATTCCGTGAGGAACTGTGGCTGTGTACAGAACTGCGAGGAATACGTCTACATAGAGGACACTCTGGACATCACTAGTGGAAGATTAACAATGATGAGAGTGGGTGTTGAAGTGTATCCTAGAGTAAGATACACGAGGGAGATCATTTTTGGTTTTTACGACGTTCTAGGTGAGATTATGCTTTGAGAAAGGGCATAGCTTGTCTTGTTGTATTGTCTGACTAGATAATGTAGGTACCTAATACAATAACATTTCTAACGAAGTTACTCTGGAGAACATTAATGAAGATTATTCCGATGATTTTGACCAACGTCAAATAACAACGTTACTTCTGATAATTCATCTTACCTTTGTAAGATACGTACCGTGTGTGGCCCGGTATTTGAAAACAAAAAATATTCATTCCACTGCATATCTTCCCCTGCATGTCGCAAAATGCGACCAAGGAAGTGACAAGATCATCTTGGCACTGTACCACAGAATATCTAATAGGACAGTACTTCCGCCAAATTGTTCAGTATATACTTACATAAGTTTTCGTGCCTTACTTGCTGCTTGAGTGATGCTATAACATCGGTGTTATGCTGTTTTATACCGCGTTCTTGCAGCACAACATTGATTACAATGCTTGCTTTCGATTGTCCGGTTATAGTGTGATATGTATACATTGAAGTATTTTAAATTAAGTTATCGTAGAGAACAGAAGATTATTCTGATTATTCTGACCTTTTGTAACTACCTATTACTTTTTGCAGTGAGAGTCGGAGGAGTAATCAATTTATGTTTGGGAATGTCCGTCATATCCGTCGCTGAACTTGTGGTTTTTTTCTTAGTGAAACCATTCATCTACATTTTATGTCGGATCTTTGGCAAAAATAAAATAACAGTTTCATAACCTTGCATATATTTTGTCTTTCATTAAATTCTAATACTTCATACCCCCTCTATCTTCTATTATTTATTACAGTTATCAAAAGCATTTGACCTAACGGATTATAAGAATTTATATCACAAAAATTTTAATTCTATGAAATCTGTGTAGTTGTACAGTTTCAGAAACTAAATAGGTGCCTACCTACATACATTGAAACTACACATAGGTAGTAAAAATACAGATGACTATTTAAATTTAAACAGAGTGAGGTTTGTATCAATACTTTTATTGAACTAATAATAATACACTTTATGCCACTTGCTATACAAGAGCGGACTTTCTACCTTAGGCAATTTAATCCAGTCAATCCGGATTCCATCGACACATCCAGTTTGAATACCAACACGATGGGTCTATGACTAGTGGTTCGCGTGACACGATCAAATAAATGTGACAGATTTAATGTTAACATTTCATTATTTTTATTCGAAGGTTGGCATTTTTTTTTATAAAAAGCACGACATTTGGTGCCGAGCCGCGAGCCTAATGCTAAGGTGGCTAACGAGTCCCAGGAAATTTGGTCGAATGCTGGGGTTGCGAATGCCACGCCGGCCTGACAGTTGCCATTCACGTGCAGAACCTATTGGTACGCATACGCGGTAACTTTGCACCACCCTATTAGAAAGGGAGGGACACAATCCCCTACTTTGTGTTCTCTCGCCAGCGGTTATTCAGTTGGGAGTACGCTATCGGGATTACTTAGTCTACGCACATATCAAATATCTCACATAAAATATACGGCACTCTCTGGTGATTATGATCATGCATGACATGAGTCATGAACTCATGACATGAGCACCGTCTAGGCCGTTTTTTGGAAAATCGAGGTGTCAACACTGCATGCATCTTACCGAACAAAAATATTATAAAAGCCTGTACAAATATATAATAAATACAGTAGAAAATATATAAAGAAAAGAAAATGGCAGAAATTAAGAAATGGCAGAAGGACCTGGCATCCAAGCAAAAAATTCATAAAATAAAAAAAATCAAGTATTTGGCAGAAGAATCCGGCATCTATCCAAGCTACATACTACACTTGACTTGGCTTAGCGTACTGATGGGCAAGGATTCAATCCCATTTGGGACCGAATCCTTATTCGAGACTTTATAGGGATTATAATGGGAAAGTTGGGGAAGGTTCCTCATTCGATCCTACGAAATAGGATTTTATTTAGATTAGATTTCAACATCGTGAATGAGTTGTTTTCATTAGTACTAGGCATAATATGGTAGCAGGTATGTAGATAATTGTTTTGCTGGATGAATTCCTATATCTAAATAAATAATGTCTCGACAGGTTTTAATTTGAATGCATGATTCCCTATTTATGTTCACAAAATAATCTATATCTGTGGTCGTTTGAGCGCGCGTACATTTCGCCGTGATGTGAGAGAGGAAAAAGGTCGGTAATAGAGTCTGTTCAGTGACCGTGACAGTGTGAAAAGTTAGGTACCGATTTTTTGGTAGATCTACCAATTTCGGTCATGTTTGCCCAAAAAACATACAGTCGAATTGAGAACCTCCTCCTTTTTTTGAAGTCGGTTAAAAAATAACGATTTGAGGTCATAATAATCTACCGATATTTGTTAAATCAATACTAATAATAAATCTGTAAGGGATGGTCATAGAGTAAGTTACTTTGTTTTATGAGATACTGAGGTATAAGACTCTATGTATGATACTAAAGCTAAATTGACGATTTTTAGAAATATTTTCTGTGTATGTATGTTCCACCATAACTCTTAAACCGATCATCTGAATTCGATGAAACATCGTACAAGGATGTTATATCCTATACTATACGACACAGAGGATAAGCTAAATAAAATTCAGTTCCGGTTACGCTAAGATGTGGTTCCCAAACTGAAATGTTTCGCGCGCCATTTAGCGCGAGTAGGTATCAGATATGAGCGAGCCGGCGGCGTGGCGGAGCGGGCGGCTCGGCGGAGCGGGCGGCGCGGTGCGCGGGCGGGTGCCTATAAAAGCGCACTGCCCATACTATAGAAAGCCAAAATTGTAATTTGATTCGATCCTAATTTTTTTATCCTATTCTTATGGTACAAGTTAGGATACATGTAAACTAAATATAACGTCACCGATACGAAACATGTACCTTTTCGAAGTAAGTAACTAAGGGAGAGGCCGAAAGCGGAGCTTCGTTCAAGTTAACGATATATTTCTCGATGAAAGTAAGTAAATAAGGGCGAGAATATCGTTTAAGCGAACGCAACTCGGCGTTCGACAGGGCATTAACTTAGTTTAGAGGCCTCGTCGGCCTCTTTGAAAAAGTATAGGGAGCTTCGCCTTCGGCGTCGCCATAGGTAACTTAGTTTCTTCGAGAAAAATAACGTTTACCTGAAAGGAGCTCGACCTTCGGCCTAGTCAGTAGTTACATATTTTGTTCGAGAAGGTTTGTCATTACCCTGAATGCAGCTCAGCTTTCGACCTCCTCGCTTTATAACTTACTTTCTTCTTTTGAAATACGAATTTCACGAGAGCGGGCAAAAGCTAGTAAACTATAATACTTACTAAAAATAATACTGTTTTATGTAATCCGGTCGCCTGAGTCGAAGGGGCCTAAGCACATTCTCCGACCAGCCAATATCACCTCCGAGAAGGTAGGTGCCCGTGCATACCGGGGACTTCCCTGGATTGCTGGATATACTGAACTAGAAGAGAACACAGCCGAGCCTGCTATGCGGCCATCTTACATCCAGTACGGTGGTACTAACCCAGTCGGCTACAATTTGAGCCTACAACCTCGTAAGGGGCAAGGGAAGGTACCTAGTTTTACACCAGTTCTAAACGGTGAAGCAGCAGGTGTAAGTATGCACGTAAATTTTTTCGTCAGAAAAAACTCATTGGTACACACCGACCGGATTCGAACCTCGGAGCTCTTGCATGAGAACCCGATGCCCAAAAACTCGGCCACCCGCCGCTTAATACTACTTGTGTAATGTAATCAGAGATGTAATGTCATCAGATCAGAGCGGATAGTCCAAGCGATCCCTTGCAATGACCACTCACATATACGACTCGTGAAAACTCGTTGCAAACTTGCGTGGCTCATAACGAGATCCTCGCCCTTAATGATTTAGTTTTTTTTTTTATTTTTTTTTATGGAAACTTACTTCTTTAGAAATACGAATTTCACGCGAGCGAAGCCGCGGGCAAAAGCTAGTTAAAAACATACTTTATTCTTGAAGGTTTATCATTAACCTGAACGCAGCTCAGCCTTCGGCCTCGCCCTTAATGATTTAGTTTGTTCTTTTGAAATACGAATTTCACGCGAGCGAAGCCGCGGGCAAAGGCTAGTTAAAAACATAAAATCCTTTCGATCTTAAAATAGGATTAAATCCGGGACTTTATGATCAAATTTCGCTCATATTACAGAACAACTTCACATACTTTAACTTAAAATCCTCATTCGGTCCTAGTATAGGATTAAATCCGGGTTTTTATGATAAAATCCCGCCCATAAAGATTCAATCCCGGGATCGACCCATTTAGCGTATTCGTGTATTTGGCAAACATTTCCGTTTCGTCTCTCTTTAATAGCTTGTTTAGAGCGAGATAAAACTAAAATGTTTGCAACAAACACGAATACGCTAAGCTAATAAGCCAAGTGAAGTGCCGGCATAACACACACACACAGACATTTTGGTTTCATTCACGCACGTCGTCAATCGGTCTCTCATTTCTCACTCTCACTCAGCTCAATGGTATAGAATTTGTTAGAACTAGAGAGAGAGAGAGAGAGAGAATGTAATATATTCTCTTTGGGTCTCTTCTATTCTATATTACATTCTTTGGTCTCTCTCTCCCCTTCAGCCGTTCAAGGACTTCCTTCTACGCGAAAAATAATTTCTGCGTAGGCTCATAAATCCAAAGCATAAATCAATCAAGTTCTTCCGAGTGCCGACTTCTTCCCTTCCACGAAGTTCCCTGCCTTCCGTTAGCTTCCCGTTGGCAGCGCACTGCGCAGTGTAATGAGACGGCAGCGTGACTGCACTGTGAGTGAGAAGGCGCCGGGAGCCGAGATGTGGGGTTAGCGCCCGCATCTTGTGTGCGTCGTCGTCTGGATTGCTACCGGTGAGTTGCAATGTTTATTCCGGCTTTCGATGCGTTCTCTTCTGTGTCGGCTGCTCTCGGGGTGCTTGGCTTGTGTTCTTCGCTCGCGTGTCAACGTGTAGGCTTACGGAGAGATCAGCTGTTCTCGGAGTGACGGGCGAGGTTATGGCTGTAATGCATGCCTCGTGCCATATTAGCACAATACACGCCAACACGATCAACTATGCCGATTCATTATTTTGTTTAGATAACGTTTGAATCGCTTTGTTGAGTCTAAAATATGCACGATAGATCATTATCGCCATCCTACTGAGCACAATTCTAACAGAAAATCCGTAAGACATATTCAAAACAAACATTGTGCAGATATGCCAGGGCAGAAATTTAGTTTCTTGTATAGGGACCCCCGTGAATTTTTTACTTTTTCTAATTTGTATTATTTGTTGTTATATCGGCGATAATAACACATATTCTGTGAAAATTTCAACATACTACCTATTACGGTTCAAGAGATACAGCCATCGGACAGACGGACAGACAGACAGTACAATTCTAACAGAAAATCCGTAAGACATATTCAAAACAAACATTGTGCAGATATGCCAGGGCAGTCTAATAACTTTTTATGTTGCAGGGTTATTTTATAAGGTGACATTTTGTATACCTACCTAATATTCACCAGTAAGATTGTTGTTCAATAAAACTTGAAACACAATCATTTTAGTTTCTACAATAGACATATGACCGTGCTTCGGATCCCACGTTAAACTGTAGGTCCCTTCCGCAAACCGCACTGAATGAAACGTCAGTCGAAACGGCTATGTAAATAGTTCATGTTTTCCGTCCAGTTCAGTATAGCCGACATGAAATGAAGGGAAGCACTGATATGGGACTTGGCTCACCCGGTGTTATGGGCTGACATCACGGATGTTGTAGGTGATGTAGCCAACCGTGTCAGATACCATAAAAAATATAATATAAAAAAACTACGCTCGGCAAGAAATACTCTCCTGGGCACACGACCAAAGCAAGCTACACTGGTTCCAACTGCCCAGGCAGAAGCACACGAAGGCACTACTTTCTGGGTATTCACTTAAATTTACTTCCAAGGTAATTAAACTTTAACGGGAATGACATAACAGTCCTAATAAGGACATTAACAGGGCACTGTAGACTAAACAAACACCTACACCGAATGGGCCTTAGCGACACACCGGTGTGCAGGTTCTGTATAAAAGAGGATGAAACGCCCATACACATCCTTCCTTTGTGAATGTGAAGTGCTCATTAACAGTAGAAGCCGCATTCTTGCGGGTTATATTTTTAACCCATGCCAAATACAGGCACTCAACCCCAAGGATATAAGGGTACTTCTCATCGCCACGATTCTCATCGTCACTTTCGTGGAAATTTTTAATTTTTACTTATTTGAACAATTTTTGTAAAAAACTTATAACGCTTGATAAGACGATTAAATTCTTGAGTAAATCAATTTAATCGTTAGTCTAGTTTGGAAGATATAGTGTTTTGAAGTTGTATATTCCACGAAAGTGACGCGATGATCCACGAAAGTGACTCAGTAACTTTACAGCCATTACTTTCTCAACTTTTACTACCGTTTATGAGACTAAATATTCATGAAATATCAATTTAATCTTATTTTTATAATTAAACAATCAAATACATGATATCAATAACCATAAGAGACAATTACCAGTTCGGTCCTAGGTTCTGTCATCTACGAAATAGGTTTTTAACACGGGAAACCGAAATAATTTCGATTTCTGTGGTTTTTAATATTACTGATATGTCAATTAAAACAACACAATATTAGTGAAAAAAATGTAATAAAACATTATTAATAACAAATAGGAACTTTCTCTTGCTTTTGCTTTGACAGCGTTGTGAAGCTCAGGGTTGGCTTTGATTTTTTCCCTTCTCTTTTTTTCTGCATTTTTTTTCTTTTCTCGCCGTTCTTTGGCAGTTTGTGGCATTTTGAAGTACTGAAAAAATCATAAAAGTGTACTACCAACATCCAAAAAATCACTTTGGGTGTGCTGTAGTATAAGGCCTGCTAATTAGAAAATTGCTGGTAGCTGGGACTGTAGGTGAGGGTCTATGGAACTATTACCAAAAAGAATTGTTTGCCGGAAATGCGTAGTTTCGGAGAAAAAAAAATTCCCATGCAAAATTAATTTTTCATACAAAATGAAATATTTTTTTTGTTTTTTTAAGGCACTAAATCATTGGTTTTGACTATAAATGTATGTAAAAACAAGGGAAGTCGTATGGGTGAATGTTTTGGTGGTTTAAAAAAAAAATAACCAGGGTTAATTTATAGAAGATGCGTCGCGGCGACGCATCTTCTATAAATTAACCCTAACCTAATGTTGAGGCGGGGCATGTCGTTTTTGCATAAATTCCTATTCAAAATAAATGTTTTGGCGCATTAAAAAAAAAATATTAAAAATCTAAAATTAATTTTGTATGAAAAATCTTTTTTTCAAAATTTTTTTTCTCCGAAACTACGCATTTCCGGCAAAAAAATATTTTTGGTAATAGTTCCTTAGACCCTCACCTACCAGCCCCAGTTACCAGCAATTTTCTAATTAGTAGGCCTTAAATACTACAGCGCACCCATCACTTTCGTGGCATAAAATCACCTTCGTGGACAAAACGCCACGAAGGTGATGCCACGAAGGTGACGAAAATATCCCCTTTTTATAAATTCCAGCAAAGTTTAGATGTAATGTTTTAAATCAAATACTACATAAATATCTCTAACATTTTGGGCTTTCGATAAGCTAGCGTTGATTTCAATTGCTAAAATACAATGCACAAAAATGTTGTCCACGCAAGTGATCGCTACACATATGAATAACTGAAAACTTACCAATATTATTTTTTCGCGGAAGGATAGCCGCACGTCTCACCTCTGCGATGCCGGAACACGACTGACGTTCGACCGAATCGAGCTCTGTGATTGGTTACTGCAGTTGTGTTCAACAGCAAGCCTGTAATACTACGCAAATCTAAAGTATCTAAAATCGTGTGACCGACGCATATTGTGTTTTCAATTCAAAATAATGACGAAATCATTTATTTTAGAGTATTGTGTGTAAAGTGTATTTAATTACGATGAGTTTAGTATATGTAACATTCAAATACACTGAAATTTGGTGAAGCAGTAACCAAATGTTTTACTGCAGCGGGAAGTGTGACATGATGAGAATGCGAAAAATGGCCCCGTTTTTGACCGTTCGTGTTAATTTTTGGTATGTATTTTTGCTTCTATTACGAAAAGATTTATTTATTTTGTAGCTTAAAAGATGTTTTATCCTCCAAGTCTCAAGTTCTGTTTCAAACTTTTACCGTTTAGGAAATATAACTGTGTGACCATCAAATTTGAGCTTCGATGAGAAGTACCCATAACTCGGTTCATAGCTAAAATCTGACTTGGGGGTTAGCTATAAACTTGTGACAGATCACAATAGATATAAATTATTTTCACTTTACTTTACTTACTTATTTTCAGACTAAGATCCGCAGGATGGATCCAAATATCTATGCCATCGTGCTGGACACTCTGAACCGGGCCACGAACCAGGATACGCAGGTTCTGAAGCCGGCCGAGAAGAAACTGCAGGAATGGGAGACAGAGCCGGGCTTCTACTCCGTCCTCTTGGTAAGAGAACGACATTGACTAAATAATATTATTGTAAAATTTTCTTGTTATTTTGGGCACCGTGTAAGTAACTGTGTGGTGCCGGTACTTTAAAGAATAACCCCATTGCATCTCTCCCGGCGCATGTCGTAAAAGGCGTGTAAGGAAGAAGGACAAGATGCCGTGCTAAAGGGCGATGCGCTAGCTGCCTCTCACCATGGCACGGTCCTTCCACAGAGTCATGCAGCAGGTGGATCTTCGTGCCTTACTTGCTGCTTGATGGTTATCTTGTCTGAATACTTTACAAAACATGGTAGTCGATGTTGTGATGTAATGGACCAGGGTATTTGCAATACAACACTGATTACTCTGCTTACCCCGATTGTCGGTATAGAGCGTGTGGTATGTACATATGTATGTGTTACCTACAGTACGCGGCAGTAAATAATGAACATCGTTCATTAGAAATAGACAATCTGGTTGTAGAGCGTCATCCCTGTCGCACGAACTCGCACGTCCCTGTGCGACAGGCAGGGACGACCCTCTACAACCGAATAGTCTCTTTCTAAAGCACACCAACAGGATTCGGCATATGTATCTATGTGTTACCAACAGTACCTACGCGGCACACAATAATGAAATTGTTCTTTAGAAATAGACAATCTGGTTGTAGAGCGTCATCCCTGTCGCACGAACTCGCACGTCCCTGTGCGACAGGCAGGGACGACCCTCTACAACCGAATAGTCTCTTTCTAAAGCACACCAACAGGATTCGGCATATGTATCTATGTGTTACCTACAGTACCTACGCGGCACACAATAATGAAATTGTTCTTTAGAAATAGACAATCTGGTTGTAGAGCGTCATCCCTGTCGCACGAACTCGCACGTCCCTGTGCGACAGGCAGGGACGACCCTCTACAACCGAATAGTCTCTTTCTAAAGCACACCAACAGGATTCGGCATATGTATCTATGTGTTACCTACAGTACCTACGCGGCACACAATAATGAAATTGTTCTTTAGAAATAGACAATCTGGTTGTAGAGCGTAATCCCTGTCGCAGGAGCTCGCACGTCCCTGTGCGACAGGCAGGGACGACGCTCTACAACCGGATTGTCTCTTTTCTAAAGCACACCGACCGGATTCCAATCTCGGACCTTTAGCAAGTGAAGTCGATGACGCCCAGACCATGCACATAAATAAAATTAAACATACCTTCCCTTCCCCTCCCCCCAGAATATATTCTCAGACCACACGATCGACGTCAACGTTCGCTGGCTGGCGGTGATGTGCTTCAAGAACGGCGTCGACCGCTACTGGCGCAAGAACGCCCCGCACGCAATCACGGACGAGGAGAAGCTGAAGCTTAGGCAGGGGCTCCTCACCACGCACATCCTCAGCGAGCCCGTCACACAGATCGCGACGCAGCTGGCCGTGCTCATCTCTAAGATCGCTAGGTGAGCTGTCAAATTGTGAGGGAGGGTGCGATAGCGAACGGGGCGTGCGAGAGTTTGTGGGTGCGTATGGGGACGTGATAGTAGCTTGTGTTAATTCCATAAACATTTATCTGGAAAGGTTACAGGTACAGCAGAGCTTGAGATATTCGTCCAACTAAAAAATTATGAAATATATATACCACCAAAACATATAATATAAAAAGATGCCAAGTCTCGCACCAACCTTTCCACCGTAAAAAGTTGTAAGATCCCATGCAAAGCCAAGTCTTTTCATATCATTGAGGGTTCCGTATCGCCATGTCATGGTCAGCGCCACTCACACCAACTATGTATTAGTTAAAATGCTTCATACTCTTTTCAGCACACTACACACTTTTACATTACAATACAATATATAAATTCACTTCCGAGGTAAAGCTAGGTATTACACTTTTTAGTTTCATGTATGGGGACGCCGTGACTTTTTTACTTTTTCTTATTTTTATTATTTGTTGTTATATCCGCCATAGTAACACATATTCTGTGAAAATTTCAACAGGCTACCTATTGCGGTTCAAGAGATAAAGCCCTCGGACAGACAGACAGACAGCGTAGGCTTAGTAATAGGGTCCCGTGCGACGGATGTTGTTGTTTGTTGTTGTTTGCTGCCCAGCCTCTTGGGAAGACGGGTGGGCCATTCTCCGCACTGAGACCTCAAGACGGTCCGTTGTACGTTGGCGCTCGGGTGGTGTTACTCCAGCCACCCGAGCTCTTTCATGAAGTGGAGCACTCTTCTTGGACGCTTCCACACTCCATGGGCAGTTCCCACGTTCCCAAGAAACTGCAGTCGTACTTCTGCCACCACCGGGCACTCCAGGAGCACGTGGGTGGCTGATTCGTCCTCCGCCATGCAGCCTCTGCACAGGGGACTGTCGGTGACACCTATTGTAAACAAGTGTCTGTTGAGTGGGCAATGACCCGTAAGAAGTCCTACCGCCACACGCAGTTGACCTCTGTGGAACTTTAGCAGGCACTTCCTGAGTCTCAGGTCTGGTTTGGGAATGGCTTCCCGGGATTGCCTGCAGTCCCTGGTGTTGGCCCAAAGATTTTCATGTTTAGATTTTGTAAGTTGATGTAGCCAGTATTTGAACTGGCTGATTGGTAAGGGTACATACGGTTCTGGGCCTTCTGCACTCCAGCTGGAGCCCCGTTTAGCCAGCTCGTCCGCCGCATCGTTCCCGTAGGAGCCGCTGTGCCCCCTGATCCACTGTAGGGTTACCTTGTTGTTTACCGCTATACCCTCTAGTGCCTGGTGGCACTGGAGTATCAGTCCGGAGTTGATTGTCACGGTGTTTAGGGCTTGTAGCACCGATGCGCTGTCTGACAGTACTCTGATCTGGTAACCAGTGATTTCTCTGTTGCGTACTGCCGCTGCTGCCTCTATTATTCCGATGCACTCAGCCTGGAAGATTGAGTTGTGAATACCTAGAGTGATTGTCTTATGTATGTTTAGGTCAAGTGAGAAAGCTGCTGCCCCTGTTCCCGACCCTGTTTTTGACCCATCGGTGTATATTCTTACCTCGGACCCCGAATAGTCCTTAGGTTCCTCAGCTAGTTCTACATAGTAGTGTTTGTCAAACACATGTGTTTTCCTGATTCTATCACACGGTGCCTCTATCAGGGGATGTTTTTTTTTGATTTCCTGAAGTATGGTCGTGTGTGGTGTTTGTGTACTAGCCCTCCACAGTCCTAGGACGTTCAGCCTAATTGCTGCGGCTGCCGCCTCTTGTTGTATGAAAAGTTCAAGAGGCGGAAGGCACAGCATGGCTTCCATCGCTGCCGTGGGTGTTGTGCGCATGCACCCTGTGGTCGCAACGCACGCTAGACGCTGGAAACTTTGCAGTTTGTTAATAACTGTGCTGAGTTTGGTCCTGGGCCACCATACTACTGCACCATAAGTTACCATAGGTCTTATTATAGCTGAGTATAGCCACAGCGTAATGTTAGGGTTGAGTCCCCATGTCTTACCTATGAGTCTGCGACATTGCCAAAAGGCTATACGAGCTTTATTTATTTTAAGATTAAGATGTTTGGCCCAGTTTAGCTTACTGTCAAGTGTGATGCCCAGGTATTTGACTTCTGTTGCCAGGGGTATTGGGGTGCTGAAGAGTTTTGGCAGTGTTAAGTCGCCTAACTTCCGTTTGTGTGTAAAGAGAACTAGCTCAGTCTTATTGGGATTGACGTTAAGCGAGAACTCTTTGCACCATCGTTCTATGATTTTGAAGGCATCTTGCATCAAACTGCATTGGGTGCTTTCGAATTTGCCGTCAATCAGCACAGTCAGGTCGTCTGCATATCCTACCGTGTAGTGCCCTGCTGTGTTTAGACGTCTGATGAGGTCATCCACCACAAGATTCCACAGGAGTGGTGACAGGACTCCTCCTTGAGGGCATCCTTTGGCTACGATGCCTCTAGTTGTGCTGTTTATAGTGAACTGGATGGCTCTATATTCTAGCATGTTGCCTATCCAGTTGCATAGAGTGGAGTCTACTCCCTGCCTGGTCAATGCTCTATTAATGCTCTCAAAGGTGGTCTTGTCAAAGGCCCCTTCTATGTCTATGAAGGCACCTAGGGTTGATGCCTTTGAGCTCATGGCGTACTCAATTTTGGAGACTACACTGTGTAATGCGGTCTCTGTGGATTTACCTGTCGTGTATGCATGTTGATGTGGGTGAATTGGGTGTTCGACTATAGTTGTACCCCTAATCTCCCTATCCACGAGTCTTTCCAGGGTTTTTAAAAGAAAGGATGTCAGACTAATTGGTCTAAATGATTTTGCGCTAGTGTAGTCCTCTCTTCCGGGCTTGGGAATGAAGACTACTTTAACCTCCCTCCAAATCATTGGGACATATTTGTGAGCAAGACTGGCTCTGAATATGTCTATGAGGAAGGGTGTTAGGGTTTCACCCGACCATTGCAGGAGTCCCGGGAAGATGTTGTCTATTCCTGCGGATTTGAATGGGGAGAAGCTGTTTATGGCCCATGTTAATTTGTTTTTTGTCACTACTTTGTCAGCTGCAGTCCAGTCCGAATCTGTAGGGTTAGTGTGTTGTTGTGTATCCCAGTTGACGTGGTTCATAATTCGTGAACCTGGAAAGTGAGTATTGAGCAAAAGTTCACTAGTCTCTGCGTCATTCTGGGTGAAGGTGTTGTCAGGTTTCTTTAGGTGTCCCAAGTCCCTGTCCGGTTCTCTGGAGAGGACCTTCTTGAGCCTGGCTGCTTCTGTTGTGGATTCGATACCACTGCAGAAGTTCCTCCATGATTTTCTTTTTTCCTTCCGAATGCTATGCTTATATTGGGCTAGAGTCTCTTTATAAGAGTCCCAGTCACTCTCTACTCGAGTGTTTTTTGCCCTGTTAAAAAGTTTCCTTACCCTTTTTCGAAAACTTTCGAGTTTAGGGCACCACCAGCTGCTTTTGTTTTGTTTGTACTTTGAGGGGTCGCTGAGTGGACAGGAATTATGATAGTTGTTTGTTAGACACGAGTTGATGGTGTTTACCCAGGACTCGATTTCCCCTGTTGTGTTTATGTTACCAGGCGTTTGCATAGTACTTAGACAGTTACGTACCTTTTCCTGGAAAAGCGATTTGTCGGTTTTCCTGGGGTTCCGTTTGGGCTCCGGTCGCCGGAGATTTCCCTGCAGCTTGGCTTGTATCCATCTGTGGTCTGAACACGAGGCTTCCTTGGAGACGTGCCAGTCAGATAGGGAGCTGGCTATCGTGCTGGATGCTAGTGTCAAATCTATGATGGTTTGGTAGCGCGAGGAGACAAACGTGGGTTCGTTACCTCTGTTAATGATTACAAGGTTAGTACTGAGGAGAAAGTCTGCAAAGTCCTCACCCCTCTTGTTGTTTGTCTTGCTGCCCCAGAGCAGATGATGGGCGTTGGAGTCCACCATGATAATTACCGGTTGGTTGTTGTCTTCGCTGGAGGGGACGAGGTCCTCCAGTGGTCTAGTTGGAGCCTCCTCCTCTCCAGGCAGGTAGGACGACGCCATCAGGATGTGTTGGGTCCCCAGTTCCGTATCCCTAGATACCCTGATGGTCGTCAGGTCCCTAGAACAGTGCTGTGTTACAATACTTGTACTTAAATGTCTGGGTACATATATGCACGTTCGGGGACTGTTGATCGCGGTGTTAAGAATGATTTTACCACCTAGGTTACTCAGACCGCAAATTCTATCTTTCCTGATCCACGGCTCTTGGATCAGTGCTATGGTGTCCGGGTTTTTCTCCAGCTGTCTGCGCAAGGAAGCCGTTGCAGTTTGACTGTGCTGGAGGTTGATTTGGATAAGGTTGATTGGTTTGTTACCTGCCATTAGTCCTCCTCGGAGTCCAGGAGAGAATCCTCATCCTGGAGGGTGGTGGGCCTCGCCCTCCACTGGAGGTTGGGTTGGTTGTCGGGCGCCCCGGGTTCCGGAGTGGCCATGATGGGCCCGTCGTTTGACGGACGAACAACCGTCCGGTCATCCACTGATTTCTCAGCTTCCCTGCCAGGCGGTTGCTCGCCCGTCAACTGCAGGCTTGTTGCCGGCGCCTCTTGAGCAGCGACTCCCACCGCATCGGTCTCCATCTCGACCGGTGCAGCGGGGGGCGCCTGAACTTCAGGGGTTTTTGGGGGGGGGGGGCTCATTGACAAGTTTGCCTCCTTCCGCGAAGAACTTCAGGTAAACACAGCCTAGGCGGTAATTTACCCTCCTTCCTCGCGGAAGGATCTCCTTGTTCACGGTCTCCTCGGGAATTCCCAAGGTTAGGAAGATGCTTTCCGGGTCTCCCCGACGCTCCTGACTGTACAAGACCCACTCCGGGACCTTGTACTGAGGGCTGAATCCTCTCAGGACCCGACTCAGGTCCAACAGGCTGCTGGAGCATTCGGGGACCAGCAGGGCACACTTGATCAGGCGGGTCACCTCGTCCTGCCTTTTGACCAGAAGTCTGCATCCCTCCCACATGGGTGGTAGGTATGCGACCGTTCTTCGCAGCCAATCGACGGTCTTTGCGTTTTCGCACCATACTTTGAGCATGCCGTCTGCTAGGAACGGATTGCCGCGGAACGCAACCGGAACCTCGTCAGTAGAGTTCAAGGCGTGGGCCCACGCCAAGTCTCCGAGCTTCCGCTTGATTTGTTCCGCTCTATCCGGCGTTAATTCGCTGAGCGGTTCCGCGACGATGGCCATGCACAGATTGCGCATGCACGCGTCCGCGTAGCTCGGGGCAGTTAGCCTCACCGACTCGTCCCGGACGCGTTTGGAGTCGCCTCTGGGCGACTTGGCCTCGTCTGATCTTCCTCGTTTAATGCGGGGCACTGTGGTGGGTTTCATCGACGCCGGTGCGCCTGCGACTCCCCCACTGCCCTTGTTGCTGGCAGGCGGATTTTGAGGGCCGAACTGTCCCCGTTTTTTCCCTCTGGGGTTCCCCCCACCTCTGCCAGTGGAGTGAGGTTTTCCTCTAGCTACTGGTGGAGTTCCAACCTGTAGCTTCCCACCAGGCAGGGTGGTTTGAGCTGCGGCTCTGGGGTTCCCGGCGGTCCCGACTGAAGAGCTTGCGCCCCCCCCAGTGGTTGTCTGGGGTAAGTCAGGAGTCACCTGAGGTCTGTCCACAGGGGCAGGTTCGCCTTCCTCCCTACCCGCCTCACCGCTTTTTCCCTTGTTGTATTTGGTCATCCGCGCGGTATTCCTGCGCTGCTGCCTATTTTGTTGCTGTGCGTTTCTCTTCCTGTTCTGGGGGTTCTTCTTCCTTGAGGGAACGAGCTCCCAGGAGGAGTGGTGGGCTGGGGCACTGTTGTCCATTGCCTCACCGAAACTACTGAAGTTGTAGGCTGGGAATTCCACTGCCTTTGATGTGGAGGCCGAAGCCTGTTGGTCGAGGGTGACTGCGGTCGAGACCGCAGAGCCCGAGGGGAGTTCCCCATCCCTCCCTACCAATTTTTTCGCGGGTGACTGTTTTCCGGTTTTGCCGAAAAGATCCATTCAAGTTGTTTGTTTTTCTTCACCCTCCGACGTCCCACCCGCCGCGGAGTCCTCAAAAAAGGGGGATGCCCATAGATGGACACCAGGTTAATCGGAGGGTATAGCGCCCGGAACGAGCTGGTTCACTCTTGGGGCGTCGCACCCGCGAGCAGGTAACGGTCACGCTTGGACCAACCCAGTCACGTAGAAGGTCCAAGACGCTCCGGCCCGCTGCGGGCACAACGCCCTAGGGGCACTAGCCTGCATCCATCAGACTGAACGCAACAGCCGCTTGATCGCAGCGCGGCTACGCTGCGACCGCCCGTTTTGGGATGAATCTGAGGCCAAAGCAGCGTGTTGCACCTCGCGGAGATACTCAGCTACCAGGATCCCCATCTCCCCCCTCACGGGTTTCCACGCACGGCACAAACACGCGGGTGGTCAATAGCCCTGCCATCCAGCATATCTTAGCGATGGCGGGGGCGCAGCGACTTGACCACAGCATCGCATGCGTCTTGTAGGATGAGGGGCAGCCGAGGCAGTATGTTGCACTCCCGCGAGGTCAGCCATGTGTGTACCCCGGGATCGGAGGTGCTCAACTGCCAGACTCCCCCCCACCCAGGAGAGGGCTGGGTGGAATTGGGTAAGATAGGTAGCCGGTGGGGGTTGGGTTCTGGGGTGTGAGGATGGGCTGGATTGAGACCGCGGCTTTGTTGCCCGTTACAATGCTCGCAGGAGAAGCTCTTGGTAAAGTGTCCGGCTACGTCAACCGCTCACGAACCAGTCACCGGACCTGGTCGAGAGCGGTTGATAAACTCGACTCTCGCAAGCCACCACGCCCCGACAAGGCGCCTTCTCTTCGTGATGGCCGTGCGACGGATACGGAACCCTATAAATTTTATACCTGAAAGGGATTGTTTATATTTTTGAAACTTGCTTGGCAGGTTCGACTGTCCCACCAGCTGGCCGAACCTGGTGCCCGACCTGCTGGGTGCGCTGAAGGCTCCGCAGCCGCTCATCCAGCACCGGTCGCTGCTGACCTTCCACCACATCGTGAAGACCCTCGCCTCCAAGAGGCTCATCGGTGATCGCAGGACCTTTCACGTAAGTCACTCCGGCTTCAACTGACGGAACTCTATCTAGTTTTTACGATTTCGTGTCTGTACTGGACCAAATTACTAAGCCTACGTCGTCTGTTCGTCTGTCTGTCCGTCTGTCTGTCCGTCTGTCTGTCCGTCTGTCCTACCTTTAAAGGGCTGTATCTTTTGAACCCTAATAAGTAGCCGGTTGAAATTGTCACAGAATATGTGTTATTATGGTGGGTATAATAATAAAGAAAAAAGTAAAAAATAATGGGGGTCCCCATACAATAAACATGTTTTTTTGGACATTTTCTTTTTTTGCTCTATTGTAAAAATGGTAATACATACAAGCGTTAATCTTGGTGTAATTATAGAGCAAAACAAAATAAAAACCAGCCAATTACGCGGTGGTATGGAGCCCACGGTGCGCGAGTCCGACTCGCACTTTGCCAATTTTTTTTTTATCGCGGTAGGCCACACGTACACATGTATCAGGATGACGAAAAAAAAATCTGCCATATCTTCAAATGAACTTCGGAACGACTTAAAAACTTCCAGACCGTTAGAGGCTGACCGTGGTTCGGATTCCACGTTAAACTGTAGGTCCCTTCCCTTCTTACCTTACTAGGTGGTAGGGTTTATCCCGGCCGGGTTGGTACCACCGCACTGAATGAAACGTCAGTCGAAACGGCTATGTAAATAGTTCGTGTTTTCCGTCCAGTTCAGTGTAGCTGACATGAAATGAAGGGAAACACTGACATGGCACCTAGCCCACCCGGTGTTATGGGCTGACATCACGGATGTTGTAGGTGATGTAGCCAAACGTGTCAGTTTCCATAAAAATAAAACAAAAACGAAACAGCCATTTTTTTTATGGTTAGTGCGACATTTGGACTGTAGGAGAATTACCACAATACCGAAAGTTCTTCAATGATTATTCTCTTGCAGGAACTGACCATAACTGTGTTCGGCTACATCCTGGGTCTATGGCACGAGAACACGGAATTGTTCCTTCGACACATACAGGAGGGCGCCACCACCGAACTAATAACCGAACACCTTGAGAAAGCCCTCCTCTGCTTAAGGATCTTGAGGAAATTGACAGTTTTCGGTTTCAAAAAGGACCAACAAAGCGACGATGCGGTCGCATTTTTGAATGTCGTGTTTGACCGAGCGAAAACTAGCTTGGAATGTAGTAAGTGTACTTTGTTTTTTTTTTGTATTTTTTATTGCACTCGAACTTGTCACAATTTGTTCTATTCACACATTGAGTTAATTCTTTTTTTAATTCTTTTTTCTTTTAATTAATAATTCTTCTTCTTAATCTTTTTAATCTTTTTCTTAATCTTTTTCTTTTAATTAATAATTTCTTTTAATTTAATTCTTTGTACCGTGTGGGGCCGGTACTTTAAAAGAATAGCCCCACTGCATCTCTCCCTGTGTATGTCGTAAAAGGCGACTAAGGGATATGACTCCCTTCTTATATTACTAGGTGGTAGGGTGTAACCCGCCCAGGTTGGTACCACTGCACTGAATGAAAGGTCGGTCGAAACGGCTATGTAAATAGTTTGTGTTGGGCACGTAGCTCAGGTGTGGACTGTATAAATTTCACCCGTTCACTTGAGCTGCCAGTCTTCACGGAGCGTTTGCAAGGGCCGGAGACAGGAAACCTTCTTTCTTGCTTTCGCACGATTCGGCGACCGTCTCGCTTCTGCACGACCGACGCAGACGGGCGTGCGGCTCGGCAGCGTCACTCGCGGGGGTCGTTCGCGGGTGGTGCGATCGGTCGACCGGGTGTGCTTAACCTCTTCTCGGACGGTACGGCGACCGTCTCGCTCACTCGGCGACGCGGCGACGGTCTCTCTCTCTCGCGGCCGGCGCAGACGGGCGTGCGGCGCGGAGAGATCACTCGCGGCGGTCGTTCACGGGTGGTGCGATCGGTCGACCCGGTGTGCTTCGCGTCGTCCTCGACCTATACGCCTCGGGGCGCAGGGAGGTAGTCCTCGACCGTTACGCCGCGGGGCGCAGGGAGGGAAAGCGTAGCGTAGCGTAGCGTAGCGTAGCGTAGCGTAGCGTAGCGTAGCGTAACGTAGCGTAGCGTAACAAAGAAACAACGTTTGCGGTTTTCAGTGTAGCCACGCACTGGTCGCACCCGGGACGTACGGGGGTGGAGCACTCGCCGGAGAAGCCGTCCGATCGGCCGAGGGAGTCGTTACGTTCTGAAGCAAGTCTCTTCCGACTATTCGTTCCTCGGTCGACCGGTGCGTCGAGCTCTGCTCTAGACGACTTCTCTTGTTGGATGCTGGGCGAGTACTGATCGAACCGGCCGAAACGCGCTATATTTGTATACACGCGGGAGCGGCGCGCGCCGCGGATGCTGCGATCTGAGTTTGCAGATCTCGCAGCGTCCGCGTGGACCAATCACAGCGCGCCGCGCCCGCCGCCGCGCCTCGGCTCGGTTCATTCCTCCAACTACTTTGGCGAGTGCACATCTCCGTTCGTCCCAAATGAAAACCAGTACGCGGCAACATATTTATTTTCAGTATAGCTTATATCTAATTCTACCTATCTTACAACTATGCCTACCTATCTTATGCTACATTTACCTATCTTAATCTAGCTTTACCTATCTTAACTAACTTCCATATCTTAACTATCTTAATCTACGATTTTGTATATGTTTATTTACTTGTATTTAACTTATGTTTAACTTATTTATCTTATATTTACATCTTAAAATTACCTAAACTAAGCTATGCCGGCCGCTTCCTACTTTCTCCTGCTACGGGGGTGACGACGTGCGCGTCGTGTCCCAGGCCGGGGTCCGTCGTCGCCGCTCCGGCTGGCCGTCGTCCTGAACATTCTCCCGCCGTCGCTCCCTCGGCGATCTCCAAAGTCGGAAGGACGACGCTCCTCTTGATCGGCCGGCGCAGCAGCTTGTCTCCCGGGCAGACGTCCACGACGCGTACGGCATCGTCTCTTCCGGGGCGGATGGCTTCCACCCTGCCTCGTAGCCAGGTCTTCCGCGGCCGGCTGGGGTCGGCGACCAGGACTCTTCCACGAAGCTCCCGCCGGTTTTGTGGTAGGGGCGGGCACCCCGGCTCGGCTCGACGACGGCGATGACCACGTCTTCCTCCGCAGGCGCTCGTCCGCTGCGGCGATGCTCCCGCCGGTGTTGGAGTCGGTTCTGGCGCTCTCGCGCCCACCGGAGGGGCAGCTCGTCCGCCAGTCGTGGTGCGCCTGCGTGCAGCGCTGTGGCGCTGTTGTCATCGGCGTCGGTCTGGGGTGGGGGCGGACGTCATGGCGTCGGTTCGCCTCCGTGCACCAGTCTCTCCATGTCGGCAGCGCGGCGAGCGGCGCGCAGAGGCGCGCGGCGGTGGCGGCGTCGGGCGGCGCGCAGTGGCGCGCAGGGGCGTCGGCGGCGGGCGGCGCGCAGTGGCGCGCAGCGGCGTTGGCGGCGTGCGGCGCGCAGTGGCGCGCAGCGGCGTTGGCGGCGTGCGGCGCGCAGTGGCGCGCGGCGGCAGCGGGCGGCGCGCAGTGGCGCGCAGAGTCGGGCGGCGCGCAGTGGCGCGCGGCGGCAGCGGGCGGCGCGCAGTGGCGCGCAGAGTCGGGTGGCGCGCAGTGGCGCGCGGTGGCGGGCGGCGCGCAGTGGCGCGCAGCGGGCCAGGGTGCCGCGTTCTGCGGCTGGGCGTAGCGACTCGCATGCGGCGAGTCGCTGGCTGGTGGTGCTGACCCTTGCGCTGCTGTAGAGTGCGCCGCCGGCGAGTTCGGGCGCGGCGGCGCGACGACGTAGGTAGCCGCGATCGGCGGCTGGGCGGGGCGGCTCGCGGTCGGCGAGCCGCGGGCGGGCGGTGAGCCGCGGGCGGGCGGCGAGCCGCGGGCGGGCGGCGCAAACCATTGCGCCGCCTCGGAGTGCGCCGCCGGCGAGTTCGGGCGCGGCGGCGCGGCGATGTAGGCAGCCGCGGGCGGCGGCTGGGCGGGGCGGCTCGCGGTCGGCGAGCCGTGGGCGGGCGGCGAGCCGCGGGCGGGCGGCGAGCCGCGGGCGGGCGGCGCAGACCATTGCACCGCCTCGGAGTGCGCCGCCGGCGAGTTCGGGCGCGGCGGCGCGGCGATGTAGGCAGCCGCGGTCGGCGGCTGGGCGGGGCGGCTCGCGGTCGGCGAGCCGTGGGCGGGCGGCGAGCCGCGGGCGGGCGGCGAGCCGCGGGCGGGCGGCGCAAACCATTGCACCGCCTCGGAGTGCGCCGCCGGCGAGTTCGGGCGAGGCGGCGCGGCGATGTAGGCAGCCGCGGTCGGCGGCTGGGCGGGGCGGCTCGCGGTCGGCGAGCCGTGGGCGGGCGGCGAGCCGCGGGCGGGCGGCGCAAACCATTGCACCGCCTCGGAGTGCGCCGCCGGCGAGTTCGGGCGCGGCGGCGCGGCGATGTAGGCAGCCGCGGTCGGCGGCTGGGTGCCGCGACTCGCGATCGGCGAGCCGCAGGCAGGTGGCGCAGTCCAGTGCGCCGTTGCAGAGTGCGCCGCCGGCGAGTTCGGGTGCGGCGGCGCTGCGGCGGATGGCGCGCAGTGGGGTGAGGCGGCAGCCGGCGCGCAGAAGGGCGCGGCGGCGGCCGGCGCGTAGCGACTCGCAGTCGGCGAGCCGCTGGCAGGTGGCGGCGTCCATCTCGCTGCTGCAGAGTGCGCCGCCGGCGAGTTCGGGTGCGGCGGCGCGGCGGCGGCTGGCGCGGAGGCGCCCGCAAACGCGATGGCGTTGGCGCAGCGATGCACCGATCGTGCTGTCGAGTAGGCGCAGCGCTGTGTGGGCTCGGCCTTCGATGTCCGGCAACCGTGGAGCACCCAGCCCAGCTGGGTCTGCGAAGCAACCGGCTAGTCGCGGCGGCCGCACTTAATTTCCCGCGAGACTATCAATGGCCAATTGTCCTGGCCAATGAGTAGTCTCGGGCGTGCGTCCGTGTACGCCAGCTTTCCGATGAGCTCTCCGAGGTAGTCGCAGCCCTCCAGGTACTTCTTGGTTATGGTCTGGGGCGGGAAGTTCAGTCGGTCGACGGTCCTCGCTCCGACGAGGTCGTGCACAGTGGTCTCATATCTTCCGCGGATGCGCAAGTTGAGGCGGCGCGACGAGTTGCTAGCGACGCGTCCGCCGCCGATGCCCACGACGTGCAGCGGCTCCGTCGTGCCTTGCGCACCCAGCAGATCGGCCATGGCGACGTCCAGCATCGTAACCGAGGACCCCTCGTCGAGAAGAGCGAAGACGTCGACGACGCAGCCGCTCGGCCCGCTCAGTCGCACCGGGACGATCTTTAGTAAAACCGAGTCCGAGCGGGCGGCGGCTGTGACCGCGGTGGCGGCCGTCTCTTCATTTCTTCGTTCGTGGTGCAGCAGCCGGTGGTGGCCGAATGTGCAGCCCTGCACCCCACACGGCTTCGCCTTACATTTCGTTCTGCGATGTTTACTTTTGAGGCAGCGAAAACACATTTTGCCTTCCTTGGCCTGCCGCCAGCGGTCGTCCGTGTCGGCCTCGATGAATTTGGGGCACGACGGAAGATAGTGTGCCTCAGCGCACGTCGGGCACTTCGGCATCTCGTCGTCACTGGCTTCTTCCTCACTGGCGGCGTAGGCCTTCTCAGCTGGGCGGCGGTCTCGGTTGACGCGGCGGTTCTCACTCGTCGACACATCACTAGCTGCGGCGGCGTCCGGGCGGGCGTATGCACCGTACTTGCGGGCTTCTTCATTCAGGAAGGCCGCCATTCTCGTTAGTGCGGGGCGGTCGTCGCTCGTCCGGTCTTCAAAATCACACCACCGGGCCTGACGCAGCGGCGTCAGTTTGTCGACGAGTAGTCGCATCGTTTCGGGGCTGTGCAAATATTGCGGCCGGCCTAGTGCTTCGACCGTGGCCACAATATTGTGCACTTTACTTGCGAACTCATTTAATTCACTTGGTGAGTCCTTAATCTTGGGGAGACACTTTAGTTTGTCCAGCTCCCCTAGCACGAGAAAGTCTGGCCGCCCGAAGCGCTGCTCCAGCGCAGCTAACACGCGGCTGGGCTCCGGCGTCGACAGCATCAGGCTGTAGGCCGCCTCCTTCGCCTTGCCTTGCAGGCAGCGTCGTATGCGGGCCGCGTTCTCGCCCGGCGAGAAATAATGTTCCGTCTCGCGGTACGCGGCGACGAACTGCAGCCATTCTCCTGCGGAACCGTCGAAAAATGGTAGCTCCCGTAGGTATTTGGGCGGAGCACTCGGTCTGCTGTGCTCCGCTCGGCCCAGCGCGGCGGCGAGCATCTCAACCGTTATCGTCGCAGCGGCGAGCGGTGCGTGCGAGTTCGGTGCGGCGGCGGCGGCGGCGGCGGCGGCGGCAGGCGCACAGAGATGCTCGGTCGCGGCGGAGGCGGAGGCGGCGTGCGGCGGCGCGCTGAGGCGTGCGGCCGGCTGCTCGTTATAGTGTGTGGCGGCGAGCGCAGCGCAGGGGGGCGTGGCTTCCGCGGCCGAGGCGCGGGGCGCGTGGAGGGGAGCGGCGGAGGCAGCGTCGGTGGGGGCTGCGTCGAGGGGAGGGGCGACGGCGGCGGCGGTGGGGTCCGCGCGGAGGGGGGCGGCGACGGAGGCAGCGGTGGGGAGCTCGTAGTGGGAGGCGGTCGGCTGCGCCGGCGCGGCGGCGGACGCGGTGGCGTGCGCTGCGTGCGGAGCGGTTTCACTCGCCTCCCGCCGGTGTAAATCTGCCTGTGTTTCGACCCATGACGCAACAAGCTCGCTGCGTGCCGCTTCTTGGTTATCTTCTTCGTCTGATGAATCTTCTTCATCGCAGTCGCGGAGGCGAGACTCGATGATTTGCGTTTCGAGTCTCGCTTCTTCCTTGTCGAGCCGTGCTTCCTCTCTGGCTTGTCTCGCCTCTTCTCTCGCCCGTCGCACTTCTTCTTGGCGTGCGCGCAGTAATTCTCGTTCAATTACGCGCCGACGCACCGACTTGGACGAACGGTCAGAGTGGTTGCTCCGCCCGTCCTTATCGGTGCGTGCGGACGCCACTCGTTCGAGCGCGGCCGAGCGTGAGGTGTGGCTCGGCGCGCGCGCGCCGCTGTGCGTGCGGGCGCGGCTCGGTGCGCGCGCGTCGGTGTCGGTACGCGCGCGCTCGCGGATCTCTGAATCCGTCGCGACTGGTGTGGCCGTCGTTTCGTGTGACGACCACGTCTTGATCTCCGTCTCCATACTCGTCGGAGGCGCACTTGTAGTCGGCTCCGTCGTCTGGTCGGCGCCCGGTTGCAGATGCGGTTCGGTCGCCTCTGCGCTCGGGGGCAGCACTCGCTGCTCTGACGGAGTCGGCACCGGCGTGGTGCGCCCTCGCCCGTTGTTCTGGCTCCGTGTGACTGGCATCTCCAATCCGGCGAACGATAGGACCAAATGTTGGGCACGTAGCTCAGGTGTGGACTGTATAAATTTCACCCGTTCACTTGAGCTGCCAGTCTTCACGGAGCGTTTGCAAGGGCCGGAGACAGGAAACCTTCTTTCTTGCTTTCGCACGATTCGGCGACCGTCTCGCTTCTGCACGACCGACGCAGACGGGCGTGCGGCTCGGCAGCGTCACTCGCGGGGGTCGTTCGCGGGTGGTGCGATCGGTCGACCGGGTGTGCTTAACCTCTTCTCGGACGGTACGGCGACCGTCTCGCTCACTCGGCGACGCGGCGACGGTCTCTCTCTCTCGCGGCCGGCGCAGACGGGCGTGCGGCGCGGAGAGATCACTCGCGGCGGTCGTTCACGGGTGGTGCGATCGGTCGACCCGGTGTGCTTCGCGTCGTCCTCGACCTATACGCCTCGGGGCGCAGGGAGGTAGTCCTCGACCGTTACGCCGCGGGGCGCAGGGAGGGAAAGCGTAGCGTAGCGTAGCGTAGCGTAGCGTAGCGTAGCGTAGCGTAACGTAGCGTAGCGTAACAAAGAAACAACGTTTGCGGTTTTCAGTGTAGCCACGCACTGGTCGCACCCGGGACGTACGGGGGTGGAGCACTCGCCGGAGAAGCCGTCCGATCGGCCGAGGGAGTCGTTACGTTCTGAAGCAAGTCTCTTCCGACTATTCGTTCCTCGGTCGACCGGTGCGTCGAGCTCTGCTCTAGACGACTTCTCTTGTTGGATGCTGGGCGAGTACTGATCGAACCGGCCGAAACGCGCTATATTTGTATACACGCGGGAGCGGCGCGCGCCGCGGATGCTGCGATCTGAGTTTGCAGATCTCGCAGCGTCCGCGTGGACCAATCACAGCGCGCCGCGCCCGCCGCCGCGCCTCGGCTCGGTTCATTCCTCCAACTACTTTGGCGAGTGCACATCTCCGTTCGTCCCAAATGAAAACCAGTACGCGGCAACATATTTATTTTCAGTATAGCTTATATCTAATTCTACCTATCTTACAACTATGCCTACCTATCTTATGCTACATTTACCTATCTTAATCTAGCTTTACCTATCTTAACTAACTTCCATATCTTAACTATCTTAATCTACGATTTTGTATATGTTTATTTACTTGTATTTAACTTATGTTTAACTTATTTATCTTATATTTACATCTTAAAATTACCTAAACTAAGCTATGCCGGCCGCTTCCTACTTTCTCCTGCTACGGGGGTGACGACGTGCGCGTCGTGTCCCAGGCCGGGGTCCGTCGTCGCCGCTCCGGCTGGCCGTCGTCCTGAACAGTTTGTGTTTTCCGTCCAGTGCAGTGTAGCCGGCACGACCTAAGGGAGGCACTGACGTGGCACCAATTTCACCCGGTGTTATGGGCTGACATCACGGATGTTGTAGGTGATGTAGCCAACTGTGTCAGTTTCCATAAAAAAAAAAAGGGTTCTGTATCCGCATGGGATCCTATTTATAAAAAAAAACATAAAGTAAAAATTAAAGGGGGTAACAGGAATACAATCAATGTAAACCTACAATGTAAACCTACCACCTAGTAAGGTGCAAGGGAAGGGACCTACAGTTTAACACCAGTTCCGAACGGTGAAGCAGCAGGTGCAGATAAACAAGTAGAAAAACTCATTGGTGCACGTCGGCCGGATTCGAACCTCGCACCTTAACATCAATTGTCCGGCTCCAAGGTCGATCCGACCACTGCTCTCGTAGCTTCGCTACTCGTCAAAATATCGTATAACCATCCTTAACTGTGCCAGAATGATTATGATTATGATTTAAAGTGTGAGAGCTAGGACCCCTGAGCCCTATTGTCACTGCGACCTAAGAAGATGTATCTCTCAAAAGTTTAGAGCTCACCCCCAAGTCTGATTTCCGCTATGAATCGAGTTATATTCTTCGGGTTGAGTGCCTGTAATTGGCATGGGTTAAAAATATAACCCCCAAGATGACGGCTTCTACTGTGAATGAGCACTTCACATTCACAAAGTCAGCCTGTGAGGTATGATTATGATTATGATTTATAGTGTGAGAGTTAGGGCCCCTGAGCTCTGTTGTCACTGCGACTTAGGAAGATCTATTGTGATCTCTCAAAAGTTTAGAACTCACCCCCAAGTCCGATTTCCGCTATGAACCGAGTTATATTCTTGTGAGCCTGTATTTGGCATGGGTTAAAAATATAACCCCCAAGATGACGGCTTCTACTGTGAATGAGCACTTCACATTCACAAAGTCAGCCTGTGAGGTATGATTATGATTATGATTTATAGTGTGAGAGTTAGGGCCCCTGAGCTCTGTTGTCACTGCGACTTAGGAAGATCTATTGTGATCTCTCAAAAGTTTAGAACTCACCCCCAAGTCCGATTTCCGCTATGAACCGAGTTATATTCTTGTGAGCCTGTATTTGGCATGGGTTAAAAATATAACCCCCAAGATGACGGCTTCTACTGTGAATGAGCACTTCACATTCACAAAGTCAGCCTGTGAGGTATGATTATGATTATGATTTATAGTGTGAGAGTTAGGGCCCCTGAGCTCTGTTGTCACTGCGACTTAGGAAGATCTATTGTGATCTCTCAAAAGTTTAGAACTCACCCCCAAGTCCGATTTCCGCTATGAACCGAGTTATATTCTTGTGAGCCTGTATTTGGCATGGGTTAAAAATATAACCCCCAAGATTACGGCTTCTACTGTGAATGAGCACTTCACATTCAAAAAGTCCGCCAGACAGGTATTATTATGATTAGCATTTAAAGTGTGAGAGTTAGGGCCTCTGATCCCTGTTGTCGCTGCGACCTAGGAAGATCTATTGTGATATCTTATTTTAAAGTTTATAGCTCACCCCCAAGTCTGATTTCCGCTATGAACCGTAAGTATTAATAGTGCATTTATCTTTTTCAGGGAAACTACTGAAGGGCAGGGGAATATATCCCTTGGAACTCTGCGAGAAATTCATAATTCACCTCACCAAAGTGGCTCTAGGCGTACTGGAGGCCCACCCGTTCCTGTTCGTGCCTTTGATCCGCCCATCCCTCGAGTTTGCGCTCTACTACTGCTTCACGGAGCAGGGAATGCCTTTGATATACGAAAGGTTCACAATACAGTGTCTGAATCTGATAAAGGGAGTGCTGATGTGTGTGGAGTACAAGATACCTAAAATTGCCGAGCAAGTCAAGGAACCAAGTATGAATATTTTTTTATTTTTTTGTGTTGTGGTATGGGTGGCTGAGTCAGAAGGGCCAATGCACACGCTCCGACCAACCGACAGACCGAGAAAGTAGGTGCCATACCGAAGACTTCCCTTTCTGATTGCTTGCTATATATGGGACTATATATATAGAACACAACCGAGGCTGCTATGCGGCCATATTACATCGGCAGTAGAGGAGGGTGTTAATCGAGATCGGGACTAGCGAGTTAAATTTCCCACGCATGCTTCACGTTTCGGCTCGCATCAAGCCCTCGTTAGCTAGTCTGCGTTGACTAGGACGCGGGGAACCACCAGTCCCGCGCTCGACCTCCCTCTCTCTACCTATCCATATTATGTAGGATGCTTCCAGTGATGTTTTCGAACCTCTCTCCATATATGAGCTTAGCATCGATCTTGGCAGCCTTAGATTCTTGGTAGTCCTCTTGCTCCGACTTCCACAGCGAAGAGGTCAGTCTTGAATCATTTTCTCACAATCCGGTCTACTAAGTTGCAGTACTTATAAACATACAAATGGTGACGAAAAGGGAGCCCACTCAGCCGATTCACTATTCGAGATAGTGAAGCTGTTTTTCAGGGGCCCCCTTTTAAATATTTGGGAAGCCATAAGATTAAAAATAATAGGCCCATTGCATCTCTTCCCCCCGGGCATATCCTAAAGGAGACTAAGGGATATTAAGGACGATCAACAATGAGAGTCTAGCCGCCTCTCACCTTGGCACTGTCCTTCCGCCGAGTCATGCAGCAGGTGTGTTTTCGCGCCTTACTTGCTGCTTGATAGTTATCTTGTGCGAATTCTTCGCTTAACGTGGTGTTGGGTGTTGTGCTGCAATATTTTTTTTTTTATGGAAACTGACATGGTTGGCTACATCACCTACAACATCCGTGATGTCAGCCCATAACACCGGGTGAACTTTGTGCCACGTCAGTGCTTCCTTTTGGTTGTGCTACACTGAACTTGACGGAAAACACTAACTATTTACATAGCCGTTTCGACCGACCTTTCATTCAGTGCGGTGGTACCAACCCGGGCGGGTTAAACCCTGCCACCTAGTAATATAAGAAGGGAGTCATATCCCTTAGTCCGCCTTTTACGACATACACGGGGAGAGATGCAGTGGGGCTATTCTTTTAAAGTACCGGCCCCACACGGCACAAACAAGGTTTGTACCGCAGAGAGAGTAATTCACGGGAGTGTATGTATGCACGTAAGACGTTGCAGAGACGGTGCGCGCGCACGAGCTGAAGATGTCTGTGCTGACGGAGAGCACGGTGTGCCACCTGTGCCGGCACCTCGTCAGCCACTACTTCCTGCTCACCAGCGACGACCTCGCGCTCTGGGACGCCGAGCCCGAGAGCTTCGCCACCGACGAGGCCGGCGAGTCATGGAAGTACAGCCTGAGGGTGAGCCGCTTGAAGCAATTATTCTTTTTAAGTTTCCGTATCCCGTACGAAAGCCTATTACTAGCCCTCCGCCGTCTGTCCGTCCGTCCGTCTGGCCGAGGGCTGTATCTCTTGAACCGTAATAGGTAGCCTGTTGAAATTTTCACAGAATATGTGAACGGCGGATATAACAACAAATAATAAAAAATAGAAAAATTAAAAAATGAAGGGGGTTCCCATAAAGGAATCGTGTTTTTTTCAATGTTTTTTTTGTGGTGCGGAAACCTCGGTGCGCGAGCCCGACTCGCACTTGGCCAGTTTTTTATGTAATCCTGTATGGGTGGCTGAGTCAGAGGGGCCAAAGCACATGCTGTGACCGGCCAATATCACCTCCGAGAAGGTAGGTGCCATACCAGAGGCTTTCCTGGATTGCTGGCTATACTGGACTAGAGGAGAGCACAACCGAGGCTGCTATGCGGCCATCTTACATCCAGTACGGTGATACCAACCCAGTCGGCTACAATTTGAGCCTACCACCTAGTAAGGGGCAAGGGAAAGGACCTACAGTTTTACACTGGCTCCAAGGGCCTACTTCATTCAAAGGGTAAGCCTTGCCATCCAGCGGGGTAATGCTGCAAGTGTTCTAGGAACATTTGAAAACGCCCCCTTTGATAGTTATTTTAATGCTTGTTATTTTAATTCTTTAGTTATTAGTATTACTTTTTTTATATTTTATGAAAATAAATGCTTTTCAGTGAAAAAAATAAAATAACCTTATCTCCTTACAGCCATGTACAGAAACGGTGTTCCTAGAGCTGTTCCACGAGTTCAGGGATATCTTGGCTCCGGAACTGGTGCGACTTTTGGCCTCGATACAGACCGACAGGCCGGTGCTCAACGATCTGCCCGCTATACTCAGGAAAGATGCCGTATACAACGCGGTCGGATTGGCAGCGTTCGACCTGTACGATGACGTAAGTGAAATTGTTTGGGCGTATTGGACGGTACATTTTATTGCGCAGCGTCACGCCTGTTTTCCATTGGGGGTGTAGGCAGAGACAACGGTCCTCCACGTGTCAAGATGCCGGCACACTCTTCCGCTCTCATAATGTTCTTCATGCATGCTCGTAGGTTGTGAGTAGGTGTACTACGAACTTGACCCATTTAGTAGTGTTGCAAAGGATAGTGGATTGGCCGGATATCCGGCCGCCGGAAAT
Source organism: Nematopogon swammerdamellus (assembly GCA_946902875.1). Taxonomy (NCBI): domain Eukaryota; kingdom Metazoa; phylum Arthropoda; class Insecta; order Lepidoptera; family Adelidae; genus Nematopogon; species Nematopogon swammerdamellus. Next base: position 19,412,962 of record OX336351.1, read on the forward strand.
CCGGGCAGACATAGGTCTAGGTTTAGTTAGATTATAATAGATAGAAAATGTCAGATGAAAATGTTAGATGAAAGTTTGGTCCTGGGCCCGGGCAAGAGCGCCATCGCCAGTGAGGTCGATTCTTATTTAAAAGCACGAATCCAACGATCCTCTGACCCTTACGCATGGTCGTCCATAAACTCAAGCAAATATCCGATTTTGTCAACATTTGCGAAGGTTTATTTATCTTCCCCTTCTTGCAGCGTATACAGCGAGAGAGTGTTTTCTGAGGCCGGTAATGTCTACGAGAACAGGTGTAATCGCTTACTACCTAATAACGCCGAAAAACTTGTATTCATTCACCATAATTTGCCACTAGTTAATGTTTGGTTTACCCGGATATGTTCGGTGAAGCCATCGCAAGCTTAGTTCCACACCTTCCTTCAATGAATGAATGAATGAATAAACAGTTTTCTTTTTGTAAATCAGTATTTTAATATTTTTAATCATTTATTTCACTATCCGGCCGGATACTGTCAACTATCCGGCCGGATACCGGATAGTAAAAAAATGGCCCGATAGGCCGGATACCGGATAGTAACCGGATATCACACTACTTTTTAGGTTTTTGTACCCATATAGAACCCTACGCCGTCCGTCCATCTGTCTGTCCTGCCTATAAGGTTTTGGTTTTCAATTGGTTTGAATAAGAAATGTCGTGTTGTTTTTGAAGTTGTTTTCGTGGAGTAACCGTCTCCTACACTGGCGGCCGTGGACAGGAAAACGGAGTGTGGGAAGACCACCCGCCAGGTGGGACGACGACATCAAGTACGTCGGCGGAGGGCAGTGGTTCCGTAGCGGGAGGACTGGAGGGAAATTGGAGAGGCGTATGTTCAGCAGTGGACGCTCACACGCTGACTCACTGACTGACTGACTGTGTTGTTTTTGAGTGGAAAATGGATGTTATTGTATTCCTTTGAGCAAATTTCACTGGACTAATTGTTTCCAGGTGGATTTCGATGAATGGTTTACCAAAGTCTTGAGTGAAGAACTTAAAATAAAAGATAATAATTATCGAATCATCAGAAGGAGAGTTTGTCAGCTAATAGGTGAGTAATGAATTTTTCTAATTATTTATTATACCTAGGTAAGGTAGGTAACCTCGTAGCGTAGTTTGCGTGTGACATTTTCTTTTCATAGAAGTACAAATTTGACAACAAATTCCGCACCCGTCTGAACAATCGGTTACATGAAAAATGCTTATATATAAGCTATGCGAATTTATAAAGTGAATTGATAATGTATTTAAATACATAATAAATAATATAACGAATAGGTACACAATTTGTATCCTAAGTAAGTGTTTTAGTTACTTACGAGTATGTATTGACGTGCCTCATGGAGTGTACATGCACTATATATTTTAGCTCTGTATTTGTGTGCTCTATGATCTGCTAATAAATATCTTTGTCTTTTTCTTGTCTTTACTGCGAAGCAAAGTCAGCTCGGACGTAGAAAAGCACCCGCGTGTTGTGATTTGTTGCGTGAAGATGTGATCGGAAACTCATTTACCATTTTCTTCAAAATCTTAAAATGTAATTTATCAATCATTCACATTTTAGTAGTTTGTACAACGACTGATAAGTCAACCATAAAATGTCATAAGTACTTCGTGCGTCAGAGAAGACACTCTACAAACCGAAGCCAGGTCGCAGTGACAACAGTGCTCAGGGGCCCTAACTCTCACACTTTAAATCATAATTATAATCATACTTCACTGGCTGACTTTGTGAATGTGAAGTGCTCATTCAAAGTAGAAGCCGCAATCTTGGGGGTTATATTTTTAACCCATGCACAAATACAGGCACACAAGAATATAACTCGGTTCATAACGGAAATCGGACTTGGAGGTGAGCTCTAAACTTTTGAGAGATCACAATAGATCTTACAAGGTCGCAGTGACAACAGGGTTCAGGGGCCCTAGCTCTCACACTTTGTATCATAATTATAATCATACCTCACTGGCTGACTATGTGAATGTGAAGTGCTCATTCACAGTAGAGTCCGTAATCTTGGGGGTTATATTTTTAACCCATGCCAAATAAAGGCACTCCAACCCCAAGAATATAAATCGGTTCATAGCGGAAATCGGACTTGGGGGTGAGTTATAAACTTTTGAGAGAACACCCTAGATCTTCTTAGGTCGCAGCGACAGCAGGGCTCAGGGGCCCTAACTCTCACACTTTAACATAATATAATCGTACCTCACTGGCTGAATTTGTGAATGTAAAGTGCTCATTCACAGTAGAAGCCCTAATCTTGGGGGTTATATTTTTTACTCATGCCAAATACAGGCACACCAGAATTTAGGTCGCAGTGACAACAGGGCTCAGGGGCCCTAACTCTCACACTTTAACATAATATAATCGTACCTCACTGGCTGACTTTGTGAATGTAAAGTGCTCATTCACAGTAGAAGCCCTAATCTTGGGGGTTATATTTTTTACTCATGCCAAATACAGGCACACCAGAATTTAGGTCGCAGCGACAGCAGGGCTCAGGGGCCCTAACTCTCACACTTTAACATAATATAATCGTACCTCACTGGCTGACTTTGTGAATGTAAAGTGCTCATTCACAGTAGAAGCCCTAATCTTGGGGGTTATATTTTTTACTCATGCCAAATACAGGCACACCAGAATTTAGGTCGCAGTGACAACAGGGCTCAGGGGCCCTAACTCTCACACTATAAATGATAATCATACTGTGATGCGCTAGTTGGTGACTGGATGCTGTTCCAGGTCAGTGGACGGGAGTGCGCGCGTCGTCGGCGCTCCGGCCGGTGATGTACGAGGCGCTGCTGGAGCTGCTCGCGAACAAGAGCGAGGACGCGGCGGTGAAGCTGGCCGCTGCGGACGCGCTCCGCGCCACCATAGACGACTTCAACTTCGACTCGCAACAGTTCGAGCCGTACGCACCGCACGCCTTCTCCTCGCTTTACAATCTGCTGGTGAGCTTTTTAGGTTTCCGTATCCAGTACGGAAGCCAATTACTAAGCCTACGCCGTCTGTCTGTCCGTCCGTCTGTCCGAGGGCTGTATCTCTTGAGGTAGCCCGTTGAAATTTTCAGAGAATATGTGTTATTATGGCGGATATAACAACAAATAACAAAAAATAGAAAAAGTAAAAAAGTAAGGGGGGTTCCCATACAAGAAACATGTTTTTTTTCAATTTTTTTTTTGTGGTGCGAAAACCTCGGTGCGCGAGTCCGACTCGCACTTGGCGGGTTTTTTTTAAATTTATAGAACCTGACATTTATTTTGGAAACTGACACGGTTTGCTATATTGCCTACAGCATCCGTGATATCAGCCTATAACACCAGGTCAGGGTGCCATGTCAGTGCTTCTCTTAATTTCATGTCGGCTATACTTGTCAGTGCTTCTCTTTGGTCATGCCGGCCGGCTACACTTAATCTTTTATTTAGTGGGGTGGCATCAGTTCGGTCGTGCTAAACCCTACCACCTAGTAAGGTAAAGGGAAGAGATCTAAGTACAGTTTTTAATGTGGAATCTGAACGACGGTCAGCCGCGACGGTCGACTCTCGTACTCTTGTACCGGATTAAATAACAAAAAAATAGTTGTGTATTTGTGGTGCAAGGGCGGGTGTGAAGATGTACCATATCGATTGTCAGGTGGAATCGGAGGAGTGCGACACTAAGATGCGCGCCCTGCACGTGTTGTCGTTCGTGATGGAGCGGAACGGCGCGGCGGTGGCGAGCGGGCACGCGCACGGCCTGCTGCAGTACCTGCCGCAGCTGTGGACGCACGCTGCGCAGCACGACATGCTGCGCGCCGCCGTACTCTCTACACTAGTAGACCTCATCAAGGTAATTCTCTTATGATGGAGTAGTGTTGTAGGCGTGCAGTTACTCATTTATCCAATTTTTTTTTATGGATAGCACGATAAAGTTTCACCTACAAGTAGTTGTCTAACGGTGCCCATGGACATACTGTGATGCACGGGAACTGCGAATGCCATGCCGGCCTGACAGGAGCCTTTTCACGCGCCTTTTGAAAAATCCCACGCTTTACTTGGGAGCAAATAGATAGGCAGGGAGTGCGTTCCACATTTTCTTGGTTCTGTGAATAAAAGACGCTGTACAAAGTTCTGTAGACTGGTTGTTATGCTAGACCTTAGCCTGCGGCTTTGCTCGTGTGGGATGTCATACTTTCTCACTAAGTTGGAGCGTCAGCTACTTCCATGCAAAATTCAATCTGGTGAGGGCGCACTATGCGGCACTCCTCTGCAGCGGAGCAGCGCAGTCAAAATATTCTTTCTATGAAATTGGATACAGCAATCGGCACTATACCACAATGCCCCTATGCAGCGTGGCAACCAATTCGTATTGACAATTTTGTGCCGCTCATGTTTACCTTACTTTATTCAAACCTTTAATAGTGCATTTAACATTAGCCAACAGAGGACATAAAGACATAGTCCGCTGATATGATACACTTTCGGAATGCATGAATGAATGTATAATGGTGAAGAAGGTGTGGAACTAAGCTTGCGATGGCTTCACCGAACATATCCGGGCCCATCGGCAGTAGAGGAGGGTGTTAATCGAGGTCGGGACTAGCGAGTGGCCACTTTAAATAAAGTAAGTTATTGATGAAATATCGTCTTGTATTGATTGTGTAGGCGCTAGGGGAGATAGACGCGGGCGTGCGCGCGTGGGTAGTGGGCGTGGTGGGCGAGGCGACGCGTCTGTCGGAGCCTCAGCATGTGTACCTGCTGGAGGACGCATTGGAGCTGTGGCTGGCGACGCTCGAGGCCGCACAGCAGCCGGATCCAGCAATCATGCAGCTGACAGCCAACCTCTATCCTATCATAGGTCAGTACTATTTAGCTCCACTTTTTTTATCCTAACTTTTATTTATTAATTTTTTAATGAACAAGCAGCTCTAGCTGATGTGTTCATATCAGTTTTTTTTTCGGATAATGAATGATTATGTTAAAAAAAAAAACAAAACCTGCTAAGGTATTAACAATACAGAGCAAAATTTCATTATTGCGACCTCACACAAGCATTCGACACTGTAAGCCATAATGTATTCATAAAGAAAGTTAAATGCCAGGATGCAAAAGATACTTCCTCAAGCATTACACATCTTCATCATCAATCATCAAGCGAATGATCAAATAATTGTCATTATAATAATCATCTAATCACACTGGGAGGCTGTGACATTGGGAGTCACCCAGGGATGAATAATAGGCCCTCTTTTATTTAATCATGGTCTACATTATTCGTTGCTAAGCTTGAAGTTTTGTGTTGACCTGATTGTCAAATCGAACGGATAGTGTCTTTTTTTTTTTTTTATAGACTACCGGCACGGGTGTCTGTGCCCAAAAGTTCAAAGAAAGATTAAGACACAGCCAATAACCCCACTCCTCGCGAAACCACGCTCAGAGAGGCGCCATGCCAGCTACAAGGCGGACAAAGAGGTTGTTGTCTAATTTATTAACACGCCTTTTGAAGATTCCCAGGTTATAGGTGGTGGGGAACACACTCGCCGGAAGACCGTTCCATATTTTCGCCGTACGACATAGGAACGATTTGGAAAAGCGATGCGTTCTCAGAAGTTGTGTGTCAACAACATATGGATGTTCCGAGCGAGTCCGGCGGGTGTGACGAATAGTCTGTATTCAATGTTACAACTGCACCTTGTTGTCGGCAGAGCAATCGTGTGAGCACCTCCGCATAGTGCTGTACATAATGCAAGCGTACACCCTCCTCTGCCCCGAGGAGTTCCTCCTGGGGGACGGTGGCAAGTGCATGGCGCTCCTGGAAGACATGCTCACGGACATGCGGACCGAGGGTGTGCTGACGGTGCTCAAGATGGCGGAGGTGTGCGTCAGCGTCGCCCTGCCCGAGAGGAACACCTATTTGGGCGTTAAGGTCATATGGCCGATACTCATTAGGGCTGTGAGGTGAGTTGATGTTGAACCCTAGAGCCTTTCTTATACTAAATCCAAGAGTTGCCAAGGTGCTGTTACTGTTATTATATATATTTTTTTGTGTAATCTGGTATTCGTGGCTATTGTGGCAGGGCACATGCTATGACCAGCCAATATCACCTCCGAGAAGGTAGGTGCCATACTGGAGACTTATATTGAATTTCTGGCTATACTGGATTAGCCGAGGCTGCTATGCGGGTATCTTACATCCAGTACGGTGGTATCAATTCAGTTGGCTACAATGTGTGCCTAACCTAGTAAGGGGCAAGGGGAGGGACCTACAGTTTTACACCGGTTCCGAACGGTGAAGCAGCTGGTATAGGTATGCACGTACATTTTTCCGTCAGAAAAAGCTCTTTGGTACAAGCAGACCGGATTCGAACCTTGGATCTCTCGCAGGAAAATCCGACGCCCAGACCACACCCGTGGAGTGCTTGCTGCTTTAACATACTACTTAAATTACACCTTTTTTTCAATGGGATAAGCAGAGGAAACGAGCCTAGATTATACTCCTGATGATATTTTGTGCGTTGCCATTGCAGAGGTCTCCTGCACAGCGCCGAGCTTCCCATGGTGCTGTCCGTGCAACTGTGCCTTCTGTCCAGAGTTATCCTGACCTCATCTGACTTGTTCTATAAGGTATGTGCTTTTTGTTCTTAGTTTATAAAATGAAATTTGTAAGCGAAAGATGGCCGCATATCAGTTTCGGCTGTGTTCTCCTCTAGTCCGGTAGCCAGCAATCCAGAGGGAAGTCTTCGCTTTGGCATCTTCTCGGATGTGATATTGGCTGGTGGATTATTCGTATTCTAGCCCTTCTCACTCAACCACCTATACTGAATTACATAAATGCATATTCTGTGAAAACCTCAATTGGCTACCTGTTGCGGTTCAAAAGATACAGCCCTAGGACGGACAGACGCACAGACAGATGGACAGACAGACGGACGGCGTAGGCTTAGTAATAGGCTTCCGCATAGATACGGCTTTGGTGTGATTTAAAAAACCCTAATCACTCTCCCCTATCTCCCCCTCTGCCCCTCTGCCCCCTCTGTCCCCTCTCCCCCCTCCCCCCCCTCCTTCATCTATCTCCCTCTCTGAGAAGCAGGCCAAGTAGGAGGTTTCAATCGAGCATGTGACTAGCGAAAGGCCATTCTTGCTCTAAAAAGCATTTCGGCTTGCATCAGGCTGTCGTCAGCTAGTCTATGTTGACTAGGATGTGGAGTAGGACTAGTGCCTTGCTCGACTTCACTCTCTCTACCGATCCTAATTCTGTACAAGGTTTCCCGTGCGGCCCGCTAAGCTCTTTCCATGTACAGTAGTTTTACCTCACGAAGGCGGATTGATTTTAGTTGTGAGTGTAAATGCGAGGGCGCTCAGTATCGCGCGAGCCGCGCGCCGCACACAAGCGCGCGTGTCACAACTAAAAGTATAGCTCGCGCGCCTTTGTGAGTTAAAAGATCCGTAGGAGCTTATCGCCGATCTAGTCTTTCCTTTTTTGCATCGTAGCAATTGGTTCCTGGCGCTCTCCCTTTCTTACGTAAGGAAGCGATTGGTCCATGCGCCGCTGCCACTGTGTGTGTGTCTGCGGCAGGTCGTGCAGGAGGCGGCTGTGGGCACGGTGGAGCTGGACTCTGACCCGGAGAAGGTGCTCGGCCGCATACTGGACGTGTGGACCGAGCGCATGAACTACGTCACACAGGTCGAGAGGTGGAAGGTCATCGGTGAGTTCATGGAGGCCTGACTAAAAAACGTCACAAACGGCTTCATGGCAATGGCACGCACAGAGCAGAGAGAAAAAAAATAATTCCAAACTAAACAAAAAAAAGTATATTAATAACTGCTCTGTGCGTGTGCTCTGCAGTACACTGAGGTACCCGCTCGCGGGCAGTCCGCGTCACAGAATCGCTCTGAAGGAGCTCTATAGAATTTACGTCTGCCTGCATCTGCATAAGAATGAAACACTACACAGCTATACAGGCACCTTATTATGTTGTTTCCTGCCCAGGCTTTTGTGTTCGGGGGGGGGGGGGGGGGGGGGGGGGGGGTGAACCATTCTCCCCATTGAGACCCCAAAACGGTCCTCTGCCCCTGCAACTGCCACTTGAGGATCTTCAGGTGTCACGGATACGAACGTTACCCCGTGGAGCACCATTCTCGGTCGCTTCCACATGTCAATGTTAGTTCACACATTTCCAAGAAACTACAGCCCGCCTTTTTGCATACTCCTGCATTTCTTGTTTCTTGTCGTGTACTGTTCTTCTTTCAATTGTGTGCAATAAAAAGTTCTATTCTATTCTATTCTATTCTAGTATATTCTATTCTAGTCTATTCTGTTCTTGTCTATTCTATTCCCTCCTTTCGCCACCACAGGGCTCTCCATGAGCACGTGGCGCAGGCACCTTATGTCTACCAGTTATCCCACAAACTCTCACAGCACGCTGTCCCTCCGCAGGCCTGGGGCTGGCTGCGTTGCTGACGACGCAGAACCCGACGGTGCTGCAGCGGTTCGCGGCCGTGCTACTCAACCTCACCGAGGTTCTCAACGATGTGATGAAGCCGGACGAGCCGGGCCACTATGTCGAGTGAGTGGGCTCTCGTCTCGCAGACCATTCATTGGCTTACTGTGGCTCAGTATGCAAAAATCTGCCAACGCGGTTTTCTCACTGGTTTTCAGTGTGAAAAGCTAGAACCTGAGTTGGCCGGTTTCAGAATTTTAAATGAGATCATAGGAGCATGTTACTCATTTGGTAATGCTCATTCATTGTGATGAATAGCCACGACTAGCTGGTGGTGGGGCCTGACCCGCCCATATTGGTACTTCTGCACTGAATAAGAGGTTTCACGAAGCGACGAAATAGTTTGTTTCCATCCAGTTCAGTGTAGTCGGCACGACCAATGCGAAGCACTGACATGGCACCTAGTTCACCCAGATGTGATGGGCTAGATGTTGTAGATGATGTAGCCAGCCGTGTCGGGTTCTTTGTACTTAAACATAACATATTCTGTACGTCGTGCAATAGAAATTTGTATGGAGGTCATTACGCAATGCAACATGATGTAATTTACGCACCAGAAATTACGCCCTGTGTGACGCTATGCTCAACTGTGACTCCCAGCACCCAAATGGTTTCTTTAATTTGCCTTCGCCCAACTCGGCACTTACATGCTAGTATCCCAGGACAGTCAGCCACGAATACCAAAGAGGCCTGCAGCCGTCCTAGTCGTCTTGTGGCCTTCATGGAGGACATAGGTTGACTGGAGATCATGGGGTTTTGCACGAAGGTCTCCGGCCAAGAGGGACTAGTTTGCAGGCCTAGAGCAACCCCCCCTAAACAACAACAACACTTCCATTAATTTATCTTCGCCGGACTCGGCACCTGCATGCTAGTATCCCGGGACAGTCAGCTGCGTGTTTACAGTTGAGGTCTTACAAAGAGGTCTGCAGCCTCCATGGTCATCTTGTGGCCTTCATGGAGGACATAGGCTGGCTGGGGTGGCTGGGGATCAAGGGGTTTTGCACGAAGGTCCCCGACCAAGAGGGACTAGTTTTCATGCTTAGACCCAACCTCCCCTAAACAACAATTTCATTAATTTGCCTTTGCCGAAGTCGGCACCTACATGCTAGTATCCCGGGACAGTCAGCCACGTGTTGACACAAGTGGTATTTGTTACAAAAGCGCCCTGCTCGCGCCGCCGGGCTCGCGGCCCGCGTCGCCGCTGGAGGGGCGGGGAGGGGCGGCGCGGTGGGAGGGCGCCGGCTGGAGCGGCGGCGCGCCGTCGCCGCACGACGCCCGCCGCCGCCGCCTCGCCACGCTACACCCCGCGCACACCATCGACATGCGCGCCGCCGTACACCATCAGGTATTATTCTCACGCTATGGATATCCCCGAAGGCAGCTGACGGGTTAATGTGGTTTTGAAAATTGCGGGGAGAGCGCACCGCGCTCTTGCGTTTTACACATGCGCATTTCGAAATTCGAATTTCGGTCGAAAGTTGAGCTCTTGTTGAACTATTTAGAATCAACAAGAATTCGCAGAGTTGTCAGCGGCGCATAGCAGTGGGGATTTCACCGCCGTCCCACACGCCGCGCCACTTTGTACCCCTGTCGAGTATTAACTCGTATACCCGCCCCGCTCGTCGTCGCTTACACAATACATTCGCCCGTGTCTCAGGCCCGTGTGATGATTATGATTATGATTGTGTGAGAGTTTGGGCCCCTGAGCCCTGTTGTCACTGCTATCTAGGAAGATCTATTGTGATCTCTCAAAAGTTTAGAGCTCACCCCCAAGTCTGATTTCAGCTATGAACCGAGTTATATTCTTGGGGTTGGAGTGCCTGTATTCGGCATGGGGTAAAAATATAACCCGCAAGAATGCGGCTTCTACTGTGAATGAGCACTTCACATTCACAAAGGATGTGTACGGGCGTTTCATCCTTTTTTATACAGAACCTGCACACCAGTGTGTCGCTAAGGCCCATTCGGTGTAGGTGTTTGTTTAGTCTGCAGTGTCCTGTTAAGGTCCTTATTAGGACTGTTATGTCGTTCCGTTTTAGGTTTAATACCTCGGAAGTGAATTTACGCGAGTACCCAGAAAGTTTTGTCAGCCTCGATAGCTCAGTGGTGGAGACAGTCGACTGTCGCTATTGATGGTTATCAACGCTGATCGCGGTCAGTCATTGGATGGGTGACCGCTCGACCATTGAAGGTCCCTGTAGTAAACTGTAGGTCCCTTCCCTTCTTACCTTACTAGGGTTCAACCCGCCCGGGTTGATACCGCCGCACTGAATGAAACGTCGGTCGAAACGGCTATGTAAATAATTCGTGTTTTCCGTCCAGTTCAGTGTAGCCGACATGAAATGAAGGGAAGCACTGACACGGCACCCCGGTGTTATGGGCTGACATCACGGATGTTGTAGGTGATGGAGCCAAATTTGTCAGTTTCCATAAAAAAAAAGGAGTGCCTTCGCGTGCTTCTGCCCGGGCAGTTAGAACCAGCGCTGCTTGCTTTGGTAGTGTGCCCAGGAGAGTATTTATTTCCCGTATGTGCTTTCAAGGTCCGTGTGGCTATACCGCATATTAACTGTATTTGTATTTCGACAGCTGGACACGCTGCGCGGGCAGGTCGGAGCGGAGGCGTTCGAGAAGCTCGTGGCGTCGTGCGACCGAGACACCCTCACGCAGATGCGCGAATACATTCCGCTGTAGGACGCACCGCCCGCCGTAACCGCGCACGTCACACACCGACCCGTAGACTGCTAAGCAATTACACCGTTGGCTGACTCACCTAATGCATCCGTGCTGTCGACCTATTACACCTTGGTGAGCTAGGGGCCGTTTCAAGTGCTTTCCTTTGGTACACTTTCCTACACTGAACTGATGGGAAAGATCAGCTTTTCAATAGATTTCGACAGACCTTCATTCTGTATACACAATTGTATTCTGTTGGAAACATCGATTATCACTGGTCTTGTATTTCCGAATTTAATCGTGAATGTCATCAATTGTTCGGATTGGTACCACCGCACTGATTGAAGGGCGAATAATGCAGCTAAGAAAATAATTCGTCGGGACGTATTTTTTCTCATAATTTTTGGCTTTGCATCTAATGAAGAAATAGTTGGTATTTTCCATCCAGTTCAGTGTAGCCGGCACGACCAAAGAGAAGCACTAAAATGGCACGTAGTTCACTAGGATGTGGTGGCTGGCAACACATGTGTGGTTAGGTGATGTAGCAAACAAGGCATCTCAGATTCATAAAATCATAAAATTAATGGAAATCTGTTAATACAACACAAAGTGCGTATATATTTGTTACAGTGGTGTCCAACTGGTTTTTTTTTTTTTTATGGAAACTGACACGGTTGGCTACATCACCTACAACATCCGCGATGTGAGCCCATAACACCGGTTGAACTTGGTGCCACGTCAGTGCTTCCCTTCGGTCGTGCCGGCTACACTGAACTGCACGGAAAACACAAACTATTTACATAGCCGTTTCGACCGACCTTTCATTCAGTGCGGTGGTACCAACCCGGGCGGGTTAAACCCTACCACCTAGTAATATAAGAAGGGAGTTTTTTTTTTTTTTTTTTTTATTGAAACTGACACGGTTGGCTACATCACCTACAACATCCGTGATGTCAGCCCATAACACCGGGTGAACTTGGTGCCACGTCAGCGCTTCCCTTCCCTCTTTCTCTCCCTTCCTGCTTTCCCTCGTTACAAAGCGTAGAATAGCCTCCTTAAAGGAACTACACCAGTCCAAGGACACCCTGTATAATCCATATGAAAGCATGGACAGCATTACACAAATTTTAACATGTTCTGGAGTCAACGTATTTCTAAATTAATTTTTGTATAAATTTTTTTCGCAGTATTATTTCAGTGTTTATTGGAATATCTGTTTGCGGGTGCCTAAAAATAAGATCGCATGCTACCGGGGGCACGCGTACTATTCGGTTGGACACCGCTGCTGTGTTATATTGACAGATTTATCTATTTCCGGTGACGATAATGTAAGGGCATGTAACCGTAATGTAACATTCTATCAGCCTGGGTTTTTTTAATAGTACCGTGATTATGATATATTATTATAATGAACGCTGTTCTCACGATTGTATTGGATCCGTGTTGCTCGATGTTTCCGGTCAAACGTCGTGAGCGATCTGACGGCGCGACGTCCGTCAACCGGCAGAGTTAAGCGCCGGGTGGCCGAGTGGTTTGAGCAACGGCTTCTCATGCGAGAGGTCCGAGGTTCGAATCCGGTCCGCGTGTATTGATGAGTTTTTTCTGACGAAAAAATTTACGTGCATACCTAGACCTGCTGCTTCACTCTTCGGAGCCGGCGTAAAACTGTAGGTCTCATCCCTTACCTCTTACTAGGAGGTAGGTTCAAATCGTAGCCGACTGGGTTGGTACCACCGTACTGGATGCAAGATGGCCGCATAGCAGCCTCGGCTGTGTTCTCCTGTCTAGTCCAGTGTAGCCAGCAATCCAGGGAAGTCTCCGGTATGGCGCCTACCTTCTCGGAGGTGATATTGGCTGGTCGGAGCATGTGCTTTGGCACCTCCGACTCAGCCACCCATAGCGGATTACATAAAAAAAAGTTCTTACGATGATGGACCCATACGTTTGGCTCGAAACGTCGAGCGATACTGCGCCAAAACAACCGCTAGGGAAGACCTACATATTATAATAACATTTTATATCAGCTGTCTATTGCTAAACTACTTTGCAATACAAAATTATAACCAGCGGTAACAAAGAAATGAAGTTTTGTTCACTATTGCTTGTCCAAAATTAATTTTTTTTTTACCAAGTTAAAACCAAGGGAAGAAGAACTGACTAACAAACAAACTTTTCTGTTACTTTTTAATATTTTATTTTAACTCGGCGGTATGTGAATATCACATTTTGTGAAATGTAGATTGATGTTTATAATTCTGTTCCGATGTCTTTCATTGGGGGAACATTTTAGTGATTGTCGATTATGTTTTTATATATACATGTGTTTTTTTTAAGTTTATAGATTACATGAAAAAAATATGAAATAGCAGACATACATGAAGGTATGAATGACAAAACAGTTGTGCCTGCCACAGAACATTAAAAGCTAGTAGAAGTGGAGCGTTCGCCAAGAACGAAAACTAAAAACAATAAAAAATGGCTTTGCAAAATTGATTTAATTAAATAATTCCCGGGAATCCCGGGAACGTTACTATACTATAAAACTCAGTAGATCTATTCAAAATAAATGTTCTTAATACGCTTTTATCATACTAGCGTTCACCCCCGACTTCGTTCGTGAGAATATTTATGCGACTGCGTCACTAAGTATACCTTATATCGAGGGCTTACTTCAAGAATGCACTATGTCAAAAAAAATCGATTTTGACTTAATTATACAGTTTTGTTCATTATTTTTTGCGCTACATTCTTCAAAAACACACTAAGCTGTACACTGACGAGATCCAAAGATAGCTATAGCATTAAGTCATAATATAACTGCTTTGTACAAGCAAAAAGCACTAAATGACATGATTCGAATAGAATGGCACTAAGTTCTGATTATTGTTGTAATTATAGTCAACGTAAATACACTAAGTACAATTTAGTGCCTTACTGTAAATGTTTTTTAGGTTAATCGCAAAATGTAATTCTTCTGAAATGCATTAAGTCTACTTAGTGTTATTTCACAAATACAAATTCGATAATTTGTGGTAGAATACTATTCTACAAGAAAGCATTAAGTGACTTAATGCATTTCATGTTGCGGTTTTGGCTTACTCAGACTTAATGAAATCATTTTCAAAAAGACATTATGTCACTTAGTGCATTTACGAAGACGCGATTTTTAGAAACGTCGTCAAAACTTAGTGCGAAAAGCACTAAGTCGGACTTAATGTATTCTTGGCCATATTACTTGAAGTGGTGGTTGTTAACAACTACACTGGCCGATGCATTAAGTCGACATAAATTAGAATTGTGTGCTTGCAATACTGAACCGTGGATGGCACCTCAAGCATTCGCTGAGTGAATTTGTTAGTGAGCTGTTGTAATTTGAGGTTATCTAGTTAAAAAAGAATTTTTTTTTGGCAAGATGAAGCGTTTTCTCTCTGGTAATCGTAATAGATAGATGAAGATCAATACAACTAGTTTAGTAGCAGCCACAATTTTAATTCACTGAAAAATTATAATCCCGTAAAACTGTCTTTTTAATCAACGATGCAATTAGAGAAGCTTTAGAGATTCGCCTGCATAGATATTACCTCCAAGGATATTACGGATTGTATGCGGTACACCCATGGCCACCATTGAAGCCATACTCTGTCTGTCAACGCTGGACCTATGTGTCAAACAGGAGGCAGCGGCGACCGCATTCAGACTCAAGGCACTATGATTATGAAAAGGGGACGAACCGGTAAAGCACACAAGTGTCCTGCACACGGTGTGCAGTGAACTACCCTTATTAATGACCAACCCCCGGCCCATCTAGTGAGACAGAACTAAGAATCTTCACAGACGGGTCAAGGACAAGCAGCTGGACCGGTGCGGGCATTTTCTCACGTGAGCTGAACATTAATAGATCAGGACGACTTGGTGCACACTCAACAGTTTTCCAAATGGAAGTAATCGGGGTGCTACAAGTGCAACCGCTGGGACTGAGATGGGCGTATGTCATGTACACTGCACTACAACGAAGAGGCTCTAGAACTATAACCATAGGAGCGGAACCCGTGATAATGTCGTCAGCAAGCATACAGAAAACTTGGTTGAACTTGGACTTGGTTGCACGCGTCGACATCACGGAAACACAGGGACAGATGGAAGGGCCTCTCAGAGTGCAGACAGTCGAGAGCTGCTCTTCCTAAACCAGACCGAAGGCTGGCTCTGAAGCTTATCAATCTGGCCCGGGCTAAGCTAAATAAATATCTACACACCGTGGTTATTACGAATAGCCCACTTTGCAGGGAATGTTTGGCGACGAATGAAATGACCAAGCATGTTTTGTTGGAGTGCAGTTTGCTTGACAACCAACGAAGGGACATACTCCGTTCTCCATCTTCCGTTGCAGAGGTCTGCAAACGCCCCAGTCGACTTGTGGCTTTCTTCCATGAAAGCCTTTCTTCCATGACATAGGCTGGCTGGGGTAGCTGGAGATCGCAGGGTTTTGCACGAAGGTCCTCAACCAAGCGGGACTAGTTTGCAGGCCTAGAGCCAACCCCAAACCAAAGCACCAACCACAACTGTCTTTTTCATTAAATTACTATAAGACTTAACGCAGTATTTTTATTTTACTGCAAAATTAACCGTCAAACAAAATACACTAAGTCAGTACCTTCTCCTACACTTTTGAATATAAAGTGCTATTGTGTGAACATATATTTTTTTCATTAATAACATTTTTAACCTCGATAGATAATAAATCTCGGTACATAATACTGATATTGTAAATATAAGTAGAATTTTTTATAAATTTTTCATAAACTTTAAATCTTGATTATCTCAAAACTACTTTTTCTGACTTAATGCATTCTTGAAGTAAGCCCTCGATATATAGTTAGTTTTTCAGGATTGAAATTCCAAAAATCATTTTGGCCCACCGTTTTATCAGGAACCTATACATAATTATCAGTTTTTATCATTATGTATACATATCAGTTCAAAAATTAAAAAGTGACTTTCCATACTTATCCAACATCTCAAGTTTAGGTAAATATGTATCCGATTATCCTATCTCTGATAATAACATCTCAATAAAAAGCAGGTCCTATGCTTTTTTACTTTTAAAATAACCATTATTTTTACCATAAAAATACAATTAACCTAAACTTTGAAGTCTTTGAATGAAATTACCGATTACGTCTGTCCCTTTCATTCTATCACCGATTCTACGCGGTTCTATCCCGGCCTTTAAATTTTTTTAAATTCTTTGTATGGCTAATGTTTTTGCACAATAATATAAGACAATAAGAATTATTTTTTTAGGTGGCACGCATAAGTCCTTCGTGCCTTCTACCAGTGTTTCATGTTCTGTGGTATCTACAGTATATCGTGAGCTACATCACAATAATTGTGGTGGTGGTGATTGTTGGAAGTTTTACGCTTATAGGTTTTAGCCCCAAATCGTGGTGTAATCATACAATCAACCCTGTTTCAAACTCATAATATTAATGTTTTTTTTATTAAAATTATTTCAATTAAATCGCAAATATTGAAGTATTTTATTGCACCAATAAAAAAATTAAATAAAATACTAAATAAAAAACAGTTTAGGGTAAGCGCCCACATGTCCGCATTAATTAATGTTTGAATTTAAAGTTGTCGAATCAAATGGATTTTTAGAAGTACTGCGTTCCCCCCCCCCCCCCCCCCCTCCTCGCATACCAATAGGTATGGCGGCGCGAACGCCACTTGCATTCAGATTCACACGACATTATCAGCACGACGGCAACAGACCGGGTCACCGACTTCCTACATGTGCGTAGCGTTCAGGTCCTCGTGGACAGCAGCTCGTCGGACGCCATGTCAGTGAATGGGGTTTTTTGGGGCCTGGGCTTTTTCAAAAGGGGCGTGATAAGACTCCTGTCATGCCGGCACGGCATTCGCAATCCCCGTGCATCACATATTGTCCATGGGCATCGTTAGACACCTAATTATAGGTGAAACGATGCCACATGTCGCGCTATCCATAAAAAAAGACGCTCCAATGCGTGCGTACGCGTGAACGCACTTCGGTGAACCATTCGAAGAACACTAAATCCGTTTGATGCGTTTGCGATGCGAAAATGCGGGCGCTTATCTTTAAACGCATCAGGAAGGGAAGGTGTGGATCTAAGCTTGCGATGGCTTCACCGAACATATCCGGGCCCATCGGCAGTATAGGAGGGTATTAATCGAGGCCGGGACTAGCGCGTGGCCACTCTAAATTTCCCGCGCATGCTTCACGTTTTGGCTCGCTTCAAGCCCTCGTCAGCTAGTCTGCGTTGACTAGGACGCGGGGAAACCACCAGTCCCGCTCTCGACCTCCCTCTCTCTACCTATCCATATTCTGTAGGATGCTTCCAGTGACGTTTTCGAAGCTCTCTCCATATATGAGCTTAGCGTCGATCTTGGGAGCCCTAGATTCTTGAAGAGACTGTAGAGCGACTTCGCTGGTAGTCCTCTTGCTCCGACTTCCACAGCGAAGAGATCAGTCTTGAATCCGTTTCTCACAATCCGGTCTACTAAGTTGCAGTACTTGTTAAGTTTGATGTAACCTATCATTGTACGTATGTACGTACTTAGCTTAGAACAGATATTATTAAGAAATGTCAACAAGTGTTAAGTCTTAGTAATTTTAAAAACATTTTGTTTTCCTCTGTTGCCATGCCTGTGAACTGTGTAAACCAATTTATTATAATATGTTTTTGTTAGGAACAATAGATTTTAGAGTCTTATAAGCCTTTGTAATATCTTGTAGCATATTTGTACCTATATCTTTGTCATATTGAAACTATTCATTTATTTTTATTTCTAGCGGCCCAATTCAGACAAGTTTAAGGGCGCGCCGTGCATGTATCCATGCTCCCGTACTGACGTAATTGAACGATTTGGCATATTAGAGTAGTAACATTTTAATTTGTATCGTCATTTCTACTCAACATCTGTGTCTATGTCGCAATGATATTATATGTTTAAAAGGGGTAGACACGTCTACGCGAAATTCTGTGTTTGCAAATGGCACGAACTTGAGCGAATGAACCGCAATGCCACGAGATAATGTTAATGTTACATTATTATAAGAGGTAGGACCAACGAGGTATTATGTTTTACTAGAGCTCTTACTCGGGCTACGGGCATTGCTCCGCCGAGTTGAGGCACAATTTACGAATTGGGGCACATGAGAAACTTGTCGATCGCGAGCGGTCGAACTCGTCGCACGTGCCACTGCCTGCGCGCATCGCGAATGCCCGGTTGTATTTCAATGCACATTTTGTGACATGTTGGGTTGGCCTTGGCTGGCGTTGTCGCTTACTGGCCGCTAGCCCCTCTCCGCTCCCTTCCCGCCCCGCGCGAGTTTCCCTCTCACCGCTCGGCTCTGCGCTCTGCCTCCCCGCTACCTTACCTCATACCTCAGCTGATGGGACGCCGTTTCTCTGTATCTTTCTTCTTAGCGATAGCTCTAGTAAAACATAATACCTCGTTCGGTAGGACGGCATGTTTGTTGTTGAGAGCAATTGTATATGTTGCTCTGCATCGTCCGAACATGTCTGAACACGTGTGTCGTTTGGGACCGACTTCAGGTAGGACAAGTGTCCTGATTTTATAGTGCCACTTGCGGAGCTCGTATAACACATCTACCTATTTTTAACATATAATTATCATTGCTATGTAGGAACAATTTTATCAAATTAAAGTTATGTAAAAATATTTAAAATGTATTTTGAAGTTATACTTTTTACGCACTGGCAACTTCTTTAGGCGCCTCAAGGTATTCGTGAACCTCCGTGTTGCAAGTGGACCATGGTGCGGCTACCACCAGTCTGAGGACCTTGTTCTGAAACCTCTGAAGTATTTCCAATTTCTTGACGTGATACGGCTAATTAATATTAAAATTGTTGCTAAAGAGACACGCAGTTCTATATTTTGCCACTATTTCTATATTTTTTATATTTTGTCACACAGCCAAATATTTTGGAAGGAGAGAAGATGTGTTATGAACGCCCACTCGTATCGGAACCGCTGTCGCCAGTTTCCTTACGCACACAATCACAATTCACACACACGCACCTACACATTCGCAAGAGCGATTTTTGGCCAATCCAAAGCGTTGCATCCACGTGTGCTCACGCGATCGTTAATATGGGAAAACTGCCCCATATTATACCAGACGGCATCTTCTTTACTATCATTTTGATTTACGTTTTGTTTATAGACGTCCAGAAATATCAACCTTCCGGTTACAAAATCCAGACGTCTACTACCTGCACTCTTGCGAGTACAGAGATCGTGTATGCCAGATCGAGGCCCCATAGCTGTACCGTTTTTTCCGAAATAATCCCATGGGAATACACAGACTGCGACCTTTCCCCAGCCGATACGAGCCACCACCCGTCCACCCGAAGGAACCCCCGACCGAAGTCGAGAGCCGGGGGTGAAGCCATCACTGCCACTGGGGTCCAACCACAACCTGTGCCCAGGGCCTCAGCGTTTTGTACTAGCCTAACGGCTTTTGTTTTCACCAGCTATGTATATGCGTGGAAGTGCATATGACCACCACCTAATGTGTACCGGGGATTCACCGGTCTCGAATGACAGACTCACGTCAGCGTCAGCGAACGGCGCGCGCGCGCGGTGTGGAGGGCGGCGGGCGACTGGCCAACCAATCACGCGGTCCGCAGGCGCTCTCCCCGCCGTCGCATCCCGCGCCCTCCACCAAAGATATCCTAAAATCGGCTAGTGCACTGGTCCAAGTTATATGCTGTCTGGTATACCGTGTCGCGGACACGACTCCTTCGTATATCTACTCTCCTTCCAAACTCTTTGGTTAGAACAGTCGATACAATGTAAAATTGTTACCTAATGCCAAATTGTTATTACGTTACGTATGGAGCGAGCTATTTCGTCCCAGGCAGCAGTAGCGTGCTCTTGAAGTTAATATTTTGTAATGGATGACTTGGCAAGCAAAAGTGAACCGTAGGGTTATTGTGTTAGAATTGGTTTTTGCGTACTAAGTCTTCCGTTGGAAAGCAAGTTTTTCATTTTGGTTGTCGCTAAATCAGCTGTGTAAATAGTGTATAATGTATATGTACTGACTGCATCGATTATGTGATAGGAAAACTACGTACTCTGCGTAGCACATGCGGAATGTAACTCTACATAATATATAACGAATGACCTATGAAGATTATGCTTCTTTGAAAATGACTCGTGTAGCTAGATATTATGAAATGAAATTATCAACGAGAGACACCTTTTAAATAAACATTGTTTTTCCAAATAACTTGTGTTTTATTTACCCTCACTCGAAATGGCAATCACGCTCAATGCCTGTGGGAGTAATGTCGTCTATACAAGGTGTTTCGTTAGTCATGTCATTAACTTCGGGAGGGTTACATACACACTCAAATAAACACGTTACGCAAAAAATAATATGTTTATAGTATTACTTTTCGAGAAATTTTACAAAACATGTTTGCTACCTAAACATTAACCTGTGTGTAACAGTAGGTAACTTGCATTGTACGGGGTCAATGACCGTACTATGTTCAAACGCAGAACAGCTGTTTGTTGTAAGTGAGTCACAAGGTCACTATGATTGGTTTTTACAGCTACTTATTTGATTTATTTTTTTGGTATCAGAAAAAATGCAGAAAAAATGTTTTTTTTGCGTAAAGTGTGTTTGAATGCGTATGTAACCCTCCCGAAGTTATTGACATGACTAACGAACCACCATAGATATGCTCACAAAAAGCAACTTCCCTATTTTTCTGAAAAGTCAAGGAATAAACATAATTACCCATCACAACTCCTCCTCCCCCCCCCCATGCTGTTAATAGTTGAGCGCTCCTCCCCCCCGCCCCTCCCCCCATGGGTATCACTCTCAATGCCAGCGACAGTACTGTCGGTATGTGCTCACAAAAAGCAACTTCCCTATTTCTCTCAAAAGTCGAGGAATGAACATAATTACCCGTCACATCCCCCCCCCCCCCCAAATCCTGTTAATAGTTGAGCGCTCCCCCCCCCCCCACCTCGTCCGCGCCGCAGCTAATAGGAAAACTTTTAAACGGTTGAATCTATTTAAACTTGCCGCTTGTGAGCGGGGTGAGTACACCCATTCGCCTACTACGTTGCACGTTTACCCTGTCAATGTCACAATAGGAAAGTTGTACGTAGGTGTTGCGTGCGGGAATTTCCGTAATTTGCGAGATCATTTTCCAGTCGATACTGTTGAGTCGATGTACGACTTGCTTGAGCGTGAATTTTTTTTTTTTTTTTTTTTTTTTTTTTATACTAAGCGCGACATGTGGCGCCGAGTCACCCATAAGGTGTCTAGCGACGCCCATGGACATTCGGACGCAGGCGGGGGCTGCGAATGCCATGCCGGCCTGACAGGTGCCCATTCACGCCTCTCTTGAAGGACCCGAGACTATACTTGGGGGGAAATATGTGGGCAGGTAGAGCGTTCCAGAGTTTGCCGGTTCTGTGGAGAAAGGATCTGCAGAACCGATTTGTACGCATCCGCGGTAAATCCAGCGTATAGGGATGCAATCCCTGCCCAGTGCGCGTTGTACGGAGGTGGAAAGGGGACGCCGGAATCGCGTTAAACAGCTCCTCCGAGCACTCCCCGTGGAATAAGCGATAGAACACGCTTAGGGCGCCGACATCCCTACGAAGTTGCAGCGGTTCTAGATCGCGGGACACGTCGGGGTCATCCACAAGTCGCACGGCTCGACGCTGGATCGAGTCCAAAGGCGCAAGCTGGTATTTGGCTGAGCCATCCCACAGGTGCGAGCAGTACTCCAAGCAGGACCTAATCTGCGATTTATACAGAAGCAGCCTTTGGCCCGGCGTGAAGTACCGTCGAACCTTATTGAGTACGCCTAGCTTTTTTGAGGCCAGCTTGGCCTTGCCCTCGATATGGCGCCGGTAATTTAGGTCGTGCGACAGTTCGACTCCGAGGACCCCGAGGTGGTCGCTTAATTTAAGCGACGTGCCTTGGAAGGAAGGAGCTGGTGTGAACGCCGCCCTCTTCGCACTGAACGCGCAAACTTGTGTTTTTGAAGCGTTGAACTCGACCAAATTGCTACGGCCCCATTCGGAAATAGACCGAAGCGTTTGTTCGAGTTCAGACACAAGTCTTCGCCTCTTTTCATCCACAACTTCTCGTCTGGCTGAAGGGTGACTGGTATAGGATCCGTGTGCTGTACTGTCATCCGCATAACAATGTATGTTGCCGAGTGGCAGCATGTCATTGATATGCAGAAGAAACAGTGTGGGTGACAGCACAGATCCCTGCGGTACGCCGGCATTCACTGACATGGCGTCCGACGAGCAACCGTCCACTAGGACCTGAATGCTACGCCCATGTAGGAAGTCGGCGACCCAGTCGCAGAGGCCAGAAGGAAGTCCGTACGCCGGAAGCTTGCCCAGGAGCGATTTGTGCCAAACCCTATCGAATGCCTTGGCAATATCGAGGCCAATTGCCAAGGATTCACCATGCAGAGGTGTCTGTCGTGTCGGTTTGCGGCACGAAATCGCGCACGACAGTTTCGGGTACAGCCCGAACACGGTGCGTGCAAGCCGAAATGTTCCGAGCACGATCGTGTTTCCGTGCTAGCTAGGCCAGCCCGACGCCCGGTCGACACGATAAGCACGAACCGTGTTGACGGCATGCTGATGTGATTATGCGCGCGCGCACCTACAAGAATTTAGGATTTCTTTATTTATTTCTTACATAAACAATGTCAGCCCAACGCAAAATTTTTCCTATAATTAGGAATAAGATGTCAAAGAAACAAAAGAAACTCTTTTGTTTTCTTGTTTCCTTATCCCTTAGTCGCCTTTTACGACATGCACGGGTAGAGATGCAGTGGGGTTATTCTTTTTAAGTACCGGCCCCACACGGTAATACAATATCATTGCTAAATCATGGCCCAGGCCCACTTGTGGCATAATAACTTCCGTCTCGTGTACAGCGGGCTGGCTCGTGTCGTGCGTGACACGAACACGAAACGGGCCAGCTAGGCTGAGCCGAGTTTAACCGAGCACGCGCGGCGTCGTACACGGGGCGCGCACGCTCGCTTCATTCCTGTGCACCGGGCTGCGTTCGTGTCCAACTCGACACGATACGACAGGTCTGTCACCATGTCCTTCAAGCGATTCCCCCCAAAGGTGAGTGACGTACGCTAGGAGATCACCAGCAGATCGGTTTGGCCGAAAGCCATATTGCCGATCGCTGATGAGGTTATTTGTCTCCAGGTACGCCATGAGCTGGGCGTTGATAATACGCTCCATCACCTTGCAGAGTAGGGAGGTAATCGCTATAGGTCGGTAGTTCGAAGGGTTTGAGCGGTCGCCCTTTTTGGGGACCGCTTGAACAAATGCAGATTTCCAGGCTGCCGGCACACGGGAAGCAGAGTAAGAGAGGCGGAAAAGGCGCGTTAGCACTGGAGCCAGCTCGGGAGCACACCGTTTCAGCACCAATGCAGGAATCCTATCCGGCCCACTCGCCTTCCTGGTGTCTAGGGAGAGAAGCTCCGCCCGCACAGTTCGTTGTCGGAACTGTACTTCCGGCATAGAGTTCTCACACCTAGTTATGGATGGAGGGATGGCACCCCCATCGTCCAGGTTGGAGTTCCCCGCAAAGAGAGACACCAATAAATCGGCTTTCTCCTTTGCGGAGTGGGCAAGTGAGCCCCCAGGACACTGCAGTGGTGGAAGTGAGGAGCGGCAAAAATTCGATTCGACAGATTTGGCGAGAGACCAAAACTCACGGCTCCCAGTTGGGCGCTGGTTCAGCCTATCACCAACTCTGCCGATATGCTCGAATTTGGCCCTGGCAATAGCCCTCTTGCAGGATCTGGAGAGGCGGTTGTATTCTTTCTTCAGTTCGGATACATTTGGATCGCGTCTGGCACGAGCGCACGACCATGCACGATAAGCTGCGCCATTAGCTGCGACAGCTTCAGCACAGTCGCGGCTGTACCAGGGCTGGCTTTTACCACCGAGGCGGACGAGGGCGCTGGGAATAAACATCTCCATACCCCCCAGAACCACCTCGGCTACGGCATTGGCGCATTCCGACGGATCATCCGAACTGAAGCATAGCTCTCTCCATGGGTAGGATGCGAGGTATTCTCGCATACCATCCCAATCTGCTGAGGCGTAGTGCCAAATTCGACGCATTCCTCCAGTACGGGACTGAGGAGGCGAAAATGGCACCGTGGACCCCACTAGACAGTGGTCAGAGGAGCCAAGAGGAGCGCTCACTGTGACTTTGTATCCAGCAGGGTTCGTCGTCAGCAGAAGATCCAGCAGAGAGGGTACATGACCGTCTATATCTGGCACTCTGGTAGGTTGATCTACCAGTTGAGACAGGTCATGCGTCAGGGCGAAGTCGTAGGCGGCTCTCCCCGCGAAGTCAGTTCTCCCGGAGCCCAGCCACACCTCGTGGTGGGCATTAAAATCTCCAAGCAGAACCATATCCGCGGAGGGAAACCGCTCTTGCACTTCATCTGCCGCTCTACTCAAGTGCTCGAATAATCGAGCTGTCCCGGCGTCGCCTGAGTGCGACCTGTAGATACAGGCGTACACACGCGATTCCGTCCCCAAATCCACATGAACCCACAGAATAGATAGTTCGGGATCCTCCAGGCAGCGCAGGCGACGACAGCAAATATCCGCCCTAGCGAACATGCAAACCCCGGCCCGAGGTCGGAAGGCTTCTTCCAGGGTGTAGCCGGGGTAATGCAAGTAAGTAGTGTCGGCAGGGCAGGATATTTGCGTTTCTGTCAGGAAGAGTAAAGCCGGCTTCGCCGTCTCCAGGTGATGGTGGACGGCATTCAAGTTGGAGTGCAACCCCCGCACGTTGGTCATGTCAACGCTAAAATAGGTGGGGGTGTGCACCGCTGTACAACGTTTTTTCACTTTCCTTTGCGCTGCCATAGTTTTTTAGAGGGGGAGAGGTAGGCTTGAAGGGCGGTCACGACAATTTACGGGTAAAGCGCAGCTCCTAGCTTCATCGCTATCTGCTCAGGTTCGTGGCGCACCGACACGGAAGACGGAAGGGCCCCCGGTCCCCCCCGGAAGTGGCCGCCGGGACCCCTACTCCGGTCACCATCCGGCACGACGGACCACTCCGGGATTATGCGCCGGTTGACCAGGGCAGCCTCTCGCGTTGGTTAGACGCGATTGGGCCCCTATACTACCCGGCGGGCGGCCAGCGGAATAACCGTTTAACCGGGTCTCCCTGGCAACCGTGTCGATGCATCACTCCCGAACAGCGAATCCGCTTTAGATCCGCTGGCCCGCTCCTTGTCGTGACCAGCCCCACCTGCTACTGGGTCCCCGGGAAGTACACCGGAACACAGCGAACTATTATGGCGGTGTAATTGTTTCCCGGGGTGTGGTGGCGGACCCAGGCGATCCGAAGATCTACCACACGCTGTTTGCTGTTCATTTGGCACCACCCAGGAGGCACGTGTGACTTGAGGACCTTAAGGTGTCACGGACGCGAACAACTTTACCCCCCAAAATTTCACAACCTATTTATCTGTTGACTATAGTGAAGTTTCTCAACGTCCGTGAACCTGGAGTAGATTATCATGATAATTAGTTGAAAGTGGTCTTAAAATTTTGTACTCATTTTGTACTTTTCTGTGCAATTGAAAAAAAATTCTGTGCAGCTGTAGTTTAGCCGTAATATCAAAATGAAATTAGCTGCTCCAGGTTCACTCTGGAGTAGTACTTACACTCTCAGAGCTGGGAGCGGTGTCAAATTTTGTACAAAATTGTGTACTATTCTGTGCGCCAAATAACTTTTTTTGTGCAAGCACAGTTTTCCCGTAAAACCTGAAAAACACTTAGAACCATATGTAATTCTAGTTGTGAGATTATAATACACACGTTCCGGTGAAGTTTCATAGATTTGTAACTGCGACAGGGTTCTACAAGCCAAGCAATTTCAAGCTTGGTCGTCCAGATAATTAATTTTCAACCTTATGTCTAATGTATTAGAGATGAAGACGTGGAAGACTACCAAATGCATATTAGATCATTTACTTACACGTCCCGAGAGAGAAAGATGACGCATTCATACGTGAGTTAGAAAGAATGAGCAATACTCTTCAGAGAATTATGGTATAGGCATGCTGGGCTATTATTCTAAAATAAATGAAAGGGCATTTTTTTATAGCGGTGGTGAAGTTATTTATTAGAAACATGCAATTAGTTTCGCGTCATGTTGGTGAAAGATCAACTGAATTGAGGCATGTTTTATTTACGATTTGCGGGTTTTGGAAGAAAGAAAAAAAAAGAAGATTTATTATTCACCCATATTTTAGAAAACAAACAAATAATCCTATAAACATGCAATTAGTGACGAGTTTGTGGATTACTGTTTAGGTTCGCATCTGTAAGGTATCGTTTATAAATTTATAATACAAAAATGTGTTACAACAGTATTTCCTTTGCGTTTATCTTTACCGAAATATCTCAATATTTTATGAGACAATACAGATACAATATATTTAGTTATAAGGAGTGCGGTTCAAAGCGCTTACAATTCAAATAGTTATTTTTATGTGCAATTATTAAATCAAGTTAAGTTAACTAACCTAACCTAACCCTAATCGACTAAAAACATGCTAACTGATGATGATACAAAAACGAGATTTTTTTTTTATGGAAACTGACACGGTAGTCGATATTGGATACCGGGTGGCTAAGCTCAAGTGGCAATGGGCTGGGCACGTCAGCCGAAGAGACGACGACCGTTGGAGTAACCGTGTCCTACACTGGCGGCCGTGGACAGGAAAACGGAGTGTGGGAAGACCACCCGCCAGGTGGGACGACGACATCAAGTACGTCGGCGGAAAGCAGTGGTTCCGTACCGCTGAAGGTCGGGAGGACTGGAGGAAAAATGGAGAGGCGTATGTCCAGCAGTGGACGCTTACACGCTGACTGACTGACTGACTGACTGACACTACTACATGGCTACATCACCTATAAACAATGCATCGATACTCCTTCCACCCATGAGACCTGAGATTTCCTTGTCGATGAACGAAAACAAGCTAAATAGAGAATGATTTATTGTGGCTAGTGACAAAGAAACAATGATACATCTAACAAATAAAACTAAACATGCGAAGACTAAACACTAAGCCTACGCCGTCTGTCTGTCTGTCCGTCCGTCCGTCCGTCTGTCCGAGCGAGGGCTGTATCTCTTGAACCGTAATAGGTACCCCGGTTGAAATTTTCACAGAATATTGTGTTATTATATTATAGCGGATATAACAACAAATAATAAAAAATAGAAAAAAATTAAAATTAAGGCGGGTTCCCATACAAGAAACGTGTTTTTTTTTCACTGTTTTTTTTGTGGTGCGGAAACCTCAGTTCGCGAGTCCGACTTGCACTTGGCCGGTGTTTTAATGGTAACTGACACGGTTGATTGCATCACCTACAACATCCGTGATGTCAGCCCATAACACCGGGTGAACTAGGTGCCAGCCATGTCAGTGCTTCCCTTCATTGCATGTCGGCTACACTGAACTGGACGGAAACACGAACTATTTATAGCTGTTTCGACCGACGTTCCATTCAGTGCGGTAGTACCAACCCGGGAGAGATAAACCCTACCACCTAGTAAGGTAAGAAGAAAAGGGACCTACAGTTTAACGTGGAATCCGAACCACGGTCAGCCTCCAACGGTCGGGCGGTCACCCATCTAAGTACTGACCACGCTCAGCGTTGTACAAGAGTCGACCGACCGCACCACTGAGCTACCGAGGCTGACATGATGGATGATGTAAACGTGTTAATTGGTGCATTTATTTAGTGCAGACCAAAGATGCAGACTTTTTTTAGCTAACTAGCGACTTTTTGAGGTGTTCTCGTTATAAGCGGTATACCTAGGTACCTAATATTGTGTTTTTAACCGACTTCAAAAAAGGAGGAGGTTCTATGTTCGGCTGTATGTATTTTTTTTTATGTATGTTCAGCAATATCTTCCCCAATTGTGAACCGATTTCGATGATTCTTTTTGTGTTCGGTTCAGTCTAGCTCCAAGGTGGTCCCATTTTTTTTTTTGTCAAGATCGGATTGGAAAGCGAGGCGGAATCGCGAGGCCAAAGGCCGAGCGATTCCGCCGAGTACATTAATAGCAAATAAAAATTACTAAAAAAACGGAATTAGACAAATACATGTTTAGGTATGATTACTTAGATAGGTACCTACATATCGGCGTTTGTAAATATATGACTGTTAAATAGGTACTTACCTGCTTGTGAATGAAAGTGTAATTAAGTCGTATTATTCATAAATTATGTATTGCTGTGATTTATATTACGTAAATAATAGTAATTTTGTAGCATTTTGTAGAATTAACAAATACCTCTTCATGTATTATGTGCGCCTACGTGCTCATTTCTATAAGAAGAAATTCCTATAGAAAGTTGAATGAAAATTCTTTAGTCGGCCGTGTAGAAGGAAGGATTCGTATAGACCGCAGCCCGACTTCAGCATTTTCTACTAACCTTTCCTTGTTATTTCCTTTGTTTTTCGTAGTCTAAAAATATTTTATTTTTACACATTGTTGAGTATGGTATACGTAACAAAAGTGAAATAAAACTGTACTGTTTAATAAGTGGAACTTTAATTGGGTAGATGAGATTATGTGAGATTATGTATCATTCAATAATAAAAACCTCTACTTCCGAAACTCTCTTTTTTTAATTCATCCTTTTTTAGGTTTCCGTATCCCAGACGGAAGCCTATTACTAAGACTCCGTCGTCCGTCCGTCCGTCTGCCTGTCTGTCCGATCGCTGTATCTCTTGAACCGTGATAGGTAGCCCGTTGAAACTTTCACAGAATATGCGTTACTATGGCGGATGAAACAACAAATACGAAAAATAAGAAAAAGTTAAAAATTAAGGGGGGCCCCCATACAAGAATTTTTTTTTTTAAATAGATTAGTCACCGTAAGATGTATTCCACCTCATTGAGGCGTCTCTAAAAGATTCTTCTTTGGTCGTTCCAAAAAAAATAATTTTCAGAAGCTTGACGTTTGACAGATCACTTTTAAAAAATAAAGTGACGTTACTATGGTAACAGCTGTTGGCAGTGGGCAAACATGGAGACCTGTCATACATAACATAAACATATATCCTTTGCATATATCTGATAATGATAATTCAAATTCGAAGACCATGCCACCTGAGCGGATATGCGGATAATATTGATAGCGGATAGATACGGAAACCTTCGCGCGCGAGTAAGACTCGCACTTGGCAGATTTTTAACATATGTACATATCAACCTCATGAATGAGACAATGATTAAATCGTGGTTGGGACAATTCGAAGAGTTTGAATTAAAACAAAACTCACTTATGAATCTTTGTTCAAAATGTAGTTGGTTATATTTCATTCTGTTTTAAAAGAAATAAGCCCACTACTTTTGGCCAAAACTCGTCAAATCCTATGATAGATAATATATATTATGTCAAATCAGCTTGTTGAAACTAAACTTGCATTCTTTAAGTATGTTGAGACATAAGTAGCATTGTCCCATTGAGTAATTTTTTTTAACATAAAATAATAATTTTGTAATCGTAATTTTTTTTTCGCTATAACCGAAGGGAAGTACTGACGCCATGTCAGTCACCTAGGTCACCCGGTGTTATGGGCTGACATCACGGATGTTGTAGGTGATGTAGCCAACCGTGTCAGTTTCCATTTTTTTTTTATCGATAGCGCGACATGTGGCATCGTTACACCTACAAGTAGGTGTCTAACGATGCCCATGGACATTCTGTGATGCACGGGGATTGCGAATGTCATGCCGGCCTGACAGGAGCCTTTTCACGCCCCTTTTGAAAAACCCCAGGCTGTACTTGGGAGGAAATAGATGGGCAGGGAGTGCGTTCCACATTTTCCCGGTTCTGTGAATAAAAGACCTACAGAACCGGTTGGTGAGCATGCGTGGTAGGTCGATTGAATAGGGGTGCATCCCCTGCCCAGTACGCGTAGTGCGGAGGTGGAATGGGGACGACGGAATCGCGTTAAACAGCTCCTCCGAACACTCCCCATGAAATAAACGATAGAACACACTCAGGGAGCCATAAAAAAAAAAATTAATAGCCAACCTAACCCTTCACACAAGTCAGATGTACTTACTTCATCTACTTGTTATCAGTACCTACTTTGATTTTGTGCTATTCTATGTTTATGTACTCTTACATGGCATACACCACTGAATATTCAGTGACATACACCTGCACACATCCCTTGACGGTTTCCACTGCAGACTAATAAATGACTAATAAGCGCAAAGCAAACTTCGAATTTGCTATCACCCTGCTTGAGCTAGGCTTAAAACCTGCTTAATTTTGACTTTTTTATTGGATATGTATAATTTTTATACATATATGCCAAAATAACAAATATTATGTGAACATTTCAACCGGCTAGCTATTACCGTTCCAAATATACAGCCATCGCGCATCGGACGGACGGACGGACGGACTGACTATTTTTTTAATATACCTAGTATTTTCATAAAAAGCCGTGTCTTACAAAATCCCTGCGACATAAACATATTAAAATAAATATGGAATCATCCAACTAAGCACAGTCTACTTTCTACCAACATTATTTTGATTTTTAACCGACTTCCAAAAAAGGAGGAGGTTCTCAATTCGTCTGTATGTTTTTTTTTATATTTTTTTTTATTTTTTATTTTTTTATTTTTTTGTATGTTTGTTACGCGATTTCTCCGTCAATTGAGGGCCGATTTAGAAAATTCTTTTTTTGTTAGTTAGGTCATACTTCCGAGGTGGTCCCATTTCAATTTTATCGAAATTGGTTGAGTGGTTTTCGTAAAATCAGCATAATACTATAGTGTGTGGTTACCTTCAGCAAAACTTGTGATGTGGTCGTATTCGGCAATTTTTAGTTTGATAAAACTAAAAATTGCCGAATACGACCACATCACAAGTTTTGCTGAAGGTAACCACACACTATAGTATTATGCTGATTTTACGAAAACCACTCAACCAATTTCGATAAAATTGAAATGGGACCACCTCGGAAGTATGACCTAACTAACAAAAAAAGAATTTTCTAAATCGGCCCTCAATTGACGGAGAAATCGCGTAACAAACATACAAAAAAATAAAAAAAAAAAAAATAAAAAAAAAAATAAAAAAAAACATACAGACGAATTGAGAACCTCCTCCTTTTTTGGAAGTCGGTTAATTAGTATGGTGTGTGGTTACCTTCAGCAAAACTTTTGTGATGTGGACTTATTCAGCAATTTGCAGTCTGACACATATGGCGAATAATTCTGTACCACTTCAATCGATTTCGATTATTCGATTTCGATTATTCTTTTTTATGTAATATTACTAAAAAGAATGAAATAAAAACTGTTTTAAAAAATATTAAACCGATTTCCAAAAAACAAAAAAAAAAAGAACTAAAAAATAATTAAATACTTAATATTTTGAAATTTTCTCTGTCCTGTTGAAATACATGAATCGATATACTAGTGATACATATTCGGACCCTTGTTTCATGAATATTCTAAATTTGAAATTTTTTATCTTTTCCGACCGGCCAGGTGCGCTTAATTTATTATGGTACGAGCAAAGAGTTTGTATTACGTCGGCGACGTAATTCAAACTATTTGGGTACGAGTACCATCGAGCTGGTCTGATGATGGAGACAGAAGGTGGCCATAGGAACTCCTAAACTACACATGATAAACCCATCGTGTTTGGGCTCGTTGCATTTGTCTTCACGAGCAATTTACTTTAGACCTAAGAGATTCTCAACGACGGTATGTTTTCTTTTTTTGCATGTTTGTTACGCGATTACTCCGTCAATTGTGGGCCGATTTTGAAAATTCTTTTTTTTTTATTTGAAAGGGGATAACCCTGAGGTTGTTGAAGTGAAAACTTCTTTAGCGGCGCTTGGCACTTTTTTAGGTGGGTAAAAAATGTATAATTCGCGACATCGCGTCAGCGTCATTTTTAAAATGAAACCTTAAGTCATTGCATTAAGGGTTAAGTTAGAGTGGCACGGGATCTGCCGGCACTGCCGGAGTGCAACTGTTAAGTAGGGTTCGGTAACACGTTTATGTCTGTCCATTCTACTAAGTTCTGCAAAATGAATGAAGGGTTCCGTAACAAATGCATGTCTGTCTTTTCTACTAAATTTAACATTTATTTCAAAATTAATGTAGGGTTCCGTAACAAATGCATGTCTATCCGTTCTACTAAATTTTACAATTTTCAACCAAGGTCCTCCGACGGTTATTTTATAATAAAAGTAGGGTTCCGTAACACGTTTATGTCTGTCCATTCTACTAAGTTCTGCAAGATGAATGTAGGGTTCCGTAACAAATGCATGTCTGTCCGTTCTACAAAATTTAACATTTATTTCAAAATGAATGTAGGGTTCCGTAACAAATGTATGTCTGTCCGTTCTACAAAATTTTACAATTTTCAACCAAGGCCCTCCGACGGTTATTTATAATAAAAGTAGGGTTCCGTAACAAATGTATGTCTGTCCGTTCTACTAATTTTCTCAATTTTCAACCAAGGTCCTCCGACGGTTATTTTATAATAAAAGTAGGGTTCCGTTACACGTTTATGTCTGTCCATTCTACTAAGTTCTGCAACATCACCTACAACGTCCGTGATGTCAGCCCATAACACCGGGTAAACTAAGAGCCATGTCAGTGCTTCCCCCTTTGATGAGATTTGATTTGTGAAAACACAAACTATTTACATAGCCGTTTCGACCGACGTTTAATTCAGTGCGGTGGTACCAACCCGGGCAGGTTAAACCCTACCACCAAGTAAGATTAGGAGGGAAGGGACTTACAGTTTTACGAGGAATTCGAACCTCGGTCAGCCTCCAACGGTCAGCGGTCACCCATCCAAGTACTGACCACACCCAGCGTTGCTTAAAATTCAATAGCGACAGTTGACTGTCTGCACCACTGAGCTATCGAAGCTGACGTGGTCCTATTTTAATTGGGTCAAGATCGGATTGGAAAGCGAGGCGGAATCGCGAGGCCGAAGGCCGAGCGATTCCGCCGAGTACATTAATAGCAAAAAATTACTAAAAAAAACTGTGAAATAAAAAAAAAGTTTTAAAAAACATAAAACCGACTTCCTAAAAAAAGTAAAACTAAAAAACTATTTAAAATAAAAATATAAAAACCGCCTTCAAAAATATATGAAATAAAAACCTAAAAAAAAAACGAACCCTAGAGTTGAAGGCGGTGCTAAAGCAAGCAAAAATGATGCATGAAAGAAAACATGAGTGGATGATAATATCCTTTGTGATTTGTGTAGCCTTTTTAGCACCGCCTTCAACTCTAGGGTTCGTTTTTTTTTTAGGTTTTTATTTCATATATTTTTGAAGGCGGTTTTTATATTTTTATTTTAAATAGTTTTTTTTCAATTTCACTCTATTGCAACTAGAAGGGTACGTAGCCTTGATTTTTTGTTTATGTTCAACGCAATAGCGCTATGGGGGGCGGCCGCTAGAAGCCAGTGAAGTGCCGCAGCGGGCATAAAAAGTTACTTTCTTTCCTTTTCTAACTCGCCGTTTGAATGCGCCATCTTTCTCTCTCGGGACGTGTAAGTAAAGGATCTAATATGCATTTGGTAGTCTTCCACGTCTTCATCTCTAATACATTAGTCATAAGGTTGAAAATTAATTATCTGGACGACCAAGCTTGAAATTGCTTGGCTTGTAGAACACTGTCGCAGTTACAAATCTATGAAACTTCACCGGAACGTGTGTATTATAATCTCACAACTAGAATTACATGGTTCTAAGTGTTTTTCAGGTTTTACGGGAAAACTGTGCTTGCACAAAAAAAGTTATTTAGCGCACAGAATAGTACACAATTTTGTACAAAATTTGACACCGCTCCCAGCTCTGAGAGTGTAAGTACTACTCCAGAGTGAACCTGGAGCAGCTAATTTCATTTTGATATTACGGCTAAACTACAGCTGCACAGAATTTTTTTTCAATTGCACAGAAAAGTACAAAATGAGTACAAAATTTTAAGACCACTTTCAACTAATTATCATGATAATCTACTCCAGGTTCACGGACGTAGTTTCTCATACAGTTGGCAGGAGTACTTTATAGCGGCGGGTGGCCGAGTGGTTTGGGCATCGGCTTCTCATGCGAGAGGTCGGCTGTTCGAATCCGGTCGGCGTGTACCACAATGAGTTTTTTCTAAACGAAAAAAATTACGTGCATACCTACACCTGCTGCTTCACCGTTCGGAACCGGTGTAAAACTTTAGGTCCCTTCCCTTGCCCCTTACTAGGTTGTAGGCTCAAATTGTAGCCGACTGGGTTGGTACAACCGTACTGGATGTAAGATGGCCGCATAGCAGCCTCGGTTGTGTTCTCCGCTAGTTCAGTATAGCCAGCAATCCAGACAAGTCTCCGGTATGGCACCTACCTTCTCGGAGGTGATATTGGCTGGTCGGAGCATGCGCTTTGGCCCCTCCGACTCAGCCACGCATACCGGATTACATAAAAAAAAAACAAAAAAAAGGAGTTAACCGGACATTTTATTCGAAGGTGGTTAAAATAGACCGTAAGCTTGAATCTCACTACCTCCGATGTACCGTGTGGGGCCGGCACTTTAAAAGAATAGCCCCACTGCATCTCTCCCCGTGTATGTCGTAAAAGGCGACTAAGGGATATGACTCCCTTCTTATATCACTAGGTGGTAGGGTTTAACCCGCCCGGGTTGGTACCACCGCACTGAATGAAAGGTCGGTCGAAACGGCTATGTAAATAGTTTGTGTTTTCCGTCCAGTTCAGTGTAGCCGGCACGACCGAAGGGAAGCACTGACGTGGCACCAAGTTCACCCGGTGTTATGGGCTGACATCACGGATATTGTAGGTGATGTAGCTAACCGTGTCAGTTTCCATAAAAAAAAAAACCTCCGATTGAGTCTCGGTTAGCATTTATTTATCTCATAAAGTGGACAGGATTTAACTTGCCAATACATTTTAGCCGAAGATGGTTGGTCCTTATACAATTCTGTGGTCCTTACGAAAATTATATTAACCTACCGATGAGCACAAAATTTAAAAAATTAAAAACAATATCGGTATCAGTAATTATGATCAGTAAATTTTGTGACTAATAAAAAAAAAGTAATGAGCAGATTAAAAGTGTAAACAAAACAAAGCAAAGCGAAGCCCTAGCTAGACAGATAAAAATGTGTCGTAGCAGAGTAATCGGTGTTGGGCTGCAAGGACTCTGGTACACAACACCGACCACCACGTTTCGCAAAGTATTCGGACAAGACAACTATAAAGCAGCAAGTAAGACACGAATACCGACCGACCCGCTGCAAGACTCGGTAGAAGGACCTTGCCGAGGTGAGAGGTGGCTACCTGTTGGTCTTTAGCACGCGCATATAAATCCAAGTCTCCTTTTACGACATGCACGAGGAGAGATGCAGTTGCGCTATTCTTTTTAAGTACCGGCTATGCCTATCCTGTGTCCCGTGCTTGTACTAAGTTTTATCAAATTCGGATGATCGGTTTAAGAGTTATGGAGGAACATACATACATACATATATACAGAAAATATTTCTAAAAATCATCAATTGAGTTTTAGTATCATACATAGAGTCTACAAACGGAATATCTCATAAAACAAAGTAACTTATTCCATGACCATCCCTTACTGATTTATTATTACGAGTAGTATTGATTATTTTAGGAAATGTCTTGTTTTTCAGCCGTGCGCTACAATTGAACGTCCTTCCTGCGACAACCCCCCCGGAGGGTGCGTAGGTAGAAGGCCCTCGTGTCCTCAATTTGATATTTGTCACGTAGATTATATTGCAGTAAATCTACGTCTACGTCAGGGCAGGCGACGACGACGACGACGCGACGAGACGAGAAAACATCGGCCGAGAGTTCCAGGACAATACAAGCTTTCAGATCAATCTTTGACAATTCTTTAAGTGATAAAATACTAGCTTTTGCCCGCGCTTCGCTCGCATAGCCTATGTCCATCCTGAATGTTCATTCTAAATAATGGACAAATAAATTTTAGGTTTCCGTATCCCGTACGGAAGCCTATTACTAAGCCTACTGCGTGCCTTACTTGCTGCTTGACTGTTATCATGTTCAAATACTTTGCTAAACGTCGTGGTCGGTGTTGTGCTGTAATTTACACAAGTATTTGCAGCACAACGCGGCGGGTGACCGAGTGGTTTGGCCATCGGCTTCTCATGCGAGAGGTCCGAGGTTCGAATCCGCTCGGCGTGTACCAATGAGTTTTTTCTGACGAAAACATTTACGTGCATGTACCTACACCTGCTGCTTCAGCGTTCGGAACCCGTGTAAAACTGTAGGTCCCTTCCCTTGCCTCTTACTAGGTGGTAGGCTCAAATTGTAGTCGACTGGTTTGGTACCACCGTACTGGATGTAAGATGGCCGCATAGCAGCTTCGGTTGTGTTCTCCTCTAGTCCAGTATAGCCAGCAATCCAGGGAAGTCTCCGGTATGGCACCTACCTTCTCGGAGGTGATATTGGCTGGTCGGAGCATGCGCTTTGGCCCCTCCGACTCAGCCACCCATACAGGATTACATGAAATAAAACAACACCGATTACTCTGCTTACCGCGATTGTCGGGATACAGCGTTTGGTATATATGTATGTAGGTATGTGTTAATTTGTCCAGTTAATTCCATAGACCACGCCCAAACCGCAAGATGCCACAATGCATTGGTCCGATGACCGCGCCGAAAAAAAGTGTCCATCACTCTCCAGGGTTGCGACATAGGTCAGTTGAAAAAAACCGGACATTTTTCATTTTTTTTTACAAAATGTTTCATGACCTTTACTTTAGAAAATGAATGGGTAAAACTTTAGGTCCCTTCCCTTTTTACCTTATTAGGTGGTAAGCTTCAACCCGCCCGGGTTGTTACCACCGCACTGAATGAAATGCCGGTCGAAACGACTATGTAAATAGTTCGTGTTTTCCTTCCAGTCAGGTGTAGCCGGCACGACCGAAGGGAAGCACTGACATGGCACCTAGTTCACCCGGTGTTATGGGCTGACATCGCGGATGTTGTAGGTGATGTAGCCAATCGTGTCAGTTTCCTTAAAAAGAAAAAAAGATACAGTAATAAATAAAACGGTTGAATTGATCGAACTGATTGCAAAATGGAAGAACCCAGTGAGATTAGCATTAAAATGTTCTGAAAAAAATAAATATTTGCATTATATGAAGAAAAAACTAAACGTTTTGATGTCCGGTTTTTCATTATTTTGGAGACCGGACACAAGCCTCAAAAACCGAATTGTCCGGTCCAAAACCGGACATCTGCCAACCCTGCTCTCCCAAGACAATGGCGACCGCTTGCGCTTGACCCATACCATTCAAAAACCTTGAATGGTCATCAACTCCCCGAGCAGATGAAGCGGTAAGTGGTGTGAGCTACGAGATAAAATTATCTACTTGTTAATAGAGCGTGCACTCGAATATCGCTCCACGTTTCACGTAAGCCATTGATATATATATAAGTATCAAATTGACGATGGCACAAAAATGTTTTCACTTTGTCATGAATTGGTGCATCTGTCACAAATCAGCACATGCGTGTCTAGGCAGTGGCAAACATTTTTTGTAAAGTAGTTAGACTAAGTGCACATTGAAAAAAATTCCAGTGAAGTTTCTTGTCAGTTCTTCTTCGCTGTGATAATCGATCTGGCGGAATGTTACAATGTAAATATGACAAATCTGAGCGCAGTGTACTGCCAATAGATGGCTGAATAAACAATAAACAATAAACTAT
Source organism: Nematopogon swammerdamellus (assembly GCA_946902875.1). NCBI lineage: Eukaryota > Metazoa > Arthropoda > Insecta > Lepidoptera > Adelidae > Nematopogon > Nematopogon swammerdamellus. The sequence continues at coordinate 19,451,033 of OX336351.1, forward strand.
ACACCAGATATAGGTAATTTAAATAGGCAGAGTGGTCAGATTCTTCAGTATACATATAAGGAACTAACAAAACATTGTGACTTGCGAAGTTTGTTTTTCAGTTCTTCTTAGCATTTGAATTTAGAACTGGAGGAATTTTCGACATGTCCAAGCGTACATACGTTGCCTACCTATGGATGAAATTATACAATAAACCATAAAAAATATAGCCGCAACTTATTAATTAGATAGATAGAAAATACTTTATTTCTGCAAGAAACATTTACACATTATCAAGCACATTTACACATTTTACACACAAACATTTACACATTAACATTCACGTGAAATACAAAATGAGCCTCGGTAGCTCTGCGGTGCGGTCGGTCGACTGTTGTTAAGCACTCCTGGGCGCGGTCAGTACTTGGATGGGTGACCACTCGACCGTTGGAGGCTGACCGTGGTTTGGATTCCATGTAAAACTGTTGACCCTTCCCTACCTTACTAGGTGGTAGGGTAGGGTACATCCCGCCAGGGCTGATACCAGCGCACTGTATGAAACGTTGGTCGAAAAGGCCGCTATGTATATAGTTCGTGTTTCGGTCCAGTTCAGTGTAGCCGGCACGACCGAAGGGAAGCACTGACGTGGCACCAAATTCACCCGGTATTATGGGCTGACATCACGGATATTGTAGGTGATGTAGCCAACCGTGTCAGTTTCCATAAAAAAAAAAAATTTCCACTGGTGCAAACCACATCAAAATCTGTTCGGTGATTCCGGAGTTTACTTCAACACACATACAGACAGACGTTCCCTTTTTATAAGAAGTAGAGAGAGATAGAGATGGAAATGTATGTCCATAAAAAAACCACATACCACGTGACATATTTTAGGCCACTTTTGGACACATAAGGTGTCACAGTGATATAAGAAGGGAGTCATCCCTTAGTCGCCTTTTACGACATACACGGGGAGAGATTCAGTGGGGCTATTCTTTTAAAGTATCACCGGCCCCACACGGTGCTTTGACTAAGTTGTATGCAGTGACAATAGCAGTTCCGACCTTTCGACCTGCTTCGCTATTGACCGCAGCACTAAAGGAGGCGCTCGCCGCGGATTTGATCGTAAACTCGCAGTTTTACTAGCTACCCGCAGTAACCGGAGTGGCCGTGTTGTTGTGTTTAGACCCCAGTCGTTAGTGCCTCAATGATTTGTTGCCCGAGGGCCGGCGGCTTTTATTACAAGGGGCTAAATGAATTTGTTTTTCCTTTGATTGATTTTCCCTCTTGCTTTTGACGCATTTCTTTTCTGTTTTTTTTTCCCGAGACAATTGCCTTCCCCGGCAGGAAATATACGAATAGTGGCGGCTGGCGTGTCCCCGCGCCCGCCGCGCCCCGCGGCCGCCTAGTTAACGAACGTTGTGTGTGAGGGGGAGGGGGGGGGGGGGGGGGGGGCGCACGCTGGAGTTGCCGCGTGAAAGAAATCTCGCGCAAATTCGATTGTGTTGTCGATTTTTATGGCAATGTTTTATTTATTTAGGCTTTAAAACTAAAAACAGTAATCATTTTAAATAAACTATACTTACTACAAAATATATTTCATTATCTTTATTTATTCAATTTATTTATTTATTTATTCTTCTTATTTTTTTGCTTTATTTTAAATAAGAAATGTCAACTGTATTAATTTCTTTGTTTCACGGCACTGTGGTACAATTTTTTTTGTAAATGTCTTTAATTAATGTAAACATGAGAAAATCTGGGAAATTACGGAAAATCACGAGAAATTACTGGTTTAGTAATTTATATGAAAAACCGCTGGCAACTATATGTATGTAACTATAAACTGTTGATTTTCCAAATATATAAAAAATAAAAAATAAAATAAAACATTAATCTATACAACTATCTCTGCCTTGTTATATGGCTATCTCTGCCAGTCAACCTTCTTAATTGAAAACATAATATAAAGGTAGCAAAAAAAGAAGCGACAATGAAAGAAACTTAATACTAATGAAAGCCACTTTATGTATGTTGAATTCGTTATTTTACTTGACGATGTAGTGTAGTACATACTAAGAAATTAACAGAGTGTTGACGATTTCTATATCATTGTGGGCGTCGAACACAGAAAATGTGCTCGTTGAAATAAATAAATTTTGACTTTGACTTTGAAAGTTAATTAAGTTAAGTTGCTATTGCGAACGGGATAAATATATTATTTTTTTTATGTAATGGTATGGGTGGCTGAGTCAGAGGGGCCAAAGCACATGCTCTGACTAGCCAATATCACCTTCGAGAAGGTAGGTGCCATACCGGAGACTTCCCTGGATTGCTGGCTATACTGGACTAGAGGAGAACACAACCGAGGCTGCTATGCGGCCATCTTACATCCAGTACGGTGGTACCAACCCAGTCGGCTACAATTTGAGCCTACCACCTAGTAAGGGGCAAGGGAAGGGACCTACAGTTTTACACCGGTTCCGAACGGTGAAGCAGCAGGTATGCACGTAAATTTTTTCGTCAGAAAAAACTCATTGGTACACGCCGACCGGATTCGAACCTCGGACCTCCCATGCATGAGAAGCCGATGCCCAATCCACTCGGCCACCCGCCGCTATGTATAATTTTGTACAATTTTGAGAAATTATAGTTTGGTACTTAAATATTTTTGCGCGAGCTGCCGTCTCAAGCAGCGGAGCCCGCGGTCCTTGCGGATGATGCGACATTGCGGATGATGCTATATTTAATCTCTTCTTCTCTTACTCTCTACTATACTCTGCTTATTTACTGCTTTTATTATATTTTAGTAAATCACGCGACAAGGCGGACGTACCTACCTTTTTTTATTTATTTTTGTATGGAAAAGGACACGGTTGGCTACATCACTTATAACATCCGCGACATCAGCCCATAACACCGGGTGAACTAGGTGCCATGTCAGTGCTTTCCTTCATTTCATGTCAGATACACTGAAATGGACAGACAAACACGAACTATTTACATAGCCGTTTCGACCGACCTTCCATTCAGTGCGGTGCGGTGGTAGCAACCCGGCCGTGATAAACCCTACCACCTACCTCCTGTTATTCTTACCTCCGCGGGCGGTGGTGATGCTAGGGGGATGGTGCGGTGAGGCGGAGGGGAAGGGCGCGCCGTTGATTTTGACGTCAATTACTTGACGCTTCATTACCTGTCACACCGGAGATATATTTTCTTTTCTCTATCTCTCTACATCCGGGGCGTGAAAAAGTGGAAATATTATTATTGTCTGAATATTTTGGGAAAACGACAAAAAATAAAACAGTTTGCCAGTCGGACAGCGTACATATGCGTCCACTGCTGCACATACGCCTCTCTCATAAATTATATTAGGTACCTACGGAACCACTGCTTTCCGCTCACGTACCTACTTGATGCTGTCTTCCCAGGCTTGCCAGGTGTTCGGTTTTTTACCGAACTGTTCGGCATTTCAGCCCCGTGTTCGGTGTTCGGTGCGACGAAAATACCGAATTATGGTAGGTTCGGTATTTCTAAATATCGATTTGGCGGGCTGTTTCCAGGCGGCGCGTACTGTATTTGACACGTCTTTTGAAGACCCCAGATTAATAGGAGAGCTAGGGAACAATGTTCCCTAGCTCTCCTCATACTCTTGGGAAGACCCTTCCAGATTTTTGCCGTAACTAATTTTCCTTTTTTTTTTATAAAAAACGCGACATTCTGCGCCGAGACATCCATAAGGTGTCGAACGACACCCATGGATGTTCGGTCGCATATTTCATGAATAATTTGTTCTTGAAAAATCCTTTAATGTAAAATGTTCGGTTTTCCTGTTAACGGCCGCCAGTGGTCGGTTACTCCAATCACCGAGACTCCAATGGTCGTCCTCTCTTCGGCTGACGTGCCCAATACTGGGCAGCTGGGCAATACGTTCGTGGGACCCCCGCCACTATTAATTTTTTTCTCGAAGTTCACGGCTTTAATAAGCTTCAGAATCGACGAATACAGACTAAATACATACCTATTTATTACCTGCGCCTGCGCCATTACTTAAGGCGAACCGGGAGAGTTCCAACCGACATTCTCGGGACTCATTTTATTTGCCTCGTCGAAAAATAGAGCCTGAGTTTTGTTGACGTCGAAAAATGATGGGCTCCGCGCGGCGAGCCCCATCGTTCAGAATGCTGTATACCTATGTTGTAAGGCGGATGCTTTGTTTACACGTTACCTAGGACTTGACCGATTATATTTAATTTTTAATTTTTGCTAGGACTGGGCCTTCTTTATTTATTGACGTGATGACGTCACGTCTTATAAATTGATGAGCACCGGCTGCACGCACGAAAGTGTGTCACGTGCCATCTCAACATGTGTGTGCAAGCGAGAGCGCGTAACAAGCGATAGAGAGGCACAATCGGTATAGTCAAAGTTACCATGGAAACGCCTTAAGAAGTAAAACTGTCAAGATTAGACAACAGAAGTTTATTGATGGCCAGTCACAACACAAGATGATTAATCTTTCTACTGGAAATAGAAATTACTGATCTTTGATCTATGCACTACGATTATTCCACGTCATCACGTAAAACTATCGTCCGTAAACCGACTTTACAGACAACCAATTTTTTTTTATAATACGTGGAATCCGAACCACGGTCAGCCTCGAACGGTCGAGCGGTCACTCATGCATCCACTGACCGCGCCCAGGTGTGCTTATGATCCGACCGCACCACTGAGCTACCGAGGCTGACGTAACCTTTAACTCGGTCGAGGACCTGTTCCAGTGCTCCGATCCGTGTAAATGAGCCGCTAGCTGAGCGCACGTGACAAGCGAGTGGATGGCGACTTCTATCCACCGCCGGAGGCTATAATAAGCTAATGCACACGGCCTCTAGGGGGCGGCGCTGCGTTGTGGAGGCGCTTGGCGAGTGAGCTATCAATTTAATCACTCGATTGCCGCTACCGAGCTCGACGGGGCGTGGGCGGGGCGTAGCTCGAGCCGTGGGGGGCGGGAGCGCCCGCCACAGCCAGCCGCAGAGATCCTTTATGTGCTTTTGAAAATTCATAATCAAAGGAAAAAAAAAATTGGCGGCGCAAAATGAGCTTTTACGCTTTTATATGCGCAGATCAAAAGATTGAAATTCAGGTAAGTATTATGCGTATTGAACGTTTCACACTCGCTGGAGAGGTTTTTTTTTCTTACTGATGTCTCGTTTAGGCACGTTTTTAGGGTTCCGTATCCGGTACAAGACCCTATTACTAAGCCTACGCCGCCGTCTGTCTGCTGTCCGTCTGTCCGAGTGCTGTATCTCTTGAACCGTAATAGATAGCCCGTTGAAATTTTCACAGAATATGTGTTATTTTATTATGGCTGATATAACAAATAATAAAAATAAGAAAAAGTAAAAAATTCATGGGGGTCCCCATAGAAGAAACTAAAAAGTGTATGCGCGCCATCTACCGAAAAGAGTATGGAGCATGGGGACATGCATGAACAAATATGAAGCAATGCTTCATATTTGTTTAATGTTATGATAGGAAGCACTTATCATAACATTAAACAAATATGAAGCATTTCATAACTCGCCATCTAGATGGCGTGAGTGGCGACAGCCATGACATGGCGACACGGAACCCTCGGTGCGCGAGTTCGACTCGCCCTTGGCGGGTTTTTTTTTCTTACTGATGTCTCGTTTAGGCACGTTCTTGATTACTTACGTGTGATGAATATGATTAGTCATGCATGATTCAGGCTCAAGTGTGGTCGCTACAGCGGGTGCCCGAGTGGCCCGGGCGTCGTCGTCGGCTTCTCGTGCGAGAGGTTCGAGGTTCGAATCCCGGCCCGAGGTCCCTTCCCCCTTACTATTTTTTTTGTATCGAAACTGACACGGTTGGCTACATCACCTACCACATCAGTTTAGGGGTTGGCAAAACATGAGCCCCGAAAGACAAATTTTGACGTTTTTTTATGGAAACTGACACGGTTGGCTACATCACCTACAACATCCGTGCTGTCAGCCCATAACACCGGGTGAACTTGGTGCCACGTCAGTGCTTCCGTTCGGTCGTGCCGGCTACACTGAACTGGACGGAAATCACGACCTATATTTACATAGCCGCTTCGAACGACATTTCATTAATTTTAGCAGTTGGGCAAACTGCTTATCGAGGCTTTCGGGGACCGTCGTCGTGCCAGAGCGTTCCTCACCCAAAACATAAGCATAGCCATTCAGCGGTGGAACGCTGCCTCGGTCCTTGGGACTGCGGTCACAGTCCCCATGGAATAACTTTTTATTTTAATTTAGTTTTTATTACTATTATTGTATCTATTGTTCTCTTGTATGTTCTATTCTTTAAGTTTGTTAATATGCTCTTAACCCTTATCAAACTGGATAACATTGTATGAATCTGGGTTTAACCCTAAAGCCTGGTATGGTAGATGGGAACCTACATTTTTACGTGGAATCCGAACCACGGCCAGCCTCAACGGTCGAACGGTCACCTATCCAACTTCTGCCTGAGCCCGGGTGTGCTTAATTTCACGATCGGCCGTCGATACAGCGCACCGCCGAGTTACTTACCGAGGCCGAGAAACACGACAAACATGAGCGTACAAATTAAGAAGAGTCTTTAGGACTGGAACAGTAAGTGGTGGGGAAATAAAACACGCTGTATTCTACAGATTTTTTATTAATTTACGGACCTACTAGTTGACAAGGAGCGAGAAAATTGAAATTACTAATGTATTTGGTATAATATAGGTATTCGGTAAAAATTACGTTAGTTACGAAGGTAATATGCAACTATAAATGTTACACTCAGTAACTCTTATAACATCAAATAAAATGCATTCTTAAACTACACACAGCCAATGTTTTATGTACGAGGATAATGTAAGCAGACAAATCACAATAAATGTAATTTTTAGGGTTCCGTATCTGTCGTACGGGACCCTATTACTAAGCTTGCGCCGTCTGTCTGTCCGTCTGTCCGAGGGCCGTATTCTTGAACCGTAGGTAGCCCGTTGAATTTTTTACAGAATATGTGTTATTTATTACGATATAACAACAAATAAGAAAAGATAAGAAAAAGTGAAAAAATCACGGTCCCCCCCCGTGATTTTTTACTACATACAAGAAACTAAAAAGTGTATGCGCGCCATCTACCGAAAAAAATATGAAGCATTTTAACTAATCCATAGATGGCGTGAGTGGCACTGATCATGACATGGCGATACGGTACCCTCGGTGCGCGAGTTCGACTCGCACTTGGTCGGTTTTTAGGATTCCGTACGGGATCCTAAGCCTACGCCACCCTCTGTCCTACCTTTATAGGGACGTATCTTTTGAATTGTAACTATTTATTATGGTGGATATGCTAACAAATAATACAAAACACAAAAAGTAAAAAAATCAGTAAAAATGGGGACTCCCATAAAACAGACGTGTTTTGACGTGTGTGAACGTTTTTTTGTTTGTTTTTTTCTCTATCGTAAAAACGGTACTTAATACAATACAAGCGTCAAACTTGGTGTGATTATAATGCAAACTCTAAAGTAAAACAAAAACGGATAAAATGTGATTCGGGCTCGAGCTAAGGATCCCTAAATGAACGAAAGAAAAAATGTTTTTTTTTTTAAATACATAACACTAATATTATATGGTGTGGTGGTGTGGTACGGAACCCTTGGTGCGCGAGAAAACAAATTGTTTTTGGGTAAATACATAATCCAAATATATTGTGCGGTGATACGGAACCCTCGGTGCGCGAGCCCGACTCGCACTTGGCCGGTTTTTAATATTCTTATATAATATGCAGATTTCCACGTTTTCCCTTCTTTATATTCTAGCACACCGATGATGGTACTACCATACATAACATAATACATGCATGACACACTAAATTAGAGGAATAATGAATTAATTAAGATCAACATCGTATCAGCACACGGCTATCTTAATATCTATTACAGTTGCTTTCACGAGTCATGAGCGCACTTTTCATTGGTCGGTCTGACGGGATGTGACGTCGACGGAGCCGACGCTTCACGCGATTGGTTCGTCAGTCAGCGTCGGTCGACGCTCGTCGGCTATTGGGCTCACACGCCTCGTTCGACTACTATGCACACTTGCTTGCTGTTAGTCCACTGTTCAGTTCATCTGTGCTCATGACTCGTCAAAGCGACTGCACTCTATCCTAGTACTACGTTAAAATTTCGTAAACATACTGAATATTAGTCTGCTAAAAGTTATCTTGGCACATACATACATACATACCACGCGCTGTATCCCGGAAGTCGGGATGTCTTATCTTCGTATAAGAGATGTTGACGCTTAATAGGTATAGGAGACAGTAAAGGAAACACTCACGATTACTGCTCTCTCTCTGTCGATCCAGGGGGCCCCCTTGTTGGCTGTCGCACTTCCGGGAATGTTTAAGATCACTTTCGTCTGCGGCGACGAAACGCGGCGACGACGTATTTTATATGAATTTTAAATTATTATGCGGCGGAGCGGACGAGCGTCGTACCGCGCCTGCGGCTGTATCTGTGCTACTACAGCTGACTAAGCGATCGACTTGCGATCGCGAGCAATCATAAAGCAGGGACGGACTAGATAGGAGGAAACGCCAACATACTCCCTCCCGAAATCAATGTGTGATTTCTTATCCTTGAAAATAGTTTTGCAACGGCCATATAACTCTCCAGTATACATACTCTAACTTATAATGAGGTTTCACTATACAATGTGATAACGAGCGCACCATCGCAGAACCTTTCAAAGTAAACGCATGCACTAACTATTCAAACGGTACAACCTTTCAATCAAAAAAGAGACAATATATATATTATTATTATCAAATATGCATGCAGACTTACAGCTAACATCAGCACTAACCTCTACTTAAACTCTACTGTTGTATTGGCAGAGGACACAGTTTCACAACTGGCCGTAGAAAAGTTCCGCACGATGTGCGAATGGTAGCTACTCGAACAACATTGTCCTTACCAGGGTGAATCTGAACTACTCTACCTAAACGCCATTGCATGGGCGGCGATTTAGAATCATCTATTAACACTAAATCGTCGCGTTTCAAATTAGCCTGGTTTTTCACCCATTTTGAACGTTGTTGTAAGGTGTGCAAATATGTGTGTTTCCACTTACTCCAAAAGGTTTGCGTAATCTGTTGAAGTAATTGCCAACGTGTTAAACGATTCATTGGAGTATCAGTTAGATCGAACTCTGGCACGGCTACTAGCGGAGCCCCTATCAGGAAATGTCCAGGGGTCAATACATCTGTTTCTGTAGGGTCAGGGGACAGGGAGCACAATGGCCTTGAGTTCAAGATTGCCTCTACTTTGGTAAGCACAGTATTAAATTCTTCGAAGGTGAGTACACAATTCCCAATAGTTCTCCTTAAGTGATATTTTGAAGATTTTATGCCGGCCTCGAAAATGCCTCCGAAATGTGGAGCGGAAGGTGGATTTGTATGAAACGCAATATTTTGTGTGCTTAAGTAACGCGAAATTTGATCGACGTTGGCCTGAGACATGATATATTTGTGCACACCAGTTAGATACGACTTTGCACCGACGAAGTTAGTACCGCAATCAGTGTATACATGACTGCAGATGCCTCGGCGAGCGGTGAATCGATCAAACGATGCTAAAAAGGCATCGGTTGACATTTCAGATACCAGTTCCAAATGAATTGCCTTCACGGATAAGCAAATAAAAAGACAAACGTAGGCCTTGCTTAACTTAGCGTTCCTCCGTTTGCTCTCTTTAATCATGAAAGGACCGCCAAAGTCGATACCAACATTAAGAAAACATCGCCCTTGCTTAAATCGTGATATTGGTAAGTCACCCATCATAGGTTGACAATGAACAGGTTTATTTTTGTAGCACGTGACGCACTTTGCCAATCTCGATCGTATAACATTACGAATTCCGATAATCCAAAATTTACGTTGTATCAGGCTTTGAAGTGTTCGAGGTCCTACATGTAAATAGGCTCGATGATAGAAATCAACAATCAGTCTCGTAAGGTGGCACGATTTGGGGATCAGTATTGGATGTTTTGCCTGATCCGGTAGGTTTGCATGTTTCAGACGACCCCCCACTCTGAGGAGATCCTGTGAATCACGAAAGGGACATAATCTTTGAAGGGAGCCTGTACACGATTGGCCTTTACTAAGGTTGGCAATATCTAATGAGAAAAACACAGATTGTGCATCCTTTACCAGCAAAAGGAAGGAATCATTTATCTCTTTGCATGTAAGTGAACCGATAATGCGATTTTGTTTAGGTAGACGACAATTTTTCACGAAACGAAAAATATACGCAATCGTCCTTTGCAGTCTTCCTAGCCTTGAAAAACGTTCCGATAATAAAATCAATGCTGATAATTTAGGTTCCTCTTCTCCGGACACGAGTACTGTAGCCTTTGTTTCGGGAAGAGGATATTGAGTGGACGACTGTATATTCACAGGCCAGACGGAAGGAGCTTTGCTTAACCAGAGTGGTCCGTTCCACCAAATGGATGCAGTCAATAATTGACTCGGCAGAAGACCGCGGCTGGGCAAGTCACTGGGGTTTTCATGCGTGGACACGTGTCTCCACGCAGATGGTTCGACATTCTCCAAAATTTCCACCACACGGTTAGCTACAAACGTTTTTAGCTGGTATGACGGTGTTCGGAGCCACGCGAGAACCGTAGCACTGTCTGTGAGCGCATACGGCGCACTCAACTCAATGTTTGACTGCAGAGTCGTTTGTAAGTATTTAAGTAACCGGGATAAAATAAGTGCACCTGATAATTCCAGTCGTGGAATAGATAATGTCTTTAATGGGGCTACCTTTGACTTGGACATGAGTAAATGGATTTGGCTCTCTCCATTTTTTACGAAACTCACTCTCAGATACACTACACACGCATAGCCTAGTTCTGACGCGTCGCAAAACCCAATTAGCTGGCCCTTTTTGGAGCCAGCGCCCAAAACGAATCTGTCAATTTTAACCTGGGACAGTAGCGGTAACTGCTCAATAAATTCCTTCCAATCGCTCCAGATGTCATTAGGAACGGGTCCATCCCACGTCAGTCCTAAGCGCCACAAGCGTTGCATTATACATTTGGCACGAAATACAACTGGCGATACCCATCCAAGAGGATCAAAAATGCGCGCTATTTGGGCCAGAATTGCGCGTTTTGTGCAAGTAGGGTCGACAGCATCAGTAGAATAAGAGAATGAGTCAGTTACGGGATTCCAATAAATGCCTAATATTTTGATCGTACAATCAATTCCATCCAAATGAAATGAGCTCGGTATCTCGCAAACTTCAGATGGAAGTGCAGTCAAAAATTCCGGACAATTACTTGACCATTTTCTTAGCTCAAATCCGCCGCGTTTCAACAGGCCAACAAGTTGAGTTCGGGTTTCTAATGCCTGTTGAAGGGTGTCAGTTCCCGTCACGACATCGTCCACGTATATGTCATGAGTAAGTATCTCCGCACCCTTTGGATAGTTATGCCCTTCATCTTCAGCTAACTTTCTTAGTGTGCGCAGTGCTAAGTACGGGGCTGAGGACACACCATATGTGACCGTGTTGAGTTCATACTCCAAAACAGGCGTAGCGACAGATTCACGCCAGAGTATATGTTGAAATTTACGGTGTTCGGGTACGATCAAAATTTGGCGGTACATTTTACTAATATCTGCTGTAAAAACTATAGCGTGAAGCCGAAATTTTAAAATAACAGCCACTATATCGTTTTGCAGTTTGGGTCCGCAATACAATAAATCATTCAGAGAATAACCTGATGATGTTTTTGCTGACGCGTCAAATACGGTTCTTAATTTGGTGGTTGAGCTAGATGGCTTTAGTACACAATGGTGCGGTATTACGTATCGATCAGAAACGTTATTCGACGAATTCGCCAGCTGCATGTGACCCAATCGTTCATATTCTCTCATGAATTCGATGTAAGCCAATTTCAATTCGGGTTGACGAGCTAGGCGTCCTTCCAAGTTACGGAAACGAGTCAGTGCCTGTTCATGCGACTGACCAAGAGTAGAACAATTATTTTTGAATGGTAACGGAACAAGGTACCGACCGTCCTCGTTGCGATTATATCCGTCAATAAATATTTTTTCACATTCAACATCGTCGGGATTAAATGATTTAATGGAGGGTGATTGTTCAATATCCCAAAATTGTTTTAATGTATCCTCCAAGGTTACGGTCGACGTGAATAAAGCAGTAGTAGTTTTTGGAGGTTGGCACATCGTATTCACCTTCCCGGTTATTATCCATCCAAACACGCTGTGAAGAGCCGTTGGATACCCTGGACCCACCTTTATACGTTTGCCATCGTAGATGTCTGGGTAAACGTCTGCTCCCAGCAGCAGTTCGATGGGAGATGGGATGTCAAAGCTAGGGTCTGCCAAAGCTAACTCTTTAAACCGGTCACACGTGTCGCGTGGAATTTGTTTCGTCGGCATGGATGAGGTGATACTAGGAAGAACGATTGCATCTGTTGCCAAATGTCCATTGTCGTTCGTACCAATTAGACACGTCACGAAACCTTTTGGTCTACGTAAAGTGCTTTGACCTAGACCTGCGACTACAATGTTACATTTATTAAATTTCAAACCCAATCGTCGAGCGCAAGTCGACGTCATGAATGAGTTCTGAGCCGCGCTATCGATTAATGCGCGTACTGGTTGATAATTATCAGATGCATCCTTTATTTGCACAACCGCCGTACCTAGTAAGACAGTCGTAAAGTTAGGTGTGTTGTCAGTAAACGTATGACAAGTGACGCTGGTTTCAAGTGTATCGTCCTCATCCTCTGACTGTTGCTGCAGGTGCTCCTGATCTTGAGTCTCTTCATTTAGTAGGGTAGGTTCGTCGGCCGAAGCGACCATAGTTTGATGATTGTTTATATGAAGAACTGAGTGGTGACGTTGTCCGCAATGCGAACACTTTGATGCTGACAGACAGTCGCGTCTAGCGTGTGGGCCGCGCAAACAGTTCGTGCACAAATTTAGAGCGCGCACCTTCTGAATTCTAGTCGCGACATCCATCTTTAATAATTTGTCGCAAGTATAGATTTTATGTGACAATTTACACAGAGGACAAAACCCGCTCGCCTGAGAAGGCACTAGAGAGCCCTTTGAGACATTTCGCTGCGTAGTTTGAAATTTATATGATTTGTTGTACTGTTCGGCCTTTGTCTCACTGTAATTAGTTTGAGATAGTTCAATTATTTTAATTTGTTCCTGAACAAATTCGATCAACTGCTCAAAGGACGGGATTTCGACTGATGCATATTTTGTTTCAAACATTTTTCTAGTCTCCGCATCCAAGTTCCTCACCGCACAGTAAAACAGTACAAATTCTGAAAGGTCTGTTAACTTCAGAGCCCTCAGCGCGGACATTGATTCGAAAAAGGTTTCCAAAAACATGTTTAAGTTGGTCAGGTTTTGTTTTGAGAGTGACTGAAAGTTGAACATCTTGTCCAAATAATGTGTTGCCAAAATTCTTTAGTTTTGATATTTGTCGCATAGTAATTTAAACACAATTGGATAGTTCAAATTGGTTATGGGTAGACTGTGCGCTAGCGTGAGCGGTGGGCCGGACAAGCACGAGATCAGGTAGTGAAACTTTTCCACTGGTGAGATCGAATTATTGTCGTGTACTAACGATTGGTACGTATCGTGGAAGTGAGACCACATCTGTAACTGGCCATCAAATTTTGGCAGGTCAAGTTTTGGTAATTTTGCATTAACCAATTTGTACGCACTATTCTCACTTTGCGAAGTCCCAGGCGTATGTGAGGATTCGCCCTGTGACGCCGATAATAATGTCTCAGCAGCCACTTGAATTTTGTAATACAACTCATCAAACGCATTAGATACCTGTTGAGACTGCGGTTCACTATCGGGGTTGAGTTCCAACTCAATTTGGTTGTATTCGTCTTGTACCGCCTCGAATACTCTCCTAATCTCCTCGAGGCGCGAGTAACGAACTCTAAACTCGGATAATTTTATATCGCATTTGGGAGCTTCACTAGCTACATCAAAACATTTCTGTACCTGTTGAAAGAGGCGCTCCCTACGCATACATATTAATTTATGTTTAACTTTTAATGCTTCCTCTGAACGTGGCATTTTGATTTATATTTAATCAATCCGACCTTGTACAATATCCGCACACGCGTGGGTAAATGCGCAAGTTCAAATTAGTTAACACACAAGACAAATTTTTGAGTATTCCTATTTTCACACATATGTAAGTAACAGTTAATAATGAAGCACGGCGTGCGAATCACCTAATACCTTTTCAGTATGTAAGTATAGAATAAAACAGATATATCATTGTTTATTATATATATATAGGTACCTACTATTATTAATTAAGCACTTATGTTAAGTACTGTTTATTTACATAAGTGCGAATGTTTAATTAAGAAATTTTAGTAGAAATTTTAATATTAAAAATAAGTAATTACGTAGTGTTATTAATTGTATTGTATTAATGTATAATCAGAATAATCTCCTACTCGGAACTACACTTTCACGAGGCACAACTTGAGTCCTACTAGGTAAGTAGGCATGTATCTACAAATGATAGGCATAGACATTAGATTTAGTAGCAGGTAATTATGTTTTTAAAATAGTTCGAACTATCAGCGAACAACAAGATTAGGGAACTATTTGTAATAGGTTGACTCTCACGAGGCGTAACTTTAGTCCTAATTTATAATAGGCATACATCTACTAATGAGAAGTCAAGAATTCAAATGGAATAGGTATTTTGAAAAATAATATTGAAATAGTTCAAACAAACGAATAATAGTACATTGAACTATATATACATATAACTAATACTATGCTAAATAATGAGAATTGTATTTAAAATAAAAGTAGATTAACTGAATTTATTCATGTAAACTTTCTACTACAGAAATAAATAAACATCTCGATTATTAGAGATAGATAATAATACATAATTTATTTTACCAATAGATGATCAGTCGATCACGTTCTAATTTTAATAGGTACTTTTATAATAATTGAAATAGGAATAGGCTCTTAAATTTTACGAGGCGCAGCTTCAGTCATACCATAACTGGAATACATCTATGAATGAAAAGTATAGCCTGCAAATTAATAGGTATACCTATCAACACAAATTAAGTGCTTCGTAATTATTTTACAGTATGTAGGTGCATACGTTTTTACGTGAGACGAGTTGAATCCTATAGTATGCTAAGTAGGTAGGTATACTTCTATATGGGAGATTTCAGACTAACCCAATTGAATTAAGCGGAAGCCACATATTAGTAATAATACCGAACTGATAAAACACTCGTTACTAGACAATGCGTAAAACACAACTACTTATAGGTTAGATCTCGTAACTAGTTGCGCTGTAAACACGTGCACCGTGCAGAGCACAGGTGTGGAGCAGTATGTAGGTAGTCGCAACACTGAGTTAAAACCTATTTACTTAGCACCTACACTGACCTGTTATCTATAGTAGATAATGAATATGTTTGTGAATAACAATTTAAATTTATTTACAAGATTAGGTACACTTACTAATAATAGTAACTATTTCACTATACAAATTTTGGAATAGCTAAAAATCCTTCACCTCAATCGTTGCCAACTATTTTCAAGGAATAAAATGTTATATTATAATATATGGACTGTATTTTTTAGGGTGCTTGTTTCGATAATCCGGCTCGAAGGACCAAATGTCTTATCTTCGTATAAGAGATGTTGACGCTTAATAGGTATAGGAGACAGTAAAGGAAACACTCACGATTACTGCTCTCTCTCTGTCGATCCAGGGGGCCCCCTTGTTGGCTGGCGCACTTCCGGGAATGTTTAAGATCACTTTCGTCTGCGGCGACGAAACGCGGCGACGACGTATTTTATATGAATTTTAAATTATTATGCGGCGGAGCGGACGAGCGTCGTACCGCGCCTGCGGCTGTATCTGTGCTACTACAGCTGACTGAGCGATCGACTTGCGATCGCGAGCAATCATAAAGCAGGGACGGACTAGATAGGAGGAAACGCCAACACGGGATAAGCAGAGTAATCTGAGTTGTGCTGCAGGTGCTCTTGTAAATTATAGCACAACACCGACCACCACGTTTAGCAAATCATTCGAATAAGATAAGCAAGTAAGGCATGAACACTCACCAGCTGAATGGCTCGGTGGAAAGACCGTTCCAATACATCTATTCTATCTTGGCAATTGTGCCAAGATGGATGTATTGGAACGGAACCCGTCCGGGTTGGTACCACCTCACTGAATGAAAGGTCGACCGAAACGGCTATGTAAACAGTTTGTGTTTTCCGTCCAGTCAGTGTAGCCGGCACGACCGAAGGGAAGCACTGACGTGGCACCAAGTTCACCCGGTGTTATGGGGTGACATCACGGATGTTGTAGGTGATGTAGCCAACCGTGTCAGATTCCATAACAAAAAAAAAACAAAACAAAAAGTTGAAATATTTAAATACTTACCAAAATTTTTCTTAAATCTAATTATTACACACATATAGTTTTAGGTAATACAAGAGAGCTACATTCTAATAAAAGAACGTTGGCACTACAATAACACACTTGCTACAACTTGTTGGTGTTAGGTAGGTAAGTAGGTACATAATATATTATTGGAACGGCAATATAATGCGTGTCCAACTTTAGAAAGGGACCATAAGTTTTTAGAGCGCTGTCCCTGCCGCACGAACACGCACGTCTCTGTGCGACAGGGACGACGCTCTACAACCGAATTGTCTCTTTCTAAAGCTTCACACTCATTATTTGCTGTTACTCGATCATAGTTATGCATTTTTGTTCATTATGTGGTTTAATAATTATGTCTGTGAGTAAAAGTTTTTGGCACTTAAGTTTAATTAATCAAAAGGTCTAACTGGTAGTTTTATAGACGTAACAGTGGAATTAACTACCAATGGAAGGCGTGATCACTTAGCCTGAATTCCACCACCTCCGCTTAAGTTTTGGAGAGGATTCATATGCAAAAAAAAAATCGAGTCGGCGGCACTGAGCAATCGAGCGCAGTGCGCGCGTTTATAATGGTGATTTTTTTAGTTTTTCTTTGTTTAAAAATTATTAGGATTTGTTTTTTTGTCAAATAATGCTGCTTTAGTGTCTAGAAAAATTAATTCCCTATACAATGACGTAAATTTTATTCCAAAATAATCAGTATGGAGCTAGCTCGACATAAGAAATTAAAATAGAGTCACATTCAGAATTTTTTTTCACAATGAATAAAATACTGTAAAATTAAAAAGCCTGCTTCAGTGTTTAGTATATATTATCTAGTTTAAAAAACATATTTTTTTCATATTATGTACTTCATAGAACTAAATTTTTGTTTGAAGTTTTAAAAAATATAAAAATTTTCGTTGTTCTGCCATATGAATGCTCTTAACGTTCGCTTGTAGGTTAATATTACATTTCTCACCCAGTTAAACCGGAGTTAACGAAAGGCAGTCAATATTTTTCTTTTATTTCGCGCATATAGTAAGACATGCGCCCGGAAGCAGTGGGTCACGTACCAATGAATGCTGAGAGCGTTGGTTTGAGAGGAGAGGATGACTTGAAAGATATTGAAGAGGCATATGTCCAGCAGTGCACTCAAATACACATCATAGTTATTTTGGTTTTATTTCTTTTTCTTTTATTTAGATAGCAGGACGTATCATATATCTTCTTCTTCTTCTCTGTATAATACATCTTTTACGATTTTTAGAAATATTTTCTGTATTTATGAATGTTCCTACATAACTCTTAAACGGATCATCCGAATTCGATGAAACTTAGAACACGTACATTTGATTATACGGGACACAGGATAGGCTAAATAAAATTCAGTTCCGGTTACGCTAAGATGTGGCTCTTATACAAACCGAATTGGTACAAAGCAAAACATCACAATCATATTATCCAAACTACAGCCATATTTTAATAGATATAACTATAATTTATATGCTTATAGTTAGGTAAAGATTCAAGGTATAATGTGTGATCTATGATTTAAAATAAGTTTTATTAACAAATATACAACATATTTACACAAACAAGCAAGTGAATAACAGTAGAAAGGAACGAAGGCATTTCTAAATCGAGGTTAATGCTGGTAATGCGACTGCATTATATTTGTATAATGTGTGGTAGATTATTGTAATATAATCTTGTAAATTCTCTGAAAAATAAGTGGATGAAAAGTGGTGTAAAAACGTTCGAAAATGCATTTGCTATTTCGTTACAAATACGTCCATACAAAAAACGCTCGCGCACGACAACGGCCCAAAATTTAGGATGTTCAAAAATAGTTCAGTGAAACACCATTTATTCTGTAAGTGTTTGAATTTCTTTAGATGATTCTTTTGACTCTAAGCTCAATGAAGCATTTTTCGTATTAGATGCATTTGTAAAAAATGGCGAGGGAAATAGCAAAGGCATTTTTGAACGATTTTACCACTTTTCAACCACATATTTTTAAGAGAATTTATAAGATTAAATTAAAAATAATGTATTCACATTATACATTGAATCTTTAACTAACTATAGGTATATAAATGGTATGGTTGTGAAATACGAAGTTAGCTGTTAAGTTTCCCAATAAATAAATAAATAAAATAAGCTGACTCACTAACTGAAGACTTCAATTCAAAAGGGCATAGCTGCAGAACGAAGGAAAAGACCGCCATTAAAAACTATTAACATGCATCTAAGGCGCGATTTCAGCTTCGGCTAAAATGCATCTGGCTATTAACTCCTTTCAACTGTATGAGAAATGTCATTTTAACCGACTGATAATGTAAACAGAGACCTAACCGGATGTGATGAAAACGTCCATAAAGGCCGATTTCACACAATTAAGGCTAACATGTACCTGGTGGTTATAACTCCTGTCAACCAGCCTGTCGCCTGTATCAGAGATATAACTTTAAGCGACCAATATAATTAACGGAGACTTAACCGGAGGTGGTGAAATCTGCCCTAAGACAGACAGAAGACTTTAAAGACTTAAGACTCCCCGCTGTCTACAGCTAGGAATTACTGCTGTACCAGGAGGATGAGAGGATCATGTCGATAGAATTTAACCGGAGGTGGTGAAATCAGTCCTAAAACAGACTCAAGACTTTACAGACTTAAGGGTCCTCGCTGTCTACAGGTACCACGGATGAGAGGACAATGTCGATAGAACTTAACCGGAGGTGGTGAAATCAGTCCTAAGACAGACTCAAGAATTTACAGACTTAAGGGTCCCCGCTGTCTACGGGTAAGAACTATTGCTGTACCACGGATTCGAGGACCATGTCGATAGGATTTAACCGGAGGTAGTGAAATCGGCCCTAAGACAGACTCAAGATTTTACAGACTTAAGAGTCCCCACTGACTACAGGTCGGGCCTGCTGGTGCGCCACGGACGAGAGGATCATGTCGATAGGTTTCGTGTCGTCGTAGAGAGAGGGCGCCTCGCAGAGGATGGCGAATGTCCCGAAGATGGAGGCCATGGTGAATATCCAGAGAAACAGACGGTCCAGCACCATGGCGACGAAGCCCCAATCCTGATCTTCCTGTGGGCGAAAGGTCGCATTCGATTAGAGAGTATTGCTTTACAATGCGATTACAATAACAAATGGACGGGACCAGCGCCATTTTGTGACAGTACTAACTTCACTTCAGTGTGGTGTGGAAAAAATGAAATATACGAGGCGGGGTCACAGATGATATATTAGTTGCTGCGGGTGCACCGGCGGCGGGGCGCGGGGGCGGTCTCGCGCGTTACGTTGCGTTATAGCGGTTATTGCGGATTGACTGATTGACTGAACGAGAAATATAACTTTAAGCACAGATAGCGTTAACCGAAACTTAACCGGAGGCGGTGAAATCGGTCTTAAGACGGACTCAAGACTTTGCATACTTAAGAGTCCAAGCTGTCTACAGGTAGGAACTGCTGCTGTCCCACGGATGAGAGGATCATGCCGATAGGACTTAACCGGAGGTGGTGAATTCAGTCTTAAGACAGACTCAAGATTTTACAGACTTGAAGGGTCCTCGCTGTCTACAGGTAGGAACTGCTGGTGCGCTATGGATGAGAGTATCATGTCGATAGGTTTCGTGTCGTCGTAGAGAGAGGGCGCCTCGCAGAGGATGGCGAATGTCCCGAAGATGGAGGCCATGGTGAATATCCAGAGGAACAGACGGTCCAGCACCATGGCGACGAAGCCCCAATCCTGATCTTCCTGTGGGCGAAAGGTCGCATTCGATTAGAGAGTATTGCTTTACAATGTGATTACAATAACAAAAGGATGGGACCAGCGCCATTTTGTGACAGTAGTACTAACTTCACTTCCGTACGGTGTGGAAAAAAATAAATATACGAGGCGGGGTCACAGATGATATATTAGTTACTGCGGGCGCACCGGCGGCGCGGCGGGGCGCGGTGGCGGTCGCGCGCGTGGCTTTGTGTTACAGCGAATTGACTGATTGACTGAACGAAAAATATAACTTTAAG
This sequence comes from Nematopogon swammerdamellus, assembly GCA_946902875.1. Lineage (NCBI taxonomy): Eukaryota > Metazoa > Arthropoda > Insecta > Lepidoptera > Adelidae > Nematopogon > Nematopogon swammerdamellus. The sequence goes on from OX336351.1 coordinate 19,471,582, forward strand.
CAACAGATAGCCTTAACCGAAACTTAACCGGAGGCGGTGAAATCGGTCCTAAGCCGGACACAAGACTTTGCATACTTAAGAGTCCAAGCTGTCTACAGGTAGGAACTGCTGCGGTCCCACGGATGAGAGGTTCATGTCGATAGGATTTAACCGGAGGTAGTGAAATCGGTCCTAAAGCAGACTCAAGATTTTACATATTTGAGAGTCCCCGCTGTCTACAGGTAGGAACTACTGCTGTGCCGCGGATGAGAGGATCATGCCGATAGGACTTAACCGGAGGTGGTGAATTCAGTCCTAAGACAGACTCAAGATTTTACAGACTTAAAGGGTCCTCGCTGCCTACAGGTCGGTACTGCTGCTGCGCCACGGATGAGATGATCATGTCGATAGGTTTCGTGTCGTCGTAGAGAGAGGGCGCCTCGCAGAGTATGGCGAATGTGCCGAAGATGGAGGCCATGGTGAATATCCAGAGGAACAGACGGTCCAGCATCATGGCGACGAAGCCCCAATCCTGATCTTCCTGTGGGCGAAAGGTCGCATTCGATTAGAGAGTATTGTTGTACAATGCGATTATAAAAACAAATGGACGGGACCAGCGCCATTTTGTGACAGTACTAACTCCACTTCAGTACAGTGTGGAGAAAAAGAAATATACGAGGCGCGGCCACAGATAATATATTATTAGTTACTGCGGGGCGCCCCGGCGGCGGCGGCGGCGGGGCGCGGAGGGGAGCGGCGGCGGCGGCGGTCGCGCGCGTGACGTTGCGTTATATAATGGATTGATTGACTGACTAATTGACTAAACTGAACTGACTGAACGAGAAATATAACTTTAAGCAACATATAGGTAGTTTCAACCGAGACTTAACTGGAGGTGGTGAAATCGGTTCTAAGACCGACTCAAGACTTTACAGACTAGGGTCCCCGTTCTCTACAGGTAGGAACTGCTGCTGCGCTATGGATGAGAGGATCATGTCGATAGGTTTCGTGTCGTCGTAGAGAGAGGGCGCCTCGCAGAGGATGGCGAATGTGCCGAAGATGGAGGCCATGGTGAATATCCAGAGGAACAGACGGTCCAGCACCATGGCGACGAAGCCCCAATCCTGATCTTCCTGTGGGCGAAAGGTCGCATTCGATTAGAGAGTACTGCTGTACAATGCGTACAATACGAATACAATAACAATAGGACGAGACCAGCGCCATTTTGTGATAGTACTAAACTAACTTCAGTTCAGTGAAGCGAGGCGAGGCAGCAGGGCGGTGAGGCGGGTGCGCGCGAGACTTTGCGTTATAAATTATTGACTGACTGACTATCTGACCAAACTGAACTGTCTGAACGCTTGGTCTGGTCATCAAGAGGCCGTGTGTGACGTACAGAACGTAGCGTACTTTCCCGCGCAGATTCGAGTGAAGTTAGTCAACAGCCTGTCCTATTGTTAATATTCGCATTGTACGTACACCCTGCGAAGTTTACTTTCTTACTCGTGGGTGTAATCGAACCGGATAGGACATATTGTGACAAGTTCGAGTGCAGTTTAATTGCCATATCAATGACAAATAAACAACACAATACAATACATCAAGCCAGTTCAAGAGCTGTTTGTTTGACCGTGTGTAGCTTAGTCAAAGGGCCTAACTGAAGCCACTTTTAGAATAGTATTTACCGTATACCTAGCGATACACACTGAATATCGCATACTATAATTACATCACGTTATATTTCGATCAGTTGTATTTGGTCAGTCAGTCAGGGAGTAGTGTATGCGTGCACTGCTGGACATACGCCTCTCAAATTTTTCTCTAGTCGACATCCCGGCCTTCAGCGCCGTACTGCACGTACGGTCGTACGGCGCTTGCGCGTGGCACGTGTGATCTTCTCCTGTACACGGCCGCCAGTGTAGGATGGGAAGCGATTTGCAATGTCGAATAAAGTATGGTATTGAATTCCACAGTCGAGCTGTGTGAACAGTAAATGAGTTCGTATAAGTACCCTTTTTATGATAGGTGATAGCTATAATATTGACCGAAGGACCGTGAGAAGATAGGTCCTGAAAAGAGGAGAATAGATACGCGGGAGCAGAAGAGTTGTTAGTACGAGAATAAAGGAGACTAGGGATGTGGGAATTCCTGCGGAGACGGATTGGGAGCCATTTGAGACGTCTGCGATATTCCGAAACATGGCTGTACTTGCGTAGTCAAAACACGAATCTTACACACGTTTTGCAGACGTTCAAGCTTGTTAAGGAGTTCCTCAGTAAAGTCCAGGTAACATACATCCGCATAATCAAGGATGGCGAGAACCAAAGATTGTGCTAGAATTATCTTTTTAGTGGTAGGAAGAAGGTTCTGAAGCCACCTCTGGAGTATGCCGCAGCATAGACTTTTCGATTGACCTTGTTGACCTGAGTCTGCCAAGATAGCGTGTCCATCCATAAGGATTCCCAGGTCTTTGACAACCCTAGCGTATATACGGTATGACAGAACCGTTGTATAAGTCAAAGGATCTGGTCCAGCCGAAAATGGTTGCCAGATCAGCATTGATCACATCAATGATTCCATCAATGTCGTCAATCTCAATACTACCTCCCAGATATAGTTGTAAGTCATCGGCATACAAGTGGTAGAGAGAAAGTAAGAGTTTGGAGACAAAACTTTTAAAAATTGCGAAGAGTAGAGGAGACAACACGCCACCTAGTGGAACACCACCAGTTAGATCGTACCAGTCAGAGAAGTCATTGTCAATTCTAACACGTTGCTGGCGACCACGAAGGTATGAGTCCAACCAATCTATTACCTCCGGAGATAAGTTAAGAGACCGCAGCATTTCCACCATGATGTCAAAGTCAACTGCATTGAAAGCGTTACTAAAATCTAGGAACACGATAACAGTGAGATCTTTGTTTTCCATACTAAGACCGATATCGTCAGTGACTTTGACAAGTACTGTGAGAAGGTCGAAACCCGAAACAGAGTAGGACACGGTTTTATTTTGGAAAATTAGTTAATTTGAGACCAGTAAGAATAATTAATTGTATAAGCATTATTTTTGACCTCCACTTCAGTAAAGAAAATATTGATTCGTATTACTATTGCATGAGCATGTCATTACGTTAGTAATATATAAGTGAATACAAGTAAAAATGGCGCCTCTGGACTGGACTCGATGCAGCGTCGAGTCGTGCGACTTGTGGGTGACCCTGAATGTGTCCCGCGATCTAGAATTTAGAACGTAGGGATGTTGGCTCAGTAAGTGTGTTCTATCGCTTATTCCATGGAGAGTGCTTAGAGGATCAGTTTAACGCTATTCCAATGCCCCCCTTTCCACCTGCGCACCACGCGCACTGGGCAAGGATTGCATCCCTATACGCTGGACTTACCGAAGATGCGTACCAACCGGTTCTGCAGATCTTTCCTCTACATAACCAGTATACTCTGGAACGGTCTCTCTGCCCATAATATATTTCCCCCCAAGTACAGTCTCAGGTCCTTCAAGAGTAGGCACTTGTCAGGCCGGTATGGCATTCGCAATTCCCCCCATACGACCGAATGTCTACGGGCGTCGTTAGACACGTTATTCATGTGCGCCGCTTGTCATGTGGCTCGGCGCCACATGACAAGCGGCGGGTGGCCGAGTTTTTTCTGACGAAAAAATGTACGTGCATGTACCTACACCTGCTGCTTCACCGTTCGGAACCGGTGTAAAACTGTAGGTTCCCTTACCCCTTACTAGGTGGTAGGCTCAAATTGTAGCCCACTGGGTTGGTAACACCGTACTGGATGTAAGATGGCCGCATAGCAGTCTCGGTTGTGTTCTCCTCTATTCCAGTATAGCCAGCAGTCCGGGGAAGTCTCCGGTATTGGACCTAACTTCTCGGAGGTGATATTGGCTGATCGAAGCATGTAAAAATTACGCGCTTTCAATAAAAACAAAATAATGAGGTCATGTACCGCATTGAACTCGTCCTGCCGCTGCATGTGGTGCTGGATGAACATAACGTTGTGTATCGCCTTCTCCAGCTCGAACGGATACTTCTTGCGAGGCGCCACGTCGCTCAGAGAGTCGTCCAGGCCCGACATCACCGACGGCAGCCCGTTGTAGCCGGCTGAGAGGCTACCGAACGCTCCGACCAGGCCGCTGAATCTGAGGCAAAACAATTGTTTTTCTATGGAAAGTGATACGGTTGGACGCGAGGACCGCGGCGACAGGGCGCTGTTTGTGATGTTGTTTCTTCCAATATGAGACGCAGGCTGACGGGATGTTAATATTCGGCAGTATTAATTGACAACAATATTCGGAGTCACTCCATCACACTCGGGTGGGTGCACTCCAGGGGGGGACGGGGGGGACTCACAACGCCTTTATGAGTCCTTTCAAGGGGGGCTCAGAACGTCTTTATGAATCCTTTCAAGGGGGGGGGGGGGAGGGGCTCTGAACGCCTTTATGAGTCCTTTCAAGGGGGGGGGGGGAGGGGCGAGGATCAGAACGCCTTCATGAGTCCTTCGATGGGGGGGGGGGGGGGGGGGGCAGAACGTCTTTATGAGTCCTTCGAGGGGGGGGGGGGGGGGCTGGACCGCAAGAGGTAAGAGTACTTGCAGCACAACACCGATTACCCCCGATTGTTGGGATACAGATTGTGGTATGTATGATTAATATAGCGAAATGTAAGTAGGGAGTAGCAAAAGACTTGCGTTTTAGAAGAATTAAAAATAAAATAATTAATAATCAGAATAATAATTTGTAATTTAAAGTACGTCTACCACAATTAATTACCAAATGAATAATTACAATTCGCGGTAAGTGTAGCAGCTTAGCATCGTCAGACAGAGCAATAAAAGAAGCAGCGAAGTTCCTCACGAAAGTGATTGATGTAGCAGGACAATAAAAAGTCCGGAAGTGTACTGAAGGTGTACAAAAATGTGAGGGCTCCGTGGAGCTGCGGGATGTCGTTTTTGTTTTAATAAAAATTATATTCAAATATTATTTTTCTTGATTAAATTACTCTTTAAAATGATGCTATAATTTTGTTCTGAATATCAAACTAAATGCGTGAAACTGAACTTGATTGTGAACTGTCTTTAAAAACCGGCCAAGTGCGAGTCCAACTCGCGCACCGAGTGTTCCGTATCGCCATGTCATGGTTAGCACCATTCACGCCATCTATGGCGTGTTATGAAATGCTTCATATTAGTTAAATGTCATGATTAGTTAAAATGCTTCATACTCTATTCGGTAGATGGCGCGCGCGCATAAACTTTTTGGCTTCTTCTGTGGGAACCCCTGTGAATTTTTTACTTTTTCTTATTTTTCTTATTTGTTGTTATATCGGCCATAATACAATAACACATATTCTGTGAAAATTTCAACGGGCTAACTATTACGGTTCAAGAGATACAGCCCTCGGACAGACGGACGGACGGACGGATAGACAGACAGACAGAAAGACAGACGGCGTGGTCTTAGTAATAGTCGTGTGGTAATAGGTTCCCGTACCGGATACGGAGCCCTAAAAAACGACCGCCGAACGCCGGCATCGGTTTAGACAAGAGATAATTAATAGGTTCCCGAAGTGATTCATTGCGTTGCTGTATCGAGGCCTCTCCCCGGCCTCGTGATAGATCGCAGAGTGTTTACCATATCGCCCTGACGGATTGTTTTATCGAAGGCGGCTATGAATCGTGAAGTTTGAGGACGTCAATAACTTTAACACGATGGATTATTGTGAATTTTTTTTTTCATTTCGTTTTTGTTTGATTGCGAGCTGAAACTGTGGAGCTCAGCTGTGCGATAAAGTTTGTGAAATTTTAATTAGATAATTGCCAGAAGTTGATTCATTTATAAATCTTGGATTTACACTTGAAAATAATTTCATTGAACATCAATATCAAAACTTAACTAATAATAAATCTGTAAGGGATGGTCATGGAGTAAATTACTTTGTTTTATGAAATATTGCGTTTATAGAGTTTATGTATGATACTAAAACTAAATTGATGATTTTTAGAAATCTTTTCTGTATGTATGTATGTTCCTCCATAACTCTTAAACCGATCATCAGAATTCCATGAAACTTAGTACACGCATATTTAGCTATACGAGACACAGGATATTATGCTAAATAAAATACACTTCCGGTTACGCTAAGATTTGGCTCTCCTATAAAACCGAATTGTTCCGCGTCGAAATAAAGGTACGGTAGCGGGCCTTCTAGATCTCACAGAAAACTGGATGATACGGAACACTCTTTACGCGAGCTCGACTCGAACTTGACCACTTTCCCATGATATATACATATTTGCCCATGATATAAAAAAAAAATATATATATACTTCAAGATTTGAACCGACACGATCTATCGCGTCGTAAGCACGCCCGTTACCGCTGAGCTACAAGCGAGTTTAATAATCCGCGCAAATTTCCGTATCTGTTGCTGAGCTCGACTCACAGCTACCTACTAGTTTCGCGGGGATCTTCGCCCCTTCCCCACCGACGTGTTCGAAATTGAAGGCCGCGTTCAGTGCTATTTCCGCCTTAAGCCGCGGGTAAAAGCTATAAACAACAAACCTGTTAGTAGCGGACGTGGAGTGCAGCCCGTTGCAGCCGCCCGGCAGATGTCTGCGGATGGAGTCGGGGCTGCTGGCGTTGGAGCCGGTGTGCGCCTGCGCGGCGGCCAGCGCGCTGCTGAACTTGCCCTTCTTCATGCTGCGCCCCGCGATCTTGTTGGCCGCCAGATCCTTCAGCAGGTCGTTCGGCACCCGCATCAGCAGGAGCTTCGGCAGGCGAGTGATGAAGAACTTGCGGACCTGTGCGGAGACACCGAACTAGACTCATAGAAGCGTTAACATATTATTATCACCTGCAAACGAATACATTCAACCGGTCACATTAAAAACCATCATTATCTAGTCACTAGTTGTAACTAGAGCTTATTAAACTTAGTAGTAAAAATCGAAATTATTAATCTTAGTGGAAAACTTAGAGCTTATTAAATTTAGTTGTAAACTTAAAGCTTACTAAACTTAGTAGTAAACATAGAGTTTATTACTCTTAGTAGAAAACTTAGAGCTTATTAAATTTAGTAGTAAACTTAGTAGTAAACGTAGAGTTTATTAAACTTAGTAACTTAGAGCTTATTAAATTTTGTACTAAACTTAGAGCTTATTAAACTTAGTAGTAAACGTAGAGTTTATTAAACTTAGTAACTTAGAGCTTATTAAATTTTGTACTAAACTTAGAGCTTATTAAACTTAGTAGTAAACGTAGAGTTTATTAAACTTAGTAACTTAGAGCTTATTAAATTTTGTACTAAACTTAGAGCTTATTAAACTTAGTAGTAAACGTAGAGTTTATTAAACTTAGTAACTTAGAGCTTATTAAATTTTGTACTAAACTTAGAGCTTATTAAACTTAGTAGTAAACGTAGAGTTTATTAAACTTAGTAGAAAACTTAGAGCTTATTAAATTTAGCAGTAAACTTAGAGCTTATAAAACTTAGTAGTAAACTTAGATCTTATTAAACAAAGTAGTAGGTAGCTCACCCAAGGCGCCATTTTGTGTGTGCTCGGCTTCCGATAGTGCACGTTGAGTATAATGATAGTGATCACAACACTGAGCCCCACGAGCAGCATGGTGAAGAGGAGGTATTTACCCAGCAGCGGCAGCGCGAGCGACGTCGACGGAATGATCTCGGAGATCAGCAGGAAGAACCTGTGGGAAAAACTTGTTTTCAGCCTCCTCGGTAGATCAGTGATCGGTTGACTGTAGTTCGTGATCATAAGCACACCTGGGTGCGGTCAGAACTAAGATGCGTGACCCTTCGACCGTTGGAGGCTGACCTTGGTTCGGATTCCATGTAAAACTGTGGATCCCCCTCCCCTCTAACCTTACTAGGTGGTAGGGCTTATCCCGCCCGGGTTGGTACCAATGCATTAAATGAAACGGTCGAAACGGCTGTGTAAATAGTTCCGTTTACTATTTAAAGGGCTGTATATTATGATGAACCTTAATGGGTAGCTGGTTGAAATTTTCACAGAATATTTTGTAATTTTCTGGTTGATGGTGAACTGTGTGTATGTAGTATGAATAGAAACATGGTCTGGGAGAGGAGAATTATTGAAAGAGAACCACCAATCGGCCATCTTGAACTATGCAATGTCAGCGTTCTATATTTATTGAAACAGCGACAATGATTCCAAATTCAAAATGATAGTCGGTTTTGAGACTCCCATTAGAATAGCATGGACGGTGTATGTAGTATGAATACAAACATGGTCTGGGAGAGGATAATTATTGAAGGAGAACCACCGATCGGCCATCTTGAACTATGCAATGTCAGCGTTCTATATTTATTGAAACAGCGACAATGATTCCAAATTCAAAATGATAGTCGGTTTGAGGCTGCCATTACAATAGCATGAACTGTGTGTATGTAGTATGAATAGAAACATGGTCTGGGAGAGGATAAATTATTGAAGTAGAATCAACGAGCTGCCATCTTGAACTAAGCAATGTCAGTGTTCTATATTTATTGAAACAGCGAAGATGATTCCAAATTCAAAATGATAGTCGGGTTTGAGACTCCTATTAGAATAGCATGGACTGTGTATGTAGTATGAATACAAACATGGTCTGGGAGAGGAGAATGGAGATGCTGAGTGCGATCTTCTCTCCGGAGTCGGCGGGCAGGTAGAACACGAGCACGGAGAGATATGAGATGCCAACGCAGGGCACGATCAGGTTCACCGTGTAGAACAGCGTCTTGCGGCGCAGCGTGATGTTGAAAAATATATCTGCGGACAGACAGAGAGATAGAGAGATAATAAAACTTGATATCTTTTTTTTATTGCTTCCGAACTGGGTGGCTCTGCCCGAGGTCGAAGCCTCAGGCGCAGCCAATTTCACCGCCGAGGAGGTGCCAGTCCGGCTTGGAGGTCGACTATTGTTGCTGGGGAAAGGCTATTTAATCCGCGACTTGAAGATCCGTGGATTATAGGAGTGGGGAAAGATGTTTCCTGGGAGCCCGTTCCACACCTTTGCAGTGCGGCACAAGAACAAGAGAATCGTGCAGTTCGAAGAACTCTTCTGTCGACTACAAAGGGGTGTTCCGCGAGAGTATGGCGGGTTTGGCGAAGGCGAACAGGAGGAGGGGGGATAAGGGAAGAAAGTTCATAATCTTGTGTAACCGGGTGCAAGCGTTGGGTGCAAACAGGTTGTGTCAGCCCAAACATGCATGTTATGATCTCGTTTGGTCTGCCATTCCATAAAGTCAAGAAATACTTCAAACTTTAAAAGAAATACTTAAAGGAATACTTCTGCTGGGGCGACGCGAAGGTTGAGACATTTTCGACTTGTGGGCGTATATTTTAAAGCTTTTAATAATTTTTTTATAGGTAATATAGGACTTTTAATAAGTTTTCACAATATACCTAGTTGAATTTGAAATAAATAAAGTTTATTTATTTATTTCAGCCGTCCACCAAATCTTGATGAAACGATTTTCACCAAAAACTACTATAAAATTACCGAATCTGGGAAAACAGTTTCAGAGCTTTTCGTCCTCAAATATGAACCCTTTTCGAACCTTGAAGATACGAAACCCTTCCTGAAAACACCCTGCTGTATATAGATTATCTTTCGTTGTCCGCGAATGGCTACACGAATAATGGATACATTTTTGACAAAGAAAGAAATACAAGATACTTTAAAAATTCATGCATAAGCAGAAGTTGCACTTTATTTGATAAGATTTGCCAACAGGTCGATATATTTAATATTACTATCTTAAGAATATATGTTGTGTACTTGGGCCTGACTTTAAATCGGCGTCCCTTTCATCGGTTCCCAGGTTCGGTGGTGAGGGACAAAGACTGTGTCAGATACAATTTTTCTCGTCTGTATTGTGTTGTTTTGTATCTATTGTGTGTGTATTGTATTGGACGCTCGTCCAATACAAATACACAAATGTCCAATACAAAAATGTATCCATTATTGGTGTAGCCTTTCGCGGACAACGAAAGATAATCTATATACAGCAGGGTGTTTTCAGGAAGGGTTTCGTATCTTCAAGGTTCGAAAAGGGTTCATATTTGAGGACGAAAAGCTCTGAAACTGTTTTCCCAGATTCGGTAATTTTATAATAGTTTTTGGTGAAAATCGTTTCATCAAGACTTGGTGGACGGTTTACGATCACTAACTCATGGATAGAAATGGACATGTTGCATACTTCACTAGTAGAATTGAACTGCATGTAGCTCAATTCCAAACACTGAAAGTTCAATGACACCAAAAGACAAAAAAAGGGGACTGAACTAGGCCATTGCACTGCCTAGACCCACTGTCCGTGGAGTTTTTATTACAATTAGAATTTTTTGTATGAAAAAATAAAAAAATTAAACAGAATTTCGATTTGAGGGATTTTTTCTTCTTCTAATAATGAGTAATTTCTATTCCTGAATTTTTTCAAGCCTATCCTGAAACACCCTGTATATAAAATAGATGCTATCAAGCGGAGGAGATGTTATAAGGCTAATGGTAACTATGGGGAGTATTAATATAAATGGTGTGGTTGCATGTACGCGTCACGCGCCGGCTCCGGTCACGTGACACTCCAGCGTCCACTCAAAACCTCAGCAAAAACTGCGAGATAAATCGCCGCACAGATCCTCGGCCAATGCAATCTGTACCTTAACCGTCTACACTTAAGAGTACATTCCGTATCGCGCGCGCCGCGCCATCATTAACCCTCGGCCCAATTTATGATACACTTTGCCCCGGGAAATAGAAAAAGTTTTGACAACAAGAAACTTCCCTCGCCTCCCCGCCCCCTCCACCCCGCTGCAGAACAAAAAACTAATTAATGCAAAACCACCCGCGCGTACAAGACGAACATTTTTTTTAAACGCTCTCAAACTTTTGATTGATTTGCATATTTTGGTATCGCGAAAATTTCGCAAATTGAATAAGAACCATTTCAAAGGGGCCGGCAAATTTCGCGACGAAGTTGAGATACCTCCCGAGTTCAGATAACTTTTGACGAATGTTATGACGAAAAAATCAGTCGATATCGGAGGTAACTCGCGCCAGCTCACCGGGCCGCGTAGTTACGTTTCCTTGTGCGGTACACGACAGCGCGGCGTTGCAATCGGTACGGGTTTGTAAATTAAAATAAACATTATGTACTTAAGACGAGACGGAAGTTAACTTTCTCCATACAAAATCGTCTTTCGGCATTTATGTTTTCTAGCCCCTTAAACCTTATCCGATTTTTAGAATTTTTTTTCTTGAACGTAGAACGTAGAACGTAGGGAACGTAGATTCGACTGTCTTTATTACAAAACAAATAAAATGGGATAAGGTTTAGGGGGGTAAAAAACATAAATGCCGAAAGACGATTTTGTATGGAGAAAATTAACTACCGTCGCGTCTTAAAAAAAGTTGCGTACCTATAGTGTCAGATAGATAGGTAGAAAATACTTTATTGCCCGATGAAACATTTAACAGGTAATAAGCAGATTAGAAGATTTGCATGAGGTGCAAAGACGGACTTAGCCCTTAAAGATATTTCTTTCACTCAACCCTTGGATATAATTTAAGTAGGTAGCAGCAAAAGAGTCGAGTATGAGAGTTGAAAATAAAATAATTAATAATAAGAATACTTATTTATAATACAAGTAAGTACCTATATGCTAGTTAAATAAAAGCTATACTTGTGTGAATACATATAAATAACGAAATATCTAAAATATAATATACTAATAAATATACGCACTGTACCCGGAAGTAAATAAAGTACATTGAGCTTTAGAAACAGACCGTCCGGTTGTAGAGCGTCGTCTCTGTCGCACAACGACTACGGGATTATCTCTTTCTAAAGCCCTCTGCACATGATTTTCTGCCGGGTACTGTACGCTATTTGGTGTTCTAGGCCGCGAAACGCACAACTAAACGGCGCTTTACAAATACACGTCGGTTTCACGACCGCGTTGTTGTGAACTTAAGACGGAAATGGGAATATGCAACCGGCCTGTGAAAGTTTTATAAGGTCTGTACCGAAAATATAAATATAAAAACGATACCAGAGGCTTACGGGGTAAAGATACCTAATAGAGCTTTGGAGTTTTTTTTTTCTAAACGGGCGACCCATTTCTTCACCGAAATCTTTTTTCTTTGTAACATTTATTGCAGTACCTATGTAAGATTTTAGGTAAAAAATACATACATACGACAAATGGGAACTCGAAAATGTCGGCCTCGGTTGCTCAGTGGTGCGGTCGGTCGACTGTTGTTAAGCAAACCTGGACGTGGTCACTACTTGGATGGTTGACCGCTCGACCGTTGGAGGCTGACCGTGGTTCGGATTCCACGTAAAACGGTAGGTCCCTTCCCTTCTTACCTTACTAGGTGGTAGGGTTTATCCCGCCCGGGTTGGTACCACCGCACTGAACGACACGTCGGTCGACACGGCTATGTGAATAGTTCGTGTTTTTCATCCAGTTCAGTGTAGCCGACATGCAATGAAGGGATGCGCTGACATGGCACATATAGTTCACCCGGTGTTATGGGCTGACATCACAGATGTTGTAGATGATGTAGAAAACCGTGTCAGTTTCCATAAAAATAAAAATAAACTTCTACGAAAGAAAGGAAACACGGACATGGCACCTAGTCTGACAGGAGCATGGTGCAACTGGCTGACAACACGTTACTCCCGTGGCGTGTGGTGGATAAAGTAGCCAACCACGTTAGATGCCATAAAATAGATAGGTATTTTGTAGGGTCACTCAGTCTGTTCTACAGGTACTACGAGTATCATGGACGCTGCTCGGAGGAACTTGCTTCCCTTAATCCTTGCCATACAACCTATCTTCGCAGCACTCGCCGCAGAGAAACTGAGCACCCTTTGGTTGTTGACATTGGGCTTTTGAGAACCCATCGGTTCTCCAAATCGTTTCTTTGTCGCACCGCTAGGGTGTTTAGTAGAACTGTCTCTCGGCGAGTATGTTTCCCGAATCCTTTAACCTGGGTGTCTTCAAACGTCGTATCAACGGGCTATAGGCAGCCTAGCAACAGTCCGAAAATCTGCTCACATGGTGCCTGACCGAGCGTGGTTTCGCGAGGAGAGGGGTTTTTGGCTCTGTCAACTGTACTATTGGTCCCTCGACACAGCCACCCATGTTGGTTTACATAAAACCAAAGAGACAACGGATCTCCACGTGCCGCGATCCTGGCACACCTCTGCCGCCTCTTCCAATCTCGACTTCTTCATACATGGTCGTCTTTTACGGGTACTACGCACTTGACTCTTTTTGGCACACGCCCGATCTGGTCCAGGTAGGTGCGTCTAGGGCGACCCTTCCCGACTCTTGCACTCACATTCGCTCTATAAATTTATTTCGGTAGTTTCCTATCATTCATTCTTCCAACCTAACCTAACCATCGAAGTATTATTTATTTATTTATTATAGAAACAACATGTTTACAGTTGGAAACAATTAGTACGTATAACTTGTACAATATGGAAAAACTGATGATCGTTTTTTTTTTGTTTTGTTTTTTTTGTACACTGACACGGTTGACTACATCACCTACTACATCCGTGATGTCAGCCCATAACACCGGTTGAACTAGGTGTCATGTCAGTGCTTCCATTCATTTAATGTCGGCTACACTGAACTGAACGGAAAACACGAACTATTTACATAGCCGTTTCGATCGGCAACGTTTCGCTCCGTGCGGTGGTATCAACCCGGCCGGGATAAACCCTACCACCTAGTAAGGTAAGAAGGGAAGGGACCTACAGTTTAACGTGGAATCCGAACCACGGTCAGCGTCCAACGGTCGAGCTGTCACCCATCCAAACACTGACCGCGCTCAGCGTTACTTAACAACAGTCGACCGTGATGTGGGCACCACCACTGATTCATTCATCAAGTAGATTCAAGTAATATAAGTAAAATTAATGGTACAAAGGGAGAACATTTTGAATTGCATTGCAAGAGAAATTGCTTTCTCGATCATTGCCATTATGTATTCCTTCTCTACTTGAGACAAGTATGTACAAAGTTAATATTATAAATTAACGTCTGTGTGCATTCAAATTACAAGCAAGTTAGTCAGCCCCATTAGTATTTATTAGCAGGAAGCTTGCAGCGTAACTCTCGCGTTAGTTGCCGGTCGCAAGTTGCCTCGAAAACTTGAACGCACCAGTTCGTCAAGCGTTAATTCACCAGCTCAGATTTCCACCTCACGTACAGTGGCGAGGCATGAACTTAATTTGATGTGGGCAAGATACATTTTGCGAGGCCCTCTCAATTTTGCCAATACTCAATACATTCAACAACATCATCAAATCGCAATAACACAGCCACTGTATTGTATTGTGTATGTATTGTACACTGTATTCACTGCCTCTGTCCTGCTTTCCCATCTTTTGTCGGATAAAGGCTTTATAGTAAGGTTTAGTTTGCCTTTGATTAAGTCTAACCATGTTTACTCGGGGTCTATTTTATTAGATCTATCTGAATATTTTTCATGAATCAAAGCTGCATGAACTTTCGAGGCGCGAGGCCCCTCGGGCCGCGAGGCCGTGGGCGGTCGCCCACCGCCCACGCCTTCCGCCGCCTCTGGTCACGTAGACTCCGCAATATTTCAAATGGCACAGACTTCGCATATTAAGGCTATACATACAAATTTAAAGGCAGTTCGTCATTGTTTAGTAGGAGAGCTGAATAATTCCCTAATGTCTCAAAGTTTACACATGTGAGAGAATCAGAAATACGTTCCACTAAGTATACGATCTAGTTTTGCATATGGTTTCCTTCCGAATTCAACAAGAGCTTTTGATTGCATTAACTTTAGCGTTTCGCGAGAGGAGCAGTGGTGTTATTGGCTATGTCTGAAGTTCTTCACTTCACTACTATTATTGTTGAAGGGGAGTCTGCCTTGGGACAAGCAGATCTCGGTGGCTGGAATTTTTAAAAGAGAATGGACTGTGAGTATTAATGAATGAAATGACAATGAGGTGAGTGAATTTTATGAATGAGATGCGACCGAACGAAGGAGGGCTATGTAGCAGGTTCTCCGCGGGCGAGCGCAGGATGCGTGCGGGACAGCTCTTCATCAGGATCCTGTGCTCACAATCATGAAGACCGACACGCACTTGATTACCCGATGGAGAAGCGGTGATGACCGGCTCGACGGCGGCGGTAGCGACAGCGAAATCGTAAATAAAAATGTTCGACAGAAAAAGACGAATGGGTAACGACGAATGCTTGAATCACAATGCGCTCTACCCCGAGCGCGTAGAAAACCGCGCCAACGGATTGCGGGTAGTCACCACTAATTCGTCGGTCGCAGAAAACTCGTTTAAAATTAGAAATATAAAGGCGGTGTGCACTGCGCCTTTCTGAACAATTGTAGTAGTGAAGTGAAGAACGTTGACTATTGGGACGAAGACTATTGGGCACGCATCCCGGTTTTCTATAAAACAATATTTTAGGATCAAAATTAATTTTCTCAACAAGACAACAAGACAAGGAATGAGAAAGGAACGCTTCGCTTGTTCGGTCATATTGGAACAATGGATGAAACTAACGAAAGAGATTTATGGAGTGAATGTGAGAAGCAGAGCCGGGAAGGGTCGCCCTACACGCACGTACCTGGACCAGATCGGGCACGTGCTCAAAAAGAGTCAAGTCCGTAGTACCCGTAACCGACGAGCATGTATGAAGAACAATAAGATAGTGGAATTGGCGACAGAGGTGTGTCCGGAACTTGGCACATGGAGATCCGTCGTCTCCGCACACCCTATTGGAAATCAGTCGTGACGTTAAGTATGTGTGTATGTATTGTCAGCCTCGCGAGCTCAGTGGTGCTGTCGGTCTACTGTTGTTAAGCAACCCTGAGCGTGGTCAGTACTTGGATGGATGATCGCTCGACCGTTGGAGGCCGTGATTCGGATTCTACGCAAAACTGTAGGTCCCTTCCCTTTTTACCTTATTAGGTGGTAGGGCTTATCGCGACTGGGTTGTTACCACCGCACTGAATGAAACGTCGTCGGTCGAAACGGCTATGTAAATAGTTTGCACTTTCCGTCCAGTTCAGTGTAGCCGACATGAAATGAAGGGAAGTACTGACACGGTGTTATGGGCTGACATCGCGGATGTTGTATTGTAGGTGATGTAGCCAACCGTGTCAGTTTCCATAAAAAACATGTATGTATGAATGTTGTCGCAGTATTATAAGCATGCACTGTTCCCAATACTCCAGAACATAGGTACATAGTCAGGGGCGCCAACGCCGGGAGTACTCCGGTGCCCGAGTACCCACAATAATTTTTGTGGGGGTGCGGGCACCGCCACAAACCCCGCTTTTCGGTAGAGTTTTGTGCAGTACACAGGTCACAGGGCACTCACAGACAGGCACAGCACAGACAGGAGAACAGTCTATGACCTACCCATGATCGCAGTAACATGTGGCCGATTTATAATCCAGTAATTTTTCATAGCACCGAGCGAGCACCCACGACAATTTGGAAAATTCGGCGCCTATGTACATAGTTCCCTGATGTTGCAGTTCCCGGCTATACATCTAAAATCCAGACGACGGAGTGGCGAGTTGTTATTATTAGTTAGAAACTGGCTAATTGCTTGCCCGGCGTTGGGCAAGACGACTCAGGTGATCGATCAATGGTAGCCGATGCCCACCGGCTTCCCTGTGTCCGGATAAATAATTAATCCAGTTTGGCATTAGACTCTGTAACTAAATTACTAATTTCTTGCACGTGCAGGTAGAATCTGCTGCGCACGAGCTTCGCGGATTTGTCGAACAGCAAACTATTTGACAAATATTTGAGGCATATAAACATCCGCATGACTCGTATCGCGCGCATCGGATCAAACGGATTTGAGGATTGTTTGTATGGTTTTCCATAGAGATGCGTTCACTCATCGCCATTGGACGGGTCGTACGCATCGGAGCTTCGGCAATGCCTACGTGTTCATGACGACGCCGGACTAACCTTCACACTGCTCTGTCACACCAGTGTGAAGGTTAGGAAAATTATGTCTCAACCTTCACATTAGTGTTAAGGATAGGAAGTCGCTTTCCTAACCTTCGCACCGTCAAATTTGTTTTCTCACCTTCACGTTATATTTTCTTGACCTTGTAGTTTTTATCATCTATTATATTTCTAAAGTGTGACAAATTTCAGAAATGTATTAATATTTTTTTTATTTTGTGTATATTTTTCTTTGGAATTCTTAAATATTTCACTTTGTTTCTTTCTCTAAGTATATAATTTATGCGGTGTTATGTAAATGTAAAGTATTTCAATTGCAGAAATTCTTGTTTAGGCTATAAAGTTTTATAATTTGTGTAATTTTTTAAACATTGTATGTTGGTATAAGCTGTTGAATTTCCGTGTCAACTAAATAAATAAAGACAATCCGATTGCTGCGAATACAGCGAACGCAGAACTACTCAAAATGCGTTTGATGCAAAGACATTAAACTCACCCTCTCTCTTTGGTTTGATGCGATGCGTGCGATGCGTACGATACTGACATGTTTGATTATTAGAAATAAAGTGTTCTGTGAGTGAAGCCTCGGCTGTGCTCTCGTCTAGTCCAGTATAGACAGCAATCCAAAGAGAAGTCTCTGACATGGCACCTTTTCGGAGGTGATATTGGCTGATCCGGACATGTGCTATGTCTCCTCTGACTCAGCCACCCATCTCGGATTGCATAAAGAAACATTACCATGCATAGAATAGCGGGTCGAACCTGAACGAGTCTTCCTTACTGTGTGATGGTATAAGGTAGATCCTTCTATGAGTCTCTGCACCTCTGTTCCGCAGAGGATTTCCGGAAGCAAGAATCCGTGATTAGGGTTCGCGATATGGGGAAGGGTAAAAAAAGCCTGTTAAGTACGAACCTTTGTTTACACAAAGGTTCTATAGCCATTTCCTTTTTAGGGTCCCGTATCCATAGGAAAGCCTATTACTAATCCTATAATGTCTGTCTGTCCGTCTGTCTGTCGTCCGTCCGTCCTAGGGGTGTATCTTTTGAACCGTAATAGGCAGTCGGTTAAAATTTTCATAGAATATGTTATTTATTATTGATGGTATGCCAACAAATAATAAAAAAATCAAAAGTAAAAAAAATAACGGTGGCACAAAAACAAAACGTTGAAAAAACACGTTTCTTGTATGGGGACCAGTTAATTTTTAACTGTTAATTTTTTTATTATTTGTTGTTATATCCGCCAAAATACCACGTATTCTGTGAACATTTCAACCGGCTAGCTATTAGCGTTCCAAATATACCTACATGGCCATCGGACGGACGGATAGACAGACAGACAGACGTTGTATAACAGGCTTCCTTACGGGGTACGGAAACCTAAAAAAAAAGGACTGTAATTGGTGTTTATGATAACGGAATTAACGCTGAGAGTGGGGACATTGCCGTTTCCGCTGAGTTAGATAAAATGCAAATTGTCTAAAGGGATTCCGTGGGATCGGAGCCTTCGTGGGCGATACTGTCGTAGCTATTCCGACTATTACGTGCTATAATAATATCAATGGTGTTATATCGCGCTATAATAATATCAATGATGTTTTAACGTGCTATAATAATATCAATGTTGTTTTAACGTGCTATAATAATTATGTTCACCCGGTGTTATAGCCTGACATCGCGGATGTTGTAGGTGATCTAGCCAACCGTGTCAGTTTTCATAAAAAAAATGTTGGGACTGCTCAAATTTAAGGTACATTAATTATTTATTTTATCAAAATATTTATACAGCATAATAATATACCGTAATACCGTGTGAGGCGACCGTGCCTCTTCCCATGCATATACATCATGCATCAATGATGTTTTAACGTGCTATAATAATATCAATGATGCTGTAACGTGCTATAACAATATCAATGATGTTTTAACCTGCTATAATAATATCAATGGTATTTTATCGTGCTATAATAATATAAATGATGTTTTACCGTGCTATAATAATATCAATGATGTTTTAACGTGCTATAATAATGAAGTTATTGGGACTGCTCCAAAAAGGTCCATTAATTATTTATTTTATCCAAGTATTAATAGCGTATAAACCGCAATACAATTTTTTTTGTTAAACATAATTTGCTTTCTTTGTAATCTGCAAAATTATTATTATAATACTCGATCACTAAAGTACCCAAATTGTAAGGCAGGCGCCTAAAAAATTCGCCTGCAATTTGAGGCCTGCCGATAATGACCACTTCTTCCCACCGAAACAGTACGGTACCCTCTTAAATTAATCGTACCAGTTAAGGCTTTACGCTGCACGAAAAAAAAAATCCAAATAATTACACCACACACTCCGTGTGAGTAATTATCTCACTTTGTATAAATGAGACGTGGGCGTGAATTAAGGGCTTACCCTGTGCCTCAGCTTTCCGTATTAACGTAATCGAACGATCACTTCAAAACCATTTGGCATAGTGTAAAAATTTTTACTTTGTACCGACTTTTCTACCTAACATTTATGCCTATGTAGGAACAAATTTTAATAATTATATAATTAATTTAATAAAGATATTTTTCCATGCACTTAACCATACTTTGATAAAAATTTAAAGTCGATACAATATTTTTAATTTGTCGACAGAAACGTGGATACAATTTTTATTTTGTCGACAGAAAAGTCGACACAAATTTTATTTTATCGACAGAAAAGTCGATACAAGTTTTTACTTTGTCGACAGAAACGTCGATAAAATTTTTATTTTGTCGACAGGCAAGTCGACACAAATTTTATTTTGTCTACAGAAAAGTCGATACAACTTTTACTTAGTTTACAGAAAATTCGATTCAAATTTGACTTTGTCTACAGAAAAGTCGATAGAAATTTTACTTTATCCACAAAAAAGTCGATACAAAGTTTACCTTGTCGACAGAAAAGTCGATATAAATTTTACTTTGTCTACAGAAAAAGTCGATAAAAATTTTACTTTGCACCATAATGCCAAATATTTTTGAAGTGAAAGTTCGATTATATTAGTTAGTATGGGGAGCCAAGGCGTAGGGGAGTCGGCGAGGTCCACTTTGGCTGAAGGTACAGTTCCGCCTCTGTCTCGCGTTGATGTAGACCGATGAATGGTTAAAGTATCTTGACATCTCCCTCCCGTGAGCTAGCAGTACGCTTAGTTAGACCCTGCCGAAGTACACTTGGCGAGAGCTACGCAAATGAGACGGGGCACACTAGGGCTTTGACTGATTAAGTACACGACGGGATGCGGTTTGATTAGTTTTGAGGGAATGTTGTTCACTGACGCAACAGCTGCGATAGCTAGATTCCATAAATAGCGCGATATACCAACCAAGTAGTTTTTAAAAACGTTTTGTACGACGTTACACCGTGTGGGGCCGGTACCTACTTAAAAAGTATAGCCCCACTGCATGTCTCCTCGTGCATGTCGTAAAAGGCGACTGAGGGATAAGGATGAGATGCCGTGCTATAGGCTAGCCACCTCTCACCTTGGCACGGTCTTTCCGTCGAGTCATGCAGCAGGTGAGCATTCGTGCCTTACTTGCTGCTTGATAGTTATCTTGCCCGAATACTTTGCTAAACGTGGTGGTTGGTTTTGTGCTGTAATTTACCAGAGTACTTGCAGCACAACACAGATTACTCTGCTTACTCCGCTTGTCCGGATAGAGCGTGTCGTGTGTATGTATGTATGTATGTATGTATGTTTTGGACGAGTTTTGTATATATTGTTTAAATAATTAAATGAAAAACATCATACATTGATACCACACTTTATATCCCGAAAATCGGGGCGAGCTGCTGGCTATACTGGACTAGAGAAGAACACAATCGAGGCTGCTATGCGGCCATCTTACATCCAGTACGGTGGTACCAACCCAGTCGCCTAAAATTTGAGCCCACCACCTCTTCACCGTGTACCACATAGTAAGGGGCAAGGGAAGGTACCTACAGTTTTACACAGCGTGTTTGTACGATAACCATGTAAGTAGAGTCGAGCAGGGGTTCTCAAACTTTTTCAGGGCGTTTAAGTTTCGGCGGCCATTTTAAGTTTCACAGATCTAGTCTGTGCGAATGAAAATAATTATGCATTTAGCCAAAACTAGCCATGGGTACAATATAAATTTTAATAAATACATATGTACATACATATTAAAACCAAAGAGTTTGTATTACGTCGCTTAGGAGCGCAGCGACGTAATACAAACTCTTTGATTATAACATAATAATGGCATAGATCTTTTATCCACAGAACCGGGAAAATATGGAACGCACTCCCTGCCCATCTATTTCCTCCCAAGTACTGCCTGGGGTTCTTCAAAAGGGGCGTGAAAAGGCTCCTGTCAGGCCGGCATGGCATTCGCAATCCCCGTGCATAACAGAATGTCCATGGGCATCGTTAGACACCTACTTGTAGGTGCAACGATGCCACATGTCGCGCTATCCATAAAAAAAAAAAGAAAAAAAAAATGGGTCCGGCAAGAAATCATATACTTTAAATATAGATTGGTTTCTCGGAAACGGCTCAAACGATTTGGATGAAATTTTGTATTTAGAAAATGTTATTTTTTTTTCAAGTTTACCTAGATGGGTGCAGAAGCCGAACGAAACTCGGTCGCCCAGGTACTAAAGTTTTATCTCTCATCAAAAACAACGTTACCCCTAAAGTGGCAATTATCATAGGCATCCCCCACCTTGGGAGCCAGTGGGGTAGAAACTACAAGGAGGAAGGCGCGTTGCACCGCGCGAGTATGAGCAAGGAGCTGCCAACTTGATAATGCATAGTTGTGGCTCACAACTTGCTACTCACCCTGCTGTAAGGATATCGCTTCAGGAACGTTCCCTCAAAAAATTAAATAAAGTAAAAATATATTATATAGAAAGATACTTCAAGAAAAATAAATTTGGACGCGCTCGAATCATAACTAATATCGTCCATTAAACCATAGATACATTCGAAAAATGCAAACTCATGAAAACGCCATCTATCATTCGTCATCATTATTTGACAAGCATTTGACACATTAAACTTGTAAGTTTTAAAATTATATTATCTGACCCAAAGAGATTTTATGATCTGACCTGACGACGACAAAGAATACTGGAAATATCATTTCTATGGGAAATATTAAATATTATGTAAAATATGTTTATTTAATTTATTATGCAAAAAAAAATAAAATAATCCTAACTAAAAAGTACAAATTAAATAATATCACCCGACACCTTAAAAAGTCTAAAATAAAGGCTAAGTAAATAACCGCGCAGCTCTGAGTTTTATTAACTGCATAAAGACCGGTAGGTATTCTAAAATCAAAGTCGCTAGTTATCCTGTTTAAAATGCATTCTCATAAGCTGTCTGAGCTATGATGCTGTGCAACATCACTCAGTTGCACTTACAAGGTGTGGTAGCATCTGTGTACAATCTCTACTTCTTATAAAAGGGAACTTCTGTCTGTATTTATGTTTGAGATAAACTCCGGAACTACTAAACAGATTTTGATGTGATTTACACCAATGTGAGTAGTAGTAGTAGTTCTTGATGCAGGCTATGTATTATTAAAAGTACTTATTCTTATTATTATTTAATCTTCAACGCTCAACTCTTTTGCATTAACCTACTTGCATTCCACTGTACTCGTATTAATCGAATCTCAAACATCTCTCAAAAGAAATCTCTGCAAGGGATAAGTCCACCTTTGCACCTTATGTCAATTTTCTAATATACTTATTACTGTCGAATGTTTCTTGGAGCAATAAAACATTTTCTATAATAGTTGCAAAAAAAAAATACAATTTAGTTTAAACTTAGGTAAGACGAAATTGTTTATACGCTATCTTTTATTTTTATAAATTTTTTTAGGGTTTCGTATCCATACTAAAGATCCTTACGAGATTTTATAAGGGCCTGACTGTCGACGGAACCCTAATAAATACAAGCTTATGGGCGCCTGTGAAGGAAGTAAACCTAAATATTATCATGATTAATGGCACACCACACGACCAACGACTGCGACCATGGCTGCCAGTGGCGGGTCAAGACCTAAATTTGATGTAGGCAAGATATATTTTGCGAGGCCCTCTCAGGTGGTATGGATTTTATGGATTTTCACTGTTGAAATGGATTTCCGGTATACTGATCAAATCAAACATTTTTGTCAGCATACCTTTCGTCGATAAAAGTAAACATAATGAAATTGCAATAATACAGCCTTCACTGCCTCTGTCCTGCGTTCTGATCTTGTGTCTGATAAAGGCTTTAGTAGGCTTTAGTTTGCCTTTGATTAAGTCTAAACATGTTTACTCGGAGTCTCTTTTAATAGATCTAGCTGAATATTTTCATGAATCAAAGCTGCATGAATTTTCGAGGCGCGAGGCCCCTCGGGCCGCGGGGCCGTGGGCGGTCGCCCACGTCGCCCACGCCTTGCGCCGCCTCTGATGGCTGTCGCTCCCTCCTGCGCTCCTTAACGGATGCTGTATGAACAGTTTTTATTCGCCGATGTTGTGTCACTGTCCGACAATAAAGCGCCCTCTGACGGCCGCCGTGGTCATACAAGTTATTTTATTGAGACCGTAACTTGGGCGCGCGCGATTTCCGTACGATAGTGCGACGAATTGGACATGTGTGTGCGACAAAGTTTAGGATAAATAAATTGATAACTAAGTTCGCTAATCTGCTGGCATGGCACCTAACTGAGGGTGGTTTCGCGAGGAGAGGTGATTTTGGCTCTGTCGACTGAACCATTGGTTTCTCGGCACAGCTACCCATGCTGGTTTACATAAAAAAGTACATACATGTTAGTGCGACAGTACATTTTCGGTAAGTACTTAAATTGCAAAGTTAAGTTCTGCGACTTCGCGGGCGCTTGTGGTGGGACAGTGCGACAACTTTTAGGATTATTTAGGGATTTGATGTTGTTCCGGTGGGTTCGTCGAGAGTCGTTCTCTAAGAAAATGACAGGGGAGGAAGCGAGAGCATTTTGTGGAGGAATATATTTATATCAAGTTATGCGGTGGTTGAGGTGGAGTAAGATAGGAAACGAACCTCGAAACGAACCAAAACCAAAGTGCGCCGCCCACTCCACCTAGTCTTGTACGTACACTATAGAGTGTGTATAGTAGAAAGACCCGTCATGGGAGCCGGGGGTCGCGAGGCCAGCGAAAGGTCACAAATGAATAAAATAAATCAGCCAAGTGTGCGTTTTACTCACGCACGGAGGGTTCCGTAGATCCGCTATACCATACCAGTCAAAAACCATATCCGTCTATCTTTTATCTATTATTAAATAGCGCCATCTATTATTAAATGGCGTGCATACTAATACATTCTTAGGACGTTCTTGTATGGGCTCCCCCCTCAATTATTTACTATTTCTTTTGTTTTATTATTTGTTGGTATATTAAGCGGGTGGCCGAGTGGTGTGGGCATCGGCTTCTCATGCGAGAAGTCCGCGGTTCGAATCCGGTCGGCGTGTACCAATGAGTTTTTTCTGACGAAAAAATTGAAGTACATACCTACACCTGCTGCTTCACCTTTCGGAACCGGTTTAAAATTGTGGGTCCCTTCCTTTGCCCCTTACTAGGTGGTAGGTTCAAATTGTAGCCGAATGGGCTGGTACCATTGTACTGGATGTAAGATAGCCGCATAGCAGCCTCGGTTGTGTTCTCCTCTAGTCCAGTATAGTCCGCAATCCAGGCAAGTCTCCGGTATGGCACCTACCTTCTCGGAGGTGATATTGGCTGGTCGGAGCATGCGCTTTGGCCCCATTTACTTAGCCACCCATACCGGATTACATATAAAAAATATTCATAATAACACATTTAAAAGTTTCAACCGGCTGCCTATTGCGGTACAAAAGATACATCAGTAGGACAGACAGTCGGACAGACGACATAGGCTTAGTAATGCGCTTCCGCACGGATACGGAACCCAAAAGATGTGGTTGTCGACTTCACTCAAATGATTTATTGCAATCTGACTGTCGCCATCTCTGACCGTCAAACAGAAAAGTCTTTCGACGTCTCTGCGACGCCGAGTGCGACAGTGGTTAGATTGTGCGACAGCGGAACTGTCGCACAAGCGTACGAGCCGCATTCGGTTGATACGGCGACAACGCACAACACTCGTCCGGTGAACGACTTGTGTTAGAGCGACGTCAACTCGCTTTATGTGCTCCTGGTAGATTATTGGCGAGTTCGGAGAAAGTTATGGGGTTTCCAAGTTAAATTTTCTTTTGCGCTTCTTTTTTTCCTGAAACTTTTGACTTTACTGAAGTTTTAGGATTTGTAGGTAATAAATACATACGTAGGGTTTCAACTGAATCTTGCTGACCGGAATATGATAGAAAAGGTTGCTCCACAAATATTTCACAACATGAGGTGCAAAGGCGGACTTATTCCTTGAAGAGATTTCTTACCGCCAACCTTTAGGTGTGTGAAATGTGTAAACAATGGAATGTAGGTAGTAACCAAGATAAGATGTGACGATTTTGTAATTCAAAATATGAGGATTTATATGAAAGCCTGAAAAATATAATTATATTTATATAAGTAATACTACTTAAGAATAAATAGGAATTAGGAGACATTAATTGTGTTAAGATAAAGATAAGAAGTTAGGTCATGTGAAATATATAATAGACTGAAAACATGAACTATTTACATAGTCGTTTCGACCGATGTTTCACTTAGTGCGGTGGTACCAACCCGGGCGGTATAAACCCTACCACCTAGCAAGGTAAGAAGGGAAGGGACCTACAGTTTAACGTGGAATCCGAACCACGGTCAGCTTCCAACGGTCGAACGGTCACCCATCGAAGTACTGACCGCGCCCAGCGTTGCTTAACAACAGTCGACCGACCGCACCACTGAGCTACCGAGGCTGAGATATTTTATATATAGTGTAGAGCAAAATAGTTTTTTTTTTGTAAACCACCCCTAGGGTAAATACCAGATGTATTTAATAACAGTACAAATTTATGGTATGTTTGTTACAAACTCACAATCCGTACGTATGGTATATTTGTTACAAATTCACAGTATATCTAAAGAAGACGTAAACTGTTATTGTAGAGAAGTAACGTTATCAGATTATGACTTCTACAACTTCGTATACCTATAAATTATTAAGCTCATATTTGAATATCATTTAGCTCACGAATTAATTTCGAACCGAAAAACATAATTGCGCGCGAAATGAGGCATTACGTATGGTAATTATTTGCCTACTGAGTTGCCGTGTACCGCGTTACCTTAGCTACGGATTTGAGAGATCCGCGAAGATCGTTTTGAATTGCAAATCACCTCCTCGCGAGCGGGGCTGGAACCTCAGGCCGCGACCCGCGAGCACAACTCACCGACAATGCACGTTTCTCTTCTGGAAGATTTTGGGAGTACATTTTTGGGACAAATTAGGAACTTAAAAAAATTTTTTTTTTACTTGCATCATGTGACATCAATGGAAAGGGTAATCGTTATAAGGAATACAAATATATTCTTTACTATTTTGAAAATTATACATTTTAAAAAAAAAATTATAGTTTTTTTTATAAGATAAAGTTTAGTTTTTAAACTTTTTTAGTCTTGACCTTGGTTGGAAAGGGGTGCCCCTGAAAATAAGTTTCACTGTCTTGCAGCATGAATCAGCTGAGTGAGCTCCCTTTTCGTCACACGTTATTATGTTCATTTGTGACGAAAAATGAAATAATTTCATTTCAAAGAAAATATAAAGAAAATCGATTTATAGCTCTAGTAAAAAAAATTTTTTTTTTTTTACTTGCATCATGTGACATCAATGGAAAGGGTAATCGTTATAAGGAATACAAATATATTCTTTTCTATTTTGAAAATTATACATTCTTTGAAAAATTTTATAGTTTTTTTTATAAGATAAAGTTTAGTTTTTAAACTTTTTTAGTCTTGACCTTGGTTGGAAAGGGGTGCCCCTGAAAATAAGTTTCACTGTCTTGCAGCATGAATCAGCTGAGTGAGCTCCCTTTTCGTCACACGTTATTATGTTCATTTGTGACGAAAAATGAAATAATTTCATTTCAAAGAAAATATAAAGAAAATCGACCATTCCCCTATAATATAAGGTCTTTCAAAATTAGTTAATAGTACGCTAAGGGGGGATTCTGTACCATATAGGTAGTAAAACCTATATAATTTTTTTGGACCTTGGGCTTTTTTTTAATGTAAATTTTTTTTTTATGTATTTAAATAAAAAAATAGGTGGTTGATTTTTATAGCCTAATCGATTCAGTCTCATAACAGTAACAAAACAGTCTTCATTACCATTATGATGTAACACGTGTAAGTTGGTAAAAAAAATAAAATTCTTTCTATTCCATACTAATAAAACTAAAATTGTGGTTTTTCACAATTTCTGAAAGAAAGAGATCTATGTGTTGTATCTTCAAAAGTGATCTATTTCCGATACAGAAATAGCGTACTATTAACTAATTTTGAAAGACCTTATATATAATCTTCCAAATAAAATGATATACCCTCAAATCGAATCGCAATGACATGATGTATGTAGTTGTCAGGTGCAGACTGGCAAGAAGGGCTCCCGGTATACTCGTACTTATTGGAGTATCATGAAGGCATTCTCACGGGTGCGGGGGTGGCCGGGGGCGGCCGGGGGCGGAGGGGTGTGCGGGGTTCGAGCCACCTGTCGCGACGAGTGAAATATGCTCCATCAGTACACTCGCAGTGGTAAATTTTAATTGTGTTTACATAATTTCTATATATTTTTTATTTTATAATTTTGTGAAGGGATTAAAATGTCGGACTATTTCGGATTGTGACTGAAGCAGTAGTGGTAAAAAAAATAAATTATTATATCTGGTTACAGGGTCATAGCAGGCCAACGAAAACGCCATCTGGTGTCATAAATATGAAGCGGCCTAGGGTCTAGGCAGTAAGAAGGGTGTCAACTGTCAAGTTGGCAGTGCAACATTTTACAGTACTCAGTACCACAATCACAAAACATCATTCCGACTAGTTTTGTCAGTCAGCGTCCACTGCTGGACATACGCCTCTCCCTAGTTAGTTACTTAGTTAGTTAGCTAGCTAGTACTAGTTAGTTAGCCTAGTTTAGTTACATTTTATGCCACTGACTATGCTGCTAAGTTCTGCCCTCTATAGTTGCAGCCAGGTCCCTGTAGCAAGACGACTCCAACTTTAAGAAAATTATTATTTTATTTTAATTGACAAATTGATGACGACGTAATTAAGATAATACATACATACATACATAGCGTCACGCCTGTTTCCCGGTGGGGTAGACAGAGACAGCGGATTTCCACGTGCCACGATCCTGACACACCTCTGCCGCCTCTTCCACTGCCATAATGTTCTTCATGCATGCTCGTCGGTTACGGGTACTACGCACTTGACCCTTTTTGAGCACATGCCCGATCTGGTCCAGGTACGTGCGTCTAGGGCGACCCTTTCCGACTCTTCCACTCAAAGGTTCATAAATTTTTTTCGTTAGTCTCCTATCATCCATTCTTCCAACATGACGTAATATTAGGGCATTATTTTTAGGTATCGTGTAGAGCCGGTACTTAAAAATAATATCCCCACTGCGTCTCTCCCCATGCATGTCGTAAAAGGCGACTAAGGGATAAGGACAAGATACCGTGCTAAATGGCGACAGGCTCGCCACCTCTCACCTTGGCACGGTACTTCCACCGAGTCATGCAGCAGGTGGGTCATCGTGCCTTACTTGCTGCTTGATCGATTGGTCTTGTTCGAATACTTTGCGAAACGTGGTGGTCGGTGTGCGCTGTAATTTACCAGAGCTCTGCAGCACAATACCGATTACTCTGCTTACCCCGATTGTCGGGATGTAGCGTGTGTGATATGTATGTATGTATGTATTTTTTTAGGAATAGGTACTCTATCGGAACTATTCTCAAGTAATACGCGGTATTTTGATTAGGCCCAATAAATAATTTTCTCGTAAAAGTTAGCCGGAACGGTTTCACCACAACTAGCCGGAAAAAAATTCCGGTAACGACGGCGTTTTTGTTCTAGGAACGCATACTTAGTTGAATTTACATTCCATTGGAACCTAATATCATCTCGGAACGGAAAAATGTGTGTGCCAGCTGCTTCCCCGTTCGGAACCGGTGTAAAACTGTAGGTCCCTTCCCTTACCCCTTACTAGGTGGTAGGCTCAAATTGTAGCCGACTGGGTTGGTACCAACGTACTGAACTTTAGATAGCCGAATAGTAGCCTTGGCTGTGTTTTCGAGTCTAGTATAGCCAGCAATCCAATGAGAAGTCTCCGGTATGACACTTCTCGTAGGTGATATTGGCTGGTCGGAGCATGTGCGTGTGAGCGTCAAGAACTACTCTTTCCTTTGGTGCAAACCACATCAATATCTGTTCAGTGATTCCGGAGTTTACCTCAAACATACATACATTAGGGTGGAGCGGTCTTGTATGAAAAATTTTTTTTTCCCTAATTTCAAAATCGGCATGTGCGGGATTGGTGCTCTGTCATGTACTGATTAATAATAAAAAATATGAAAAATCTATACATATAATAAAATCGTAGAGGTAAGAAAGTCTGTACATTGAATGTATTCGGAAAAAAACTAACCAGGGTGGCTTAAAATGAGATACTGAACATGTTAGAACAGTTTTTAAAATTTTTGTTTGTTTGTTTGTCTGTACGCGCATCACGCAAAAACCACTGAACGGAATTAGACGAAACTTTGTATAGTGGCAGTTTATATGTCGGGTTAACATAATACGTAAAAAAAATAACAAAAATAAAAAAAAATTTACAATTATAAACATTATTGCGCGTTTAAAATCACGTAGTCCAAAGTACATAATTATATCTTGAGAACTGGCAGCAAATACAATTTGAATAAAATATTCATTCGAAATTTAAAAATAAGTAGATACAACGAAAATGACAGTTCTTTTTTTTATAACTTGAACACAATAGTCTATACATATCTATTCTTTCTATACATATCATAAAATCGTAAATGCAAAAATGTCTATTTGTACGCGCATCTCGCAAAAACCACTGAACGGAATTTGACGAAACTTTTTATAGTGACAGTGTATATCCCGGATGAACATAATAATTAAAAAATATAATTTTTAAAAAACAATTTTAAATGTCATGTTGACAACGGAGAACTGTCATCTCGACGTGAGCTGGCCGGTGACAAATTGTTTGATAAATAAAAATAATAATTGAAAGTCGAAGTTATGTCGCTGTCATTGGTGCAATAAAATTTATATATCTGTTGCCCGCGGCTTCGCTCGCGTGAAATTCGTATTTAAAAAAAAGAAAGTAAGTAACTAAAGGCGGGCCCGAAGGCGGATCTGCGCTCACGTAAACGATATTCTTTCTCGATGAAAGTAACTAAGGGCGAGGCGGAAGGCGGAGCTGAGTTCAGGAAGAAGAAAAACATTCTTGAAGAAAGTAAGTAACTAAGGGCGAGGCCGAAGGCCGAGCTCTATTCTGGAAGACCATAAACCTTCTCGAAGAAAGTAAGTAACTATGGGCGAGGCCGCAGGCCGAGCTGCGTTCAGGAAGAAGCTAAACCATCTTGAAGAAAGTAAGTAACTAAGGCGAGGCCGAAGGCCGAGCTACGTTCGGATAATTGAAAAACCATCTCGAAGAAAGCAAGTAACTAAGGGCGAGGCCGAAGGCCGAGCTGCGTTCAGGAAGAAGCTAAGCCATATTGAAGAAAGTAAGCAACTAAGGCGGGGCCGAAGGCCGAGCTACGTTCTGACAAATAATAAACCATCTCGAAGGAAGCAAGTAACTAAGAGCGAGGCCGAAGGCCGAGCTACGTTCAGGAAGAAGCTAAACCATCTCGAATAAATTAATTAATATTAAGATTGAGTTAATTTAATTTAAATTTTATTATAAAGTCCACGCTTCTAACGGCAAATATACCGTGCATCCTAGAACCTCGCGGTTATTCCCGGCTGGATGGCAAGAGGCCCGATGCTATCACCTTAGTGCCATGGACTAAGGGTAGTTCTTTGATGTGGGACGCCATTTTTGTTCTCACATTGGCTCCAAGTCACGTTAGGACATCTTCAAGAGCGGCTGGCGCGGCCGAGGCTGGGGCGGAGAGCCTCAAACGCAGCAAATTTAGAAATATAATTCAAGATTTCGAATTTGTTGCGTTTGCGGTTGAAACCCTCGGTCCGTGGAGCAGTGAAGCCAAAAGAGGCTTGAGCTGGTTGACGCAACTGGTGTCCCGCCATCAAGGGCTTATGTACTTCATTCAAAGGGTAAGCCTTGCCATCCCGCGGGGTAATGCCGCAAGTGCTCTAAGAACATTTGAAAATGCCCGTTTTGATAGTTATTTTAATGTTTGTTAGGTAGGTTTAATTCTTTAGTTCTTAATATTACTTTTTTATTTTTATGAAATAAATAGATTGAGTAAACGATATTATATTCTATCGAAGAAAGGAAGTCTTTAAGGGCGAGGCCCGAAGGCGGAAGAGGGTTTTTGGTTTACCTGAACGAAGCTCGGCCTTCGGCCTCGCACTTAGTTCCTTCCTTTCTTCCAGAAGGTTTATCGTCTTCCTGAACGCAGCTCGGCCTTCGGCCTCGCCCTTACTTACTTCCTTTATTTGAGAAAGGTTTATCGTTTATCTGAAAGCAGCTCGGCCTCCGGCCTCGCCCTTAGTTACTTTCATTCTTCTTTGGAATACGAATTTCACGCGAGCGGAGCCGCGGGCTCAGCTAGTATTCAATATAGTTTAATACTGCCACAAACGCAAATAATTATGAAAAAAAAAGTCTTTTTCA
This sequence comes from Nematopogon swammerdamellus, assembly GCA_946902875.1. NCBI lineage: Eukaryota > Metazoa > Arthropoda > Insecta > Lepidoptera > Adelidae > Nematopogon > Nematopogon swammerdamellus. Next base: position 19,503,419 of record OX336351.1, read on the forward strand.
TCTTGCTGTCTCAAATAAATAAAGTGGTTATTATGAATGTAGATATACTAAACAATAAGTATATGGGATAAACAACGATATGGCAACACTGGAAAGTAATTACCCCTCCCTCTCCCCTCCAACATTCTTTCCATTTATGTACTAACTAGCTGAGCCCGCGGCTCCGCTCGCGTGAAATTCGTATTCCAAAGAAGAATGAAAGTAACTAAGGGCGAGGCCGGAGGCCGAGCTGCTTTCAGATAAACGATAAACCTTTCTCAAATAAAGGAAGTAAGTAAGGGCGAGGCCGAAGGCCGAGCTGCGTTCAGGAAGACGATAAACCTTCTGGAAGAAAGGAAGGAACTAAGTGCGAGGCCGAAGGCCGAGCTTCGTTCAGGTAAACCAAAAACCCTCTTCCGCCTTCGGGCCTCGCCCTTAAAGACTTCCTTTCTTCGATAGAATATAATATCGTTTACTCAATCTATTTATTTCATAAAAATAAAAAAGTAATATTAAGAACTAAAGAATTAAACCTACCTAACAAACATTAAAATAACTATCAAAACGGGCATTTTCAAATGTTCTTAGAGCACTTGCGGCATTACCCCGCGGGATGGCAAGGCTTACCCTTTGAATGAAGTACATAAGCCCTTGATGGCGGGACACCAGTTGCGTCAACCAGCTCAAGCCTCTTTTGGCTTCACTGCTCCACGGACCGAGGGTTTCAACCGCAAACGCAACAAATTCGAAATCTTGAATTATATTTCTAAATTTGCTGCGTTTGAGGCTCTCCGCCCCAGCCTCGGCCGCGCCAGCCGCTCTTGAAGATGTCCTAACGTGACTTGGAGCCAATGTGAGAACAAAAATGGCGTCCCACATCAAAGAACTACCCTTAGTCCATGGCACTAAGGTGATAGCATCGGGCCTCTTGCCATCCAGCCGGGAATAACCGCGAGGTTCTAGGATGCACGGTATATTTGCCGTTAGAAGCGTGGACTTTATAATAAAATTTAAATTAAATTAACTCAATCTTAATATTAATTAATTTATTCGAGATGGTTTAGCTTCTTCCTGAACGTAGCTCGGCCTTCGGCCTCGCTCTTAGTTACTTGCTTCCTTCGAGATGGTTTATTATTTGTCAGAACGTAGCTCGGCCTTCGGCCCCGCCTTAGTTGCTTACTTTCTTCAATATGGCTTAGCTTCTTCCTGAACGCAGCTCGGCCTTCGGCCTCGCCCTTAGTTACTTGCTTTCTTCGAGATGGTTTTTCAATTATCCGAACGTAGCTCGGCCTTCGGCCTCGCCTTAGTTACTTACTTTCTTCAAGATGGTTTAGCTTCTTCCTGAACGCAGCTCGGCCTGCGGCCTCGCCCATAGTTACTTACTTTCTTCGAGAAGGTTTATGGTCTTCCAGAATAGAGCTCGGCCTTCGGCCTCGCCCTTAGTTACTTACTTTCTTCAAGAATGTTTTTCTTCTTCCTGAACTCAGCTCCGCCTTCCGCCTCGCCCTTAGTTACTTTCATCGAGAAAGAATATCGTTTACGTGAGCGCAGATCCGCCTTCGGGCCCGCCTTTAGTTACTTACTTTCTTTTTTTTAAATACGAATTTCACGCGAGCGAAGCCGCGGGCAACAGATATATAAATTTTATTGCACCAATGACAGCGACATAACTTCGACTTTCAATTATTATTTTTATTTATCAAACAATTTGTCACCGGCCAGCTCACGTCGAGATGACAGTTCTCCGTTGTCAACATGACATTTAAAATTGTTTTTTAAAAATTATATTTTTTAATTATTATGTTCATCCGGGATATACACTGTCACTATAAAAAGTTTCGTCAAATTCCGTTCAGTGGTTTTTGCGAGATGCGCGTACAAATAGACATTTTTGCATTTACGATTTTATGATATGTATAGAAAGAATAGATATGTATAGACTATTGTGTTCAAGTTATAAAAAAAAGAACTGTCATTTTCGTTGTATCTACTTATTTTTAAATTTCGAATGAATATTTTATTCAAATTGTATTTGCTGCCAGTTCTCAAGATATAATTATGTACTTTGGACTACGTGATTTTAAACGCGCAATAATGTTTATAATTGTAAATTTTTTTTTATTTTTGTTATTTTTTTTTACGTATTATGTTAACCCGACATATAAACTGCCACTATACAAAGTTTCGTCTAATTCCGTTCAGTGGTTTTTGCGTGATGCGCGTACAGACAAACAAACAAACAAACAAAAATTTTAAAAACTGTTCTAACATGTTCAGTATCTCATTTTAAGCCACCCTGGTTAGTTTTTTTCCGAATACATTCAATGTACAGACTTTCTTACCTCTACGATTTTATTATATGTATAGATTAATCCTATATAATATGTGGTTGCTGCAACGTGTGAAGAAGTCGCTCTTAAGCTTGAGGCCATCTGGAATCAAGCTCCAATCCCTGTTATAGATCACAGGAGCATTCTCAGACGGATACGATCTTATCATGATAAGTATCGCAATTTTTTAAAACCTTACAAATTAAGAAAAAAACTGGGCAGCTATCTAAAACAGATCGATGGGACTACAAGTGGACCCCGCAGTTTCACTGGAGATATTGGGAAATCCTTACAGGCCTGTGAAGGACTTCCTGTTGTATAATTTATAGCTATTAATTGTACATTGCTGCAGATTACTAACAAGCCCGATTTGAGCACAGATCAGTCGTATTTATTGAACATTTGTGAAGCAATTAGTTCGGGATCGTACAACCAGAACCTAAGTAAGAAAAATCCTGGGAAAATTGTGCATTCCAGGTGGCTTACTACAGCGAACCGAATTCTCAGACTTGGGGTATTTTGGGTACCCAGAGAATTTATTGCTGTCGATGCTAGCTAACAATCGCGCACATATACGATAGTTAGCATTGAGAAAAAAATTTAAAGCTCGGCAAACCAAAATGATTCTCGTTCGTCCTGTAATTTTTTTATGCTGAAGGCTACACGAATCGGATCGACCTGGAAATGTAACAGCCTCCCTTGACTAAATTTCTAAGTAACCAAATAATTTCAGAAGCTACATAATTGTCGATCAAACTATTACTGATAATGTCATTATTGCTGAATTAAGGATTTTCCTTGTCACACACAAGCTACAGAAATATGTGTTAAGATTGTTACCGAAGCTTCTGTAGCAGTGTGTGGTCCCTTCAGGCGACATGGATTAATAAAAAATAGGTTAGAATCCAGAAAAATAATGCCTCTTTTCAATACAAATCAACATTTTCGTCAAATGTATGTAGACAATTTATTTGTATATATTTGTTTGATTAATAATGCCAATATTGTGTTTGTTTCCAAGTTTTATTTCTGTAATTCCAGTTGGCATGGTCTTTATGTTTAAAAGAAATAATATGACATAATTTAAATGTGTTTTATTTAGTTTTTACACACTTTAAATAATTAGGTAAAAATATGAAAATTTTTAATCTTCGAAGCTGTTGTGGCAGTATAAAATACGAATTTATTAAAAATTTATTTATTCCATTTTAATTGTGTGTCAATACAGCATCTTTTCCGCACATGCCCATTTTGAAATTCAGAAAAACAAAATTTCGCTCCACCCTAACATACATACAGACAGGCGTTCCCTTTTATACGAAGTAAAGATAGAGATAGAGATAGAGAAGAGATAGAGATAGAGAAGAGATAGAGATAGAGAAGAAATATAGATAGAGATAGATATAGAAATAGAGATAGAGGAGAGATACAGATAGAGAAGAGATAGAGATAGATATAGAAATAGAGATAGAGGAGAGATACAGATAGAGAAGAGATAGAGATAGAGAAGAAATATAGATATGTAGAGATAGATATAGAGATAGAGGAGAGATACAGATAGAGAAGAAATAGAGATAGATATAGAGAAGAAATAGAGATAGAGATAGAGAAGAGATAGAGATAGATATAGAGATAGAGAAGAGATACAGATAGAGAAGAAATAGAGATAGAGATAGAGAAGAGATAGAGAAGAAATAGAACAGAAATAGAGATAGAGATAGAGAAGAGATAAATATAAAGATAGAGAAGAGATAGAGATAGAGAAGAGATAGAGTAGAAATAGAGATAGAGAAGATGAAGATAGAGATTACACTTTCTTTCTTATTACAGCTCCCACCAGAACGCAGAATTAATAATTTAAATTTAGAACATCCAGTCAGTCTTCACGCTTTCTACCCCGACTGTACAAACAGGCTAGCTATCACCTGGCTGCCGGAAGTGATATCCCGAAGGGATTAGATCACGTAATGAGGAAATGAATATATCATAAGGAGTATTCCTCACTCTTCCCGCCCCCACGCGCGCCCCCAACCCGCCCCCTCATCCGACCGAGCCGAATATAGCTGTAACGAGAGTTTCACACCGATAACATGATGTCGACCGATTCTTTTCGGCTTTCGTTGTGGAGACGAAGGTCATAAAACAGTGGCATTAACACGGTTAATGCCATAGTGAGGCGGAAGCTATAGCTGGTATACAGTTCCAAAAAATATTTTGGTGCGACATGCACGGCGAGAGATGCAGTTGGGCTATTATTTTTAAGTATACACGGTTAAAATACTTAATGTATAAATATAAATTTAAAAAATACATAATAAAAAATTTCAGTACCTTAATAATGACCGAATGATTATGTCTAGGTATTTGACTGTTTTGCTAATGTAAGTACTTAATATAATGATGGGAATGCAGGCAAATGAAATCTAATGACTCTTGATCTAGGGTCCTTCAAGAGAGAGGTGTATGGGCACCTGTCAGGCCGGCATGGCATTCGCAACCCCTGCGTATGACCGAGTGTCCATGGGTGTCCTTAGACGCCTTATGGGTGACTCGACGCAGCGCTTTCTTTAAAAAAAAAATCAGTGCCTAGTTCCCTTTCGCCGTGGCAGCCTTATCCGTTGGCCGCGAGCAATGTACTAACATTTTTGAGTTGATACAAATTACGTATAAAAATTTGACAAACACCCGATACACTGTAGGCGGTGTTATTATGTGGATAGTCACTAAATGCTTGTAAAAATGATTATGAAAAAAAAGCCCTGCGAAGTTTCTTACCGGTTCTTCTTCGTGGGTGTAATCGAATCGGATAGAACAAATTGTAACAAATTCGAGTAAAGTCATGCTGTTTAATGAATTCTTGATAAACAATATACAATACTTAATTACTAAGTCTTTTGTAGTCAGAATTCACAGTGAAATTGTTGTTTTTAAGGAATATATGACGGAAGGTGATAGGGAAGATGAGTATTATGGGGCTGTTATTAACAAATCATTGTTAAAAGACCTAAAAATTATAAAAAAAAGTTAAAATATGACGAATTCCAGTGCAGCGTACTGTCTATGGATGAATAAAGAATAAATCAAGTCAAACTATCTGTACACTAACCGTGTTAGTTTCACACAGGACTGGAACAAATCTGGTGAGTAACTTTGTCCTACGCGATGTCGAATAATAATACATTCGGTAGGTAGAGCATTATCGTAGCCTGTGTATGTAGCTGTGAGTTGTAATACCAGATCATTCGGCGCGACGTCAGAATGGAATGTAGGAGTTATTGAAATGGATCAACTTTTATTCTACTTTTGGGGAAACGTGAAAAAAGTATATGGAATAATGTTTGGCGATTTGTATGTACGTACACCAACCGAGAAATATATTAAGAGCAGTCAGAGTTTAGTCACGTGACAACATTTTTAACACTTTTATGTTCTAGGAACATTTGAAAACGCCCGTTTTGATAGTTATTTTAATGTTTGTTAGGTAGGTTTTAATTCTTTGGTTATTAGTATTCCTTAATAAGTAACTCCTTTACTAAGTATATTTTTAATGAACACACAACAATAACAATATTTCATTGAGACAATTATAATAAGCAAATAAAAAACTGTAATTAAATTAAAATAGAAACTAAAACTACCTATCAAATTAATTATATTCCTTAATTATATTTTATGAAAATAAATGGTTCGTATTAGTTCTAGTTGTTTTTTGAAGTCTGTTCCTGTTTTTCAGTTTTTTATTTCTCTCTTTTTATTATTAGTTATATCAGATAACAAGTTCTGCGTAGAACTGGGCGTTAAACGAACATTCGAACATGTTTGAGCACGTGTGTCTTTTTTTTGTCGTGATAACGTCACGTCTTATAAACTGGTGAACACCGGCTGCACGCACGAAAAAGTGTCACGTTCCATGTGAGCCTGTGTGTGCAAGCGAGAGCGCGTAACAAGCGATAGAGAGGCACAATCGGTCCAAGCGTCGGCTTGTACACATTTATCTCTCTGGTTCTAAAGTACCAGGGCAGCAGAAATTGAAAGAGTAGTCTTACCACTTTATGAAGTTAAACTATCGTCCGTAAACCGACTTTAGAGACAACTAATTTTTTTTTATAGAAACTGACACGGTTGGCTACATCACCTGCAGCATCCGTGATGTCAGCCCATAACACCGTGTGAACTAGGTGCCATTTCAGGTGCTTTCCTTCACTTGGTGCTAGACCGACTTCAGGTAGGACAAGTGTCCTGATTTTAAAGTTCCACTTGCGGAGCACGGATAACACATATACCAATTTTTAACATATTAAAATATCATTGTTATTTTTGTATAATATGCGCGTGGATAATCTTGTTTTAATACACTTGGGTGCGTTCCATTTCAATTACACTCTGCATTCTGAGTTCTATCTTCTCGCCAAGTTTCGAGGCTTAAACAAAAACCAGTTCGACATTTTAAATTGAAAAACGTCCGCTTTTTAGCAACTACACTTCAAACTACAAAAATCCAATTGAAAATCTAATTACGATGGGCGCGGGGGTAGCGCCGAGAGGCCTTGTCTTTGCGAGAGAGCGCCTCTCTCTCGTCTGTCCGCGGCGTGCTCCAATATCTTTTACATTTAGAGTTTTATAAGTGCTTTTAGGGTTCCGTATCCATACGTGTTTATGCTGTAAGTATTAATGCTCTTGTGAGCGGTAGTGTGGGTTAATTTATTTGTAAGTTACTATAATATAATACTTATAAGGTACTAACAAAACATTGTGACTTGCGAAGTTTGTTTGTCAGTTCTTCTTCGCATTGAATTTAGAACTGGCGGAATTTTGGAAGCCTATAATGTTTATTAGATTTAAAATGAAGTAAATAAATAAATAAACATACGAAGGACTCATATAACATCACGCTCTTCTCGCTCATCTCGTCCTTATCCCTTAGTCGTCTTTAAAGACATAAATGGGGCTATTCTTTTTAAGTACCGCCCGCACACGGTACTTGTTTCTATCCCTACTTATTACGACTTGACGAACGGGTGTGAAACGTGGACGCTGACGGTCGCTGTTGTCCAGAGGTTGAAAGTTGCCCAGCGAGCAATGGAACGAGCCATGCTGGGAATATCGCTACGTGATATGGTGGGTGGCTAAGCTCAAGTGGCAGTGGGCTGGGCACGTCAGCCGAAGAGACGACGACCGTTGGAGTAACCGTGTCCTACACTGGTGGCCGTGGACAGGAAAACGGAGTGTGGGAAGACCACCCGCCAGGTGGGACGACGACATCAAGTATGTCGGCGGAGAGCAGTGGTTCCGTACCGCTGAAGGCCGGGAGGACTGGAGGAAAATTGGAGAGGCGTATGTCCAGCACTGGACGCTTACACGCTGACTGACTGACTGACTACGACTTGATGCATACGAGGTTGGGCCCCCGGTATGACGGCTAATCGGCGCTATTGTTCGCCGTATACCGCACATCACTGAGCCCGTTAGTGCAGTGTCACCGACGACGTATGGAGGTGATACATCGACGGGGGATTCACACGTTTGTACCGAAGTCCAAATCAAAATCATAAAAAAAAATTGTTGGCCTACGTTGATTGGTGAAAGGAAGAATCTGAATAGTGCTTGTATTGGGTTTATTCTTTATTCATCATTCGTATGGTAGTACACTACGCTTGAATTTGTCCTGTTTAGTTTTTACAATCCGGTTCGATTACACCCACAAAGAAGAGCCGGCAAGAAACTCCGCAGGGGGTTTTTTTCCACGTCTTCGATTACAATACATTGTGACTAGCTACACAATAGACACAGCTTACAGTTTTAAGATACAGTTTGAGAGCTAGAATAACTATAACTTAAGCTTGATGATTTTGACCACATAAAATAAAAAGTAAAAGTATAAATAAAATCAGGTGTATAAAGCCTTTGTCAGAAATTGACGGTTCATTTAAAATATATAATATATATATTTTTACAATAAGTGTGATTTCACACTGACTTTAAGCATAAAAGTAACACGTAAATTTTTATTTATAAGGAATCAAGTTTAAATGATATAAGTAACAAAACATGTTTATTTTTAACCGACTTCAAAAAAAGGAGGAGGTTCTCAATTCGACTGTATTTTTTTTTATTTATTTTTTTTAATGTTTTATTTTATGTAACCTTACATGTTTGGCTGCATAGCATATAACACCTGTGAAGTTAACCATCGTGGTAAGCTATGTGATGTATCAGTGCTTACAGACTTCAGTCGGCTACACTGAACTATAGGAAAAATAGAACCAATTTTCAGAGCGGCTTCGACCTTTCTTCAGTGCGGCGGTAACAATTTCGACAACTATAACGTTCACTTGAATTGTAATGGTAGATGTATGTGTTGATTGTGTCACGTAGTGCGGGGCCCTGACCCCTCGCTACGTATGATCGTCTTCCATTTAGGCCAAGCTCCCCTGTAAAAACTAACTTACTATGTATTATACCGTCAACCTCCGGCGGCACTGACCTATCATAGGATCCCGTCGCCGCGTGTCGACCACTCCGGCTCGCGCGGACGTACGGATCCCCCGCCGCCGTGCGCGTTGGGTGATGGCGGGAGGCAAGGTTATATAAGCTCGGGCGCGCGGCTGTGGAGTCACTTTTAGTACCACAGCAGCCGCCCCGACTACACCTCCTGCCATCTACTCCAGCGCCCGCGGCGGAGGCCGATATTCTTGCACAATTCATAAAGGTACTTCCTCTTACCTATTAGTCCTCCCTGCTTGCTTGATTACTTGTGACTGCTCGAAATTGCTTCCCCTTGTCTCCCGCGCACGTGACTTTAGCCTCACCGCCACGTGCCGGGCCTACCTATAATTGTTGTACCGCGGTTGGTCATCTGCCTTCCAGCCGCGGGCGCTTTGGTGGAGGCTCGCCTCTCGGCTCGCCTGCTGCGCTGCTGTACGTCGCTTCGGCCCGGGCTTGCCTTCTTGGTTCGCCCCGCCGCTACTGCCTGCCGGTGCCGGGACTCTGTCCGGCCCGGCCACGTGTGAGACCGCGTCCACACAGTCTTGCCGACCTACGGCAAGGCCTTCTGCTGCTCCAGAAGAAGCCGCTGCACGGCCTACGGCGGGTGCGCCTACCGCTCCCACCGCACCTCGAAGCCTGGCTTCACATACCTGCAACTTTCCCGGACCTACCGGGGAGATCCTCGCCACAGCATTGAAGATAAGTGCTGTGCAACGGACTCCAGATACTCTCGCTTCGATTGCTTAGCCGTCAAATCAGGCCCCATCAAGACAAGAACTAAACTCTATAACTGTACTACATAACTACCGCCTCCCGGTCTAGCTCTGTAATTAGAACATAAGAACTATACTTAGTAAAATTGTTACAATAGAACTAGATCGTCTCGTCATTGACTTCTCCCTTCCCAAGATCCAGATACCATGCGGGGTCAGAACCCGAGCCTGTAACCACTGAGAGACTAATTGCGCACCTAACCAGGGTCACGCTCTGTAAGGTGTGACATTGGCGCCCAACGTGGGGCCTGATTTGACGGCTTGGGTCTTCCGCGGGTCGACCGGTCTGGTGGCTCTCTGCCGGGGTGCACGTCGTTGCACACGGATCGCCTGGTCGACTACGACGGCCTCACGGACAGTCAGCGCCAGCTCGCGAACTCTGTAATCGCGAGGTTCGATTCTATCACGGCCGACCAGACGGGATTAGGGTTAACCCGGTTGGCAACTCACACCATCGACACGGGAGAAGCCGCTCCGGTCAAGCAGCGTACCCACCGGATATCTCCCTATAAGCTTGAGTTAATCAACAAAGAGGTGGACCGGCTCTTAGACTTGGGAGTGGTGGAACCGGCTGTGAGCCCTTGGAACTCTCCGGTTCTGGTAACCCTAAAGCCCAACGGCAAGATCAGATTCTGCCTCGACTGTCGGGAGCTAAACAGCGTCACGAAGAAGGACTCCTACCTCGTGCCGTTTGTCTCCGACATTCTAGACAACCTACGCGACGCCAAATACCTGTCAACTATTGACCTTAGCTCGGCCTTCTGGCAGATCCCCCTCGATCCCGCCTCTCGGGAAAAGACCGCCTTCAGCATTCCCGGAAGGGGGACCTTCTGCTACAACCGCATGAGCATGGGCCTGACTAACGCCCCTGCCACGCTACAACGGCTGATGGATAAGCTATTCGACTCAACCTTCCAAGGGCGGGTCTTCGTTTACTTGGATGATATAATAGCCATCAGCTCTACCTTTAGCGAGCACCTAGACCTGCTTCTGCGGGTCCACGAGGTCTTAAAGACGGCCCGCCTAACTACGAACAAGGAGAAGTCCTTCTTTTTCCGGAGTAGCCTTAACTACCTGGGTTACGTGGTCGATAAGTACGGCCTAAGACCAGACCCGGAAAAGATCCGAGCCATAACTGACTGGCCTACGCCCACTTGTGTCTCGGATGTTCGTAGGTTCCTGGCGACGGCTTCGTGGAACCGCAGATTCATCTCTAACTTCGCCTCTCGGGCCGCCCCTCTGAATAAGCTCACGAGCACTAAGCGCGGCGCTCCCCCCTTCACCTGGAGCGAGGAAGCCGAGAGGGCCTTCTGCGACCTAAAGGTAGCCCTAACTACCACCCCTGTCCTAGCGTGCCCGGACTGGGCCCAGCCGTTTCAGGTTCACACGGACGCCTCCGGACTCGGGCTCGGCGCTCGCCTGGCCCAAATCATAGAGGGCGAGGAGAGGACTATCGCCTACGCGAGCCGCTCCCTCACCCCCGGCGAGGTTAACTACTCCGCGACTGAGCGTGAAGCCTTAGCCGTCATATACGCGGTGGAGCACTGGCGGTGCTACCTAGAGTATGGGCCGTGCTTCACCATTTTTACGGACCACTCCTCTCTAAAGTGGTTCCTGTCGCTAGACAACGCCACCGGGCGCCTAGCTCGGTGGGGTCTCCGACTCTCCCCTTACAAATTTGAAATCAAACACCGGAAGGGCAAGGAGAACGTCATCCCCGACGCCCTCAGTCGGGCTCCGCTACTTGCTGCCCTGCAGCCGGTTGCGGGAACGGATAGCTGGTTCGAGCACTTAAAAGACCGCTGTCTAACGGACCCTCAGTCCGTCCCAAACTTCCAGTTCCGAGACGGTAAACTTTACCGCTTCTCTCGGAGTAAATTTAACCTCGCCCGTGATTTCGAGTGGAAAGAGGTAGTCCCCGAACCGCGACGGGCGATCGTGCTCCGCGCCTGTCACGACGAGCCCACTGCCGGCCACCCTGGCATCTACAAGACGTACCGGCGCTTACTGCTCCAGTACTTTTGGCCCAGTATGTACCGGGACGTGACTCGGTATGTGGGCAGCTGTCAGACTTGCGCGGCTTATAAGCACGCCCAGCACGCCACTCTGGGGAAGATGGGCTCTCCTAAACAGTGTACTCGGCCATTTGAATACGTGAGCGCAGACATAACCGGACCTTTCCCCCCCAGTCGGGCTGGAAACCAGTATATCCTGGTGATCGCTTGCGTATTTAGCAAATACTGTTTATTCTTCCCTCTAAAGCGAGCCACGGCGAAGGCTATCGCGGAAAAGGTAGAAAACTCCTTGTTCTTGGTCCATGGCGTACCTAAAACCTTTCTGTGTGACAACGGGACCGAGTTCGTTGGGGCGGACTTACGAAGGGTGCTCGACGAGTACGGAGTCCCTCAACAATTTTTCGCCCCAAAGCATACACCGGAGGTTAACCTCGTAGAGAGGTATAACCGGACCCTTGTCACCATGCTGGCCGCTTTCGCTAAACAGGATCATCGCTCCTGGGACCTACTCCTTCCCAAACTTCAATTCGCGGTAAATACGGGCGTGAACGAGGTCACGGGCTTCACCCCCTCGTTCCTTACTTATGGCCGGGAGCTAGTCTCCAACGGAAATTACTACGCAGGGGCGCTCGACCGAACTCCCGGGAACGATCTGCTAACTCCCGCGGAGGATCGAGTGGAGGACCTCTCAGAGCTCCACGAGATCTTCGATCGTGTAAGGGCTGCTCTAAACAAGGCCCACGCCTCTAATAAAACTCGTTACGACCTGCGTCGTCGCGATGAGTCGTTCGCTCCCGGGCAGTATGTGTGGAAACGCGTATTTGCCCGGAGCGACGCCGGAAGGTACTTTTCCTCCAAGTTGGCCCCTCGCTTCCAAAAATGTAGAATCGTGAAAAAAAAGAGCGCCACGGTCTACGAACTGGAAGACGATAGGGGCAAGAACATCGGAGACTGGAGTGTAAAGGACTTCAAACTGACTCTGTACTAACTCGCGAGACCGCGGCGGGACCAAAGTTCTGGCCCCCCTAGGGCCCGCTGTCGCCCCCTCTCTTGGTCCCACCGTGGGCTGGGGCCTCTGCCTAGCACCCTCGCGCGTAAGACTACCTAATTTACTTTTTACTTCCGGAAAGTAATAACGTTCCTAATTAGCGCCGGTACTATTCTGGTCATCTACTGGAAAAGGAGCTACCCTTTCCTTTCCTCTCTCTCGGTCTAACACCGCCCCGACATGCACACGAGGTGCGCATGAAGGGGGAAAGAAAAAAAAATAACCACCTCTTGCCGCTTCACTCACTCTAACAGTGAACGCGGTCGACTGTACTGTGTGAAAAAAAAAATATCTCATTGCTAGGTGCCATACCTCTGGTCACCTACGAGGGAGCTACACTTTCCTTTCTCTCACTCGGTCTACTACCGCCATCTCCGCAGGCCCACGCGTTGCACCTGCGAAGAAAAAAAAAATACCTACCTTTTGCCGTTCCACTCACTAACAGTGAGAGCGGTTGACAATGCTAGCGAAAAACAAAACCCTCGTTGCTAGGTGCCATACCTCTGGTCCCCTACTAACGAGGCTGAACTTTCCTATTCTCTCTCTCGGTCTACTACCGCCCTCTCCGCAGGCCCACGCGTTGCGTCTGCGAAGGGGAAGAGAAAAAACTGCTATTGCCGGTCCGCCGTCGCCGTACGACGGGCACCGGTTGACTCGTTATTCTTTATAAAATAAAGTGAAAAAACTTATTTAGGCAGTTACTACTAACTGCCGCGAGGTGGGCCGCCACCTCGCCGCCCTACTGCGTGGGTGGAGTAGCCTCTCCCTCTGTGTGGGCCGTGTACCGCCTCTCGCGGTACTAGTCAGGTAGCTACCTACCTGTCCTACCCCCCGCGCTGCCCCCCAGAGATCTCTCTGCGGGGTCAGGGGGACGGTCTACGCTTTACCGGCTACTCACTTACATTGATGAGAAAGATATTTCTGTTACCATGTAACTAATGTTCGCCTAGCGCCATCTACCGCTTAGCGGCGACGGCTCTGGGCTGCTCGCTCGCTGTTAGCTTCCTTAGCTAGCGGACGCCGCATCTAACGGACGAGCCGCCTCGCCGCTAGATGGCGTCCGTTCTTCGCGAAAAATCGATTCTTAGGAATTAAGTTTCAATGATAAATTCTTTTTTTTTATTTTCTTTGATAAATTTGTGTACTTACTCGTTACTTATGTATGAGTTATAGTTATGAGGCGCGGGCCTCGGACAGACTAAGCGGCGTTCCCTCCGCTAAGGACTGAACATCGCCTGACCCGAGGCAGCCTTTTTAACTTCACTTTGTTTTCTCTAGTTCTGTGTACCACTCCCGTAGATATTATATGTTAGCATGTAAGTAGGGTTTCGGCCGACTGCCGTATTATCATAGCCCGTACTAAGGGCTGATTGAGCGGTATTCCTAGTTTATTAGTTTTTTAGTTAGCCCCATATGGACGTAGCTCACGTTCGATATAAGATCGTAATACGAACTCTTTGTATCCGCCCAGAAAAAAAAAAAAAACAACTTCTTTTTTTTTTATAATCTGCTTCGATAACTCATAAAACCGTCAGCGCCCTCTAGCGGGCTGGCGGCGGACGGTATTACTGCCGCCGCCGGTATTACGGCCGCCCGTATTCTATGAGTGCGAACTTGACCATACTTAGCAATCCACCTGGGCAAATCGGTGGCCGACCTAACTTTATAATTATATATATTCTTTGTTGTTTAAATTATCGTGTTTCTAGCATGAGCGTCGCTCTCGGATAAGTAAATCCGCACGAGCGAACCTATCGTAGACTGCTTCGTACTTGGTGTGCACGCCAAGTACGGAACGCTAATTATAGGTTGACAGCTGCTTAGCTGTCAACATTTTCGCTCACCGTTGCCCGAAGTCCATCACCGAGTGCAGTGCGCGGATCTGGCGAACGAGTGGACCGTGCCTTCCCTGCTGGGCCGGTCCCCGCAAGGCCGGAGCCGTGCGCGGCGCCCCGCGTGCCGTCGGCCTCCGAGCAGCGGTCCGACTCGATGGGTGAACCCCTGTTTTTCCGCTAGCGTAATATCCGTGCCCGACCGATAGTTGCAGCGTAATGCCGCCTACTATGCGGCTCGCTGTCTTCTTCTTCTTCACTGAACCGGCGCTGTAGCCCCCGCTTAGGGGAGGACCCGAGCGGCTGACGCTCGGGCCCGCCCCGCGGTATGAAAGAATGATACGCGTCGGGGCCGGCTAGGGCTACCGACGCCTGAGTGAATGGCGAGGGATAAAAGAGCGCGAAAGGTGGGTGGCTGGCTATAGCGCGGGTCGGTATCTGTCTCTTCTTGTAGTATGTAAGTAGCTAGGGTATTTCTTTTACTTGAGTCCCTCTGACTCGGCGGCTGGCCGTCTTTCATTGGGAGTCCCCCCTCTACCGGGGACCTGTCCCGCTCAGCCCTGCCACGCGCCCTCTGTCAGCGGACCTACGTTCCCCTGACGCGCGCGTGCTTTGCGGGGATAGACTGGGTACTTGCTGTGTCTACACGCAGCTGTAGCTAGGGAGTCTCGCGCCGGGGTATCTACCGCCGGTGTCGGGCATCTAACCCCTAGTGAAAAACGCTCCAGAGCGGTAACCATAGCTGACTGTGGGAACTCTGCCCAAAAAATAAGCCACTTAACTTGATTAACTTCCTGCCGTCTAAACGTAGGACCCACTCTGCGCTAACCGCAAACATTCTCTAGCCCTAAGTAGCTAGGGATCTAGCATTAATTTAATTTCTTCTCTCCTATTTAGGCTATACGTTAAAAATTAATTTTAAAATTCTTTTTTTTTACTTACCGTTTAGCCGTAAGTCTTACTCGCCTAATGCGATCTCTACTGTATTCTCTTGTGTGTTCTAGTGCTTAACGCTAGCTGTTACTTTAGTTTATAATTTCTTTTACTGTGTGCTTAGCCTCTGACCCTAGGTCGTAACCGCCCGGGCGACCGCTCTCTATCTCTCACGCGGCTATCGCTGAAACTGTTAATCAATAATAAACTGTAAATGTGGATTATACCACGTGCCTAAGCTCCCGCTTCCGCGAGTCGGTACTATCATCTGCTGCGCTCATCTGAGAGCACGGATTAAAAAAAAAAATCTTTTTTTTTATACTTATCTAACTCCCTCCGGCGAGTCAGTATCTTCGACCGCCGCCCTTGACTATAAGCTTGGGTTAAAAATAATAATAATAAAACTTTATACACTAACCTTATTCGTGTAACTGCTCACAGGTACATACTGGGTACCTCGGTCTCCGGCGCCCGGAGCTACCGGAACGCTGAGTCTCCAGCCGAGCTGCAGCGTAGACCGAGCGTGCCCACCTTTCCTTGCAGGGGGGCCTACCACCTGCAGAGGCGAGCTGTGGCCGGAAGCCGCAACTGCCGCGTACCTCGGCCTGCCGGGGGCCGGCATCGGCGCTCCCGAGTCGCGCCTCTCACCCGAGAGGGGAGGCTGTCACGTAGTGCGGGGCCCTGACCCCTCGCTACGTATGATCGTCTTCCATTTAGGCCAAGCTCCCCTGTAAAAACTAACTTACTATGTATTATACCGTCAACCTCCGGCGGCACTGACCTATCATAGGATCCCGTCGCCGCGTGTCGACCACTCCGGCTCGCGCGGACGTACGGATCCCCCGCCGCCGTGCGCGTTGGGTGATGGCGGGAGGCAAGGTTATATAAGCTCGGGCGCGCGGCTGTGGAGTCACTTTTAGTACCACAGCAGCCGCCCCGACTACACCTCCTGCCATCTACTCCAGCGCCCGCGGCGGAGGCCGATATTCTTGCACAATTCATAAAGGTACTTCCTCTTACCTATTAGTCCTCCCTGCTTGCTTGATTACTTGTGACTGCTCGAAATTGCTTCCCCTTGTCTCCCGCGCACGTGACTTTAGCCTCACCGCCACGTGCCGGGCCTACCTATAATTGTTGTACCGCGGTTGGTCATCTGCCTTCCAGCCGCGGGCGCTTTGGTGGAGGCTCGCCTCTCGGCTCGCCTGCTGCGCTGCTGTACGTCGCTTCGGCCCGGGCTTGCCTTCTTGGTTCGCCCCGCCGCTACTGCCTGCCGGTGCCGGGACTCTGTCCGGCCCGGCCACGTGTGAGACCGCGTCCACACAGTCTTGCCGACCTACGGCAAGGCCTTCTGCTGCTCCAGAAGAAGCCGCTGCACGGCCTACGGCGGGTGCGCCTACCGCTCCCACCGCACCTCGAAGCCTGGCTTCACATACCTGCAACTTTCCCGGACCTACCGGGGAGATCCTCGCCACAGCATTGAAGATAAGTGCTGTGCAACGGACTCCAGATACTCTCGCTTCGATTGCTTAGCCGTCAAATCAGGCCCCATCAAGACAAGAACTAAACTCTATAACTGTACTACATAACTACCGCCTCCCGGTCTAGCTCTGTAATTAGAACATAAGAACTATACTTAGTAAAATTGTTACAATAGAACTAGATCGTCTCGTCATTGACTTCTCCCTTCCCAAGATCCAGATACCATGCGGGGTCAGAACCCGAGCCTGTAACCACTGAGAGACTAATTGCGCACCTAACCAGGGTCACGCTCTGTAAGGTGTGACAATTGGCATATTGTTTCCTTATCCCTTCGAAATCGCGGAGCATAAGACGCTGAGTCGATCCCGCGGTGAACCGTGTACATCGCTGCTGATTTTAAACCAAGTTTTGTTAAAAGACAGCAGTGATAACAATATGTACACTCAAGATGACTAACATGGTGCAATCACACATAACTAGCGGCGGGTGGCCGAGTGGTTTGGGCATCGGCCTCTCATGCGAGAGGTCCGAGGTTTGAATCCGGTCGACGTGCACCAATAAGTTTTTTCTGACGAAACAATTTACGTGCATACCTACACTTGCTGCTTCGCCGTTCGAAACCGGTGTGCAACTGTAGGTCCCTTCCCTTGCCCCTTACTAGGTGGTAGGCTCAAATTTTAGCCGACTGGGCTGGCACCACCGTACTGGATGTAAGATGGCCGCATAGCAACCTCGGTTGTGTTCTCCTCTAGTCCAGTATAGCCAGCAATCTAGGAAGGTCTCCGGTATGGCACCTACCTTCTCGGAGGTGATATTGGCCGGAGCATGTGCTTTGGCCCCTCCGACTCAGCCGGATTACATAATAAAAACTTACTATTACACAATACATAAAGAAATTTTCAACGACATCTTTCCCAAACGTGTGAATCCCGCGCCGCCCGGCCGTACTATCATGTTTGCTTGTCCATATAAACAGATAAACCGTTCGAGATGGTTCGGAGCTAGGCCGTGTGTTGTTCGTCGCCAAATATTACTCCCGGTCGCTACCCTATTGACCTATCGTACAGTATCACTTTTGTTGTTGATATTAGGCTTTTGAGAACCCATCGGTTCTCAAAATCGTTTCTTTGTTGCACCGCTACTAGGGTGTGTAACTGTCTCCCGGCGAGTGTGTTTCCCGAATCCTTTAACCTGGGTGTCTTCAAACGTGTCGTATCAACGGGCTAGACAGCCTAGCAACAGTCCGCGAATCTGCTGGCATGGCGCCTCACTGAGCGTGGTTTCGCGAGGAGAGGTGTTTTTGGCTCTGTCGACTGTACCATTGGTCTCTCGGCTCAGCCACCCATGTTGGTTTACTTAAAAAAAAATCCGACAGTAAGTAATGAACATCGAGGTTTAGAAAGAGACAATCCGGTTGTAGAGCGTCGTCTCAGTCGCGGAGAGACGTCGTGCGAGTTGACGACGCTCTACAACCGGTTTGTCTCTTTCTAATGCTCGATTTTCATTACTTACTGCCATGTACTGTACGATAACGTTCCTAGCTTGCTCCTTAGGTTGGCAAAAAATAAAAAAACCGGCCAAGTGCGAGTCGTACTCGCGCACCGAGGGTTCCTAATCGCCATGTCATGGTTAGCGCCACTCACGCCATCTATGGCGTGTGAAATGCTTCATATTAGTTAAATGTCATGATTAGTTAAAATGCTTCACACTCTATTCGGCAGATGGCCCGCGCGCACACACTTTTTAGTTTCTTCTATGGGAACCCCCGTGAATTTTTTACTTTTTCTTATTTTTATTATTTGTTGTTATATCGGCCATAATCGTAAATTAATCGGTGCAATTTTCACAGAATATGTGTTATATTCTGTGAAAATTTCACCGGGCTACCTATTACGGTTCAAGAGATACAGCGCTCGGACAGACAGACGGACGGACAGACAGACAGACAGACGGACGGCGTAGGCGCTTAGTAATAAGGTCCCGTAACAGATACGGAACCCTAAAAATCGATTTTATTATTGAATATGCGCTAAGCATCACGAATACACGGGAAGTACTTGACCTGCCACTTACGTCCGACAGGAACACGGCACAATCGGAAGTATCCGGTATGGCACCTACCTTTTCGGAGGTGATATTGGCTGGTCGGAGCATGGGCTTTGGCCCCTCCGACTCAGCCAACCATAAGGAAAAAAAAATGAAGCGCGAGGTTTGAGGATTGCATCCCTATACAAACTAATTTCTATTTTGTGCCTATACGCTGGACTTACCGCGCATGCGTACCAATCGATTCTGCAGATCTTTCCTCTACAGAACCGGTAAACTCTGGTACCCTCTCCCTGCTCATATATTTCCCCCCAAGTACAGTCTCGGGTCCTTCAAGAGGGGCGTGAATGGGCACGTGTCAGGCCAGCATGGCATTCGCAACCTCCGAATACGACCGAATGCCCATGGGTGCCGTTAGACACCTCATGGGTGCCTCGGCGCCATATGTCGAGCTTAAAATACAATAAAAAAAATCGGGGTGTGGCTATGTCGTGGACACGGCCGTGTGTTTTACGTGAATACGTGTAACGTATTCCTTTACCTATCGAGTGGTGTAAATAAATTTTGGATGTAGATGATAGATATGAAGCTACAACACCAGTGACCAAACCGTATCGCCCGATTTTTTTATCATCAGTTTTCTGGATTGGCTGCCACTATGGAAGCAAATTTAAAGACGTATTCACGTCAAAAAAAAAAAAGGTACCTGGGTAGGGCTGCTGACAGCAAGGGTAGTACTTCTCGTGCCTCTCGGCCGGCACGCCCAGGATGTCCCACTCCACAGACGGGTAGTACTCGCGCAGGTCTATTCCGACCTCCACCTTGTCGCCGACCTTCTGATTGATGTGCTTCAGGTCGATCTGGAAGCAGACGGTGACATTCAGTTGTATAAGGGTTAATTTAGAGTTTTTAAGGTTAATTTCGAGTAAAGTTATTAGTGCTTAGGGTTGAATTAGAGAAAACTTGTTAGTTTGATGGTTAACTTGGAGTTAAAACTAAATTGGCGATTTTTAGAAATGTTTTCTGTATGTATGTATGTTCCGGGTGAACTTGGTGCCACGTTTGTGCTTCCGTTCGGTCGTGCCGGCTACACTGAACTGGACGGAAAACACAAACTATTTACATAGCAGTTTCGAACGACCTTTCATTCAGTGCGATGGTACCAACCCGGGCGGGTTAAACCCTACCAAATAGTAATATTAGAAGGGAGTCATATCCCTTAGTCGCCTTTTACGACATACACGGGGAGAGATGCAGTGGGGCTATTCTTTTAAAGTACCGGCCCCACACGGTACTTATTAATGTTTGGTAGGTTTTAATAATTCTTTAGTTATTTGCATTACTTTTTTATATTTTCTTGATTGAATGAAGGTTACTTATATAAAATATTATTATGTGCATTTAGTGGGGGGTACGACATAATTAACTAAAAGACAAGAAAGAGAAGAGGGGAGTTAAGATATTTACGAAAGATAGGATAAAGATAGGAAAATATTACACAAATTTTGCAAAACAAAAGTACTGACGTAGCATTCTTCCAACAAGACCTGACGTCATAAGCCTAGCATGTGAAGGTGATGCAGTCAACTGGATAGTCAGATAACATGTAAAACATTCTAGCCTTTCCAATAAATTCGTATCCAAGACGTAACGACACAGAGATGACTAAACATTCTTCAACAATAAAAGCACAGGCAGTAAGAAGTAATCGCCACAAATGGATAACTCTCAATCAAAATAAATAAATCTCGAATGGCCGAATCGCATAATAACATTAGGCGTTTCTGTAAGACCGCTGACATGTTTTCGTATTGAGTCCACACATTCCGCTTTCTCAATAAACATGGGACGATGCGAGAGCCCAATAAATTCGTCTCCATTGAAAGGGTCGTACGCATCAGTTAACCAAACAGGCCAGGGAGTTGTGCGTAGCCCAGAGCCGTATTTAGTTTAAATTCAGCCACAGCCCACTGTCAGCATCGGTAGCTCATTGGTGCGGTCGGTGGTCGGACCATAAGCGCACCTGGGCGAAGTCAGTGGATGGATGCGTGACCGCTCGATCGTTAGAGGCTGACTGTGATTCGGTTTCCGCGTAAAACTCTAGGTCCCTTCCCGTCTTACCGTACTAGGTGGGTTTAACTCGCCCGGGTTGGTACTTGGTATCACCGCACTGAATGAAAGGTCGGTTGAAACGGCTATGTAATAGTTCGCGGTTTTCGTCCAGTTCAGTGTAGCCGGCACGACTGAAGGGAAGCACCGTCGTCAAATTTATTGACATGCCTTTGGAAGATCCCGTATTTGCCATATTTTCGCCGTACGATACAGCAACGATTTCGAAAAGCGAACTTACGAGAGAGTCCAGCGAGATTGCGTATATGGGGTTGGGGAAGGTGGTATGAGAGAAGCCGATTAAGCCGAAAATAGTCGTCCATAGGGACCATAAGCATGGTCCCCATGACGGAAGCGGCGTTCCCCCTCTGGATCGCCAGGCTGATCCGCTGGTTGAAATACGCCCGGGCACAATAAACTAATATTAATTATTAAACACAATATAACAGTACAAAAATTTCCTCTAATTCGACCGCGCCGTCGCCACAGCGGTACCCAGCACACTGGCTGCGTTGCCCCTTGCTGTTTAATATTTTTAATAAAAAATATAATCTCGCCCCCCATATTGTAAAGCCAGTAGAGTGGTCCAAATAACGAAATACGCCTCTGGCGAAAGCTGCCAGGCGTGCGAGACTTCAATTTAGTTTCTTGTTTGTTTGTTTGCGGCGGCCGATTTCGATTGTAGCCGACGATTTCCGCTTGATCGAGATGCGATCGAGCGCGCCTCTCGGAAGCCCAAAGTGTGATCGCTGCTAGATCTAATGTTGTCGGCGAGCTTACAGTAAATAAACAACTGCTAAATGTGAAGATTTTTCAGGGTACTTACTTCACTCAATGTCACATAATATAAACAATGTTTATGGAATACTTCAAAAATTTTGCTACTTTAGCTACTTATACTTGACACTTGAGGATAGGCAAAAAAAAATCTGTTCCGGTTACTCTAATATGTGGCTCTCATACAAAGCGAACTGATCCGTGCGCCGAAATAAAGGTACGGTAGCGGGCTTACTTACTTTAATTTTTTAAGTACGAATTTCACGCGAGCGAAGCCGCGGGCAAAAGGTATTGAGGAATAAACATGTATTAGTTTAGTTTAGACCGATATGAAACATTTGTTCACCTAATACGAGTAATTCCATAAAAATTAATCTCAATAAATTCGGATCTAATAGGGTTATATCGGAACCGCGTTCGAATTTCGAACATCACGCGCTATCAGTGAGAACGCACCTCAATCAACACTCCATCTTTCTTCTCCAGCGGAGGCTCGAGGACTATTATTCCTCTAATATCATTTGTTCCTAATATTATAATCTGATTTACTAAATGAATGAGCAGAACTAGAGCTGACAGCCGGGCGAGGCGCATTACTCGCGCGCGGTATAAGTCCACAGAACTCTATTATTGGGTACATAAGGTGCAAAGGCAGACTTATCCCTTAGAGAGATGTCTTACAGTCAACCTTTGGATGTTTGAGATTCGATAACATAGTGGAATGTGAGTTGAAAAGAGTTGAGCGTGAGAATTGAAGATAAAATAATAATAAGAATACTTACAATACATACAAGTAAATGCTAGTTAAATACAAGCCATACATGTGTTAATACATATAAATTACTAAAGTACTAAGGTACTAGCTAGGTACCAAAACAAGGTACTGTCACGGCACTGCACATTTTGTCAGACACGCTAGCTCGGTGGTGCGATGGATCGACCGCCGTTCGTGAAGTTTAGCGCACCCGGGCGCGGTCAGAACTCGGACAGGTGAGCGTTCCGTGCTTGAGACTGACCGTGGTTCGGATTCCACGTAAAACTGCAGGTACCACCGCTTTGACTGAAACGTCGGTCGAAATGGCTATGTAAATAGTACGTGTTTTCCTTCCAGTTCAGTGTAGCCGACATGAAATGAAGGGAACCACTGACATGGACCTAGTTCACCCGGTGTTATGTGCCGACATCACGGATGTTGTAGGTGTTAGTAGCCAACCGTGTCAATTTCCATATAAAAAAAAAACAAAAAGAGTATTTGAATAGGTTCGATTCGAACACAATGTATGCTCAAGGTGAAGAGATGTTGAATACTTTCGCATATCTTGTTATAAGTTGGACAACTAGTTTCGGATAGTTTTAGGGAAGGACGGTGGAGGGACAGCTTGGGACAGGAGGGAAAGCTTAGGAATATCCATCGAAGGACCAGCTCAATAAGTACGTCTTAGGACATAGAGCCTACTCACATTGCTTCTTACGCACAACTCAGTAAAGTCTTTCTTCAATCTTACTCGGGCGAGCGTACTAAATCGTATTCACAGACAAAGCTTGTCACCGTCTTCTTGCTGCCTGCTTATCTTTTTAGGGTTCCGTACCTCAAAGAGGAAAAAAAACGGAACCCTTATAGGATCACTTCGTTGTCCGTCTGTCTGTCTGTCTGTCAAGACAGTTTTTCTCGGGAACGGATAGAGGTATCAAGTTGAAAATAATATCAATTACTAATGTCTACGATTTTTTGGATGACGACGAAGGATAACTGACCTGGTAGCCGTTCATTGTATCTCCAGGATCCGAACTCGAGGAAGCAGGTCTACTGATCGAACGGGAAGCAGCGCACGTCGATCTCGCAGGAGGACTTGAAGATGATATTATGACGACGAAAGACTTGATGAACTGACCTGGTAGTCGTCGTAGCTCCAGGATCCGACCTAGGGAAAGCAGGTCTGCTGGTCAAACGGGAAATTAAGCAGTTCGATCTCGCAGGAAGACTTGAGTAGATTATAACGACGACGAAGGACTTGGTTAACTGACCTAGTAGCCGTCGTAGCTCCAGGATCCGAACTTGAGAAAGCAGGTCTGCTGGTCGAACGGGAAGAAGCGCACGTCGATCTCACAGGAGGACTTGAAGATTATGATAATGACGACCAAGGACTTGGTTAACTGACCTGGTATCCGTCGTAGCTCCAGGATCCGAACTTTAGGAAGCAGGTCTGCTGGTCGAACTGGAAGTAGCGCACGTCGATCTGGCAAGAGGACTTGAAGATGACGATGATGACGACTAAGGATTTGGTCAACTGACCTGACAGCCATCGTAGCTCCAGAATCCGAACTTGAGAAAGCAGGTCTGCTGGTGGAACGGGAAGTAACGCACGTCGATTTCAAATCTCGCAGAAAGACTTGAGATGATGATAATGACGACCAAGGACTTGGTTAACTGACCTGGTACCCGTCGTAGCTCCAGGATCCGAACTTGAGGAAGCAGGTCTGCTGGTCGAACGGGAAGTAGCGCACGTCGATCTCGCAGGAGGACTTAAAGATGGCCGGCGGAGTCCACAGCACCTTGCCCGAGTAGTGCAGCACCGCCTTCGTCATCGTCGTCACCACGTACTCGCCGTCGGCACTGCCATCACAGACATAGTTTTAACTTTTACTGAAACTGTGGATCACTCCTTTACCTTTCTTGTCATTCAATCCGGTATGAATGGAGTCAGAGGGACCAGAGTAAATGTTCCGACTAAGAAATACCATTTCTATTTCAATACCATTTATATTTTGGATTGCTGACAATACTGGACTAGAGTAGAACACAGCCGAGGCTGCGTTGCGGCTATCTTACGTCCAGTACTGTGGTACGAACTCAGTTGTTTTATGTAATCCGGTATGGGTGGCTGAGTCGGAGGGGCCAAAGCGCATGCTCCGACCGGCCAATTTCATCTCCGAGAAGGTACGTGCCATACCGGAGACTTCCCTGCATTGCTGGCTATACTGGACTAGAGAACACAACCGAGGTTGCTATGCGGCCATCTTACATCCAGTACGGTGGTACCAACCCAATCGGCTACAATTTGAGCCTACCACCTAGTAAGGGGCAAGGGAACCACTGCAACACCGTAGGGATGTCGGCTCCCTAAGTGTGTTGTATCGTTTATTCCATGGGGAGTGCTCGGAGGAGCTGTTTAATGTGATCCCGCCGTCCCCTTTCCACCTCTACACCACGCGCACTGGGCAGGGATTGCATCCCTATACGCTGGACTTACCGCGCATGCGTACCAATCGATTCTGCAGATCTTTCCTCTACAGCACCGGTAAACTGTGGAACGCTCTCCCTGCTCATATATTTCCCCCCCAAGTACAGTCTCGGGTCCTTCAAGAGGGGCGTGAATGGGCACCTGTCAGGTCGGCATGGCATTCGCAACCCCGGAATACGACCGAATGTCCATGGGCGCCGTTAGACACCTCATGGGTGGCGCGGCGGCATATGCCGAGCTTCCAATAAAAAAAAAATAGGTAAAAAAACTTTTAAGTTAAACGGTTTTATTAAAAAAAAAACTAGAAAAAAAAACATCAGCTGTACAAAAAACTAGAAAATAATAAGGACACAACGTACGAAATCGCGCAATACTAGCGTGCTGTCTTCTCATGTCGGATGCCAAAGGGCACATTGTGTCGCTGCGTCAGCGGAATAATTAATAAATTGAGACTTTTAACAGACTAATATAAAAACGTGGGGCGCATGTTCTTTATTACGCATATTGTACGCCCCACGTTTTTATATTAGTCTGTTAAAAGTCTCAATTTATTAATTATTCCGCTGACGCAGCGACACAATGTGCCCTTTGGCATCCGACATGAGAAGACAGCACGCTAGTATTGCGCGATTTCGTACGTTGTGTCCTTATTATTTTCTAGTTTTTTGTACAGCTGATGTTTTTTTTTCTAGTTTTTTTTTTAATAAAACCGTTTAACTTAAAAGTGTTTTTACCTATTTTTTTATTTACTCGTTTTTAGTTTGATTTTTGGCTCGTATCATTCATTACGCAAACTCCTCATCCTTTCCAACTCTCTCGTTGCATCTTTGTTACTCGGTTTCTTACCTGTCAATTTCTCACAATCGAGCTCCTCAATACATAGCCCTTCTAAAGACTTTACGCGACTCAATGCAACATACGCTTGACCCTCCTTAAATAGTCTGGAGCCAAAATACACGACAGCATGATCAACAGGTCTGCCCTGCATTTTATGGACAGTGGAGGCCCATGACAAAATTATCGGTAACATCCGTTTCTCAGCTGTTGCATAATTAAACTTTGCTGGAAACTGTATGGTTTTAGGATGGATAAGGTGTACGCCGTCCCTTTCGAAATCAATTTGAACAGATGGTATGTCAGTTTCATCCATTTGCGTTCGACAAGTATGGGACACTCATCCAAACAAACCAAATGAGACCAAACTCGAGAGGGTTACTAGTAACGGTTGAAGAATTCCACTGTACACCTCCTGACTCCATCATCAGACCCTCGTCACTAAGTGTATTGGTGTAGTGCATGGGACACTCGTCGAAACCAACCAAATGAGCCCAAACTCGAGGGGGTTACTAGCAACGGTTCAAGAGTTCCATTGTACACCTCCTGACTTCATCATCAGACCCTCGTCACCAAGTGTATTAGTAGAAGTATGGGACACTCGTCCAAACCAACCAAATGAGCCCAAACTCGACGGGGTTACTAGTAACGGTTGAAGAGTTCCACTGTCCACCTCCTGACTCCATAATCAGACCCTTGTCACCAAGTGTATTGGTAGAAGTATAGGACACTCGTCGAAACAAACCAATTGAGCCTAAACTCGAGGGGGTTACTAGTAACGGTTGAAGAGTTCCACTGAACACCTCTTGACTTCATCATCAGACCCTCGTCACCAAGTGTATTGGTAGAAGTATGGGACACTCGTCCAAACCAACCAAATGAGCCCAAACTCGAGGGGGTTACTACTAACGGTTGAACAGTGTACACTGTACACCTCCTGACTCCATCATCAGACCCTCGTCACCAAGTGTATTGGTAGAAGTATGGGACACTCGTCCAAACCAACCATATGAGCCCAAACTCGAGGGCGTTACTAGTAACGGTTGAAGAGTTCCACTGTACACCTCCTCACTCCATCATCAGAACCTCGTCACCAAGTGTATTGGTAGAAGTATGGGACACTCGTCCAAACCGACCATATGAGCCCAAACTCGAGGGCGTTACTAGTAACGGTTGAAGAGTTCCACTGTACACCTCCTCACTCCATCATCAGACCCTCGTCACCAAGTGTATTGGTAGAAGTATGGGACACTCGTCCAAACCAACCATATGAGCCCAAACTCGAGGGCGTTACTAGTAACGGTTGAAGAGTTCCACTGTACACCTCCTCACTCCATCATCAGACCCTCGTCACCAAGTGTATTGGTAGAAGTATGGGACACTCGTCCAAACCAACCATATGAGCCCAAACTCGAGGAGGTTACTAGTAACGGTTGAACAGTGTACACTGTACACCTCCTGACTCCATCATCAGACCCTCGTCACCAAGTGTATTGGTAGAAGTATGGGACACTCGTCCAAACCAACCATATGAGCCCAAACTCGAGGGCGTTACTAGTAACGGTTGAAGAGTTCCACTGTACACCTCCTCACTCCATCATCAGACCCTCGTCACCAAGTGTATTGGTAGAAGTATGGGACACTCGTCCAAACCAACCATATGAGCCCAAACTCGAAGGGGTTACTAGTAACGGTTGAAGAGTTCCACTGTACACCTCCTGACTCCATCATCAGACCTCGTCACCAAATGTTTTGGTAGAAGTATGGGGCACTCGTCCACACCAACCACATGAGACCAAACTCGAAGGGGTTACTAGTAACGGTTGAAGAGTTCCACTGTACACCTCCTGACTCCATCATCAGACCCTCGTCACCAATTGTATTGGTAGAAGTATGGGACACTCGTCAAAACCAACCATATGAGCCCAAACTCCAGGGGTTACTAGTAACGGTTGAAGAGTTCCACTGTACAATTCCTCACTCCATCATCAGACCCTCGTCACCAAGTGTATTGGTAGAAGTATGGGACACTCGTCCAAACCAACCAAATGAGCCCAAACTCGAGGGGGTTACTAGTAACGGTTGAAGAGTTCCACTGTCCACCTCCTGACTCCATCATCAGACCCTCGTCACCAAATGTATTGGTAGAAGTATAGGACACTCGTCCAAACCAACCAAATGAGCCCAAACTCGAGGGGGTTACTAGTAACGGTTGAAGAGTTCCACTGTCCACCTCCTGACTCCATCATCAGACTCTCGTTACCAAGTTGAAATTATCATAATATTGTATTGTCACGAGAACTCAATGTGTGTGCAAAGTTTCATAAAAATCGGTTCAGTAGAAGTAGTTGAAAAAATTGTCGCAAGATTTGAAACAAATATAGAAACAAACAAATATACGGAGTCAAGCTAAATAAAACCGTTTAAAAAAAAGGGAAGGGACCTACAGTTTTACACCGGTTCCTAACGCAGTTAGCCATAATTTCAGTCCGACACCTTTAGGTCCACAAGTTTAGGTTCCCTTATCACTTATAAGTGCTAAGGGAAGGGTCCCGTACGACGGATACGGAACCCTAAAAAAGTATTAAGTATGGAGCTGAACTTAAAAAACTTATAACTTTGTCTAGCCGGAGCATAACAAAAGCCAAAACGTCAAAAGCAGAATCCCGCGAGGCAACTATAAAAGCTGCGGCCGCCAACAAAACCGGCATGAAATAATTTCGCTGAGAGGTAATTTAAGAATTTATCTCATTTTACGTTTGAGAGAATCCGGGGCTACTTCTTGGACAACCAGAGGCAATATAAAAACATATTTAGACCGCACTTTTATGAAGATTCTCTTTGTGGAGGTCGCGATCGCAATTTGAGTCTCCCGCGGAGAGCGCGGGAGGGGCGAGGAGGGGCAGGAGAGGCGGGGGGAGAGGGCAGGCAACTTAGAAAACTTGCTCCATTCCAAGGAGTGCGGAGAGAATCTTTATCGCTAAACGCTTAATACTTTGTACGCGGAATCTTTTTGACGGAGAATTTATGCGTGCAGCAAAATATTATTTTCAGTTATGTAGGTACATAATAATATATCAATTCTGCAAATAATATTTATTTATTTATTTATTTATTTGACACTTAACTAGTAAACCTTACAGAATATCATAACTCGTTTACTAGCCTGATTTTACTTATGCATGCAATTTATTAGGATAACTTATCTATCTCTTACTTAACTTACTAATCTCTTATATGTACCTAGACTATTATTAAAAACAGCAACCTCTGCCTCCTTATTTAGCTCGTTCAGCATATGAATAGCTCTGTTTAGAGGAGAGCACATCTGTAGATTTGATCTTGCAGGAGCTGGTTAGAGTAGAACGTGTGTCCTGGCCCTATCATAGTTATTCGGCACACATAAATTAAACAACTGTAGGAAAACCGGGTTACTGATTTTCCCATTTAATGTTTGGAAAATGTAGGACATGAGGGCTAAGTCCCTTCTGAACTCGATGGAATTGTGTTTTAAGCTTGGGCGGCTTGGGTGCGAGTGAATAAGGGATGGAGATAAAATTGTAACTCGGCTGCAGCCTCACAGTTGTGTAGTAGATACTGTGCAGTTTTTCCCATACACCCTGCGTACCAGCTTCTAAGTAAAAAATTTAGTTGTTTTTTTGTTCTGCTCTGTCTTTTCTTTTTCTTTTTTTTCTTCTATTTTATTACCTCCTTGGCGTAAATTTTTCAATTTCATGTCATATATTTGAAAAAGTTAATTTACAAATAAAACCCCGACCCTTAAAATGCAAAAATAATTTGCGGTACCGCTAAGTAAGTATTCGGGGGACCGCTAAGTAAATGCCCGCGCAGCTCTGAGTTTTTATATTTTATTTACTTAGCGGTCCCCCGACTCCTTTAAGTAAGTAAACGCAAATGAGTTTTGACTTTTTTAAAGGGCGGGAGTTTTTTTTTGTATTTTAACTTTTATTTCAAGCTTTAAAAAAAAACGCATGCAAATCGGTACACTTTTTAAGATAATTAATTTTTGATTACTTAATTACTTGATTAATTGATTACAAACATAGTTAACAACCATCCCGATTAAACCAGCATTCTAATAAAAAAAAAAACGCATCCAAATCGGTCTATTCGTTTGGGAGCTACGATGTCGCAGACAGACACACCCATACCATACACACATACACCCATACATACACCTGAAACTTATAACACCTCTCTTTTTTTGTCGGAGGTTAAAAAACATGTATACATCAAACGATAGATTAGTGTGATTGGCAAGGACTCCTAAATACAGCACAACACTGACCGGACCATGTTTCGCAAAGTTTTTTTTATTTATTTTTTTATTGTAAGCTCGACATATGGCGCCGAGGCACCCATGAGGTGTCTAACGGCGCCCATGGACATTCGGTCGTATTCGGGGGTTGCGAATGCCATGCCGGCCTGACAGGTGCCCATTTACGCCCCTCTTGAAGGAACCGAGACTGTACTTGGGGGAAATATATGAGCAGGGATTCGGTCAAGCAGCAAGAAGATACAAGTACAGTCCGGGTCCTTCAAGAGGGGCGTGAATAGGCACCTTTGGCATGACATTCCCAACTCCCGCTTATAACCGAATGTCCATGGGCGTCGTTAGACACCTTATGCGTGGATCGGCGTCATATATCGCGCTTTAAAAAAAACATACAAAAACATACAAAAAACATGTTTCTTGTTTCTGCTCTATCATAAAAACGGTAATACATATTAATAAAATAATGAAATATAAGTATACTTGTTATTTATACTTCTCATTTATATGAATGCATATAAATGACATATGATATGTAGCCGAAATGAAATGAAGGGAAGCACTTACATGGCACCTAGTTCAGCCGGCGTTATGGGCTGACATCATGGATTTTGTAGGTGATGTAGCCAACCGTATCAGTTTCCATAAAAAAAGATGTATTTAAAATGTACTACCTAAACATAATATACCTACTTGTCCATGCGGGTGGTGTGATGATCACGGAATACCTACCTATACTTTTATATTTACTTACTAACTCTATTAAAACTATGTCCCATATTCCCATTAACACTGCTACTATGTACATCAAGATCATATCTAACAAAATTGACACCTATGTCTTACGCAACATAGTCGACTTTTGAAAAGTTCATCTCCCTTTCGCTACGCCACCTTTCGCGCGGGCATTATTTACCAACTTAAGGCGCGGATATAGCCTTTATATTGGCTATAAACTGGAAGGCTTACACTTTGTAAGGCTTGCCAAATATGTCTGCGGGCTTCTTCATATCTGTTTATGTGTAGTAATAAATTGGCTTATTTATCGTTGCGAAAACAACTGCTGTCTTTCACTGTCGGATTTAATGCTCTCGTGCTGCATGCGATTGTGCTAAAAATATTTACATTCTTGGTAAGAAATAGTTAAACAATAATTGTTTTTATTAAACAGAAAAAAAAAACGATTTTTTTCGTCGGCACACATGTTTACAACCGATACAAAAAAGTTAAATTAAAAATTTAAAAACCCCGACCTTTAAAAAGTCAAAAAGATTTTCCGTTTGCTTAGTTAAAGGAGTCGGGGGACCGCTACGTCGATTATTTATAACTACGAAATTATTTTTGACCTTTAAGGGTCGGGGTTTTTAAATTTTATTTCAAGCTTTTTAAAAAAAAAGATAATTATATTTTTGATTACAAATTTTTTTTTTATTTTTTTTTTATGGAAACTGACACGGTTGGCTACATCACCTACAACGTCCGTGATGTCAGCCCATAACACCGGGTGAACTAGGTGCCATGTCAGTGATTCCCCCTTTGATCGTGCCGGCTACACTGAACTGTTCGGAAAACACAAGCTATTTACATATAGACCGACAGGTTTAATTACTTGATTAATTGATTACAAACATAGCTAACAACCATCCCGATTAAATCAGATTTCTAATAAAAAAGCCGCATCCAAATCGGTCCATCCATTTGGGAGCTACGTTGCAGACAGTCACACACACATACACACACACGTGTTAAACTTATAACTCCCCTCTTTTTTTCGTCGAGCGTTAATAAAAAGAAATAAATAATTTACTAAAACTATAAACAAACACATTTATGGTTTAAAACATAAAATATACAGCCCTCGGACAGACAGACGCAAAGACAGACAGACGGTGTATGCTTAGTAATAGGCTTCCGTATGGGACGAAACTCTGGAAAGAGACTTAACAAATGTTTTTTTTTTCATAATGTTTTGGCCTCCAGAATGACCTATTTTTACCCGACTACGGCGAAGCCAAAAAAGGAAGGGTTATGAGTTTGGCGTGTATGTATGTATGTATGTATGTATGTATGTATGTATGTATGTATGTGACTATCTATATTCCACTCTACAGCCTAAAGTACTGGACCGATTTGAATAATTCTTGTGCTATTGGATTCGTCTTATTCACGGGAGTGTCATAGGCTATATAACAATTTTCAAAATTCAAAATGGCGGACGCACGGCGTCAAAATGTCAAATTAGTTTTTCAAAATATATTGAGTGGGGTATCAAATTAAAGATAATTAAATTACGATTCCGAAAATATATACTTTGCTATCTATTAAACCTATGTGTACAGAGAAATAGAGCAAAATGTGTAGCGAATGTATGTATGAATCGCGATTATTCGCGATGAACCGTGGTCGCCCGCGCCCCGCGCCGCGCGCCCCCACCCACGCGCGACGACGACGCGAAGAAGCGACATGGTATTGTTGGTAATATACCTACATACTTACTCACTGATCTACCGCAAATTTTATATAGATATATAATATTATTATTAGATACAGTACCACCACGGTACTATGCTAAAATAAATTGGTATTAAATGTCCATGTAGGTACCTAGTGTAAGCATAATATGTAGTGTAGGTGTACCGTGTGGGGTCGGTACTTAAAAAGAATAGCCCCACTGCATCTCTCCCCGTCGCATGTCGTAAAAGTCGACTAAGGGATCGTCAGCCTCGGCAGCTTAATGGTGCGGTCAGTTATTGGATGGATGACCGCCCGACTGTTGGAGGCTGACCGTGGTTCGGATACCACGTTAAACTGTAGGTCCCTTCCCTTCTTACCTTACTAGGTGGTAGGGTTTATCCCGGCCGGGTTGGTACCACCGCACTGAGCGAAACGTCGGTCGAAACGGCTATGTAAATAGTTCGTGTTTTCCGTCCAGTTCAGTGTAGCCGGCGCGAAATGAAGGGAAGCACTGACATGGCACCTAGTTCACCCGGTGTTATGGGCTGACATCACGGATGTTGTAGGTGATGTAGCCAACCGTGTCAAGTTTCCATAAAAAAAAAAGGTAGGTACATTAATTCAATATTTTCGGATGCAAGTTACCCTTCAGCTAAGCGGGATATTGTGGAAGAGAAGAACCGCCGATTGCGAAAAAGTATTCCCAATTTTCTGGGTGCAGTTTTAGCCCTAGACTCGATTAGTTGCCGGAACCCTACGTCTTTGGAAATGGCGGTGCCCAGGAGGTTCAGGTGCTTCCAGACAGGTATGACGCTGACTTAGAAACTGGCTTGGAAATCAAAAGGACCTTCAAATCGACCTTCGCAGATAATGCGCAGCACTGAGCCTTGCTAACGTTGAAGGCGTGGACGTAGCATTCAGGGGGCAACATATCATTGTTATACATACGAGAGTACGGAACACGGGTTCTACACCAGTTACCCTTCAACTAGGCGGGATGTGGATGAGAAGAGGCGAAGACTTGTGTCTGAACTTGAGCAAACACTCGGCTCTATTTCCGAATGGGCCGTAGCAAGTTGTTCAAGTTAAATACCTCCAAGATACAAGTTTGCGCGTTCAGTGCGAAGAGAGCGGCGTTCACACCAGCTCCTTCCTACCAAGGCACGTCACTTAAATTTTGCGACCACCTCGGGGTCCTCCGAGTCGAATTTTCGCACGATCTAAACTTCCGGCGTGACATCGAGGGCAAGGCCGTATAAATCGCAGATTCGGTACTGCTCGCACCGCACCTATGGGATGGCTCAGTCAAATACCAGCTGGCGCCTCTGGACTCGATCCAGCGTCGAGCCGTGCGAATAGTAGGTGACTCCCAAATGTCCCGCGATCTAAAACCACTGCAACTCCGTAGGAATACATAGCTAAAACAGAGACTGTTGAAATACAAACAGAGAGAAATATTTTCCCCCAAGTACAGTCTCGGGTCCTTCAACCTGGGAACCTGTCAGGCCGGCATGGCATTCGCAGCCTCCGCATGCTACCGAATGTCCATGGGCATCGCTAGACACCTTATGGGTGGCTCGGCGCCACATGTCGCGCTTACTATAAAAATAATATCAGTGAAGCAGGTAAGCCACTAAGGCGAGGCCAAAGCTATAGCTTTGGCCTCGCCTTAGTGGCTTACCTGCTTCGAGTGAGTACATTATTCAACTATGTACAACCTGAAACCTCCCTCGGTCTTCGGCCTTGAACTGATTGGTTTACTTACTTCCCGAATCCGCTTCACCCCAGCCAGATATATTTACTTACATAGACAAAGAAAATCGTGTACTTACACAGCTCAGTCTTCGGTCTTGCTCTGACTGACTTTTCATTTTACTTCAAGACTATACATCGTTCAACTATACATAATTTGTATATATATGTAGGTACTCACTCATGCGCTATTGCAGAAAACTTTAGTTTCAAACGAGGTTTCAAATAGAGATCACGACAAATAAACGGACGGATAGTATCAAGGCGGTACTTATATAAAAGAATAGCCCCACTGTATCTCTCCCCGTGTATGTCGTAAAAGGCGACTAAGGGATATGACTTCCTTCTTATAATACTAGGTGGTAGGGTTTAACCCGCCCGTGTTGGTACCACCGCACCGCACTGAATGAAAGGTCGGTAGAAACGGCTATGTATTTAGTGTAGCCGGTACGACCGAAGGGAAGCACTGACGTGGCACCAAGTTCACCCGGTGTTATGTTATGGGCTGACATCACGGATGTTGTAGCCTGTAGGTGATGTGTCAGATTCCATAAAAAAAATCAATATACGAGTTACATACAACATTTAAAGTATGCAAACAGTTTTTAAAAAAGCCTAAAATAAAAAAATAAGTTATAAAAAACTAAAACCCGACTACGTAAAAGCTAATTATGAAAATCGTTTAAATAAAAAAAAAATTGTTATAAAAAACTAAAACCCGTCTACGAAAAAGCAAATTATGAAAATAGTTTAACTAAAAATAACAAAATAATGTTTTTCATATAATTTATCAGATACAGCATTTCTCTTTTTATATTGATTTTACCTTAGCACTAACTCTATAAATTTTGATAAATTTATTATTTTTAACGTTCTAAATATAGAGCCGTGGTCGGGCGTTCTTCGTTCAACAAGACAAGTGAGACCGTCGTTGTGCATTATAGCCGTTGACGTTCGGTATGTACCTATGTATCTACTTATAATAATTTTAGATTGGCTCTGACTGATCTTACAAAAAGATGCCAGTATGACACAATGGCGATGGCCGTCCTAAGTTCCGCGCTCTAATAATGCACGACGAGGGCCTCACTTGTCTTGTTGAACGAAGAACGCCCGACCACGGCTCTATATTTAGAACGTTAAAAATAATAAATTTATCAAAATTTATAGAGTTAGTGCTAAGGTAAAATCAATATAAAAAGAGAAATGCTGTATCTGATAAATTATATGAAAAACATTATTTTGTTATTTTTAGTTAAACTATTTTCATAATTTGCTTTTTCGTAGACGGGTTTTAGTTTTTTATAACAATTTTTTTTTTATTTAAACGATTTTCATAATTAGCTTTTACGTAGTCGGGTTTTAGTTTTTTATAACTTATTTTTTTTTAGTTTGAACTTATACATTGGATAACCCACATTTTCATTACCGGAAATCCTGGGCGCAGTGCCGCCGTTTGATTGCCTAAAGTGTTGCCAAATAAACGTACTACGTATGTAAGTTTCCGCGCACCTTTCAACACTAGTACTGCGTCCATCGCTACAGAAAAGCGGGATGTAACGATCTAACTAAATTATTGCGAAAATTTTAAAATTAATCTATTCGTACTGTTTGAGGCCGGTATTTAAAAAGAATAGCCCCACTGCGTCTCTTCCCGTGCATGTCGTAAAAGGCGACTAAGGGATAAGGACGAGATGCCTTGCCAAAGGGCGACAGGCTAGCCACCTCTCACCTTGGCGCGGTCCTTCCACCGAGTCGTGCAGCAGGTGGGTCTTCGTGCTTTACTTGCTGCTTGATCGATTGAATCTTGTTCGAATACTTTGCGAAACGTGGTGGTCGGTGTTGTGCTGTAATTGACCAGAGTTCTTGCAGCACAGCACCGATTAATCTGCTTACCCCGATTGCCGGGATTCAGCGTGTGTGATATGTATGTATGTATTCATTCATTCATTTGTGTTCATTCACGCAGATTAGGCGTAGCCTTTTACTGCTTACTCTCTCATTCGTCATCAATTGCTCTCTCTCAATTGTACGTCTCTTTTTTACTTTGCTGGCTTTGACCATTAGTGATTTATGTTACCCTAATGGTAAAAGTCTGTATGTATGTATGACTTGTAATTCAGCTGATCGCTGGAGGCTGTGCTACACGCGGCGTGCGAGCGCGCTCGACGCGTGGGTACACTACACCGCCCCGCGCGCCGCTCCGCACCGACAAAACTCGAATAAAATTGAGATCCTCATTTGGCCCGAGCTTCCAGTAAAAATACATTCTAGCGGCAAAAACATCCACTCGCTCAATAAACAATCAGCGAAGGTTCGGCGCCAAACTCTCGGCGGGGCCGCCGCGTTAGCCTGCCGCCTCCCGCCCCGGCCGCGGCCCCTCCGCACCCTCGGGCCGTCGCTTTATTAAACCGTTTCAATTCGAAAATAATATCCTGAAAAAATGGATCTCCCGGGAGCAGCGCGGAGAGCTCACTACGGTTACATGGAAAATATGCTTGCCGCGATATCGGTGTCAAGCTATTCACGAGCGATGCAGCTTCGCTAGATGTGCAAGTATGTATATATTCTTTATTGAACACCAATTTATAAAAATTAGGTACAACAGGCGAGCTTAATGCCGCGAGGCATTCTATTCTAACTAACCTTTGGGATGTGGGAGAAGTACATGCAGGCGAACAAGAATAGTTTGTGGCAATGTGTTAAGACTGTAAAGAAATATGTATTATAAACTACATACGAATACTACATAAATACTTTAATAAACATATATATGTATATAATAAACTTACATATTATGTACATCGATCGGTGGTACCGTTGTGCGACACAACCAACTGAATGACAAGAGAGTAAGAGAAGGGGAGTAAAGATATGTATCTAATATTATACATTGCATTTACTTCGGTAACGAGAGGAGAAGTTTGTTTAAATTAATCTTAAATACATTCATAGATGTAGAGGAGCGTAAATGCACGGGCAGATTATTCCAGAGGCGAGCTGTTTGTACTGTGAAAGAGTCCGTGTAGAAAGAGCTTGAGTGAGCCGGTATTGCCAAGAGTAAGTTGTCAGCAGATCTTAAAGCCAGACCGTGAGAAGAAAGAAATTCAAACCGTTCACTCAAATATTTGGGAGCAGCAGGATCATTAAGTGTGCCACGTACCACGTGTACCAGTGCTGGTTTGGTGGGAGTTGACCCATTTTACAAGCTTTTATTTTGTTTCACATGTCCCGGTGTTTGTGGATAATTAAATCTTACAAGTTAATTTGACCCACTTCCCGGTTAAAAATAAATGTACCTATTCCTATTAGAAACAAGCCAATGTCTCAATTTTTTACAGTTTTTAAATAAAAGCGTGTTACATTTGACAGCAGGAGAGAAAACGAGGGTGTAACATTATTAATCGGAATAAAATTATTATTAACTTATTAACAAATTTTTATATCAACATAAAAGATTGTTTTTAAATAAGTTTTTACGTTTATTTTAGAAATTAGAAAACTATTACAGGCATTGTTATAAAATAACATATATTCTTCGTATAAACTTCGTAGGGATGCCGCCGCCCTAAGTGTGCTCTATCGATTATTCAATGGGGAGTGCTCGGAGGAGCTGTTTGACGCGATCCCGTTTTGCCCTTTCCACCTCCGCACAACGTGAACTGGGCAGAGATTACATCCATACATGCTGGACTTACAGTGGATGCGTAGCAATCGCTTCTGCAGATCTTTCCTCCACAGAATTGGTAAAATTCTGGAACTTTCTCCCTGCCCACGTATCATTTCCCCCTGAGTACAGTCTCGGGTCCTTCAAAAAGTACTTAGGCACCATATGGGTGGCTCAGCGCCATATGACGACATGCGACATGTGGCGTCGAGCCACCTATAAGGTGTCTAACGACGCCCATGGACATTCGGTGATATATTTCGATGTCTAAACCTGAATTCTATGCACATGTCAGTCAGCCTCGGTAGCTCAGTGGTGCGGTCGGTCGACTGTTTTAAGCAACCCTGGGCGCGGTCAGTACTTGGATGGGTGACCGCTAGACCGTTGGAGGCTGAACGTGGTTCGAATTACACGTTAAACTGTAGGTCCCTTCCCTTTACCTTACTAGGTGGTAGGGTTTATCTCGGCCGGGTTGATACCACCGCACCGAACGAAACGTCAGTCGAAACGGCTGTGTAAAATATGAAGGGAAACATTGACATGGCACCTATTTCACCCGGTGTTATGGACATCACGGGTGTTGCAGGAGATGTAGTCAATCGTGTTAGTTTCCATAAAAAAAAAAAACATTCTGATAAAAACAGGTAATCTGATACTACCAGGATCCGAAATCACCAAGCTTCGCACGGCCAACGTTAAGGAAAAAGTTGCCAAGACTTAGTAATTTATCTCACTATGATTACGTCTGTCTAGCCTACGTCTATCAGGAATGAAACATAAGCGATAGCGGATCACCCCGGCTGAGAGATTGCGCTCCTTATTTTTGATAGAGCAACTTTGTCGGCTAATTCGCGTCGTCGTCGTCGGGTCCTCGCAAGGCCGACATGACGACACGCCGACAAGGAGGCCGACACGGAGCGCCGACACGTAGCGCCGACAGACGGGGGCAAGTTGCGCCGATGACTGATTGCTTGTCAAAGTTGCCGATTAACTCGGGAACTCGTTCGGCGCTGCCGGGGCGTGTGTGAACGTAAGTACTTGTACTAGGCTATTTGAATAGCTCGCAGCCTGGTGGGAGAGGCAGAGAGGTTTTGTTTTTTATGGAAACTGACACGGTTGGCTACTTCAACTACAACATCCGTGATGTCAGCCCATAACACCGGGTGAACTAGGTCCTATATCCAACGAGCCCAAATATGGTGGATTTATCATGTGTAGTTTAGGATTTCCTATGGCTTCCTTCCGGCTCCATCATCAGGACCCTGGAAATAACATATGACTATAGTACTTGCGAAGGCAAATCCAACGAGCCCAAACACGATGGGCTTATCATGTGTAGTTTAGGAGTTCCTTTGGCTTCCTTCCGGCTCCATCATTTTCGAATAGTTCAATCATTATTCTTCGTTTTCAAAATATCGAGCGCCAAAATAAAAAAATCGGATTTTTTTTTTCAATTATTTCGGCCATAACTTTTTTCGTTTTTTACTTTCTCGAATAATTCTTTTGCACCGCTCTCACGAATACGCGTCTTTTGAGCCTTTCTTGAATATCATATCTTCACAACTCTCCGAGATATAAGGGGATCGCACTTTTTCGTGAAATCGGGGCCTATACTGGAACGAACCAAAATAAATTTTCAATGTCAAAAGGCTTTGTTATTAGGGACTTATCTCGACCCCTGATAAAACTAGGTCGATTTCAGCTCTCTCGTAAATATCTCTATTAGCAGGAGTTGCTACAACTATGGGTTTCGACGGCAACGGTCCGCCACCTCATTACGATTCAACGCACGTCTCTTTCGTTATCAATGCCGCGGGCGGAGTAATATTGTCGTTCTTTTGTTTGTGTTGGACCAACTCGCTTCTCACGTCGCGGTTCTCCCTACACACTTCTACAGCGGCGAAGTTGGGGCGGCTACAGTAGCGTAGTGAGCGAGTAAAAAGAGGGGCCGCTGAACAGGCTGCAGATTTTTAGGGGTCAAATTTGAGCCCACAAGAACCCAACGTCTTCCCTTAATTTTGTTTATATGTATTGATTGTATGGTTGCCGAAATGGGTGACTGTGCTCGAGGTCGAAGCCTCAGGCACAGCAAATTTCACCCCCGAGGAGGTGCCAGTCCGGCTTGAAGGCGGACTAATGTCTACTGTCTATGTGTAACTGTCTATGTCGCACAAATGACCGCCATTTGATATTTTTAGACTTTTTGTAAATTCTTTTGTTTCAGAACTATATGATTATCCATAGGACCACAAAATATTGGCCAATAGAATGAGACATGAGACGCTTGAACGTGTGGCTCTCCGGACGTGTGTTCAGATCTATAGGTACAACACAACATGTGTTAAACAAAATTTAATAGCAGAATTTAAAAAAATTAATGCTCCGTGCAAACAGACGAAAGTGTGGTCTAATCGTCCTCCAGTTACGTATATAGTTTAGCCTGAGCGCCTAGAAAAGAAGAAAAGTAAAGATTTATTATGAGGGGGGTTGAGTGAGATTAAATTCTTACCCTATAAAAAAAGTCTTCAACTACGCCGTTGGCCCTAAATCAGAGACTTGGCTCGAAAATGCTCACGTCGGTCGCGTTCGGGCGAGCTCAGTCAGCCAAGATGACAGATAGTTGGTGTTGATCCTGCCCGAGAAGCCTTAATTACTGGCCGGGCTGCGTTGGTTTAGATGCGAAAAGTTTTCAGGCTTTGGAAAAGGCCAGGCTCTCTTGAATAATGAAATCTGGGCGCTGCTGTAAGGAGTAAGTTATTCTGTATAACTTACTCCTCACAATTCACCTTAACTTATTCCTCAGTCGATTTACATACATACATACATAACACACACTGTATCCTGGCAATCGGGGTAAGCAGAGTAATCGATGTTGTGCCGCAAGTACTCTTGTAAATTACAGCACAACACCAACCACTACGTTTAGCAATGTACGAGTATTAGGACAAGATAACTGTCAAGCAGGAAGTAAGGCACGAAGATCCACCTGCTGCATCACTCGATGGACCGTGCCAAGGTGAGAGGTGGCTAACCTGTCGCCGATTAGCGCGGCACCTTGTCCTTATCGATTAGTCGCCTTCTACGACATGAATGGGGAGAGATGTATGTATGTATATATTCTTTATTGAACACCAATTTATAAAATTAGGTACAACAGGCGAGCTTAATGCCGCGAGGCATTCTATTCTAACTAACCTTTGGGATGTGGGAGAAGTACACGCAGGCGAACAAGAATAGTTTGTGGCAATGTGTTAGACTGTAAAGAAATATGTATGATAAACTACATATGAATACTACATAAATACTTTAATAAGCATATATAATGTATACGTGGGGCACACTAAAAGTTTCCGGAATTAATAAGAATAAAATACTATTAAAGGTCAAAAATGAATTTATTGTTTCTCAAAATATTCCCCCTTTGCGTAAATGCACTTTTTCATACGATTAAACCAATTTTGAAAACTTTTGTGCCACTCCTCCGTGGTCACCTCAGAAACGTGTTTTTCATATTCTTCGACAGCCTCTTCTGGTGATGAAAATCGTTGACCGCGTAATTGGTTCTTAATTTTTGAGAACAGAAAAAAGTCACAAGGTGCCGTCACCTGTTACTATGTCCCACACCAAATTTGAGGCGCCTTTGTTGAATCTGGTAAGCATGGCATTGCACCAAGTGACGCGGTGCGTTTTTTTAACCTCGGTCAAATTGTGTGGGATCCACCGCGAGCACAGCTTTCTCACACCCAAATGTTTGTGTAGGATTGATTGTATTTGACTCATGCCTATGTCTAAGGATGCCCGAATCTCATGGTAGGTCACATGCCTGTCTGTTTCGATCATACGGCGCACAGCATCGATGTTTTTGTTGTTCACAGCGGTGGACGGGCGACCATCGCGAGATTCCTCACTGAGATTGACACGACCGCGCTTGAATTCTGCAAACCAGCAATAAATAGTCGTCTTGCATGGTGCTTCATCGCCAAAAGCAGATTGAAGCCGAGCGAGGCTCTGATGAGCTGTCAAATTACACTTAAAATCGTAGAAAATCATACTACGAAAATTTTCCCGGGTTAAATCCATGTTAATGTAGACACGCAATTTTTAAAATGGCGCCACAATGTAAAAACAATTGACAGTCAGATGAAACAAACTGCATTCTACAGCCAAAGAGTTCCATTTTCAAATGTTGTAATTACTTTTTAAATATTGTGTATGTAAGTGGCCAATTCCGGAAACTTTTAGTGTGCCCTATGTATAATAAACTTACATATTATGTACATTAATCGGTGGTACCGTTGTGCAACACAATCAACTGAATGACAAGAGAGTAAGAGAAGGGGAGTAAACATATGTATGTAATATAAAATTGCTTTCTCTAATTCTTATAAAAACCGGCCAAGTGCGAGTCGAACTCGCGCACCGAGGGTTCCGTATCGCCATGTCATGGCTAGCGCCACTCACGCCATCTGTGTTATGAAATGCTTCACATTAGTTAAATGTCACGATTAGTTAAAATGCTTCATAATCTATTCGGTAGAATTTACACTTTTTGGTTTCTTCTATGGGAACCCCCGTGAATTTTTTAATTTTTCTTATTTTACTATTTGTTGTTATATCGGCAATAATAACACATATTCTGTGAAACAAGGAGCTACCTCTTATGGTTCAAGAGATACAGCTCTCTTACAGATAGACAGACAGATAGACAGACTGCGTAGGCTTAGTAATAGGGTACCGTACCGGATACGGAACCCTAATAAAAAGCGAAAATCACGATTGAACGATCGATTGCTCAACAATGGCGTAGTACCCGTAACCAACGAGCATGTATGAAGAACATTATGAGAGTGGAACGAGCACGGTCAGTACTTGAATGGATTTCACGTTAAACTGTAGGTCCCTTCCGTTCTTACTTTACTGGGTGGTATGGTTTATCCCGCCCGGGTTGATACCACTGCACTGAATGAAACGTCGGTCGAAACGGCTATGTATATAGTTCGTGTTTTCCGTCCAGTTCAGTGTAGCCGACATGAAATGAACGGAAGCACTGACATGGCATCAGGTTTACCCGGTGTTAGGGGCTGAC
Source organism: Nematopogon swammerdamellus (assembly GCA_946902875.1). NCBI lineage: Eukaryota > Metazoa > Arthropoda > Insecta > Lepidoptera > Adelidae > Nematopogon > Nematopogon swammerdamellus. The sequence continues at coordinate 19,546,555 of OX336351.1, forward strand.
ATCACGGATGGTGTATGTGATGTAGCCAACCGTGTCAGTTTCCTTAAAACAAAAAACAAAAAAGAGGCGGCAAAGGTGTGTTATGATCGTGGCACGTGGAGATCCGTTGTCTCTGCCTACCCCACCGGGAAACAGGCGTGACGCCATGTATGTATGTAATTTAATGCTATTACCATACACATACCTGTACGTACAAATAGGTAAGTACATAATATTTAAAAGCGCGCCGCAGCTTTTGGCACGGAAAAACATTTAAACTTGGCCGTTTTTTACCCGACTACTCACCGATGAATTTTCCGAATGCAGTAAATTCTCCCGCATTGAATCCGGTGCACTAAGTTTCGGAGTTTTGCGAGACCAGACAAATGGATCTGCTGTATTATATTATGTAGAGACAGGAGATAAGATACGCCTGGATTCACGTCATTGGCGGATACAGGAATTTGACTTCAATAAAAACAATTAAAAGGGGGGGGGGGGATGCACCAAAGTGACTTTTAAATTTTACTTGCAGTTTTTACGTTTCTTTTATTTTGATTGTAAAAGAAATCAGATTTTTGCTTTACCTTACTGTTAGAACTTTGGCATGGGTGAAGCGGCAGACAAAACTGGTAACATTCGATACGTCGAAACTAAAATATCATGGATAATTCTTTTTTTGGAACGACCAAAGATTAAGAAGCGGCTATCTTTTAGAGACGCCTCAATCAGGTCGATAGCAATTTACGGTGGGAAAATGTCAGCACCTAACAATGCATGCAATGTATAAAAGTCGTTTGCGCCATCTGTTAAATAGTGTGACTATTTTTAAATTTTTCTTATTTTTCTTATTTGTTGTTTCACCGCCATAGTAACGCATATTCTGTGAAAGTTTCAACGAGCTACCTATTACGGTTCAAGAGATACAGCCCTCGGACGGACGGACGGACGACGGAGTCTTAGTAATAGGCTTCCGTCTGGGATACGGAAACCTAAAAAGATATAAACTGAATAGGTGTTGTCTCGAAGACGTTTCAAAGAAAGACGTGGGGGGGCGGGGGGGGGGGGGGAGTGGTATGGTGCCGCCCCCTCCGCGAACCTTCTAGATCCGCCCCTGATCCCTACCGCTCCCTGAGAGTTATTAGCCCCCAGGCAGACATTGTGCAGATGAAGTGTTCTGTCCATTTAAAAATATGTTCCGATCCTTGTTGCGAAAATGTGTTTTTTTTTTTCGTCCAGTTCAATGAGCCGGACGAGACAAACGCCCCGTGCGTCGGCAGTGTGGCACCTTAAAGGGTAATGGTGCTTTCGGATAAATTAAAAGGTGTATAGAGGAACATGTGTTCTTTTTCAATAAATAATAGAAGCACTAAAAAGTGATATGTATATTTTCTTATAATATAAAAATATAATAAATTCATTCTTTTATATGTATAGTTTAATGAAATCACTCTGTATACTTCTAAAACCATATTGCAATAAAGACTAAATTTTTATTCATTTATTTATTTATTTATTTATTATAGAATCAACATCTTCACAGTTTCGAACAATTAAGTAGTATAAACTTCTATGGTAGACTATGACAGATTCAGACATTTGAATTGCATTGAAAGAAAGAGAAATAATTATAATGCTGGATAAATTATAAGTAAAGAAGCAGTAAACAATGAGTAGATATATTGTCCGTCTGTCCAATCTGATATATTGTAAACAATGAGTAGATATATTGTCCGTACATAAGGGGTCAGGCTTAAAATCAGTGTCTTCCCGGTTATGGGAAGACGTAAACTGTGCCTGATACCCATTCACTAAACATAAGTTAGTCTTTAAGCTGTATAATTTATTTTTATTTTATTTTATTACCTTATTTTATTTTTTACATTTATACCTTTTTTTTGTTAAAATAAATGTTTTTTGAATAAAATATTTTTGAATTTTGAATTTGAATTTGAATTTTGAATATTATAGATTAAGCGAGTCCACAATTCGTTTCATGTAGGTAAAAACGCAACGCATTTATATATTTATATTTATGTTAAACTATTTAAAGCTAGAGTTCGCTCTTCACAGCACTGCCACCATAAGTAGATATAGTATAAGAATGGTTATATTTAATAGGTAGAATAATTTATATAAATTTATAGCTAAATATAAAAAATAAGTGAGAGATATTGACGAATAAGATACTAAATTTGTATATGTCTAATCTATCTCGGTCGAGACATTTGGTACGTGGTCGGAGGAGGCCAAGGCCTTCGTCCTTGAGGTGGGTTCCAGGATGGTGACCGCTACTGGAAACCCGTGTTGCCTCTCGTATCTCCGGCAACGAGTTAGTCTGGGGATACAGAGGGGCAACGCGGCCGCCATCCTGGGAACCATCCCGGGGACGACGCCCCTTGAGGAAATATATAATTTATAAGTTAGTTTTTAGTTTTTAGTGGTTTTTAGTTATAGTTTTTTTTTTTAATTAGTTATATTTGTCTATTTAATTTGATAGGTAGTTATAGTTTGTGTATTGTGTATATTTTCCTGTTCATGTATAAATATAATCTATCTATAAAGTGTTTAGTGTTGTTTTAATTTGGCTACTTAGATGGAAGATGTCCACATCTCAAAAATAAGTTGTTAAATAAAATGATGTTTGGAGAAGACACGGTGCAGGCATTGAGAGTAAGAAATAGTATACATATGAAATATCTACTGCTTGCTTACATTATTCAGATGAAAACCTGGACCGTTTCCAATGCACTTTTCTGGAATGGAATGCTTTGAGAATTTTAAAACACGTTTTATTGAAGTAAGTTCAACAGCTAGTTATGGCACCGTGAAGTCTTGAGGTTTGGAACCCTTTTTTTTTTGGAAGTCGACACGGTTGGCTACATCACCTGCAGCATTCGTTATGTCAGCCCATAATACCGGGTGAACTAGGTGCCATGTCAGTGCTTCCCTTCATTTCATGTCGGCTACACTGAACTGGACGGAAAACACGAACTATTTACATAGCCCTTTCGACGAACGTTTCATTCAGTGCGGTGGTCCGTGGTAGCAACCCGGGCGGGATAAACCCTACCACCTAGCAAGGTAAGAAGGGAAGGGACCTGCAGTTTTTCGCGGAATCCAAACCACGCACGGTCAGCCTCCAACGGTCGAGCGGTCACCCATCCAAGTACTGACCGCGCTCAGGGTTGCTTAACAACAGTCGACCAACCGCACCACTGAGCTACCGAGGGGCTGACCGCTGTTCTGTGGGTAGTACCCAGTAATTTACCTATTCGATAAATACACCAAGAAGTTTTATTGGAAAATTCAAAGTTGGAAAATTATCCCAAACGATGACAAACAAAAACAACATTTAGCAAAATGCTTTTTCCTCAATACAGCGACCCCCGCCCCGCCCCGCCCCGCCCCGCGGTAACAATACAACTATAACTCGGTTGGCGAACTGTTTCAGTTGAAAGCCCCAGCGGAAAAGTTCAAACATTGTTTTCGTTTCGCTTTGAAATACCAACATAACGACTGCGTTCATGCGAAATGAGATTATCCGAAATGTAGGTTAGTAATTTCATAATAATTATAAATTGTGGGGCCGGTACTGTCAAAGAATAGCCCCATCTGCATCTCTCCCCGTGTATGTCGTAAAAGTGAACTGAAAAAAGGCGACTGTGGGATATGACTCCCTTCTTATATTACTAGGTGGTAGGGTTTAACCCGCCCGGGTTGGTGCACCGCACTGAATAAAAGGTCGCTCGAAACGGCTATGTAAATAGTTTGTGTTTTCCGTCCAGTTCAGTGTAGCCGGCACGACCGAAGGGAAGCACTGACGTGGCACCTAGTTCACCCGGTGTTATGGGCTGACATCACGGATTTTGTAGGTGATCTAGCCAACCGTGTCAGTTTTAGATTTAGTCCACCTGGCTCACTTTATACATTCAAAAACTGCCATTATGGGCCAAAGCCATTTAAAGACAAGACAGACGGACAGACGGCTTAGTAATACTAATAAGCTTCCGTAAGGGTATGAAAACTTAAAAAAAATATATTGAACTCATCTTTACTCCACTATTTTTTTTATGGAAACTGACACGGTTGGCTACATCACCTACAACATCCGTGATGTCAGCCCATAACACCGAGTGAACTAGGTGCCATGTCAGTGCTTCCCTTCATTTCATGCCGGCTACACTGAACTGGACGGAAAAAACGAACTATTTACATAGCCGTTTCGACCAAGGACGTTTCATTCAGTGCGGTGGTATCATCCCGGGCGGGTTGAACCCTACCACGTAGTAAGGTAAGAAGGGAAGGGACCTACAGTTTTACTTGGAATCCGAACCACGGTCAGCCTCCAACGGTCGAGCGGTCACCCATCCATATACTGACCGGCACAGCGTTGCTTAACCATCAATAGCGACAGTCCACTGTCTGCACCACTGAGCTATCGAGACTGACAAGTATTGACTCAATTGTATTAACATTATTTTCGTCTATTCTTCCCAGCTAACGGGACTAATCAATCAATCATTAATCAATCAATACTAATAATAAATCTGTAAGGGATGGTCATGGAGTAAGTTACTTTGTTTTATGAGATACTGCGTTTGTAGACTCTATGTATGATACTAAAACTAAATTAACGATTTTTAGAAATTTTTCTGTGTGTATGTATGTTCCTCCATAACTCCTAAACTGATCATCCGAATTTTATGAAACTTAGTACAACACACATTTAACTTTACACGACACAGGATAGGCTAAATGAAATTCAGTTCCGGTTACATTAATATGTGGCTCTCATGCAAACCGAAATGTTCCGCGCGCCGAAATAAAGGTACGGTAGCTTTTGAAATACAAATTTCACGCGAGCGAAGCCGCGGGCAAAAGCTAGTATATAAATATAACCAGCCTCTTGCTATCCGCTCTCATCGCATCACTTATCTTCAGCTAAACTCGTCCCCGCATCAACACATTCAGACCAAACTTTCAGTCTAGTTTGAGCCTTAGAATAGATAGTCTCACCTGCATGGAGCGGCTTCAATTAGGTTTCGCGCACTGATTCAGTGGACAGGACACGACACGACAATTTTTATGCAATATTTTTTTTTTAATTTTTTTTTTATGGAAACTTTCAATGTTGCCTACATCACCTACAACATCCGTGATGTCAGCCCATAACACTGGGTGAAGTAGGTGCCATGCAGTGCTTCCCTTCATTTCATGTCGGCTACACTGAACTGGACGGAAAACACGAACTATTTACATAGCCGTCTCGACCGACGTTTCGCTCAGTGCGGTGGTACCGACCCGGCCGGGATAAACCCTACCACCAAGGTTAGAAGGGAAGGGACTACGTTTAACGTGGAATTCGAACCACGGTCAGCCTCTAACGGTCGAGCGGCCACCCATCCAGGAACTGACCGCGCTCAAAATTGCTTAACAGTCGACCGACCGCACCACTGAGCTACCGAGGCTAACCACTAATATCATATCTGATATTAGTGGTTGAGTGAGAAGGGCCAGAGCAAATGCTCAGACAAGCCAATGTAGTCTCCGAGATGGTGTCATATCGGAGATTTTAACTTTGAATTGATGGCTATGCTTCCCCTATTCCTTGCCATCCGACCAGCAGCACTCGCCGCAGAGAAACTGAGCACCCTTTTGTTGTTGACATTGGGCTTTTGAGAACCCATCGGTTCTCAAAATCGTTTCTTTGTCGCACCGCTAGGGTGTGGAACTGTCTCCCTGCGAGCGTGTTTCCCTAATTCTTTAACCAGGGTATCTTTCAAACGTCGCGACGTTTGAAAGATACCCAGGTTAAAGAAGCGTCGTATCAACGGGATAGATAGCCTAGCAACCGTCCGTAAATCTGCTGGCATGGCGCCACTGTGAGCGTGCTTTCGCGAGGAGAGGTGTTTTTAATGTGAGACTGTAGTATTGGTCCCTCTTCACAGCCACCTATGTTGCTTTACTTAAAATAAAATACTGGACTGAAGGAGAACACAGCCGTGGTTGCTATGCGGCCATCGTACTTTTAGTAGGGCTGTATCAACATATTTTAAGGAAGAAGTTATTATTTTCAGTTTCATATTTTAATAATTTTCTTTCTTTATTCTAACCTCATTTATTATTTATATATTTTTTTTAACTTTCTTACTTAACGTTACTTCATTTGCCCTTCCTACATAAATACTTCCTCATAAAATTGAGAAACTGCTCTATTTTTGAAGGCGATTAAAAAAGATGGTGAATTTAATGAAATTTCTGCTTTCGTCGTACGCTATCCTCACAAGTCCATGGATCCACCCTTCCGTAGTTCAAGGCACCGGGCCAAGACCCCAAGCCTGTGTCGGCGGGTCAGCCTTCAGCCTGTCGCTGATATAACAAATATATTACATCGATTTACGCTGTCAGTTTGCCGCAACTCGTCCCGCCGCGCCGCGCGGCCTTCGGCCTCGCTCTATTCCGCGAGCAATTTAGATGTTAAGATTATTTAATGAGCCGTTACACGTGTCCGCTTAGGGTCCAATGCACCTTTGGACTAATGGCCGAGTCGGAGGGGTCAAAGCACATGCCCCGATCACCCAATATCACCTCCATGGGCGTAGTTAGACACCTTAGGGTGGGACAGCGCCATATATCGCGCTTTTAATAAAAAATAAATAAAAAAACCGGCCAAGTGCGAGTCGAACTCGGGCACCGAGGGTTCCGTATCGCCATGTGTGTTTATGAAATGCTTCATATTAGTTAAAATTCATTATTAGTTAAAATGCTTCATAGTCTTTTCGGTAGATGGCGCGCGCGCGCATACACTTTTTAGTTTCTTCCATTGAAACCCCCGTGATTTTTTAATTTTTCTTATTTTTATTATTTGTTGTTATTTCGGCCATAATAATACATATTCTGTGAAAATTTCAACGGGCCGAGATACAGCCCTCGGACAGACAGACAGAGAGACGGCGTAGGCTTAGTAATAAGGTTCCGTATGGGATACGGAACCCTAAAAAGCGGAGACACTCGAGTTTGACGTGAGCGCGTAGGTACTGACTTGTTGTAGAGGACTATGTCCGGCAGCCAGATGTGCTCGGAGGGCACGTACAGCTCGGTGACGCCGCCGTACTCCGTGGGGTCCCACTGGAACTTGTGGTCCTGCCATTCCTGCGGACAAACCGTACCGTGAGTTACATTCCATTTGTTACTGTCGCCCGTCGCTACCGCACGTCAGGGGCATTATGTTAGATAGAAAATACTTTATTGCTCCAAAAACATTGTACAGGAACAGGCTGGATGTATAATTTACCCTCAGTGCGCTGAATACCATATTCTCAAAACATCATAATCTCAAAACATGATATTCTCAGAACATGATATTCTCAAAACATCGTAATATTCTCAAAATATGATATTTTTTTTAATTTTTTTTATAGAACCTGACACGGTTGGCTACATCACCTACAACATCCGTGATGTCAGCCCATAACACAGGGTGAACTAGGTGCCATGTCAGTGCTTCCCTTCATTTCAAAACATGATATTCTCAAAACATGATATTCTCAAAACATGATATTATCAAAACATGATATTACCAAAACATCATAATCTCAAAACATCATATCCTCAAAACATGATATTCTCAAAACATCATAATCTTATAAGACCACATTCGCATAACACAACATTCTTATGATACCACATTCAATCAAAGTACAGTCTTCAATATTATCAGATATAGATTCTATAGTAATCTACTCTATTGTAGCATAGTGGGAATTTCTCAAAATGAAACTGGAGTTTTCTGTATTATTTAATTTTTTCATTAAAAACGGAATAACAAAAGAAACAGTGAAATTATTCTATACAAAGCGTCGCGCCTGTTTCTCGGTGGGTTAGGTAGAGACAACGGATCTCCACGTGCCGCTATCCTGACACACCTTCTTCCACTATCATATTGTTCTTCATACATGCTCGGCGGTTACGGATACTACGCACTAGACCCTTTTTGAGCACACGCCCGATCTGGTCTAGGTACGTGCGTCTAGGGCGACCCTTTCCGACGCTTCCACTCACATTCGCTCTATAAATTTCTGTCATTAGTCTCATATAATCCTTTCTTCCAACACGACCGAACCACCGAAGCATTCCTTTCTCAATCCTTGTCACTATAATCTTCTTTCAGACCACAGCGCTCTCGCACTACACTATTTCTCAATCTATATTTCATTGTAATTCCACACATACTCCTCAAGGCGCGCATTTTCACATCATATAACCTGCTTTCATGCTTCGTCTGCCATGCCCAACTTTCACTGCCGTACCGGAGTGTAGGGGTGTAAGGGCCAGCACTCCACCGTGGACATCCAAACGCGTCCTAGAGGACATGCTTTGGCTGCTCATAATAGCGTGCAATTCACTTGATTGCCGGCTTTCACTCGCTTTTCCACATCTCCTTCACATTTTCCATCCTGCGTAAATATGTTCCCCAGATATACTAATTCTTTTTTTTTTTTATTGAAACTGACACGATGATCACATCACCTACAACATCCGTGATGTCAGCCTATAACACCGGGTTAACTAGGTGCCATGTCAGTGCCTCCTTTCATTTTATGTCGGCTACACACTGGACTGGAAGGAAAACACGAACTATTTACATAGCCGTTTAGACCGACTATTCATTCAGTACGGTGGTATCAACCAGGGCGGGCTAAACCCTACCACCTACTAAGGAAAGAAGGGAAGGGGCCTACAGTTTTACGTGGAATCCTAACCACGGTCAGCCTCCAACGGTCGAGCGGACACACATCCATACATCGTTCACTTGCTCCAGCATCTAATTTTATATGATTTAACAATAATAATCACATTACATTTTCAATAAGGCGCAAAGACGGACTTATCCCTTGCAGGGGCTTCTTCCAACCGACCTTTGGATGCTTGAGCGTCGCAGGTATGTTGTGAAATATAAGAACTAACTTAGGCTGGTTGATAACAGGTCTAAACCTCAAACTTAGTGAAGGAAGCTTGGCTGGTTGACGGGTTTTCACTATTTTGTCTTGTGTATACTTACGCGGTGATTCATTTGCTAACGTTAAAGCACAATTAGCTAACGTTAGAGCACAATTAGCTAACGTTAGAGCACAATTAGCTAACGTTAGAGCACAATTAGCTAACGTTAGAGCACAATTAGCTAACGTTAGAGCACAGTTAGCTAACGTTAGAGCACAGTTAGCTAACGTTAGAGCACAGTTAGCTAACGTTAGAGCACAATTAGCTAACGTTAGAGCACAATTAGCTAACGTTAGAGCACAATTAGCTAACGTTAGAGCACAATTAGCTAACGTTAGAGCACAATTAGCTAACGTTAGAGCACAATTAGCTAACGTTAGAGCACAATTAGCTAACGTTAGAGGGAGTATGTGCCTACATTAATTTACCTCAACACGCTGTACATTAATTTGTACTGGGTGGTAGGCTCAGATTGTAGCCGACCGGGTTGATACCCACCGTACCGGATGTAAGATGGCCGCATAGAAGCCTCGGCTGTGTTTTTTATTTTATTTTATTTATTATGGGAAAACGAACAGACATGTACGTGAGGTAACTAACATACAACATACTTAATAGAAAAAAAACCGGCCAAGTGCGAGTCGAACTCGCGCACCGAGGGTTCCGTATCGCCATGTCATGGTTAGCGCCACTCACGCCATCTATGGCGTGTTATGAAATGCTTCGTTAAAAGTGTTGGTTAATAGCTTAAGAAAAATAATAAAAAAAATTAAAAAAATTGCAACCCACCTTGTCATGTTTCTTGATGTAGAAAATTACGTCGGAAGCCGTGCTATAGCGTCCGTAACCACACCTGACGGGAAATTATATTCAAATCTCTCTCGCACATTCCAAACTTAAAATTAACAAAGCGTCAAACTCGCGCGCTCGCGGCGCTTAACTTCCGCCGCCGCTGAATGTGAATCTGTGTGCGGATTACTGAAATTGTAAATGTAACAAGCTCGCTACTGGCAAACCTGTATGTCGTATGCGGTAGAAGCGGTAACTACCTATTGTATAGCGTACGTACCTAATTATGAAAGTGAGTAGTGGTTGCACAGTGCACAGAATGATTAGTGCCGTGTATATATTCTCTACTTCTTATAAAAGGTTTGTCTGTATGTATGTTTGAGGTGAACTCCGGAACCACTGTACGGATGTTGATGCGGTTTGCACCAATGTAAAGAGTAGTACTTGAAGCTCACTATAGGCTAATACCATCACGCTAAAAAGCTTAGGGCTGAGCAGTATCAAAGAAATTATAGTATGAACGGAATTTAGTGTCGAATGGTAGTGATAGATGGCGTTAGCAGTTCTGTTGCGTTGCAGTATTGGTTTATTGCAGTATTGAGTTTACCGCGAGCGAAGCCGCGGGCAAAAGCGATCCTACTATATACATACGTATATATAGGGTGGCTCTTTATTAACTGCAAATATTTTGGGAGGGTTACATAACCACCATGAATACACAGAAAGTGAGTCCAGTTATGTTACAAACATCCGTCTGTTTGTAACATAACTGGACTCACTTTCTCAAGAATTTTCTAAATCGCAATGTTTTTCTTTTAGTATTTTTTTCGTTTATAACAATTCAATAAATATTTTTCCCTTTCTTTTCCAAATTTAAACAAATGTATACATTTCATATTTATATATATATATTATCTATAAGTTTTATTGATATTATTAATTGTAGGATTAAAATTAAATTGTAGAAACTTTACTGGTTTAGGTGTTAGACTAGAGTTAATTTTCTATGTATTAATATTGTAACTGTTTGTTTTTTTTAAAGTTTAAAATAAAATAAATAAAATAAACAACATTACTTTTCGAGAAATTTAACAAAACATGTCTATGTTCTACACAATCAAAACGTGCCACTAGGTACCTAAACAGCTGATTATTATTATTTTTTTCATTGCTTCCGAACTGGGTGGCTCTGCCCGAGGTCAAATACTCAGGCGCAGCCAATTTCACCGCCGAGGAGGTGCCAGTCCGGCTTGGAGGTGGACTAATGTGGCTATGGGGAAAGGCTATTAAACCGCGATTTGAAGATCCGTGGATTGTAGGAATGGGGAAAGATATTCCCTGGCAGCCCGTTCCATACCTTTGCATTGCGGCACAAGACTCACGATGTAGAGACTCGCGAGGTTCGAAGAACTATTCTGTCGACTACAAAGGGATGTTCCGCGAGGGTATGGCGGGTTTGGCGAAAGCGAACAGGAGGAGGAGGGTTAAGGGAAGCAAGTTCGTCAGAGCAGCGGCCATAGTAGTACCGATAAAACAGGCTCAATGACCCAACGATACGTCTGTGCTTTAGAGGTTGAAGGTCCTTTGTGAGTACAGAGTCACCAATGAGGCGAATGGCTCGTCGCTGAATAGAATCAAAGGCTGAAAGAAGGTGCTCAGGGGAAAAGTCCCAAAGATTTGAGGTCATTGACTCTCTTGACCGGGGAGCGCCCAGGCTACGTTATGATTTATACCCTAAAACCATCTTTATAGAGTGTAAGAGTGACAGAATGTAAGAGTGAAAACCGTATGTGTGGGCCGATACTTTAAAAGAATAGCCCCACTGCATCTCTCCCCGTGTATGTCGTAAAAGGCGACTAAGGGATATGACTCCCTTCTTATATTACTAGGTGGTAGGGTTTAACCCGCCCGGATTGTTACCACCGCACTGAATAAAAGGTCGGTCGAAACGGTTATGTAAATAGTTTGTGTTTTCCGTTCAGTTCAGTGTAGCCGGCACGACCGAAGGGAAGAACTGACGTGGCACCAAGTTCACCCGGTGTTATGAGCTGACATCACGGATGTTGTCGTGTAGGTGATGTCGCCAACCGTGTCAATTTCCAAAAAAAATAATTTTTAATTGATAAATTGGTTCTCTAATAATAAGAATATTTATATATATTGACGTATATTACATTTACAACGTCGTTCGCCCTTAGAAACGTCGCTTTGTTTATTAGGATAGCAGATTTTATTAGTCAAAACTGCATTTATATAAATCCTGCGTTAAGCTGGTTTTCTGGAACGGGTGGCTCGGTCTGATAACCACATCGTACAGGCAGTTTCTGCTAGGCTGTACTGTACCGATTTTATTGCTATATAATATTTTGTTTGTTATGTATGTTTATGTTTATGCTTATTTTTTATAAATTTTTGTGTGTGCATGTTTTTACGTGTATCATTTGTATCATGGGACCAAGTGCCTGAATAAAGAAGATTTATTATTATTACTAGCTGTTGCCCGCGGCTTCGCTCGCGTGAAATTCGTATTCCAAAGAAGAATGTAAGTAACTAAGGGCGAGGCCGAAGGCCGAGCTGCGTTCAGGAAAACCAAAAACCCTCTTCCGCCTTCGGCCCTCGCCCTTAAAGACTTCCTTTCTTCTATAGAATATAATAACGTTTACTCAATCTATTTATTTCATAAAAATAAAAAAGTAATATTAATAACTAAAGAATTAAAACCTACCTAACAAACATTAAAATAACTATCAAAACGGGCATTTTCAAATGTTCTTAGAGCACTTGCGGCATTACCCCGCTGGATGGCAAGGCTTACCCTTTGAATGAAGTACCCTTGATGGCGGGACACCGGTTGCGTCAACCAGCAGAGGCCCAAGCCTCTTTTGGCTTCACTGCTCCACGGACCGAGGGTTTCAACCGCAAACGCAACAAATTCGAAATATTGAATTATATTTCTATATTTGTTGCGTTTGAGGCTCTCCGCCCCAGCCTCGGCCGCGCCAGCCTCTCTTGAAGATGTCCTAACGTGACTTGGAGCCAATGTGAGAACACAAGTGGCGTCCCACATCAAAGAACTACCCTTAGTCCATGGCACTAAGGTGATAGCATCGGGCCTCTTGCCAGTCAGCCGGAAATAACCGCAAGGTTCTAGGATGCACGGTATATTTGCCGTCAGAAGCGTGGACTTTATAATAAAATTTAAATTAAATTAACTCAATCTTAATGTTAATTAACTTTATTCGAGATGGTTTAGCTTCTTCCTGAACGCAGCTCGGCCTTCGGCCTCGCCCTTAGTTACTTGCTTTCTTCGAGATGGTTTATTATTTGTCAGAACGTAGCTCGGCCTTTGGCCTCGCCTTAGTTACTTACTTTCTTCAAAAATGTTTACCTTCTTCCTCAACGCAGCTCGGCCTACGGCCTCGCCCTTAGTTACTTGCTTTCTTCAAAATGTTTTATGGTCTTCCCGAATAGAGCACGGCCTTCGGCCTCGCCCTTAGTTACTTACTTTCTTCAAGATGGTTTAGCTTCTTCCTGAACGCAGCTCGGCCTTCGGCCTCGCCCTTAGTTACTTGCTTTCTTCGAGATGGTTTTTCAATTATCAGAACGTAGCTCGGCCTTCGGCCTCGACTTAGTTACTTACTTTCTTCAAGATGGTTTAGCTTCTTTCTGAACGCAGCTCGGCCTTCGGCTTCGCCCTTAGTTGCTTGCTTTCTTCGAGATGGTTTTTCAATTATTCAAACGTAGCTCGGCCTTCGGCCTCGCCTTAGTTACTTACTTTCTTCAAGATGGTTTAGCTTCTTCCTGAACGCAGCTCGGCCTGCGGCCTCGCCCATAGTTACTTACTTTCTTCGAGAAGGTTTATGGTCTTCCAGAATAGAGCTCGGCCTTCGGCCTCGCCCTTAGTTACTTACTTTCTTCAAGAATGTTTTTCTTCTTCCTGAACTCAGCTCCGCCTTCCGCCTCGCCCTTAGTTACTATCATCGAGAAAGAATATCGTTTACGTGAGCGCAGATCCGCCTTCGGGCCCCCCTTTAGTTACTTTCTTTTTTTGAAATACGAATTTCATGCGAGCGAAGCCGCGGGCAACAGATATATAAATTTTTATTGCACCAATGACAGCGACATAACTTCGACTTTCAATAATTTTTTTTATTTATCAAACAATTTGCCACCGGCCAGCTCACGTCGAGATGACAGATCTCCGTTGTCAACATGACATTTAAAATTGTTTTTTACCATTACTTTGGATTGCTTGATTTTTATTATATTTTTTAATTATTATGTTAATCCGGGATATACACTGTCACTATAAAAAGTTTCGTCAAATTCCGTTCAGTGGTTTTTGCGAGATGCGCGTACAAATAGACATTTTTGCATTTACGATTTTATTATATGTATAGAAAGAATAGATATGTTATAGACTATTGTGTTCAAGTTATAAAAAAGAAGAACTTGTTATTTTCGTTGTATCTACTTATTTTTAAATTTCGAATGAATATTTTATTCAAATTGTATTTGCTGCCAGTTCTCAAGATATAATTATGTACTTTGGACTACGTGATTTTAAACGCGCAATAATGTTTATAATTGTTTAATTATTTTTTTATTTTTGTTAATTTTTTTACGTATTATGTTAACCCGTCATATAAACTGCCACTATACAAAGTTTCGTCTAATTCCGTTCAGTGGTTTTTGCGTGATGCGCGTACAGACAAACAAACAAACAAACAAAAATTTTAAAAACTGTTCTAAAATGTTCAGTATCTCATTTTAAGCCACCCTGGTTAGTTTTTTTCCGAATACATTCAATGTACAGACTTTCTTACCTTTACGATTTTATTATATGTATAGATAGATTATAAATCCGCTTTGGAGAGAGAAACAGAGAAATGTTGTATTTTCTAATAGATATAAGAAAAGGAGAGAGCAGAACTTACTTTATGTAAGCGACATGAAATGAGGGAAGCACTGACATGGCACCTAGTTCACCTTGTGTTATGGGCTGACATCACGGATGTTGTAGGTGATGTAGCCAACCGTGTCAGGTTCCATAAAAAAAAAAAAAAAAAGAAAGTGAAGTACGTAAGGTCTGTATGTACGTACACGCTACTGCGTCGCCCATAGACCTAGAATCCATAGACCGGCACTGCAAACTGGCAGACGAGGCCAAAATCTATTGTGTTAATGTGGATCTTCGGCGCACCTCAATGACTAAACAGTTGTGTTGGAGAGAAATCGGTCGACATGGCCTACTCAACTGAACAGTTTAGTTGGTGGTACAATAGGTCGTGTGTGGGGTCCATAAATAAAAATACAATAAAACTCGACCGAATGTGAGTCGGGCTCGCGCCAAGATCCTGAACTGAATAAAAGAAAAAAAATTTTTTTTTTGGTAAATACATATCACAAATGTAATGTGTGGTACGGAACCCTGGATGCGCGAGTCCAAATCGCACGTGGCCGGTAATTTTTTTTTTGCCTTTTTTGCTTAAGATCTACTCTTAACAGTCACTGAAAATCAATTAATTTTCCTTAAATAGATGTACTCTGGAGGAAAATAGGAGAGGCGTATGTCCAGCAGTGGACGCTTACACACTGACTGACAGATGTTAAACGAAAATCTGAAAGTGGTGGTTCCTATTTGTTTGTGGTCTCGTAGGCTATTTTTGCATCCATCTCGTTCTGTCATGAAGATAAGTCCCTCGAAACCAGTCTAGAGAGAGAGGGGAGGACAATACTAAATCTATGGCGTCGCCGCAAAGCCTTCCTCTCTTTGTGCGAGCGCTAATAAACTTTACAGAGCCGTGTCGCGACAAATTTTATGCAAATTACAATAAATAAAACGAATCCACTGTTCGACTTGAAGTTGCTAAAGTAATGGCGGTGTGTGGAGCCTTAACAGCGGCGACCTCGCGTCGCTAATTGAGTAGGAAGATTGAGTTAAATATTGTTGAAACGGAAGCGAAATTTTGTAAAGAGGAAGTAGGCATTTTCGTATTTAATGTGTCCTATAGTCTGGCTATCGTGACTTGTTCCGATTACGATAACTTTACTTTTGACGTGATAACGTCTAATAAATTGATGAACACCGGCTGCACACACGAAAAAGTGTCACGTTGTGTCACGTTCCATCCGAGCCGTGTCACGTACCATCAGATACTGTGCGTGCAAGCGAGAGCGCGTAACAAGCGATAGAGAGGCACAATCGGCCCAAGCGGCAGTGTTGCCAAACGTCCGGTAATTGCCGTATCGTACGGTAATCGAGGCTAGAAATCGACAAATGTATGGCGTACGGCAGCGATAGGGGTGCCGTACGAAAAAATACGGTAATTCTTATAGCTGTGTTTCTTTATGACGTTATCACGTAAAACTATCGTCCGTAAACCGACTTTACAGACAACCATTTTTTTTAAATCGCAGCATTATAGCTTGTCTGGCAATCTGACTAGAGACAGCTTGATAAATTTTTCGCTTCACCCGCATTTTAAATTTCAGGTTTGACCGCAAGTGGAGAAAGTGAAGTAAACAGAAAATAATAATATATTTCGCCGACGCTCTGGCCATAAAGTATTAAAATATTAATTGTTTAATTTCCGCAAATATAATATACCTACAAAAATTGGAAACATTTCATATCGAAAAAAAAAAAGTATGACATTTCATGAATTTGTTGAATATTGAGAATGGATGATGAGTAAAGAAGTATCTAAAGATGGTAGTAGGCACGTGTGTGCCCAGGATTTTGGTGTGGCGGTGGGCGGGAAGGGGGGGGTTGGGTGAGATTCCCATACTGGAACAACAAGCCTAGAACATTTTCTAGATCGTCTAACTAACCATTTCTTTTTTTTTATGTTTTTTTTTTTATGGAACCTGACACGGTTGGCTACATCACCTACAACATCCGTGATGTCAGCCCATAACACAGGGTGAACTAGGTAATCCGGTATGAGTAGTACGGCTGAGTTGGAGGGGCTAAAGCGCATGCTCCGACCAGCCAATATCACCTCCGAGAAGGTAGGTGCCATACCGGAGACTTCCCTGGATTGCTGGCTATACTGGACTAGAGCAGAACACAACCTATGCGGTTGCCAGCTATGCGGCCAACTTACATACAGTACGGTGGTACGAACCCAGTCGGCTACAATTTGAGCCTACCACCTATTAAGGGGCAAGGGAAGGGACCTACAGTTTTACACCGGTTCCGAACGGTGAAGCAGCAGGTGCAGGTATGCACGTAAATTTTTTCGTCAGAATAAACTCATTGGTACACGCCGACGGGATTCGAACCGCGAACCTCTCGCATGAGAAGCCGATGCCCAAACCACTCGGCCACCCGCCGCTTTTAACCTAACCATTTCATCCCTAGTGTGCAAATTTCTTGTCAGTTCTTCTTCACGGTGATATGATAATCGAACTGGCGGAATGTCACAATGTAAATATGACAAATTCGATCGCAGTGTACTTACTGCGTTATGGATGATGAATCCTTTCCTTACCTATATTAAAATCCCACGTCTGCTTTCTGTCTGTCTGAGTGTCTGTCTGTCCGCTTATAACTCGAGAACCACTAAACTGATTTTAATAAAACAAAATTCTACGGATAGCTTGATTCTTCCCATCAACTATAGGCTACTTACTATCACGCTAAATGGCTTATGAGGTTAGCAGTGAAGTGAAATATGAGAGCGGGCGGAGCCGCGGGCACAGCTTGTAAACAATAAACAATAGCTTTGAGTTGTTCAGCATATTAAAATTACAACAGCAACATGTAATAAATATACATTATCATACAGAGAGCTTACATGATGATGTCGCTGGACGAGCAAAACTTGATACTAAAACTCAAAATTTCCGAAGACAATTAATTAATAAAATAAAGAAATCATTGGATTCGAATCATCGGATTTTGTCAGCCTCGATAGCTCAGTGGTGCAGACAGTCAACTGTCGCTATTGAATGTTAAGCAACGCTGGGTGCGGTCAGTACTTGGATGGGTGACCGCTGACAGTTGGAGGCTGACCGAGGTTCGGATTCCTCGTAAAACTGTAGGTCCCTTCCCTCCTAATCTTACTTGGTGGTAGGGTTTAACCCGCCCGGGGTGGTACCACCGCACTGAATGAAACGTCGGTCAAAACGGCTATGTAAATAGTTTGTGTTTTCCGACCAGTTCAGTGTAGCCGGCACGATCAAAGGGGGAAGCACTGACATGGCACCTAGTTCACCCGGTGTTATGGGCTGACATCACGGACGTTGTAGGTGATGGAGCCAACCGTGTCAGTTTCCATAAAAAAAAAAATGGAAATTTTGATATAATAAAAAAAAACAAGTTAGTGAGGTATCAAGTTTGTTTATTCCAGCTGTGAAGAGTGTGACCAGACTCGGATTTTTAAAAAGTGTGGTTGCCATCATCGCGCCAAGTTACGCTGGTCAGACTATTTGAATAAGAAAATGTATTCGCGACATTTGAAACATCATTCGACTTTTTATTTGATTACAATCCGACGTGAAATTTTCACCTTGCCCTATTTTGAATTTTGAATTAACTTCTTCCCTCATCAATCCTCCTGTTCGTCTTCACAAAGCCCCGCCATACCCTCGCGGAACAACCTGACGGAAGAGTTCTTCGAACTGCACGATTATCTTAATAGTTCTTGTGTCGCACTGCAAAGGTGTGGAACGGGCTACCGGGACTATCTTTCCTTATTCCTACAATCCACGGGTCTTCAAATCGCGCGTAACTGCCTTCCCCCAGAGACATAAGTCCGCCTTCAAGCCATACTGGCGCCTCCTCGGGGGTGAAATTGGCTGGACCTGAGCCTCCAACCTCGAGCACAGTCATCCAGTTCGATAGCAATAAAAAAAAACAAGTGGCATTGACGACAGACAAAATATTCATAAGGAGGGATAACGAAAAGATGCCGTGCATAAGGGCGACAGGCTAGCCACCTCTCGCCTTGGCGCGGTCTTTCCACCGAGTCATGCAGCAGGTGGGGCCTTCGTGCCTTACTTGCTGCCTGATAGCTATCTTGTCCGAATACTTTGCTGAACGTGGTGGCCGGTGTTGTGCTGTAATTTACCAGAGTATTGCAAGACAACAGCGATTGCTCTGCTTACCCCAATTGCGTGTGGTGAGGGTGTGTGTGTGTGTAACAGTGAAGGGTAGGAGTTTTTATATTAATATTTGAGAGGACATACGATTGGAATGCTTTGGCCGACTTTCCAACTTGTCCGCCGAGAGGTAAGTCCGCACTACGCGGCACTGCACCACAGATTACTAAATACTTACTTCGTAACAGATAAATCACTCCATAGAAAAAGTTCCAACCTTCGGGCTTTAATAGCCTACTGCTTCACGTCGCCAATCGCTGCGTGCGAAAATGTACCTTAACGATCGAGTGTAAAGTGATTATTGCTTTGCAGTTGCGCCGGCCGCGCGGCTGTTTAATGTTTATATTCTTTGGGCAGCCCATTGAAATTCACCGCCGGCGGTGCGCCGGGCGGTAGGTAGTTAGCGCGCGCAAGTACATAGAGTGCGTGAGGGCTGACTGCACTATAGCGGTGCGACCACGATGACGGCGTGGGACGGCGCGTCAAAATATTCTCTGTATGAAATTGAAGTAAACCGCACTACGCGGTAGTGGCGCTGCGCGGCGGCGCCCAACATTTTCCGAGCCGCTCCGCTCCCTTGCCCCTTGCCCCTTACCCTTATCTTAGCCCTTGGTAGGCTCAAATTGATACGAAGATGCCTCATAAAGTCTAGCTCACAACCGTGGATCACAAGTACCATAAAGAAGATGATGTCGCTCAGGAATGAAGCATTGGCCAGGGCTCAAACTTCAAAACAGGACTCGCACAAGGCATATTATAAAGATCTAAAAAAGGTGGTCAGCTCTGCTCTAAAAAATGAAAAAATTGCCTATTTTTCACATTACGTTAATAATAATATCAACGACTCTAAGAAGATGTGGAACCATATAAAGAAAACCTCAATGTTTGAGGACCCGGGCAAGTGCGACATTCCTGAAAGTCTAAATGATCCAGAAATAATAAACAAACATTTCCTGAATGTACCTGGTAATGAGCATGTTGACTCTGAAATTATAAATTTCTATAAGTCCAATAAATTCTCTGACGCAGTCTTTTGTTTACAGCCGGTTTCGGATATTGATATATTCGCAATGATAAAAAAAATAAAAACGAAGGCAATCGGTGACGACGACATATCCATGGATATGATAAGGTTAACTCTCCCTCGGACGCTTAACGTTATCACCTCCATTATCAACAGATCATTGACAGAGGGAACGTTTCCTATACATTGGAAGTCAGCCTTGGTCAAACCGATCCCCAAGAAAAACTCTGTAACCGAGCTTAAGGATCTGAGGCCAATCAGCATCCTACCAGCTATCTCTAAACTTGTTGAGAAATCTGTGCAGAAGCAGCTGGACGCGTTTTTGCATGCAAATGGGGTGATACCTAGAGTACAGTCTGGCTTTAGGGAGTCGCACAGCACAAGCACTGCCCTCTCAGATATAATCGACGATATTATTACTGCTACTGATAACAAAATGGGTAGTGTGCTTGTGCTGCTAGACTTCTCGAGAGCATTTGACTGCTTAAATATCCCGCTTTTGCTTGCTAAGATGTCATATTACGGTATAGAGGGCTTGGCACATGACTGGTTTGGGAGTTTTCTTTCGGGTAGGCAGCAGGCGGTGGTATGCCAAAATATCAAAGGTGACACCAAACGTTCAGAAACGAAAAATATTATTAGAGGTGTACCACAGGGGTCTATCCTCAGTCCCCTGTTGTTCACCCTTTTCACTGCCGACCTATGTAGGACCCTGTCGCACTGCAGGCTTCATCTCTATGCAGATGACACTCAAGTGTATGTCTCGTTCAACCCCAATGATACTCCAGAAGCCGTTGCTCGTCTAAACCGAGACTTACAAAATATTTTCGACTGGGCCACCCGAAACACCCTTGTCCTTAACCCTACAAAATCACTCCATCTCATTCTCGGAACCAAGAACCAGGTTAATATTATCCGCTCGTTTAACCCAAATGTGCTCGTAAATGATACGCCCGTTAGTAACGTCCCATCAGCTAGGAATCTCGGCCTAATAGTGGACAGTGAGCTTCGCTTCCAAGAGCACATAAATAACAAAATTAAGTTGGCTTTTTTTAAATTAAAAGTTCTCTATAGAATTAGAGACTGCCTCACAGAAAAGGTCAGGATCCTACTAACCGAGGCGTTAGTATTATCGCCATTTAACTATTGCGACACGGTATATGGGCCTAGGCTTCTATCGAAGACAGAGCGAGCGATACAGCGTGTGCAAAACGCGTGTGCGAGGTTCTGTTTTCAGATCCCCAGGCGCGCTCATGTCACTCCCTATATAAACGAGAAAGGTCTCCTTAAGATGAAGACAAGGCGGGAGCTACACCTGGCGTGCCAGGTATTTAAGGTTATTAAAACCAAAAAACCTAAATACCTATTCGACAAATTTACCTGGTCCCATAACATCCACAAACATGACACCCGAGCATGTGGCCACTTGTTGGTGGTTCCCCGCCATGTCTCTGCTGGCTTCGAGGGCTCATTTAAATACTGCGCAACCAAGTGTTGGAATAATCTGCCGCCGCCATTACGTGAAAAAAATATAATCAACACTTTCAAACCGGCTTGCAAGGCTTGGTTGCTGCAGGTGCAGCGCTTCAGCAGCTAGCAGCGACATCGGACAAAGGGTAACCCAGCTCGGAGAGGTACACAATTTTACAACATTTACACACCTACGCACATACACATACACACAAAGACATAATATATACATATACATTACATAGGTATATACACATTATAGGTACATTGTACTTCATCTCATTGGGCAGCCTGGTGTGACTGGATTGGTCATACATAATGTATAAATTATTTCAAATGTATACTGTTAAGGAAGTGTGATTGTTAATAGTCTTATTTACTTTTACTTACTTGTCTTTTCTGTTGTTTTGTTTTCGATCTTGTAATAAAATTATTTCTTGTGTTTAAGTGAATTGGTGCATGAGCGGTAGCATGGGTGCCACTCTTAATGTATATATATATATTGGGTGTGTTTTTCCATGTGTTTCGCATTCATGTTGCTGATAATGTATTTAGTTCATCTTATGATAAATGTTAAAAGGGGCCAACTGAAAAACAGCGCTGTAGGGCACGTTCCTACAGCAAAAAAGCTGAGTTGGTTCCTCTTTCTCCTTCAGGTTTCTTTCTGTTATAGTTTCTCTTGTTTTCGTTTTACATGTGCCTATAGGAGAAATAAATATTTTTCATTTCATTTCATTTCATTTCATTTCATTTCATTTCAAATTGTAGCCGCCTGGGTTGATACCACCGTACTAGATGTAAGATGGCCGCCAGCAATCCAGGGATGTCTCCGGTATGGAACCTACCTTCTCGGAGGTGATATTGGCTGGTCGGAGCATGGGCTTTGGCCCCAGCGACTCAGCCACCCATCCATAAAGGACTACATAAAAAAAAATCTCGCCGTATTGCGGTCTCACCGTTATTACGTAATAGCCATCTAGCGACTCAACGACGAAACACATCAAATGAAATTATAGTTAGCGAAGCAAGGCACTAGTTGCTCGCTAGCTTCTACAGAATAGATGTCCCGGCATTTCGAAACGTGCATAAAATGTGAAATAACGCCGTCGTGTCGTCGGATCCCAGACTGAACCGGACCCCGAGGCAGGGGCGCCCAACCTTTTTCATCGGGTCGAGCCGCTCACAATTTGTCGCGAGAACGTGACGTGTAGACTACACATAATTCCATATTTATGTCCTATGTCGAGCTGATCTATAAGGGGTGTTCTATTCCCTGTCACATTGTTGGGAGAAATTGCTGAGCGCTATAACCTGTGGATACATATAAAGGGAGTTTAGTAGAAAAAGCTGGAGAAGGGTTCTGATGGAGGCTTTTGACTTAAATGATAAACATCTACCTTAAGATATCCAAATATTTTTTTTTATGGAAACTGACACGGTTGGCTACATCACCTACAACATCAGTGATGTCAGCCCATAACACCGGGTGAACTAGGTGACATGTCAGTGCTTCCCTTCGGTCGTGCCGGCTACACTGAAATGGACGGAAAACACAAACTATTTACATGGCCGTTTCGACCGACGTTTCATTCAGTGCGGTGGTCCACCAATCCGGGCGGGTTGAACCCTACCACCTAGTAAGGTAAGAAGGGAAGGGACCTACAGTTTTACGTGGAATCAGAACCAAGGTCAGCCTCCGACGGTCGAGCGGTCACCCATCCAAGTACTGACCGCGCCCAGCGTTGCTTAACAATCAATAGCAACTCGACTGTCTGCACCACTAAGCTATCGAGGCTGACGTATCCGATCCGAGGTCCGAGGTTCGAATAAATAAAGCGAATTTTCTACGGGCGGGCAACCGTGTTACTTTCTCAATCATTTTCGATTAGTTATTTTTCAGTAATTTATTTATATTTTTATGGAAACTGACACGGTTTCTACTACTACTACTAAGTCAATTCGAATTCAGCTTTCGGAAAAATATTATGGTATAACTTGGTGCATCATATCGGCTACACAGCAGCATCGCGTCAGTCAGTACCCTGTACTTTCTACGGAACTATTAGACTTTATGGTCTGTCTGCGGCCAAACTGTATTGTACTGTTTCTTGATCATTCATATGCCAGTTAGACTGCACTCGAACTTGTCACAATTTGTTCTATCCGGTTCGATTACACCCAAGAAGAAGAACCGGCAAGAAACTTAACTAACTAATATGGAATAGGGCCAATAATATTTTCATGTAACTACATCATTTATTTTGTTTGATCGAAATCTTTGCAGTTCCACCAACTGACACTATATTTTCTCACCTTCAAGAGACAAATCTAGCCTTCCAAAGCGACACTCTCCAGTTTATTCAGGACTAGGAAAGCCGGATCGAAAGAGGCGAGCGAGTTATTCAAAATACACCCCCCAAGTAAGTGAGACGGGATCACGCCATACATCACGGATGGGGGGGAGGGCATCTCTTGAAATCTTCTTGTTTCTTCGAAATATGTATGAGAGGGAGTTTGTGTACGCAAGTTGGAGGCCGCGGATCGTCTGAACGGATAATTTATGGCATTCAGTACGAGTTCACTGACTACTAGCGAGCCGAAGCTTCGCTAAGTATTGTACTCAGTGAGGCTTTCGTCGCTAAGCTCTGCTTTTCAAGTCGACGAATGTGATATCATGCATGTGTCAATTTTGTGTACTTAGAATAGGATAGAATAGCGTCTATTTAATTTGTCAGCCTCGGTAGCTCAGTGGTGCGGTCGGTCGACTGTTGTTAAGCAACGCTGAGCGCGGTCAGTATTTGGATGCGTGACCGATCGACCGTTGAAGGCTGACCGTGGTTCGGATTTCACGTAAAACTGTAGGTCCTTTCCCTCCTAACCTTATTAGGTGGTAGGGTTTATCCCGCCCGGATTGGTAGCACCGCACTGAATGAAACGTCGGTTGAAACGGCTATGTAAATGTTCGTGTTTTCCCTCCAGTTCACTGTAGCCGGCACGACCGAAGGGGAACACTGACATGACACCTGGTTCACCTAGGTGTTGTGGGCTGACATCACGGATGTAGTAGGTGATGTAGCCAATCGTGTCAGTTTTCATAAAAAAAATAAAAGTTCGCCGATGCGCACTGATGCATTTCTTGTTTCTTGTCGTGTACTCTTCTTCCTTCAATTTGTGTGCAATAAAAATATTATATTCTATTCTATTCTTTTCTTGTTACTTACATGCTCCAGCCATACGTTGGTCGTCAAAATCTGATCCTTTAAATTCTGAAACAAACAGAAAGTAATCATATTAATATTGGACTGGTTTCTCATTAACCTATAACTAACCGACAAGCATGTATGAAGCACATATAAAAACCGGCTAAGTGCGAGTCGAACTCGCGCACCGAGGTTTCCGTATAGCCATGTCATGGTCAGCGCTGCTTCATACTGTTTTCGGTGCGCGCATACACTTTTCAGTTTCTTGTATGGGGACGCCGTGAATTTTTTACTTTTTTCTTATTTTTATTATTCGTTGTTTTTTTTTGTTATTTCACGTATTCTGTGAAAATTTCAACCGCCTACGTATTACGGTTTAAAAGATGCAGCCCTCGGACGGACAGACGGACAGACAGTTATTGAATTTTTCACAGAATACGAGTTATTTTTGTGGATATAATACAACATTGGAAAATTGAAAAATTAAGGGGGTCCCCGTACAAGAAACGTGTTTTTTGTGTGCATTTTTTTTTTGTGGTGCGGAAACCTCGGTGCCCGAATCCGGCTCGCACTTGGCCGGTTTTATTTAATGGACACTGACACGCTTGTCTAAGTCAAGTACATACAACATACGTGATGTTAATCCATAACACCTTGGTCAAAGCTGGTTGCCGTGTCAACGCTTCCCTTTCGTCGTGCCGGCTACACTTACCTGTAACCAACCTAATACGAGGTAATTTTTTTTTTATGCAATCCGGTATGGATGGCTGAGTCGGAGGGGCCAAAGCATATGCTCCGATCAGCCAATATCACCTCCGAGAAGGTAGGTGCCATAAAGGAGACTTCCCTGGATTGCTGGCTATACTGGACTAGAGGAGAACACAACCGAGGCTGCTATGCGGCCATCTTAAATCCAGTACGGTGGTACCAACCCAGTCGGCTTCAATTTGAGCCTACCACCTAGTAAGGGGCAAGGGAAGGGACGCACAGTTTTACACCGGCTCCGAACGGTGAAACAGCAGGTGTAGGTATGCACGTAATTTTTTTCGTCAGAAAAACTCATTGGTACCTACACGCCGACCGGATTCGAACCTCTCTCGCATGAGAAGCCGATGCCCAAACCACTCGGCCAACCGCCGCAGTTATGGAATGAGTCGGCTAAACACGAACAGCTTTATTTCATCTGGCACAGGAAAGAAGTTTGCGCCCGTAACGTACTTGAGAGGCTGTTAATCGGCATCTCGTGCAAGTGAGCAAGCAACGTCTTAATGCCGTACAAGATTTAGACGCAGCCAATAATCGTTCGAGTAACTCGCGAGCGTCATAGCTCCATGCTACCATTTAGACCAGGGGACGTTGTGTGTGCGTTTAACGTCATTGGGCAAATCCGAAACATGGTCACTTGGGTGCCTTAACACACATTAAGTGGCATCAAATTATTATTTTACTTCATTATTGAGACAATTACATAAAGTAGGTTTGTAGATATTTAATATTAATTTAAAAAGGTATACAAAATAAATAAAAAAAAAACAATTCTTAATTATCAGGTTTGTTTACTTTACATAATTATATATGTACTTAATTACAATTTAATATTATTAAGAAATTTACTGATGAAGTGAAGAGAAGCACTGACATGGCACCAAGTTCACCCGGTGTTATGGGCTGACATCACGGATGTTGTAGGTGATGTAGCTAACCGTGTCAGTTTCCATAAAAAAAAACAATTCACTTTTGTTCTCTGTACTTGGTTTAAAAAAAAATAGTTTAAAAACAAATGTTTTATTGTAATCGCGACATCTGACGCCGAACCACCTAAGGTATCAAACGACGTCCATGATCATTCGGAGTTCGGACGTATCGTTCGGGTAGTGGCATGAGGGGGTTTCGATTGCCATGCTGGCCTGAATTCAAGCCTATTTAGAAGTTTTCCAGTAGTTTCAAAATTTTAAACAAATAATCTTCAAAAACACGGCTGTCTTGTCTACGAACCTTAAACATTTCGCTCGCTCATCATTAATCATGCTCGCCTCGCTATAACGTGAAGTACGCTTCCATCGCCTCTCGAACTACGTCGTAAGAGAGTTTGCTACAATCTTGAGCGTTGGCGTCGGCGGGGCGGGGCGGTATCGCGTGCGATAAACGCGGGCCCGATGCGACAAATGCGAGCGCTTAACGCGCGCGGCACAGTGGGCGACATGTGGGCCCAATGTTCTGCGAGCGTGTTCTATGAACAAAACGACCGCGATTGCAAGTTGCCGCGGCGGCTAGGTCACGGGCTGGGACCCAGAGACGAGAGCATAATGTTTTTTAAGCGTAAATTTGCATGACATTTTCGAATTACTTAAGTAAAAGACGTAATTACAAAGTTAAAAAACCCGCGACCCTAAAAAGTAAAAAAATATTTCCGTTTACTTACATAAAGGAGTCGGGGGACCACTAAGGAAATTCCCGCGCAGCTCTGAGTTTTAATATTTTATTTGCGCGGTTCTTCCACCGAGTCATGCACCAGGTGGGTCTTCGTGCATTACTTGCTGCTTGATAGTTATCTTGTCCGAATACTTTGCGAAACGTGGTGGCCGGCGTTAGGCAGTAATTTACCAGAATCCATGTAGCACAACAGCGATTACTTCAATTTTTGTTTTGCTTTTAGAACGTTAGTACCTGAAAAGGATAGGCCCACTGCATCTCTCCCCTCGCACGTCGTAAAAGGCGACTAAGGGATGAGTTCAAGGTGCCGCCGTGCTGAAGGTTGACAGGATACCCGCCTTAGGCACGGTTCTTCTACCCAGTCATACAGCAGCGGGTGGATCTTTGTGCCTTCATCATTTGATAGTTATCCTGTCTGAATACTTTGCGAAACGTGGTGGTTGGTGTTGTGCTTTAATTTACCAGAATCCTTGCTGCATAACAGCGATTACTCTGCTTACCCCGATTGTCGGGATGCATTGTGACGGCATGTAGATTATGTATGTGCGTTGATTAGTATTCTAGTAGCAATTTAAGCACTGTACCAGGCCTCACGCACTCTATGTACTTGCGCGCGCTAATTACCTACCGCCCGGCGGGCCGCCGGCGGTCTATTTCAGTAGAAATTCGTCTGCCGCGCGAAGTATACATAGACGCTCGCCCACGCAAGTGCGCGCAGCTGCAAAGCAATAACCACTTTACACTCGATCGTTAAGGTACATTTTCGCACGCAGCGCTTGGCGTTGTGAAAGAGTAGGCTATTAAAGCCCGAAGGTAGGAACATTTTCTATGGAGTGATTTATCTGTTACGAAGTAACTATTAAGTAATCTGTGACTGTACGAAGCTTAGGCCCACTTGCACCAACACGAATTTAAGATATAAGCCAGTTTAACTCGTTAAGCTAGCACCCGTTGACTGTGGGAACCGCGTTTAAATCCATAACTCGCTACTTAACTCTAAATTCGTGTTGGCGCAATTGGGCCTTAGTCAACTTCATACCGGCAAAGATTTTTGGCATTTAATATGTATGTACATGCGTTGACGAGCACAACACGTCTTCAAGTGAGTTGTATCAAAGCGTCTAATGACGTTATGCCGACAAATGTGCTAATGCAGGGATTCCCAATCTTTTACTTTACCCGTGTCAGGGAGTGCCTGCATGCTTGTGAGGGGGTGTGAGCGAATACATGTATGAGAAGGTGGGTGTGAGGATGTGTTTAATAGATCGATAGATAGAAATACTTTATTGCTCCAAAACGTTTTACAGTATTTACATGACGGGCAAAGGCGGACTTATCCCTCACAGGGATTTCTCCCAGTCAACCTTTGGATGTTTGAGAGTCGTATGTTGTGAGATATAAGTAGGTAGTAGCAAAAGACTTGAGTGTGGAAATGTAAAATATAATATACAAGCTGTGCCCGCGGCTCCGCCCGCTCTCATATTTCACTTCACTGCTAACCTCATAAGCCATTTAGCGTGATAGTAAGTAGCCTATAGTTGATGGGAAGAATCAAGCTATCCGTAGAATTTTGTATTATTAAAATCGGTTCACTGGTTCTCGAGTTATAAGCGGACAGACAGACATACACTCAGACAGAAAGTAGACGTTGGATTTTATTATAGGTAACTAGCTGTGCCCGCGGCTCCGCCCGCTCTCATATTTGACTTCTCTGCTAACCTCATAAGCCATTTAGCGTGATAGTAAGTAGCCTATAGTTGATGGGAAGAATCAAGCTATCCGTAGAATTTTGTTTTATTAAAATCGGTTCAGTGGTTCTCGAGTTATAAGCGGACAGACAGACAGACAGAAAGCAGACGTTGGATTTTATTATAGGTAAGGATAAGGAAGGATAAGGAAGGAAGGAAGGAAGGATAATAATATAAGGAAGGAAGGAAAATAACTATGATAAACCATAATATACACTACTTAATGCGTGTGATTCTTTTTTATTTATATATAAATGTGTTCTTACCTAAATACTACACCCCCCTCCTTGTCTATTGTTTATTGTTTAATTTCATCCATAGGTTCGACGTGTACAACCTTCGCTTGGACATGTCTAAAATTCCGCCGGTTCTAAATTTAATGCGAAGAAGAACTGACAAACAAACTTCACAAGTCACAATGTGTTATTAGTACCTTATAAGTATTATATTATAGTAACTTACAAATAATTAACCCATACTACCGCTCATAAGAAGATCTGTTAAGGCTAGGGTAAAACTAAACAATAAGGAGCCAAAGAATTGTGTCGCTTACGCTAATTTGGGCGTATACAGAGTGCCCCACAGTAACTTCTACTACCTCAGATGTATTGGCATAAAACGTTTTTTTTATACTTCAGAGAATATTATTATTATTATAGCCTAATGCGCTTCGTTTATAATTTTTTTAATTTTGTAATTTAAAACGCTACAGCGCACCCTATGCTGGGCTTCGGCCTCTCGCGTTCGCGAGGTGCGGTCTACTCTCCCTGGCTGACCAGGCCTGTCTAGGAAAGGTAAGAGAATATAAATTTTCATAAATACCTATACAGTTTAAATTTGGAGCGGCCCGCCGCGCTTCCTTGGATCACTCTACGCCCCCCAAGGAGGCTTCTGACCGTGGTTCGGATTCTACGTAAAACTGTAGGTCCCTTCCCTTCTTACCTTACTCGGTGGTAGGGTTCAACCCGCCCGGGTTGTTACCACCGCACTGAATGAAACGTTGGTCGAAACGGCTATGTAAATAGTTCGTGTTTTCCGTAGTGTAGCCGACACGACACGGGAAGCACTGACATGGCACCTAGTTCACCCGGTGTTATGGGCTGACATCACGGATGTTGTAGGTGATGTAGCCAACCGTGTCAGTTTCCATAAAAAAAAAAGTGTTGCGTACCCCACTGTTTGTAGGTGATGTAACCAACCGTGTCAGTTTCCATAAAAAAAAAAGTGGTGCGTACCCCACTGTTTGTAGGTGATGTAGCCAACCGTGTCAGTTTCCATAAAAAAAAAAGTGGTGCGTACCCCACTGTTTGGGAACCCATGCGCTAAAGCATGCGAGCATTAGTAAACAGAACAGTCCCTAATTATTCACACGTAGGTAGCATAATTTCCGCGTCCAATTTTCAGGCGATTTACGCACGCAACGTACCGATTTGACTTCATGATTAATTTTGTAAAGGTATAATCCCCATACGCACGGGATGCGCATACTAAGTGCGCCAGCAATTTATTTTTTTATTTATTTTTTTGATGAATTTAGCGATATGTAGGTATGCATGCTCATTTAGGCTTTTACCGCTGTTACACGTTATCGTAATGTTTTCGTTTTTTTTATGGAAACTGACACGGTTGGCTACACCACCTACAACATCCTTGATGTCAGCCCGTAACACCGAGCGAACTAGGTGTCAGTGCTTCCCTTCATTTCATGTCGGCTACACAGAACTGGACGGAAAACACGAACTATTTACAAAGCCGTTATGACCGACGACGTTTCGTTCAGTGCGGTGGTACCAACCCGGCCGGGATAAACCCTACCACCTAGTAAGGTAATAAGGGAAGGGACCTACAGTAATATGCGGTTACGCGGTATATTACAAAGCGACTTACATTTGTCGACGTTTCGTCCCTCGCTCTGGGGACATCCTCAGGACTCGCGAAACTGTGACTACCTGGAGGACACCCGACATGTCGTCCAGTCAGATGATGCTGGGTGGTAACCTTATCAAGCTCTGGCAGCCAAAGACACAGTGAGTTATGTCTGCACCGATCTTTTCCAGCAAGTGATGACGAACCTACCCGCATCGGCCGAGCTACCCTCGCATCGCTACAATTTACGTCAGCGGCGACCGGCAGTTGACATCTGACTGGACGACGTGTCGGGTGTCCTCCAGGTCGTCGCTGTACCGCGAGTCCTGAAGATGTCCCCGGAGCGAGGGACGAAACGTCGACAAATGTAAGAAGCTTTGTAATATACCGCCTAACAAAAAACATTACGATCCATACATACATAGCGTCACGCCTGTTTCCAGGTGGGGTAGGCAGAGACAACAGATCTCCACGTGCCACGATCCTGATACACCTCTGCCGCCTCTTTCACTCCCACAATGTTCTTCATGCATGCTCGTCGGTTACGGGTACTACGCACTTGACCCTTTTTGAGCACATGCCCGATCTGGTCCAGGTACGTGCCTCTAGGGCGACCCTTCCCGACACTTCTGATAATGTAGGTATGTATTTCAAATGATACACTTTTGATGTAATTCGAAGTAGAAATGTCTCATTTACTCAGCAACGAATGAATTAAAATTTAGATTATTTAGCTAAACGTATCTAATACTTGCATTTATTTTATGTAATCCTGTATGGGTGGCTGAGTCGGAGGGGCCAAAGCGCATGCTCCGACCAGCCAATATCACCTTCGAGAAGGTAGGTGGCATACCGGAGACTTCCTTGGATTGCCGGCTATATTGGACTAGAGGAGAACACGACTGAGGCTGCTATGCGGTCATCTTACATCCAGTACGGTGGTACCAACCCAGTCGGTTACAATTTGAGCCTACCACCTAGTAAGGGGCAAGGGAAGGGACGCATAGTTTTACACCGATTACGAACGGTGAAGCAGCAGGTGCAGGTATGCACGTAAATTTTTTGCGAGTCTGCTATGCGGCCATCTTACATCCGACTCGAACTTGCGACTTAATTTGCTATCGGATCCTTTGCGTTTCAGACATACGTAAAGGTAGGTCTGTCCAAGAATATCGACTTGGGTTCGTTGACGTAAATTTCGATTATATTATATTAGAAAGGCATTTCGGGTAACGCAAAGAAAACATAAGCATTATCCCCTCTGAATTTCCGTCGAAGGTCTACGAAAAAGAAACTCAACCTCTTCTCGACTACCGATCAGGACAAAGAGATTCAGCTAATGAAAACAATTGATGTTTTCTTACTTTTAGGCTTCCGTACATCAAAAGAGGAAACAATGTTACCCTTATAGAATCACTGTCGTGTCTGTTCGTCCACCTGTCTGTCGGTCTGTCACAGCTTATTTTCTCTGAATCTACCTGACTGAAAATGGTGAAATTTGGTATATATATATATAGTTTAATGACCCAATCACGGACGTAACGGGTTTTGATTTTGGGAGGCAATTTTGGCGGACAAATTTAAAAAGTAAAAATATTTTTTTATCAGGTGTATATCAATGAAAAAGGCTCGTTATTTAAAAGCTATACAAATACTTTTTTTATAGTTTTAAAATGCATAGTTTAAAAGATATTTTGAAATTTTGAAGCCTTTTTTAACCTAAACGAAGATCCTAATAGTCTTAAAGTTCTCACGAAAAACGTAACTCTCTCAATATGTGTTCGATTCGCACTTGACCGCTATTTTGGAGAAAAGAACGACGCCTGACGAAATGTATCTTTGGCTTAAACCGAAATTGCTAACTGCGATTTCTTGTTCGCCTGCATGTACTTCTCCCACATCCCAAAGGTTAGTTAAGCTCGCCTGTTATACCAAATTTTTATTAAGTGGTGTTCAATAAAGAATATACAGGTGTATCAGGATAGGTTTTCGAAACTTCAGGGTTCGAAAGGGGCGAAAGTATTTGAACACGAAAAGCTCTTAAACTTTTTCCCAGATTCGATCATTTTACAGTACTTTTTGGTGAAAATCTATTCTTCAAGATTTGGTGGATGGTTAACGTCCGCCTTTAATAAATAAAAAATAAATTCTAACTCATGAATAAGGGTAGGTTGCATACATAACTAGTACAATTGAACTGCGTGTAGGTAAATTCCAAACACTGAAAGTTCCATCACCTCAAAAGAAAAAGAGGACTGAATTAGTTCACTGCACTCTCCAGTCTCACTGACTATCGAGTTTTTATTACAATTTCCAACTTTTGTATGACAAAAAAAAAAACAACGGAATTTCGATTTGAGTGATAAGGATTTTTTTCTTCTAATAATGAGTACTTTCTATTCCTGAAGTTTCTCAAACCTATCCTGATACACCCTGTATACTTGCATTTCTTGCTCTGTGGTAAAAATCCTATCATATCAATATCATTACAAGATTTTAGTAGTATGGATGCTAAGAGACTAACGAAAGAAATTTATGGAGCAAATGTGAGTGGAAGAGTCGGGAAGAGTCGCCCTAGACCAGATGGACGAGCATGCATGAAGAACATTATGAAAGTGGAAGAGGCGGCAGAAGTAATATAAGAAGGGATATGACTCCCTTCTTATAGTACTAGGTGGTAGGGTTTAACCCGCCCGGGTTGATACCACCGCACTGAATGAAAGGTCGGTCGAAACAGCTATGTAAATAGTTTGTGTTTTCCGTCCAGTTCAGTGTAGCCGGCACGACCGAAGGGAAGCACTGACGTGGCACAAAGTTCACCTGGTGTTATGGGCTGACATCACGGATGTTGTAGGTGATGTAGCAAACCGTGTCAGTATCCATAAAAAAAAAAAAAAAGTGTGTCAGCATCGTGGCGCGTGGAGATCCGTTGTCTGTGCCTACCCCACCGGGATACAGGCGTGGCGCTATGTATGTAAAATACATATGTATTTCATTACATTTGCTTAAAAAATATATCAAAATACCTCTGAATTTACTTATAAAAACAAAAACAAAAAAACCAACCATATTCGAGACTAGTATAATACTCGTATATGGACAGTAATTTTGTAGCTTTTCAACCGACTTCCAAAAAGGAGGAGGTTCTCAATTTGTCTGTATGTTTTTCTTTGCGTGTTGATTTCTCTGTTAATTCTCAACTGATTGTAATGATTCTTTTTTCATGAGTAGGTTATATCTCAAGGATGGTCCTTTCATAAATTTTATGAAAGAATACCACCCCTAAAGGTGGGAACTTAAGGGATGAACACTTTCATACTAAGGAATTTTTCAATCACCCACTTCCCGTCAACCGATTTCAATATTATGTCATATTACTAAAAAGAGGGAAATAAAAAAACTGGTTAAAAAAACATTGAACCGATTTTAAACCCTAAAAAGTATTGGATAATATTTTGATCTTGAGTAGAAGGCGGTACAAAAGCACACCTAAAATCTATAGATGGACCCTTGACGGACTCAAGATCAAAATATTATTTGATACATTTTAACCTACTTCCAAAAAGGAGGAGGTTCTCAATTCGTCTGTATGTTTTTTAGGGTTTAAAGTCGGTTCTAAGTGTTTTTAAACAGTTTTTTGTATTTATTTATTTCCATTCGAAGTTTTGCAATAAAAAAAACGAATTTAAGCTGAAATATTCAATAGACCAACAGAGAACGCATCTCAGTGTATTGACCTACAAAGTACGAGCGTATGTCGACGAGACAAAAAAAAAAACAAAGAAAAAAGAAAAACCCCGCCGGAACCCCGCACAGATCGTAAGTTAGAATTATCGAGCGACCACGTAGTGCGGTGCTATAAACTGGCTCTCCCCGTACTAATATCGTCCGGGCACGCTGCTGACGGCTTCTGTCTCCACCGCACACCTACCTACAGCGCGTCACGGAAACTGCCACAGGGTGATTCTGCAACTGGATCCGAATAACATCCACCACACTTATTTTTTATGGAAACAGACACGGTTGGCTACATCACCTACAACATCCGTGATGCCACACCGGATGAACTATGTGCCATGTCAGTGCTTCTTCACTTCATGTCGGCTACACTGAAATGGACGGAAAACACTACTCGTCGTACTTGTTTTGAGGTAGAACATTTTTGACCATTTCTTTAATAATATTTTATTTATATAACCTCACATTGTTGTTTACCTACACCCGGGATGTCAGCCCATAACCCCTTGTTGAACTAGTTGCCATGTCAGTGCTTCCCTTTAGGCGTGCCGGCTAAGCTGAACTGGACGGATAACACGATCATTTTGTACATTAAGCCTACCTTTTGCAATTTTTTTTGTGTGAAATAAAGTACGTATATTTCATTCATTCTTTAATTTCATTCATTTAATATACTAACTATATATACGAGTAGATATATATTAACTGGACTGTACTGGTACTGTGTGGGGCTGGTACTTAAAAAGAATAGCCCCAATGCATCTCTCCCCGTGCTTGTCATAAAAAGCGACTAAGGGATAAGGACAAGATGCCATGCTAAAGGGCGACAGACAGGATAGCCACCTCTCACCTTGGCACGGTGCTTCCACCGAGTCATGCAGCGGGTGTGCCTTACTTGCTGCTTGATAGTTATCTTGTCCTAATACATTGCTAAACGCGGTGGCCGGTGTTGTGCTGTAATTTACAAGAGTACTTGCATCACAACACCGTTTACTCTGCCGTTTAGTCTGATTGTCGCGTTACAGCCTGTAGTATGTATGTATAGATATTAACTTAAATATTTTCTAAAATAAATTGCGCCATACCCTGTAGATTCGGGAGTAAGGGGTATCCGCCCGCCTCGCTCCCGACTTCCGGCGCTCCGCGCCGCCCAACACACGCGCCGCCCAACACACGCCGCCGCCCTGTGAGAGCTCTACGTTACGTTACTTAGAGATACCGACGTTGCCGCGCCGCCGGCGGGGGCGGACTCAAGCTACCGGAGACACAGTCTGTCTGTTTCGTCAACATTTGTTACAATATCTAAAGTCGACTATCTGAATGCAAACTATTTCGTTTCATCTCCTTTTCGCTTAGTTAGAGTGAGATAAAAATTAAAGTGTTTGCATAAACATGAACAATGAAAATAAAATCCTTTTCGAGAAAGGTCGGTTCGGCCGTGTTTGCTCGACTTTTTTTATATTCAAACTGATACGGTTGGCTACATCATCTAGCTGGAACATCCGTGATGTCAGCCCATAACACCGGGTGAACTAGGTGCAGTGTCAGTGCTTCCCTTCATTTTCATGTCGGCTACACTGAACTGGACGGAAAACACGAACGATTTGAGTAGCCGTTTCGACTGACGTTCCATTCAGTACGGTGGTACCAAACCGGGCGGTATAAACCCTACCACCTAGTAAGGTAAGGACCTACAGTTTTACTTAGAATCCGAACCAAGGTCAGCCTCGAACGGTCAAGCGATCACCCATTCAATTACTGACCGCCCGCGCAAATACGTGCTTTTCATTTAAGGTACACTGTTGTACCGTGTGGGGTCAGTACTTAAAAAGAATAGCCCCACTGCATCTCTCCCCGTCGCATGTCGTAAAAGTCGACTAAGGGATAAGAAAATTCGTCAGCCTCGGTAGCTCAGTGGCGCGGTTGGTTAGTCAACTGTTATTAAGCAACGCTGAGCGCGGTCAGTGATTGGATGGGTGACCGCTCGACCGTTGGAGGCTGACCGTGGTTCGGATTCCACGTTAAACTGTAGGTCCCTTCCCTTCTTACCTTACTAGGTGGTAGGGTTTATCCCGGCCGGGTTGGTACCACCGCACTGAACGAAACGTCGGTCGAAACGGCTATGTAAATAGTTCGTGTTTTTCCGTCCAGTTTAGTGTAGCCGACATGAAATGAAGGGAAGCACTGACATGGCACCTAGTTCACCCTGTGTTATGGGCTGACATCACGGATGTTGTAGGTGATGTAGCCAACCGTGTCAGGTTCCATAAAAAAAAAAAAAAAAAACTGCAAAGAAACATCCAATACCACTAGTGGTCCTTTACACTGTGGCATAGCGGCAGCTGAATTTGTAGAGGGCGTGCCGTGTGCGCCTTCCAGCGACCCGCGGAGCCTTCGCGAAACACGTAGAGACATCCTCTTAGAGAACATTCCTAGATTGCTTCGGATCTCGCTGCGATGGGCGGCGCGGCGCGGAGGGGGAGGGGGCGGCGGTGCGCGTGCGCGCCACACGCCATGCCACATGATCGATTCCAAGTTGTAAACACATTCAAACACACACACTAGGTGGTAGGCCCAAATTGTAGCCGACTGGGTTGATACCACCGTACTGGATGTAAGATGGCCGCATAGCAGCCTCGGTTGTGTTCTCCTCTAGTCCAGTAGCTAAGCAATCTAGGGAAGACTCCGGTATGGCACCTACCTTCTCGGAGGTGATATTGGCTTGTTGGAGCATGCGCTTTGGCCCCTCCAACTCAGCCACACATACCATACATTACATAAAAAAAACCCGACCATAACCAACCAGCACCACCGCACCACACCGAGTGGCTAAACTCAAGTGGCAGTGGTCTGGGCACGTCAGCCGAAGAGACTAAATGGTAAATGTTACAATGAAATATGGCGAATACGAGTGCAGTGTGAATGATGAATAAAGAATCATATCAATATCAATCAATATTAATAATAAATCTGTAAGGGATGGTCATGGAGTAAGTTACTTTGTTTTATGAGATAATGCGTCTGTACACTCTATGTATGATACTAAAACTAAATTGATGATTTTTAGAAATCTTTTCTCTATGTATGTATGTATGTTCTTCTTACATACCATAACTCTTAAACCGATCATCCGAATTCGATTGAACTTGGTACGATTACATTTAACTATACGCAACACAGGATAGGCTATAAAAAAGTTCCGGTTACGCTAAGATGTGGCTCTCATACAAACCGAACTGTTCCGCGCGCCGAAATAAAGGTACGGTAGCAGCAGGCTTACTTACTTTATTATTTTTAAATACGAACTCCGATTACTCCGCTTACCCCGATTGTCGGGATACATCGTGTGGTATTTGTGGTATGTTTGATGAATTGAGTGGACCACGCACACGCACACACCCTCATACACACACACATACACCCTCGCACACGAACACACACCCTCACACACCCGCACATACACACACACACCCTCACAATGCTGCTCGCCTGTACGTACAACGCTTCCGGCAACCATTCGGCAACTACATGTAATCGTTTCTTTGTCGCACCGCTAGGGTGTGGAACTGTCTCCCGGCGAGTGTGTTTCCCGAATCCTTTAACCTGGGTGTGTTCAAACGTCGTATCAACGGGCTAGACAGCCTAGCAACAGTCCGCAAATCTGCTGGCATGGCGCCTCACTGAGCGTGGTTTCGCGGGGAGAGGGGTTTTTGGCTCTGTCGACTGTACAGCCACCCATGTTGGTTTACATAAAAAAAGCCCTAGTTGCACTCCGGGAGTGCTGGCAGAAGTGAAAACTTTTTGTATTTCCGAAAATAATTCTTACGTGGTTATAAAAAAAACCAAATACCCTAAATAAATTTAAACACTGTAACATTGTTAAAAAAAAAACAGAAGAAAAAAAACCAAAAAAAAATTGAGGGATTCGAACCCATGGTCAAAAAATACAAATCCTACACTCTTACCATTGAGCCACGAAATCAAATAAACGACCAAACGGATATCGGATTCCCTTGATTCGCTTTCGGCTTTACTGTCACTGAGAGACGAACAGAATTGATCCCGAGCCACTCGTAACTTAACCCGTAATGCAATGTCTTAAGGTTACATTTTAAATAATAAAAATAAATCTGTCGCTTTTCGAGATCTGACGCGAGTTTAACACTTTTTACCCACCTAAAAAAGTGCCAAGCGCCGCTAAAGAAGTTTTCACTTAAAAAAAAAATTTAAGTCGCGAAGCCGCGCCAATGTTGGAATCGACTATCCGGTCGGGGGCGTGGGCGGAAAAAGTAGTCGGATTTATTTCCGACGAATGTTGGGTACATAAGGCGTTGAGTGCGGCGGCAGCGCGGTCCGGAGTCCGGAGTAATGCCGCACGTGGTCAGAAGGCGTTCGGATATTTCATAATATACCTGAGCTGCGGTGAACTGTCGACTTTGGACTAATACTGTTTGCTATGTCGAAAGTATCTACTAACTCGAGCCTATTACTAAGTCTACGCAGTCTGTCTGTCCATCCGTCCGTCCGATGGCTGTATCTGTTGAACCGTAATAGGTAGACGGTTGAATTTTTTTACAGAATATGTGTTATTATGGCGGATTAAATACAAATAATAAAAGTAATAAATCAAGGAGGATCCCCATAAAAGAAACTTGTTTTTTTCAACGTTTTTAGGTTTCCGTATCCCGTACGGAAGCCTATTACTAAGCCTACGCCGCGCCGTCTGTCTGTCAGTCCGTGAGTCGTCCGAGGGATGTATCTATTGAAACGTAATAGGTAGCCCGTTGAAATTTTCACAGAATATATGTTACTATGGCGGATATAACAACAAATAATAAAAAAAAAAAGAAAATGTAAAAAATTAAGGGGGGCTCCCATACAACAAACGTACGAAAACTCAATTAGTCACGCTACTGAATAATAGATGGCGCCACAGGCTTTTGTACATTGCATTGTTGAAAGACAAAAGATAGCCGCTCTGAGGCTTCTTTCCTATCCTCCTACATATCTTCGAAATTAACATTCGAAAACCATGCCACCTGAGCGGATAGGCGGATATTATTGATAGCGGATAGATACGGAAATCTCTGTGCGCGAGTAAAACTCGCACTTGACAGATTTTTTTTTGTCGTGCGGACACCTCGGAGCGCGAGTCCGACTCGCACTTGGCTGATTTTTATTTTTATTTATATTCTTAGCACGTTTCTTGTATCGGGAATGTCCTAAGTTTTTTACTTTTTGCTTTTTTTATTACTGCATCTCTCTCCGTGCATGTCGTAAAAAGCGACTAAGAGATAAGAGCAAGATATCGTGATAAAGGGCGACGGGATAGCCACCTCTTACCTTGGCGCGGTCCTTCCGCCGAGTCATGCAGCAGACGGGTCTTCGTGCCTTACTTGCTGCTTGATAGTTATCTTGTCCGAATACTTGACTTGTGCTAAACGTGGTGGTTGGTGTTGTGCTGAAATTTACCAGAGTTCTTGCAGCACAACTCCGATTACTCTGCTTACCCCGATTGTCGGGTTACATCTTGTGGTATGTATGTATTATTTGTCGGTATATCCGCTATAATAACACATATTATTCATTCTATTACGGTTCGACAGATACAGCCCTCGGACGGACGGACAGACAGACAGGCTGCGGCGTAGGCTTAGTAATTAGGCTTCCGTATGGAAACGTCACGTATAAGAACACGTCCCGGTCTTTTATTTTTTATTCTTTATTCATCATCTATAGACGGTACCAGGCCTCACGCACTCTATGTACTTGCGCGCGCTAACTACCTACCGCCCGACGGGCCGCCGGCGGTCTATTTCAGTGAAAATTCGTCAGCCGCGCGAAGTATACATAGACGGTCGCCCAAGCAACTGCGCGCAGCTGCAAAGCAATAACCACTTTACACTCGATCGTTAATGTACATTTTCGCACGCAGCGATTGGCGACGTGAAGAAGTAGGCTATTAAAGCCCGAAGGTAGGAACATTTTCTATGGAGTGATTTATCTGTTACGAAGTAACTATTAAGTAATCTGTGACGGTACACTGCACTCGGATTCGTCATATTATAACATTTAACATTTTGCATTTTGCCAGTTCGATTATCACAGCGAAGAAGAACTGGGACGAAACTTCGCTGGATACTTGTTTTTACGTCCACTTAGTCTACATCTACAAAAATGTTTGCCACTGCCTACATAGTACGAGTCATCACTATTTCTAAAAATTATTCACAACATTTTTCCTATAAGCTTAAAGCATGCATGCATATTTAGCATGAAATCCTGGAAATTGGCTACTGCTCCTAGGAATATTGCCTCCTTAGCACCAGTGAACTAGCCAGCTACAGAAGTGGCCCCGCGCCAGTGCTGCCACCTACACAGGCCGGGTTCAGATAGCCCAACGACTTTTTGATTGCCAACGTTGTGGGCGCGGCAACTTATCTACTTTTCTCGTTGGAAACACCTCAGAGCCCACTTTACACTCTGCTCATAGGCATTAGCGTACTGCGATAAGCTACGTCTTCAGTAAGCGACTATTTTGGTGAGCGTAAGCTTTATGGCTGAAAATAATATCTACTGAAAAAATGGAAATTTCAAAATTTTACCCGACTACAGTGAAATCGCGAAAACGCGTGTGGACTTGAATGAAACGTCGCGTCGGTCGAAACGGCTATGTAAATGTTCGTGTATTCCGTCAGTTCAGTGTAGCCGACATGAAATGAAGGGAAGCATTGACATGGCACCTAGTTCACCCGGTGTTATGGGCTGACATCACGGATGTAGTAGGTGATGTAGCCAACCGTGTCTGTTTCCATAAAAAAATAAAATAAAAAAAATATAGCACCTCACCGCGATTCAGTCTAATGGCAACGTCAATACCTTCCGACTCCCTCGAGGCCTCATTAGCCTTTCAAAGTGTCCAATCAAACAGATAAATTCACCAAAGAAGAAACGCTGAAATAGCAGAGGCACCCGCATCGGTCCTGTTCAGTTCCGTTTCTTCATCGATCCTTTGAGCGGCCTATTCACGTCCCTGTAAGCAGGACCGATATCGGGGTAGACGTGCCATAAATCATGGTATACATTTATGTCATGCTAGCTTTTGCCCGCGGCTTCGCTCGCGGTAGACTCAATTTAATAGTAAATCCGATTTAATGGCATATATTCAATGATATTTTAAGAAAGATACGTTGTCTATACGACATTCGGTGCTCACACACGGCACGAACTTGAAATGTTGACAGAAAGAACTATAAAGTGATGCGCCGACTCGAATAGTCTTATTCCAATTATTAA
The DNA here is from genome assembly GCA_946902875.1 of Nematopogon swammerdamellus. NCBI lineage: Eukaryota > Metazoa > Arthropoda > Insecta > Lepidoptera > Adelidae > Nematopogon > Nematopogon swammerdamellus. The sequence continues at coordinate 19,588,209 of OX336351.1, forward strand.
GGGAGGGAATTCAAGTTATGTGGCGGTTGGTATAACTGATAATAACTACTTAGGAAGGACGACGCACGTCTGAACGCGTGCGTAGTTGGTGCGCGACTAACTTCAAACAGGACTGTCGTCTTGTATTTAATGTGCCGCTTTGGGAGCTAGTATAACCTATCTACCTCCTTCTTAACATATAATATCATTGCATATATTATAATAATATATCTCTCCCGTCCATACTATATTTTCTTGATATTGCCCAGCCCAAAGGCTATTTAGCGTAATGGTATAACCTATAGTGATCCTCAAGAACTACTCTTTCCATTGGTGCAAACCGCATCAAAATCTGTTCGGTGGTTCCGAAGTTTACTTCAAACATACATACATTTTGTACTGTGTGGGGCCGGTACTTTAAAAGAATAGCCCCACTGCATCTCTCCCCGTGTGTGTCGTAAAAGGCGACTAAGGGATATGACTCCCTTCTTATATTACTAGGTGGTAGGGTTTAACCCGCCCGGATTGGTACCACCGCACTGAATGAAAGGTCGGTCGAAACGGCTATGTAATTAGTTTGTGTTTTCAGTCCAGTTCACTGTAGCCGGCACGACCGAAGGGAATCACTGACGTGGCACCAAGTTCACCCGGTGTTATGGGCTGACATCGTGGATGTTGTAGGTGATGTAGCCAAACGGTTTCCATAAAAAAAAAAGAACTATAGGAACCAGACTGTCGCCACGCCACTGATGCTAGTTCATTCTCGCTGGCGATTGTGTGCGCTTTTCCCCTCACCGGATGAGCGTCGAACGGAGCGGGGAGTGAGGGTAGTCCAACAAGTGTGCCTGGTAACGAGTAAACTTGCGAGTTGTCCGTTGTCCCCTCGTAGCCCCCTCTCCCCCCCCCCCCCCCCCCGCCCCGCCGCCGCCGGCGACACAGGAGTTTATTATTTAGAGCGGACACAGGCAGAGCGTGAGCTTGTACACAGGGGATTCACACGATATTTAGAGAGGGGATTGTTCTCACTTAAATAAATTGAATAAATTGAAGCGGCGGGTGGCCGAGTGGTTTGGGCATCGGCTTCTCATGCGAGAGGTCCGCGGTTCGAATCCCGACGGCGTGTACCAATGAGTTTTTTCTGACGAAAAAATTTACGTGCATACCTACACCTGCTGCTTCACCGTTCGGAACCGGTGTAAAACTGTAGGTCCCTTCCCTTCCCTTACTAGGTGGTAGGCTCAATTTGTAGCCGACTGGGTTGGTACCACCGTACTGGATGTAAGATGGCCGCATAGCAACCTCGGTTGTGTTCTCCTCTAGTCCAGTATAGCCAGCAATCCAGGGAAGTCTCCGGTATGGCACCTACCTTCTCGGAGGTGATATTGGCTGGTCGGAGCATGCGCTTTGGCTCCTCCAACTCAGCCAACCATACCAGATTCCATAAAAAAATATATATATATAAAATAAATAAGCCATTTATTTCACACATTAATTACATGTTACAAACAATTTAACTCTGATAAGTAACATAAAATGAGTGAAATAGGATATATAAGCACATATTTTACAATGTTGTGACCATAGGTCATAACCGACGTCATAACATTGTTTCTGATTTTAAGCCTACCCTAGTACACATAATTTATTTGACAGTCAAAGAACAACAGTATATAAAGAAAAGAAAAAAAAAAAAACAAATACCACTTCTCTCACTTATTTGTCAGCCTCGGTAGCTCAGTAGTGCGGTCCGTCGACTGTTTTTAAGCAGCCCGGAACGGTCAGTCCGTGGATGGGTGACCGCTCGACCGTTGGAGGCTAATCGTAGTTCGAATTACCTTCTTAGGAGTTCCTTCCCTTCTTACCTTACTAGGTGGTAGGGTTTAATCCGCCCGGGTTGCTACCACCGCACTGATTGAAAGGTCGGTTGAAAAAGCTATGTAAATGGTTCGCGTTTTCCGTCCAGTTCAGTGTAGCCAGCACGACCGAAGGGAAGCACTGATATAGCATCTAGCTTACCAAGGTGTTATGAGCAGACATCGCGGATGTTGTAGGTGATGTAGCTAACCGTGTCAGTTTCCATAGAAAAAAAAAACATCAGCTGTACAAAAAACTAGAAAATAATAAGGACACAAACCTGGGCCTTCTTAAGATTTTACGTCTGGGTAAGAAATCGTGCAGTACTAGCGTGCTGTCTTCTCATGTCGGATGCCAAAGGGAAATTCGTGTCGCTGCGTCAGCGGAATAAGTAATAAATTGAGACTTTTATCAGACTAATATAAAAACGTGGGGCGCATGTTATTACGCATATTATACGCCCCCCGTTTTTATATTAGTCTGTTAAAATTCTCAATTTATTATTTATTCCGCTGACGCAGCGAAACAATGTGCCCTTTGGCATCCGACATGAGAAGACAGCACGCTAGTATTGCACGATTTCTTACCCAGACGTAAAATCTTAAGAAGGCCCAGGCTTGTGTCTTTATTATTTTCCAGTTTTTTGTACAGCTGCTGATGTTTTTTTTTCTAGTTCTTTTTTAATAAAACCGTTTAACTTAAAAGTTTTTTTACCTATTTTTTTATTTACTCGTTTTTAGTTTGATTTTTGACTCGTATCATTCATTACGCAAACTCCTCATCCTTTCCAACTCTCTCATTGCATCTTTGTTACTCGGTTTCTTACCTGTCAATTTCTCACAATCAAGCTCCTCAATACATAGCCTTCTAAAGATTTTACGCGACTCAATGCAACATACGCTTGACCCTCCTCAAATAGCCCAAATAGCATGGTCAACAGTACTGCCCTGCATTTTATGGACAGTGGAGGCCCATGACAAAATTATCGGTAACATCCGTCTCTCAGCTGTTCCATAATTAAACTTTGCTGGAAACTGTATGGCTTTAGGATAGATAAGGTGTCCGCCGTCCCTTTAAAAATCAATTTGAACAGATGGTATGTCTGTTTCATACATTTTCGTTCGACAAGTATGGGACACTAGTCCAAACAAACCAAATGAGCGCAAACTCGAGGGGGTTAGGTAGTAACAGTTGAAGAGTTCCACTGTACACCTCCTGACTCCATCATCAGACCCTCGTCCCCAAATGTATTGGTAGAAGTATGGGACACTCGTCCAAACTAACCAAATGAGCCCAGACTCGAGGGGGTTACTAGTAACGGTTGAAGAGTTCCACTGTCCACCTCCTGACTCCATCATCAGACCCTCGATACCAAGTTGAAATTATCATAATATTGTATTGTCACGAGAACTCAATGTATGTGCAAAGTTTCATAAAAATCGGTTCAGTAGAAGTAGTTGAAAAAGTTGTCGCAAGATTTGAAACAAAGATAGAAACAAACAAATTTACGGAGTCCCGAGTCAAGCTTTAAAATAATATTTAAAAATAAAAATATATAAAGCTACACTAGAATGCAATCGACCTGTCGATCAAAATTCTCCTATTTCGATTAGACGACACACAGTCTGTCGACCTATAGTCCCCATTCTTGAGTGCCCATCCTGCGCCGCGGCCTACTTCGCCCCGTACTGGACTGACCTTCTGAAATATTTAACAAATATCTACGCGCTCGGGCACCGGCTATTAAAGATTAATCCTTGTTTAGGGACGCGGTTTGCTGAGGACGAGCGTTAATCAATGCGCCATTGTTTATGGCCGTTAGTTACGAGGATAGCATGCTCTCTTGTTTGCTGAGTTTATCAACGAAAAATGTTTACACGAAAGTAGCTAAAGTATGGTGAACGTGAGGCTACATAAGCTAGACCCAGGTCAAGTTAACTCGTTGAGGCGATAAATTTCCTAACGTAAAAAAATCGTGTGGGGCCGTTACTTCAAAATAATATCACCACTGCATCTCTCCCCATGCATTTATTAAAAGGCGACTAAGGGATAAGGACAAGATGCCGGGCTAAATGGCGACTCGCCACCTCTCACCTTGGCACGGCACTTCCACCGAGTCATGAAGCAGGTGGGTCTTCGTGCCTTACTTGCTGCTTGATCGATTGAATCTTGTCCGAATACTTTGCGAAACGTGGTGGTCGGTGTTGTGCTGTAATTGACCGGAGTTCTTGCAGCACAACACCGATTACTCTGCTTATCCCGATTGTCGGGATACGGCGTGTGACAACACCGACCACCACGATTGGCAAAGCATTCGGACAAGATAACTATCAAGCAGCAAGTAAGGCACGGAGGCCCACCTGCTGCATGACTCGGTGGAAATACCGTGTCAAGGTGAGAAGTGCCTTACCTGTCGCCCTTATGCACGGCGTCTTGTCCTCATCCCTTAGTCGCCTTTTACGAAATGCACGGGAAGGGATGCAGTGGGGCTATTCTTATTATACGCAGTATTGCGACACAAGAAAGATAAATTATTGCATAATGAAATCTCTTTTACACTCTATAATTTCTTATATTATTAGCCAAGAAAGAAGAAAAAAAGAAAATTTTGTATGTTCAGGAATAATTTATGCTATAATAGCTATTGGATTATTAGGATTTATTGTATGAGCTCATCAAAATAAATATTCAAATGATATTAATATTAAAAAAAATTACATTAAAAATTAAATAAAACAATAATAATAATTATTCTTATAAATACTTTCTCTATCAAATTCATGTCTCACGCGAGGCTGGAACCGTCGCGTCGGGTCACGGCCTGCTCAGTGAGACATCGCTCAAGAATGACACTAGAAAATGCAATTTGCTAAGTAGCTAGTCTGTCTGTATAACCCGCTCCGCTTTCGACTCACTTAGCGAAGGAATCCGGTAACGATCTCGGAGAAAAAAGGCGATTAATTTATGAAGCTTAATTGCAGCTGACTATTCGAGATCCGCGCTCGGGCGGCGCGGCGCTGCTTCGGGATTCTTTTTAACCGACTTCAAAAAAAGGAGATTATGAATTCGACCCGTATGTATGTAGTATCGTTGGAATTGCGCAATATTCGTATATGTTAGTCTATGTTGGCTTCTAAACAGGTGTGCCAAATTTCATAAGTGTATGTATGTATGTTTGTATGTATATATGTTTGTATGTATGTATGTATGTGTGTGTGTCCACGAATTTATTGGAAACTAGAAATCGAATTGTCATAATTAGATTTTATTGAGTAAGTGTCTTCCAACTTAGGGAATAGTGCAAGTTTCATCAAAATCGGTTCAGTAGTTTCAAGATATTGACTGTTAAGTGTGTACCAATCACTGGAAAAACACGTCGTCAGTTTAACGCCTAATTCTACGCGGAACTTGTGTGATATAAAAAAAAATTGTGATATATAAACTGTTTTAAAAAACCTGAAAATTGATAGTTGGACAAATTTTGTGTTTTTGTATCGCCTTCAACTGAAGGGTCCGAATATGAATCTTTAACTTATTAAGTTCTAGTTGTTTTTTGGAGTCGCTTCAATGTTTTTATAAAACAGTTTTTTCGCTAATTATATCACTTCATGATGGCCGGTAGAAGTGCTAGTTGGGCGATTATTTCGCCTTCTTAGCACCGGAATCCCTCGGATTTTGAGCATTTGAAGGAGGAAGGGTGATTAGACAGCTAATTGAGTAATAAAATAAATACGGCTTTGTGTAATCCTTCGATGAAAAGTGGACTAATTACGGAGAAGCTAACATCTTTTGAAGCAATGTCGAATTAACGAATATACATAGCTTGCTGGCTGGGAAATAATGTTTCTGGCCGCATGGTTCGATTGCATAGTCTGATTGATCGAACTAAGCGGATCAGAAATTCTTTGTGGTTTGATTGCTTAAGCAAACTAAGCTGAGCGTTAGTATTTAAGTGCTCATGGTTCGTGCGGTCGAACCACATTTAATTTTGTCCTAGGTTTATTTTGATTCAAATTTTTTATTCTGTTTTTCGTATCAGTTATTTTCTCGAAATTCACTTGTTTTTAGGGTTCCGTATCCGGTCCCTATTACTAAGCCTACGCCGTCTGTCTGTCTGTCTGTCTGTCCGAGGGCTGCATCTCTTGAACCGTAATAGGTAGCCCGTTGAATTTTTTGTTATTATTGCTGATATTGTTGTTTATTGTTTATTTTCAATTGGCAGTACACTGCGCTCAGATTTGTCATATTTACATTGTACCATTTCGCCAGTTCGATTATCACAGCGAAGAAGAACTGACAAGAAACTTCACTGGAAATTTTTTCAATGCCCACTTAGTCTATACAAAAATGTTTGCCACTGCCTAGACACGCATGTGCTGATTTGTGACATGCAGCAATTCATGACAAAGTTAAAACATTTTTACTATGAAATTGTATGGACTACTGGTTTCTGTCACAAACCACCACATGTCGTTATCGCATAACTAATTAATTACATTCATATCGCATCATTAATTATATTTATTTATCATGTGATTCTGACAACTTGTGAAGTATATAGGTAGTATGTAAAAAGTCCGGTGTATAGTGCCATCGTCAAATTTGATAAGAAATTTTATCAAGTCATTATTTGATTTTATTAGTAAGCAAGTAACATACTACAATGTAGTATAAAATGTCGAGGGTAAAAAAAAATAGATACACAAGTATAAAAACAAAACATAAAAATAAGAAAAAGTAAAAAATTCGCGGGGCTTCCCATAGAAGAAACTAAAAAGTGTATGCGCGCCATCTACCAAAAACAGTATGAAGCATTTTAACTAATTTCATAAAACACGCCATAGATGGCTTGCGTGGCGCTGACCATGACTTGGCGATACGGAACCTTTGGTGCGCTAGTTCGACTCGCACTTGGCCGGTTTTTCTAGCATTCACTAATGTTTTCGGCCAGTCAATAATAAATCATACTACACTTTCAGCAAGATACCTCCAGGAGTATTTGGGTAACACCGCCCTTACGCGCGGGGCGGGCGGGGCGCGGGTGGTGCGGGGCACGCGGAAGGGACGCTAAGGGTAGCCGTATTAATTCAAGTCAACCGGGGTCTATGTAGCGGGCGGAGGGTGGGACCTTAGGGGTTACCTATGCCGTTGCGAAATTTCACATACTTGCATTAAGTAATTAATTTGAATTACAAATTGCTTAAAATGCTTCGATCATAAAAAATATAAGAATTTTTTCCGTCTACGTTAGAATGTTTTAAAGATTCAGATTCAGATATTTATTTCGCCATAAAGAACACACAACAATAACAATATTTCATTGAGACATGCATGCATATTCAGTATGGTTCGTCGTTTGTCATGTCCCGTTCAGCAATGCAATCTATAAGGAAGAACCGGGTAAGAAATCTTATAGAGCTTTTTTTAAATATAACTTATATACAGTAGGTATTATTTATTTGTCATCCCCCTGAAACTTTCCTCAATCGTTGAAAAAAAAAACTGAAATTAACACTTATTAAATAAAAAAAAATCATCCATCTCCGCCGACTCCCCCCACCGTACCCAAAACACTAGCCGCGTCGCCCCTTTGAATCTCCAGCCCTATTCGTTGGAGAAAAAAAGATTTGGCGCGGCGGTCGCCCGACTTTTCTATTAACAACTTTCCGAGCTGATCAGAAAAGCATTTTGCGTCGGGCGACCACACGCCAAGGGTTTCCACGGCGAAGGCTAAAAACTCAAAGGAGCAAGACAGCGTAGAATATTTGCTCTTCTTCAAATTTTGGGCCCCGAGAGCAGCAGACCCGGCAGAGATGGAGGAACCGACAATGTGAGTGGGGGTAAGGGTGTCCACACACGTTGCGTCCCACACCAACGCCCTCCCTTTGCTCCACGAGATCAACGTCATGCCATCGGGCCGCTTTCCATCGTCACGGCATAAGCCAGGCGGTTCTAATAAACTTGGAATGTCCGCCGTGGCTAGGGCTAGTTCTAGTAAAATATTGATCCTGCTATGCCGCGAACGACGACCAGCGCTGCGCTGGCACGACAGACCGTGGTGACCGTATGGGTCAACGTTGGTGCCGCAGATGCAAGAATGTGGCTGACATACCCTCGCTCCCACTTTAAGGGCGACAGAAATGCGAGTGGCTTGGACGTCCAAAAGGGTTCCCATATGGGGCGAAGGGTACGCGTGCAGCCATGCACCCGCCTCCTTTTCTGACGATAACACATTCTTACATACTAAGTTTTCATTATGTTAAAATATAACATACTAAGAAAAAAAAATCACTTAACTTATAAAATGGATTGTCTAAGGCGAATACCTTACTTACTACCTGATAATTGTCGTAATAGTCAGCTAAGCGTGGGGATCGCTGCTGTGCTCAAAGTTTACCTGAATTCTTAGAGCACAACACCGATTACACTGCTTGTCCCGATTGTCAGGGTGCGTTGTGATGACATGTATGTAAATTATTTAAATTTAGAATATATCTACAAACATAAACTCTATAAAATGTCCTTCTTGTAAGTCGAAACAGGCTAAACCACGAGTCAGTAAGCCTGGATACGAAATACGGCATCGTTTGTATGAGAACCGAGGTAGCCGCCAAAGGGGTGTGAAGTCTGAGGCGGGAGCGGCGCATGGAACGCCGTGATTGGCCGAGCGAGTAGGTAGCCAAGTGACGCCAGTCTTCCATACGTTTGAACGGGATTCATACAATAAGTCGCTCATTGTGTCGATTCGCGATGAAAAGATGAAACGGATTTAACAATATTTAACCCTTCTTTACATCAAGGGAATAATATAACTGTCTCTTAAATGAACAAAGGCAACACCCCTTTCACAATTTTGCGAATTTGCAGATTTTCGCATAAACACGATAATAGTTCTAAGTTCTGAGATACCTCGGATACTTTATTATAAATCTACATCAAATTTCCAAAACAATGATATGTAAGACCTCGTACATTGGTATTATCTTATTGGAGCATTTGTTATTGGAATTTTCCAAAATTAAAAAAATAATGTTAGAAAGTCGAAAAGTTTTGTAACCAAAAAAAAAAAAAAATTATATTATTAACAACTATTTGCTAATTACTTAGCCAACGATATGACAAATTATATTGCAATATGACTTCGCGAAAAATTCGCGAAAATCTACCCTACCATAAAAAATTTATGAGTACCCACCTCGATATTTAATTTTTTTACGGTAAAATGAGGTTTTCCAGGCTTTGCCTTTTTTAACAAACTAACCAGCCATACCCACCGGGATATTTAATTTTTTTAGGGTAAAATGAGGTTTTCCAGGCTTTGCCTTTTTTAACAAACTAACCAGCCATGCAGCTAGAGCCTTATAAAATGTACCATGCGTCTCTCTGTCAGTTTCACGGTGTGAATTCGTTATATAAGGGTTAATAAAATAACAAATGAAAGGCTGTGTAGTCTGTAATAGAAACATATATTTGAAACAGAACAATAATTTACTTAATTATTTATTTATAGATCGGTATCTATATTAAAATTTTCATTTGGTAACTTTTGAACAATTGAATTAAATTTAAAAGCACAATTTACGACATTTACATTGTTACTGTTTACATTGTTGACATTTACATTGTTATTGTTGAACTAAAGAACTAAAGAACTAACATGTGTCTCGAGAGATGGTCGCGCAACAGATGGATAGATCTCACCGAGACCTAAAGTTTGAGTACCAACACGATGGGTCTAGCACCAGTGGTTCTCGAGTTATGACGAAAACAAAAGTTCATGTGACAGATGGATAGATCTCACCGAGACCTGAAGTTTGAGTACCAACACGATGGGTCTAGCACCAGTGGTTCTCGAGTTATGACCAAAACAAAAGTTCATGTGACAGATGGATAGATCTCACCGAGACCTAAAGTTTGAGTACCAACACGATGGATCTAGCACCAGTGGTTCTCGAGTTATGACCAAAACAAAAGTTCATGTGACAGATGGATAGATCTCACCGAGACCTGAAGTTTGAGTACCAACACGATGGGTCTAGCACCAGTGGTTCTCGAGTTATGACCAAAACAATAGCTAATGTAACAGATGGATAGATCTCATCGAGACGTTCAGATTGAGTACCAACAAGATGGGTCTAAGTCCAGTGGTTCTGTAGATATGACCAAAACTAATGATCACGTGACAGATGATAATTCCGACCCCTCACTCGCATGATCGCATCGCATTTCGCATTTAGATGCTAGCTAGCTAGGTAGCAGCGGAGCGCAGGCGCTCTATAGCATTTAGCATTTAGCAGTACCATAGATAAATAGCACATACTTCATTGCTTTGTGCGTTCCAAAAAAGTTTTACGAACGAAACAGCAATGCTAACTAAAATTAAATGTGATTATTGCTTAGCATTTAGCATTAATTTTTATTCATCAGGGCGCTTAGCAGTGCTAAATGCTAACGGGGTATTCATTATGAATTAATTTTGTTAATGCTAAGCATAACAAGACTAATTCCCGGTAGACGCATGACCTAAAGAAATTAATTTCTTTAGAGTCGCTCAAAAGTAAAAACCGGTAGGTACTGGTTGAATGAAAAAAGCGCGATAAACGAATATTGAACGAGGAAACCTGCTGAGGTTGACTAGAAGAAATGTCCTTTGGCAATAAGGCAGAATGCATGAAATATCTGTATACATTTAACATACATATTTATCAATAAACAAAAAAAATTACAAGAGCTAACTGCATCCAACACGATAGTCGACCTATGGTGGGTAAGCAGAAAAGAGCTCTCCATACATATTTACGCCGATGTTTGTTACTGAAATTCAAGCGAAAAATGCTATCAAATTGAATGAAAGTACTTACTCGTGAAAGGTGACTCCATCTGTGTTCAAGTTTGAATTTTTCGACGACTTTTTGGACCAAAGCACTGCACAATGAGGCATTTTGTGACAGACGCGCACGTTCGCTCCGCCTGAGCGGCGGACGGAGACTAAGATCGGTCGCCGGCGCTAGACTGACGCGCTGGCGCGTGTGCGCCGACGCGCGGCTACCCCTGTCCTCCTATGTATAGCGCCTCCAGGCTTACTGACTCGTGGGCTAAACAGACTTTCACCACTCGCACTGAGCAGGCATTGCATCCCTACACGCTGGACTTACAGCGAAATGTGTACCAATCGGTTCCGCAGATCCTTCCTCCACAGAACTGGTAAACTCTGCAACACTCACCCTGCCCACATATTTCCCCCCAAGTACAGTCTCGGGTCCTTCAAGAGGGGCGTGAATTTTTTATTTTATTTTATTTTATTTTATTTTATTTTATTTTATTTTATTTTATTTTATTTTATTTTATTTTATTTTATTTTATTTTATTTTATTTTATTTTATTTTATTTTATTTTATTTTATTTTATTTTATTTTATTTTATTTTATTTTATTTTATTTTATTAAACAGGGATTAATACAGAGACAGGAAAAAGTTAACATAAATAAAAAATAGTACACAATGTGATTTATGACCTGCCTCCGCTACACAATCCTCCAAAACACAATTTGTGAATAAAATGACTAATCAACTAATACAATAAAAAAAAACAAAAGGATACAATTTGAAATTTTGATTAATAAACAAACATGTACAATACTGAAATACTATAGCGAGAGAGCGTGTTTCGCGGTATATAACGGCACATAAATAGGCACACGTCAGGCCGGCATGGCATTCGCTACCCCCCATACGACCGAATGTCCATGGGCGTCTTATGGTTGGCTCGCCAGCTTTCAATAGAATTTTTTTTTTCGAAATGACGTAGGTGTTCCCACGCAGACACGCGTGTAGTGGTTAGTGATACGTAGTTTTAATTAAGCACGAGGAGAGCACAGGTGGTTCCTTGGCTTAGCGATGAAGGAGGGCTAGGGTGCAATTTGGGACAGGTTGGGTCCAAAAAAGGATGAAGGGCATACATGATGAGAGTATAGGTCGGTAAAGGCTCTTTTGTTCTTCTATTAGTTAGTAAACCTGTAACTTAGTTAGTGAGTCTACAGGGAACCACATTAGCGCCTTTTATATGGAACATTTTTTAAAACTTTTTTTCGCAAATTTACTTACACACACATGGTGTTACATTAATATGTGGTAGTACCCGCAAGGGGGTGATTCTACAGACGAAACTGTAAAACTTTTGTTCTGCCATTTTTTTTCAATTTCTTCACACAAAAGTGCGGAAAACCGAGGCTGAGTGATGCAGTGGACCTATTCTTTTAAGTGGCGTACCACGCACACGGCTTGTGTTATTCATACTATAATATTAACAATCTGTGTTCTTTCGCTTGATTCAGTTTTTTTTTCTTGTTGTGAATAGATGACCGTGGTTCAGATTACTCGTAAAACTGCAAGTCTCTTTAGTAGGTGGTAGGCTTGAAACCTCTGGATTGATACCACCATACTAATTGAAGGTCGAGCGAAACGGCTACGTGAATAGTTCGTTTCCCGTTCAGTTAAGTGCTACACTGTAATCTTTGGCGCAACAAAGGGAAGCACTGCCATGGCATCTAATTAATCAAGTTGTGCTCGGGACACCTATAGTTCGGGACACGTAATAGAGCTCTCGTCTCTATACAGGGTGTATCAGGATAAGTTTAAAAAACTTCAGGAATTGAAAAAAATCCTTATCACTGAAATCGAAATTCCGTGTTCTTTTTTCATACAAAAATTGGGAATTTAATAAAAACTCGATGGACAGTGAGTCTGGAGAGTTTTGGCAGCAGTTCTGTCTAGATCTAGGGAGTGGAATAACTTAGTTCAGTCCGGTATTGAACTTTTAGTGTTTGGAATTTACCTACATGCAGTTCAATTCTACTAGGTACGCAACCCCTTTGCACTCTCCGTTGCATAGGATTAACCGTCCACCGAATCTTGATGAAACTACTTTCACGAAAAAGTACTATAAAATGACCGAATTTGGGAAAAAGTTTCAGGGCCTTTCATCTTCAAATATGGAACACTTTCGAACCCTGTATATTAGTCAGTTCATCCCTCCAGCAGTGTTGCTGTTAAACAAATAGACAGCCATCAGTTCGGGGCCAGGCTAGGGAAGGGGGCGAGGGAACAGGGGGGCAGAGGGGCGGTCGCAGTCGGGGTGCAGGCGCCAACTGCAATATTTCTGCTGCAATCTCAGACGAAGCATTTATCAACTCTACGTCGTCGGCGCTCCCTGCTGCGAAATATAGATACTCGCTAACGTAGGAAGATCTCTTTGAAGTATTTTAACTGGAACTGCTTTTATCCCCATGGAGCTGTGTATGGCCTTTGTTTTATGGAAACTGACACGGTTGACTACATCACTACATTCGTGATGTCAGCCCATAACACCAGGTGAACTAGGTGCCATTTCAGTGCCTCCCTTTGGTTGTGCCGGCTACACTGAACTGGGCGGAAAACACGAACTATTTGCATAGCCGTTTCAACCGACCTTTCATTCAGTGCGGTGGTATCAACCCGGGCGGTGTTAAACCCTACCACCTAGTAAGCTAAGAAGGGAAGGGACCTACAGTTTTAATCCGAACCACAGTCAGCCTCCATTGGGGCGAGCGGTCACCCATCCTGTACTTAAAAAAATAAAATAGCCCAATACAATTTCCAAAATCGCTGACACAATTAACTTTCATTTATAAACGGACGCCTTAACACTAATTTCCGTATTTATAACTTCAAAAATGACTAACTTCAGTACAAACTTTAGCCCCCTATTGGACCCCCTTAGGGGAGGAATTTTCAAAAATCCTTTCTTAGTGCTCACTTAGGTTAAATAAGGAACTAATATGAAAAATTTCATGCATCTAGACCCAACGGTTAAAGCTGCGCGTTGTATGTCAGACAGTGTTAAAAACGATTCTCGATGAGTGTTAAGAATTTTATTAAGTTGATAAATAATTACATGCATCATATTATTTGACTTGATATATGAAGTATCAAAACTGACGATAGCACTATACACCAGATAGAGGTAATTTAAATAGGCAGATTCTTGAGTATTCATGTTTATGCAGTAAATATTAATGTTCTTGTGAGCGGTAGTATGGGTTGAATTATTGGAAATAACTTTAGTATAATACCTTATAAGGTAGGTACTAACAAAACATTGTGGCTTGCGAAGTTTGTTTGTCAGTTCTTCTTCGCATTTGAATTTAGACCTGGCGGAATTTTCGACATATCCAAGCGTAGGTTACCTACCTATGGATGAAATTATACAATAAACAATACCACAAGCCATATCCCGACGTAATTTACAGTAAATTTAAAATTTATTAATACATTTATAAATTTTAATTTAAAAATGTTTAAAAATTTAAATTTAATTATGAAATAATAAATTTATTACGTAAATTACAGCACACCACCGACCGCCACGTTTAGCAAAGTATTCGGACAAGATAACTATCAAGTTATTATATGAATGTATTATATGTATAAATATATATATATATATATAAATTTTTGTTCTTCTATTTTTCTATTATCTAAGACTATGTTTTGTTGCACCTACCCTGGTTTTTATATGTAAAAAGGGTAAACTGGCGGAAAATGCAATAGGCATTAAGTGCTACCTTCTGTACGATTTTATGTGCAATAAACGTTTCTTGATTTTGATTTGATCAAGCAGCAAGCAAGGCACGAACATCCACCCGCCGCGTGAGTCGTGACTCGGTGGAAGGACCGTTTCTAGGTGAGAGATGGCTAGCATAGAGGGCCGCATAGTAGCCTCAGTTGTGTTCTAGTCCAGTATAGCCAGCAATTCAGGGATGTCTCCGGTATGGCACCTACCTTCTCGGACGTGATATTGGCTGGTCGGAGCATGTGATTTGGCCCCTCCGACTCAGCCACCCATATCGGATTACATAAAAAAAAGCCTAACACCCTTCAGCACGGCATCTTGTTCTTATCCCTTAGTCGCCTTTTAATATAAAAACGTGCAAAGGGAGAGATGCAGTGGGGCTATTCTTTTTAAGTACCGGCTCCACACGATATAATAATTACAATGCAATATTACCAGTTGATCTCCGTTAAACAGCCATGCTCGCAGTTTATAGGCGAGGAATCAGTCCCTCAGGGGTACCTACCTCGTTCAGTACGGGTCACTCTCCAACAGTATATAAGCTATAAAAATCCGCATCGACACTATAAACCGGTTCGATTAAACGTATTAAATCATAAAGTGTCGCGGACACGACCCGCCCTCCATTTTGCCCCGCCCAAGTGTGCGAGTTTATTTTTCAGCGGGCGAGCGATACTAAGAATCAATTCCAAGTTTAGCGCGACACGACGCGACGTTAAGCCTCTACTCCTTGGGTCATCTGTACAGTAGGATTGATGCAGACATGAAAAGTTATAGATAATTATAGGGAATGTTCTAGGTTTTCAATCAACAGGATTATCTTTAGATTATTCTTTCAACCAAAACGTTTGAAACAGCAAGTTTTTTAACTTCGCTCGATAGAAAAAAATTCCAAATATTCCTCTATTTTTACAGCAATTTGTATTGTAAAAAGTGTAATCGCCTCTCTATTTTCTATCATCTACGAGGAAGCGGGACAGCAGACGAGGGAGCGAGAAGGACCTGTGCTCAGTCAGTGGAGCGGCATCGACGACGACGCCATCTAGGGAGTGCGGATTTTCAGTAGAGGCTTAGCGGTCAACGAAGGCAGCTATTTTCAACCGACTTGTATTTTCTCTCGCTATTGTAAACTGATAGACGATTGAGATTATATGTAAAACGGACATCTGTGGCTTTTATTTGGAAAGTGAAGTGAGATAACATATATAAAGAATTAATTAAATAATTAATTAATTAATTTTAGACAGGCAGCCTGGGCTGATGCGTCTAAATCCAGTTAAACTTTGTTGTTTTTCTCATTATCTTGGGTTTTTTTAAATTGTTTTTTATTTAATTATCGTTCTTGAGCACTCTTTTTGAGATTATGTTTTATTTGTTAAATATTTATCTAGTCTATTTTTGAATTGGTTAGTACTAAGTGCGCTTATTACTTCCTCTGGAAGTTGGTTCCAGCCGTCCACCACTCTGTTTGTTATGAAATGTTTGCGAGTATTGCTGTTAAAGATTGTTCGACTTAATTTCATGCTGTGGCCTCGAAGATGAACGTTTTGGTTCAATGTGAACATTTGGATCAGCTCCAGTATAGCCAGCTGAAAAAGTACCTACCAAAAAAGTACCCGTACCTACTTTTTATATTTTTTCTCCAAATACAATGTTATATTCTTTAGTGAACCATAATTTAAAAAAGTCACAAAGCTAAAAAAATTCATACTAATTAAAATAAAAAAGATTTGCGCGTTATTCGCCTTCGCTTTGTTTTATCGTAAGCGCCTTGTGGCGATTCCATCCCGCTCTAGTAAAGAGGAAACTGCCTAAAGAGGAAACGGGGTGACGGCGTGGCCCCTGTCCTCGCTCCCCATTCCGCTGAGCGCATGACGTCACTATGACTGGAAGAGGCTTAACATCGCATCGCGCTGCTTAGCTGTTTAGTTGCATAACACGATGCTGCTTCTACTGGTTTTCTTAATCCCCGACGCAAAAGGAGAGGTGTTATAAGTTTGACACCTCCGTATGTCTGACTGTCTATCTGTGTGTCTGTCTGTGGCATCGTAGCTCCCAAACGGATAAACAGATTTGGATGCGGTTTTTTTATTAGAAAGCTGGTTAACCCGGGACGGTTCTTAGCTGTGTTAGTAATCAAGTAATTATGAAGTAATAAAAAAAATACATCTCACAGATGGACCGATTCGGATGCGGTTTTTTCAAAAAAGCTTGAAATAAAAGTTAAATTACAAATTTAAAAAAGCTCCGACCCTTAAAAAGTTAAAAATAATTTCCGTTTACTTAAGGCTCTGTCAACTCGTATTCACCCGTACCTACTCCTCTTTCAAGGCGCCGCTTTCGCTGGTTGGAGTAGGATGCAACACAATCAAACAATCAAAAATGAGGTTTTTATTTTTTTATTCCAAAGCTACGGATCGAGACAAAAAAGTAAATAGATATATATTCAACAAATAAAATATATTTTTTCCAAAGCGTTAAAAATAAATAAATAAATAAATAAAATAAAATATTTTTTTCTATCGAGTGAAGTTAATCAAATCGTGTTTTCAAAAAACTATCGATCTGCGCCGATAGATGAAGTTTTACATTATAAAAACTGACTCGGTCATGTATTGCACATATAAAAGTGACTACTTGGTCGACATGACGACACAACTGTTTGTTATTCGCGTTAGTGATGACAGCTCGGATATTGACGATAGTCAAGATGAGGACGAAGATTGCGAAGTCTCTGAGGACGATGAAGTGCCTTCTAGAGTGCCTCCGTCATCATTCTTCCATAGTTCTATCGAATGACTTAATTGAAGGAATATCACCACTGCCAGATAGTTCAATACGTACTGTATTAAATTAAAATCCATAACTAGTGTTCTTAATTTTTATTTGCGTATCCTTCGTACCGAACCCTATTACTAAGCCTACGCCGTCTCTCTGTCTGTCTGTGTGTCTGTCTGTGTGTCCGTTCGTTCGTCTGTCTGTCCGAGGGCTGTATCTCTTGAACCGTAATAGGTAGCCCGTTGAAATTTTCACAGAATATGTGTTATTATGGCCGATATATCAACGAATAATAAAAATAAGAAAAAGTAAAAAAATCGCGGGGTCCCCATACAAGAAACTAAAAAGTTTTATGCGCGCCATCTACCGATAAGAGTATGAAGCATTTTAACTAACACATAGATGGCGTGAGTGGCGCCGATCATGAAATGGCGATACGGAACCCTCGCTGCGCGAGTTCGACTCGCACTTGGCCAGTTTTTTTTTCTGTAACATACTATTATGCAAATTATTGAAAAAAAAAGTTCCAAAGTACGACCAGTGTAATTATAGTACCAATACGATAATTATCGTACGAAATCCAAGCCTGCGCAAGTGTCGAGACGTGTGCGGTGCGCGGGGTGCGGGGGGAGACTTTGATAACCAATGATGGTCGGCGCCGCCGGCCGCTTCTTCCGCCGCGGGCGCCCTCACTCCGCCAAACAGACCCAACAAGTCAGTTCTGCGCATTCCCTCGCCTTTTTCGTCGAGCGCTATTAACTCGCGCCGGCACCTCTTTTTTTTTTTTTTTTTATGGAAACTGACACGGTTGGCTACATCACCTACAACATCCGTGATGTCAGCCCATAACACCGGGTGAACTTGGTGCCACGTCAGTGCTTCCCTTCGGTCGTGCCGGCTACACTGAACTGGACGGAAAACACAAACTATTTACATAGCCGTTTCGACCGACCTTTCATTCAGTGCGGTGGTACCAACCCGGGCGGGTTAAACCCTACCACCTAGTAATATAAGAAGGGAGTCATATCCCTTAGTCGCCTTTTACGACATACACGGGGAGAGATGCAGTGGGGCTATTCTTTTAAAGTACCGGCCCCCCACGGTACAATACGGGCCCCCCACGGTACGTACCTATATCCCCAAATGTGTTACATCGTTGTCAACTTGGAATGGAGTAACTGCGCGCGCAGTTACAGCGAGCGCGCGACTGCCGGCAGTTTTATGGCCACATTAGGTACCTAGCAGAACTGATTTAGCTGTAAAGGATTCCGACGGCGAGTCGCGGGTTTAAACCGGCGTGGAGTGATTTTAAAGGGGACTTATTTGGGGGATGAAACGTTTGGGATATAGGAGGCGTGTATTCGATTAGAGTTAAGTGCTCAAAGGGAGAGAATTCGAACTGAACTAAGCTGTTATAGGGAGCGGGTGATATTATGTAATAGCTATTTCACAAGATTATAGTTTAGTAACTATGTTACAAAAATTTAGTTTTTTTTTGCATTTCGAAAAACAAAACCTGTGTTTTTTCTTTTGATATATGGCGTAATCTCAGATAACTTTGTCTGTGTGGATTTAACTTAATGTTGTTTTCTTTTGTGTCGTATTTATAAATATGATTTTTATTGTTGTTGTTGTATTGTTTATTGATCATTCGTATGGCAATAAAACTGCACTCGAACTTGTCTCAATTAGTTTGGTTCGATTACACCCACGAAGAAGAACTAATTAATTTATTACTAATTTGATTTATTAATTAATTGAATGTTTCTGGTTCTTCCTTAGAAAACAAACAAACTCGGAAGCAATATCATATTAGATTTTTTTTTATTGTAAGCTCGACATAATATGGCGCCGAGGCACCCATTAGGTGTCTATCGGCGCCCATCGACATTCGGTCGTATGCGGGGGTTGCGAATGCCATGCCGGCCTGACAGGTGCCTATTCACGTCCCTCTTGAAGGACCCGAGACTGTACTTGGGGGGAAATGTATGAGGGAGAGCATTCCAGAGTTTACCGGTTCTGTAGAGGAAAGATCCGTAGAATCGATTGGTACGCATCCGCGGTAATTTATTGAAAATTATACTTTATCTATTTTCTGGAAACCAATTACAGCTAAATAGTTAACCTAGATATTAATACAACTCACTTAGGGTTTTCCCGCCCCTCGATCAGCGTGAGATGATCGAGTCGTTAGATGGCGCTAATCTCAACTCGCATATTAATCGCTTGTCTTAGATATTTCATCCGATGTTTGTCAACGAAGCAAATTGCGGATAATCCCTCAGGCTAACGGCACCCTGGGGCCGGGCTCCAGTCGGAGGATTTTGTCTGGACTGGATGGATCTATAGGGAGGTCCGGAGCTAGCGACCGCCCCAGATTTTGCATTCCTGCCCCCCTTTGGGAAAACGGGGGACCCTTTCGATTCAATAGACAGTAAAATGTTCTTCGCATGACGTGGCAATCCGATCAATCAATCTAGCGACAGAATTTGTGTTTTTTAGCGGAGTATCCAAATCAACATCAGCCCGTAACGACCAACGGCTGCACATAGGCGTCTCCCAAGGCACGCCACCACTCCGTGTTTTACGCTCATATCATCCATTCACTCCTATCTATCTTTTATAGGTCGTCTGTCCACCTAGCCGGTGGGTGTTCAAACATGGTTATTATGCAAATATAAAAATAAAAAATAAAATAAAATAAATTATTTGCTGAAACCTGACTCATTCTATGAAGGTATTTATAAAGTTTTTATTTTCAATCAAACCTATATAAAAATAAATTTATTCCTACAAAACTTAAAAAAAAACTCACAAACTAACTTTCTGAATTGGTAGTCGTAATACGGCCAAAATGTAAAAGGAAATAAAATATTCATGTTCCCGTCAGGCCGGCATGGCATTCGCAGCCCCCGAATGCGACCGAATGTCCATGGGCGTCGCTAGACACCTTATGGGTGGCTCGGCGCCACAAGTCGTGCTTACTATAAAAAAAATGAACTTCATGAATGGAGGCAGTGAAAGTTATATTACCTTGCCCCCTCAAGGCTAAGCTCTCGTTGCGCCAGTGGCCTTCCGAAACCCTAAAATACCGCCACGCCACGCCGATAGCGAAGGTGGTTAAGCCCTTTAGTGTGGAAGATTTTAGGGATGCTAAGTTCGTCAGCTAATTTCGGAGGTTGTCATATCTCTTTAATGACTTGAGGTGCCTCGGGTCCGTGGACCCTGTTGATGATGTTGTCTTGCTTCATTAACGTGTATGTATTGATGAAGATATCATCATATTGAATCTTATGCTGTCGTCGCCAAAGTCGGATTTGGCCTCGGACACTAGAATATATTTTTTCTCTTCATTTTCGGCTTCGTTTATTTAGACATATTCTAAATAACAAATATAAAGCCAGTACTAACATCAATACCAATAATAAATCTGTAAGGGATGGTCATCGAGTAAGTTACTATGTTTTATGAGATATTGATTGCGTTTGTATATTAAAAGTAAAGACTATTTTTAGAAATATTTTCTGTATGTATGTATGTCCCTCCATAACCTGTAAACCGATCATACGAATTCATTGAAACTTAGTACATGCACATTTAACTATATGGGACACAGGATAGGCTAAATGAATGTTGTTTCGGTTACGCCAAGATGATACAAACCGAATTGTTCCGCGCGCCAAAATAAAGGTACGGTGGCGGGCCTACTTACTTTCTCCTTTATAAATACGAATTTCACGCGAGCAAAGCCGCGGGCAAGAGCTAGTATGAAAATAAAAATATTGAAAATCCCAAGTCAACTTCTGGTGTCCGAAGCCAAATACGACTTTGGTCACGACCGCATAAGATTCAATATTGAATCGTGCAAGTTGACTGAACGCAGGAGATTGCGTCATACCTACTAGTAGAAGATGCAATTGTTCGAAATTTAGAGAGAATACGTCATCGAACCGATGGCGAAATGGTAAGGCGCGGTCGACTCAAGCCGGAGTTCCAAGTTCGAATCCTGGTCGGGACGTATTTTATTTATCTTCGGCTTTGCATTTATTTAAACAGAAGTTCTCAAGCGTTTGTCGGCAAATTGTACGCAAAAGTACTGATTGAAAGTTGAATGTTACCGAAAAAAGGATATTGGTGTGCAAACGGGATGCACGGATCAGGTCTTCTCCCTACACGGTGCATAGCCGAAAAATATCTGACGAAAAACTGGCTGGAAAAATATTGGCTGTAGAGTGGCATACGTAAGATTCGAGACCTATGAAAATCACGACGACTGCCGCCCGCCGTGACCTACTTTTACGCACGGTCGTCTCGGTCGCACGCAAAAAAGGCGTGCACCGCGGTGCATGCGTAGTATCTACTTCTTAGTACATGTTGTAAGTTCAAATCAAATCTCGAATCAAATCTAAATATACTTTATTGTACACCATAAAAAGGAACACAACAGGCGAGTTTAATGCAGAGTAGCATTCTTTACAAACTAACCTTTGGGATGTGGTGAAACTGATAGGGCGGACAATGCAGTGCAAAAGAGAAGCGTGAAAAATAAAACTAAATAAATGAACACAACCATATACATAGATACATACATAAAATAAATACTATAAGGCAGCCATACTCAAAGTGTGCTCCGCGGAGCCCTAGGGCTCCGCGTAGCCTCTGTGGGGGCTCCGCGAGAATACGAGGGAAAAATAATAAAAAATACACCTCTCCTCTCCGGCGCGATTCAGCTCGGCTGCGCAGGCGAACTCAACTCTCTTCTATCAAACCTGATATCAACCAATTGATTAAAAAATAAGAAACAGTTTCATAATATATCCCATTACATATTTAATTATTATTTTTCTCTTTTATTATAATATTATGTAAGTAACTGTTACATATATCATGATTATTAATAAAGAATGCACAAAAACGATTTTTTGTTTATTTTAGGGCTCCGTCAAATATTTCACTTTCCAAAAGGGTTCCGTCACCAAAAAAGTTTGAGAACCGCTGCTATAAGGTAATAGGATTAGAACATTAGATTGCTTGTACATCAAATTCTTGAATAGTTTGCATGTAAACTGATTTTTTTTTATTCCAGCTGATCTTCCTCGGTGCGCGAGTCCGACTCGCACTTGCTCGGTTTTTGTATTAATAAATAAAAAAAAAAAAAAAATAAAAAAAAAAAAATAAAAAAAAAATAATAAATAAATAAATAAATAATAATATATAATATAATAATATTTATATATTTGTAATAATATATAAATATTATTACAAATTATTTTAGTGACTATCCACATTATTATACGGTGCTTACAGTTTATTTAAAATACAGACTGAGATCAAAATAAAGAATTTTACTAACAGGTCTATCTTCCAATAATTTTATTTTTCACATGAGATGACGCATTTGGCATCCCCTTGTCGTCGATGCCTGAAAAGATAAGGTACCTACAACAAAGAGGCGGCTCTTCCGGCTGCCTGGTAGTTGGCTCATATCGGAAGAGGTCAGTGTCAGCAGGGGAAGAAGGGTAGGACGGGGAGGGAAGGGGAGGGGAACGGGGCAAGGGGAGGGTTCGTAAGAACTCGTACAAGGGCCATAAATTATTACGTCCTTTCTTATTTATTATTTTTCTGTATGAAAACTTCGTTGGGCGTCCTATTTTAGCGAGTAGGTGACCTTGGGGCGAGCGAGAGTCATATCTCACCCTGTGGAAGTAAGTACCTACGTGATTCAGAATAAAAGGGCACAAGTCAATAATATTGTTTAAACACTCGGACGCCAAGTCCGAAAAGGTTAAACATAAAAAAATAAAAACGGCCAAGTGCGAGTTGGATTCGCGCACCGAGGGTTCCGTACCACAGAGTAATCGGCCGAATTTTACCATTTGTTGTACTTTAGAGTTACAGTTAAACGGCGTGAGGGATACGAAGGAATCAAAATTATGACTTCAATGTAACAAGTGCGAACTCGAACTCGCGCACCGAGGGTTCCGTATCGCCATGTCATGGTCGGCGCCACTCACGCCATCTATGTGCGACGCCCCGCCAGTATGAAGCATTTTATTAAAATTGATTAGTTAAAATGCTTCACACTCTTTTCGGTAGATGGCGCGCATACACTTTTTAGTGTAAAAAAAACCAAGTTGAGGTGTCGTGTCACACCCGAAAAAGCGAAGCTTCTTACGCTTTTTATTTTAAAATCCAATTTAATTTCGATCGGGATAGCGCCATCTATGCGATATTTCAATCAACTTATACAATGGTTTGACTTCAAAAACTCCCATAGATGGCGATGGACAGCGCAGTCAAAGCACAAAGGCAGAGTTAAGACTGCAAGTGAATTCTTCCAGTCTACGTTTGATATGTGATCGTGAAGACGACACAGTTCCTCAAGACCCAGAGTGTATAGATCAGTGGTGTCCAAAGAGTCGATCGTAATCGACCGGTCGATCTAAAGAGGCTTTTAGGTCGATCGCTGAAAATAAATAGATGAATAAGTGACTCGCCGAAATATTAAATAATTCATAATATTTTATGTGACTAACATTTTCCGGGTGGTGTCGTCTTCCGCAAGGACCACAATAGTAATAAATATAAAGGATGTAATTAACATACCAAGGATTTGAATTTCATTTGAACAAGATTTGTTTAATTTTATTAATAAAAAAAATAAATTACACCCAATGCAGTTTAATTTATACAATATTTTAATTGTAATTTAGAAACACTTACGTACGTACATATGGTTTATTTATCGTAAATTAACAAAAATACATAGTACTTCCCTTTCAATTATTATAATTAGACTAAAACTTTACTATATATTTTTGAACAACGAAAATTTTTGATACAAATCGATGTGTCGATCTCACAAACTTTAATTTTTTAGGTAGATATTAGAGAAAAGTTTGGCCACCACGGTATAGATCGGCCGTTGAGCTAAATAAGTTCGAGTCGTATAAACGAGTGAATTTAGGCTGCCCTATTCATACAGGCTGTTTTATGACCATAGGTCAGAAAGCAAACCAGTGATTCCTTGACTAATTTGAAGTCTAAAAGGCCCAGTAAAGTTTTGTCAGATATGTCTTAATTAAGGAGTTATTAATTAAATTAGTTTTCGCGCGCGAAATACTACGGTAGTGCGACCGACCCGACGCTCGCTACATTGCGACGTTGCCGCTCCGCTCTGTGCATTGTCGACGCCCGCACATGTTCATCGGTCTATTCACGCGGGAGCATTTCGTAAATGAAGTGTCTTTATTTAGTTTAGTATGAAAAAAAAAGTTCACCGTAGAACAAAATGTCATCTAACTTTATTGCTCCAAATAGGCTCAGGAGTACCTGGTTTTCTTTATGACCTATGGTCATAAAAGAATCCTGTATAGTTTACGACAGTAACGCCGATACATATTCTTAACGCCGCGTCCCAGAAGGCAGGATAACAGGATTTTTATCCAACCAATTCCATCGTCCCGTCGGAGCAGACGCCTCGCCTCATCTTCGGTTCATACATCAATATCGCGCGATGTGCCACTGACAGCCGACGTCACTCAACATTACTCGCCTGAGAAGTCGACATAATGAAACACGAGGATGGAAAGTGCCTTAAGAGGAATCTATAGGACATTACGCGAAAATTGTTATATTTTTTTTAAACTTCAAACAAAAATTTAGTTCTATGAAGTAATATGAAAAAAAAAATTTTTTTTTTTAAACTAGATAATATTTACTAAACACTGAAATAGGCCTTTTAAATTTACAGTATTTTTTCGTGGTGAAAAACAATTCTGAATGTGACTATTTTAATTTGTTATGTCGAGCTAGCTCCATACTGGATAATTATTTTGGAATAAAATTTACGTCATTGTATAGGTAATTTAATTTTCTAGACACTAATGCAGCATTATTTGAAAAAAAAACAAATCCTAATAATTTTTAAACAAACAAAAATTACAAAATTCAACATATAAACGCGCGCACTGCACTCGATTGCTCAGTACGCCGAAATTGCATTTTTCTTTTGTCGTCGTGTCTTCGGCGGCATGGGCGCGCGGGGAGGCTTTAGCAAACCTAACTACGAAAAAATATCTTTTATTATTTCGAATTTGTACGTCGATAGAAAATTGTGTACTGTGTGAGGCCGGTACTTAAAAAGAATAGCCCCACTGCGACTCTCCCCGTGCATGTCGTAACATGTCGACTAAGGGATAAGGACGAGATGCCGTGCTAAAGGGCGACAGGTTTGCCACCTTTCACCTTGGTGCGGTCCTTCCACCGAGTCGTGCAGCAGGTGGGTTTTCGTGCCTTACTTGCTGTTTGATAGTTATCTTGTCCGAATGCTTTGCTCAACGTGGTGGTCGATGTTGTGTTGCAATTTTCCAGAGTCCTTGCAGCACAACACCGATTACACTGCTTACCCTGATTGTCGGGATACAGCGTGATGGTATGTATTGTACCGTGTGGGGCTGGTACTTTAAAATAATAGCCCAGCTGCATCTCTTCCCGTGTATGTCGGTCGTAAAAGGCGACTAAGGTAAATGACTCACTTCTTATATTACTAGGTAGGGTTTAAACCACCCGGGTTGGTACAACCGCACTGAATGAAAGGTCGGTCGAAACGGCTATATAAATAGGTTGTGTTTTCCGCCCAGTTCAGTGTAGACGGCACGACCGAAGGGAAGCACTGACGTGGCACCAGGTTAACCCGGTGTTATGGGCTGACATCACGGATGTTGTAGGTGATGTAGCCAACCGTGTCAGTAAAAAAAAAATTTCAATAAAAAAAAAAATAAAAAAAATGTGTACGCTACTTTCAGAACCGGCTCAAAAAAAAAGCTGAAAGTTAATTTGAATCTGAAATCAAACAGAAGACCTCTCCGTCGACCAGCCGACCCTCGACGACACGGGTCGCGCGGATCTAATTAGAATATCAGAATTAAATGGTAAATTATGGCATAATATTTACGTATTCGTGACACAGTTCACCCTCACGGCAACTCAAACACTGACAATGAAAGTACACTGCAAAAAAAACCGGCCAAGTGCGAGTCGGGCTCGCGCACCGAGGGTCCCGTATCACCGCGTCAGTTCTTCTGCATAATCCATGTCCATCACGCCAGGGCCAGCCATCGCCTCCCTCAACCATATTGAGGGTGACAGGCCTCCCGGTCCAAGCGTCACCATGCACTACCCCAGCGGCAACACGACCTGCCTTTTTAATTTAACCCCCGACGAAAAAAAAAACGGAGGGGTGTTATAAGTTTGACGTGTGTGTGTGTGTGTGTGTGTGTGTGTGAGTGTGTGTCTGTCTGTGGCATCGTAGCTCCCAAACGGATGGACCGATTTGGATGCGGTTTTTTTTATTTGGAAGCTTGTTTAATCGGGATGGTTCTTAGATATGTTTGTAATCAAGTAATAAAGTAATTAAGTAATAAAAAAAATTATTATCTTAAAAAGTGGACCGATTTGCATGCGGTTTTTTTTAAAAAGCTTGAAATAAAAGTTAAATTACAAATTTAAAAAAACCCCGACCCTTAAAAAGTCAAAAATTATTTCCGTTTACCTAATTAAAGGAGTCGGGGGACCGCTAAGTAAATTAAATATAAAGACTCAAGAGTTGCGCGGGAATTTACTTAGCCGTCCACCGACTCCTTTAAGTAAGTAAACGGAAATTATTTATGACTTTTTAAGAGTCGGGGGTTTTTAAATTTGTAATTTAACTTTTTTACGATTCTTGTGCATATTCAGTTTTAATACTATTGCTTCAGTCACACATTCCTGCTCGTAACGCGTTAAGAATAACAATGTATGTATGTATATATTCTTTATTGAACACCAATTTATCAAAATTAGGTACAACAGGCGAGCTTAATGCCGCGAGGCATTCTATTCTAACTAACCTTTGGGATGTAGGAGAAGTACATGCAGGCGAACAAGAATAGTTTGTGACAATGTGTTAGATTAAAGAAATATGTATGATAAACTACGTACGAATACTACATAGATACTTTAATAAGCATAAATATGTATATAATAAACTTACATATTATATGTACATTAATCGGTGGTACCGTTGTGCAACACAATCAACTGAATGACAGGAGGGTAAGAGAAGGGGAGTGAAGATATGTACTTATGAAATATAAATTGCATTTACTTCGGTAAGGAAAGGAGAAGTTTCTTTAAATTTATTTTAAATACATTCATAGACGTGTCAATGTCACTGAGAATTAAACACACAATACAATAAACACCACATGCCGTATCCCGACAATCGGGTAAGTGGAGTAATCGGTGTTGTGCTGAAAGTACTCTGGTAAATTACAGCAAAACACCGACCACCACTTTTAGCAAAGTATTCGGACAACATAACTATCAGGCAGCAAGAAAGGCACGAAGGCCCACCTACTGCATGACTCGGTGGTGGAAAGACACTGCCAAGGTGGCTGTGAGGTGGCTAGCCCGTCACCCTTATGCACGAAATCTTGCCCTTATGCCTTAGTCGCTTTTTACGGCATGCCTTTCCCCAGCAACATTAGTCCACCTCCAAGTGGCACCTCCTCGGCGGTGAAATTGGTTGCGCCTGAGGTTGCGACCTCGGGCAGAGCCACCCAGTTCGGTTGCAATAAAAAAAATGCACAGGGAGAAATGCAGTGGGGCTGTTCTTATTAAGTACTGGCCCCATAGAGAGAATTCTGACCACAAAATACTTAGTAATTAAGTGTATCAGGTGTATAGAGCCTTCGTCAATACAATAGGCATATCCATAGCTTGGAGTACTGCTCGCACCTGTGGGATGGCTCTGCTAAATACCAGCTTGCGCCTCTGGACTCGATCCAGCGACGAGCCGTGAGACTAGTGGGTGACCCCGAAGTGTCCCGCGATTTAGAACCACTGCAACACCGTAGGGATGTCGGCTCCCTAAGTGTGTTCTATCGCTTATTCCATGGGGAGTGCTCGGAGGAGCTGTTTAATGCGATCCCGCCGTCCCCTTTCCACCCCCGCACCACGCGCACTGGGCAGGGATTGCATCCCTACACGCTGGATTTACCGCGGATGCGTACAAATCGATTCTGCAGACCTTTCCTCTACAGAAACGGTAAACTCTGGAACGCTCTCCCTGCGCATATATTTCCCCCCCAAGTACAGTCTCGGGTCCTTCCAGAGGGGCGTGAATGGGCACCTGTCAGGCCGGCATGGCATTCGCAACCCCCGCGTACGACCGAATGTCCAGTGGCGTCGTTAGACACCTTATGGGTGGCTCAACAATAAAAAAAAAGGTAACGTTACTGGCGTTGCTATCTCGTGTCAGTGAGAATCGGAATCTGCCAGCGCAGCGCGAACAGGCGAGGCTTAAAGCCTACCGTGATAACCACTCACTGACCGACACTTGACAATTTATTAGCAACACCCGCTGTTGCGCTCGACGAGTATGGAGAGAGCCACAGTCCACAAGTTGGCAGCGAGTTGACGACGATCGGACGAGCTCTCTCCACACTTTGTTGCCCATGTGAACGATATTGGCAGGTTATAAAGTTTTAGGTCCGCGTTAAGCCGGGCCTTAAAGTTTCAACATCTCTGACCATCGGTGGCTTGATGTTGTGCGTTAAAAGACTGTTTAAGTGCTAATGTCGAGTTGTTTTTACCCGACTGGGAAAGCAAAGGGGGTTAATGAATTTCACTTTGATGTATTCATGTTGCCGAGTTTTATTTCCTCGTAACTCCAAAACGGCGGAATGTATTTTGATGAATGATGTGTCCAAAGATTTGTCTTAGAAGCGTCAGTAACACGTGCTAAATGACAAAACCAAACGGCGCGGCGGACGGCAGGCGCCATATTGTCAAAACTTGAAATTGTTTTTCAAAACCCATCGAATGAGGTATTTCTCTTTAGTGTTTCAAAAGAGGATTTAAAAAATATTCTACCCTTATGGTATAAAATAAAAAAAAGGAATAAATATATATTTTTTTAATCCGACTGCTTATATCAGGAAGTAAACCTAGGAAAGAACAGTAGGAAATACTGTAGTCGGGTTTTAATTTCGAGTGCACGGTTTTTTGTAGTCGCCGTGGCGTTCACGTTTGTACATAGATTGTATAGTTTGGCAGCACGAAGCCGTTGAGTTGCCAACGTTCTGGAATGCCCCTCTTGTTGCGAAGAGTAAGACGTTCATCGAATTATATTTTATCATCCTTGGGACACTCAGTCAAATTCAATATTCTGTCGCCCACGGGGCCTTCAATGCATTTCGTGTCAAATTACGTAGATGCTACAGATGTCGCTGATAGTGATAACACGACCCAGAGGTATTATGAAAGCAAGTCGCTAGTTGGAGTTTTTATTAGAATCGTTTGGTGGTAGGTATTATTATTATTATTTTTTTTTTTATTGTTTCCGAACTAGCTGGCTGTGTCCGAGGTCGAAGCCTCAGGCGCAGCCAATATCACCCCCGAGGAGGTGCCAGTCCGGCTTGGAGGTGGACTAATGTCGCTGGGGAAAGGCTATTTACCCGCGATTTGAAGATCCGTGGATTGTAGGAGTGGGGAAAGATATTCCCCGGAAGCCCGTTCCACACCTTTGCAGTGCGGCACAAGAACGATTTAGAGAATCGTGCCGTTCGAAGTACTCGTCTGTCCACTACAAAGGGGTGTTCCGCGAGAGTATGGCGGTATAATAACTTGTTCACTTATGATGCGCGCATGTAACGTCAAATAATTCTTGAAGTTGACAGCGACTGGCTATCGATTTTGTTTACATGATAATGAGGCTGTTAGAGATGACGATCAAGGCATAGAGGAGTCGTCCCTTCCTCCATGAATCAAGGTGTCACTATATGTACTAAGGGTTTGACCTGTGGCATTCGTCTTGTCAGGTACTGAGGCATAGAGGAGTCTCTTCCTCTATGAATCAAGGTGTCACTATATGTACTAAGGGTTTGACCTGTGGCATTCGTCTTGTCGGGTACTGAGGCATAGAGGAGTCTCTTCCTCTATGAATCAAGGTGTCACTATATGTACTAAGGGTTTGACCTGTGGCATTACGTCTTGTCAGGTACTGAGGCAAAGAGGAGTCTCTTCCTCTATGAATCAAGGTGTCACTATATGTACTAAGGGTTTGACCTGTGGCATTACGTCTTGTCAGGTACTGAGGCAAAGAGGAGTCTCTTCCTCTATGAATCAAGGTGTCACTATATGTACTAAGGGTTTGACCTGTGGCATTCGTCTTGTCAGGTACTGAGGCATAGAGGAGTCTCTTCCTCTATGAATCAAGGTGTCACTATATGTACTAAGGGTTTGACCTGTGGCATTCGTCTTGTCAGGTACTGAGGCATAGAGGAGTCTCTTCCTCTATGAATCAAGGTGTCACTATATGTACTAAGGGTTTGACCTGTGGCATTACGTCTTGTCAGGTACTGAGGCAAAGAGGAGTCTCTTCCTCTATAATCAAGGTGTCACTATATGTACTAAGGGTTTGACCTGTGGCATTACGTCTTGTCAGTTACTGATAACAACAAACAGTACAGACGGACACATTCAAATACAAATCTGACATATTGTATCTCGTCAGCCTCGATAGCTCAGTGGTGCAGACAGTCAACTGTCGCTATTGCAAAGCAACGCTGGGTGCGGTCAGTACTTGGATGGGTGACCGCTGACCGTTGGAGGCTGACCGAGGTTCGGATTCCTCGTAAAACTGTAGATCCCTTCCCTCCTAATCTTACTTGGTGGTAGGGTTTAACCCGCCCGGGTTGGTACCACCGCACTGCACTGAATGAAACGTCGGTTGAAACGGCTATGTAAATAGTTTGTGTTTTCCGACCAGTTCAGTGTAGCCGGCACGATCAAAGGGGGAAGCACTGACATGGCATCTAGTTCACCCGGTGTTATGGGCTGACATCACGGACGTTGTAGGTGATGTAGCCAACCGTGTCAGTTTCCATAAAAAAAAATAAAAAAAAATACCGGCTTAAATAAAGAATTTAATGAAGTAAATGAAAGAAAACAATTTATTGAATAAAATATTAGGAAGTTTATTGTTTATTGTTGTTAACTTCGCAGGGTATTTTTTTATTTCATACATATTACTCGTATTACAATATTTTTTGCGACTAGCCACATAATAACATCGCTTCGAAAACACAGCTTGAGAGCAAGATTAACAATTTTACTGAGAGTTCCGACTACAAAGACTTATTAATTAAAGTGTATCATGCATTTGTAGAGCTTTTGTCAAACTTTGATACGTAATTTGTATCAACTTAATATGGGTTGTATAAGGGTAGTATGAGTAAAAGTAAATAAACAAAAAATCGTGGAGGTGAAATGTTATTTAATTGAAAAAAAAAACAATTCATCCAACCTTACCTTAGGCTAACCTAATCGACTAGCCTTGGCCTAACCTTAACCTAACGTTAGCTAACTTATGCTTAGGTAACGACGAACAGCGGTCGGCTGCCTCCCACCCACATCCGCCCAACCAACCGCCCTTCACCCCTTCTTGCTCTGTGGCGTGATGCGTTCAAGAACGAAATGCCTGCGGAACCCTGCGTGTGTGTTAACAGCGACATCACTCCCGGGAGACAGACTGTACGTATCTAGGCACAGTAGAGACACGCTCCCAGCATCCACGCGGCCGTGTCGCGACGCCGCGCCGCCACCGCCTGGCGCCGCGCCAGCGCCGTGTAGGGAATTCGATCGACGAGCGATAAACTGTACCTAACTTCTGAGCGATGTCTTGTACTCGCGAATATTTCAATAGACAAGCCCGGCTTACTAGTCGCGATGTTGCAAGCAATATTGAGCGATAAACTGGGCTGTTTGCGATTAAATATTCAAGTTATGTGTTAAAAACCGGCCAAGTGCGAATGGAATTCGCGCAACGAGGGTTTCGTATCGCCATGTCATGGTCAGCGCCACTCACGCCATCTATATTAGTTAGAATTCTTCATACTATATTCGTTAGATGGCGCGCATACACTTTTTAGTTGCTTGTATGGAGACCCCCGTGAATTTTGTACTTTTTCTTATTTTTCTTATTTGTTGTTATATCGGCCATAACAACACATATTCTATGAACATTTCAACGGGCTACCTATTACGTTTCAAGAGATACAGCCCTCGGACAGACGGACAGACAGACAAACAGACAGACAGACAGACGGCGTAGGCTTAGTAATAGAGTCTCGTACGACGGATACGAAACCCTAAAAACCTATTAAGTGCGAATGTTAGATAGATAAAAACTTTATTGCTCCAGAACATTTTACAGCAACAGACGATAAGTAATTTACTAATTATTTTATGTTTATATGTTAGTACTAAGCACGTACTCGCTTTATATATATTTTTAATTAGAAAAATGCAAATCGAAAATCATTGGCTTGTATATAAAGCGAGTACGTGCTTCGTACTAACATATAAACATAAAATAATACGTCGTAATTTTGACGAATACTAATACGACGTAGGTAGGTACATGCCTCATTAAACCTATGCTTATATGTTTTGATAGTTCCGAATACACGAGGGCATTCACCCACAGATACGACAACACACAATAGGATCCATCGCCCGGGGTTTCCATTCTCTGTGTTTTCACCTCTATCACACGTTTTGTTCGCGAACGTTTTGGCCGTGACACATTGGGAAATGCTGCGGTGGGTCGATGACCCTTTTCAAAGCTACCCTTTTCGGTCTCTTATCCTCTCTCTTTACTCTGACCGCTTCTTCGCAAAGTACACACTCGGAGTTATAACCGTCCGCACTCGGGTCGGAGGCGATCACAGTGTATAAAGCGTGTAGAAATAGCGCAATTACACGTCAGCCTCGATAGCTCAGTGGTGCAGACAGTCGACTGTCACTATTGATTGTTAAGCAACGCTGGGCCGGTCAGTTCTTGGATGGGTGACCGCTCGTGACCCAAAAACGTGAACGTAATAAAATTTCATTTTTTTTTATTTAATAGAGAATTGTGTCATTCATATTCATAGAGATATTGTTTTGTATAGGAACTTTGATATACAGGCTGTTGTAACGGCCACTACATAAAATTTTGGCATTAATGGTAACAAAAAAGTCTAATAACTTTTTTCTGAATTCCCTTTAAATAAAAAGTTAAAATTTTCATACAAACTAATTGATTTGTTTAGTGTAAAAAGCATCTAATGTTCCGCACCAACGCGGGAATGAAAGGCGCGCGGTGAGTGAGCGAGCAAGGACGAGAGCGCGGAGCGAGGAGATGTGCGGCGCGGCGGCGCGCGGCGCGACGGCGTGAGTTTTTCGACCACGACCGTTCCCGCGCCAGCACCCTACCCCCGCACGCGTCAAATTACACTTGGCGAAAACATAAATTTCAAAAATTTATATCTCCAAAACTAGACACTTTAGAGAAAAATTTATTTATTTTTTTGTCTCGGAAAAACATGAGGATTGCGCTGGCGAAATTAATGTACTGGCCGTTACAACACTCTGTATTGGTCTTCATACTAGTAAGTCATCGCAATACTTCTATTCGATGTTTCTGTTCTGTGAATGCGACGCTTAGGAGCTCGATTGACTTGCAAATCTAGTTATTCGGTTTATCGTTGTTTCCATTGAAGCTTCTGTTCTAATTTGAGTGGAGCTCGCTGGCTGTAATCCGGGCAGATTTGAGAGGCATCGCTTTTTAAATGACTTCATTTTATGTCCGGAGTCTGCAGCCGTAAAAAATTGGATTGACAAGATACGGGAGGGAAATAAAATAGTACGTAGTGTGGGGTAAAACCATTGTTACGAGTACCGTCTGACTGGCGAGTACCTAAAAATATTTACAGTAGATAGGTTAGGCTAACCTGGGATTTTAATTAGTGGATTTTTTAGGGTTCCGTATTTATACAGAATCCTATTACTAAGCCTATAATGTCTGTCTGTCCGTCCGTCCGTCTGTCCGTCCTAGCCCAACAAACAAATTGGTGCTAACGGCAGGGTATCTTGGATTAATATAACGCGTCACTACTGTAGAGCTCTTGTCCCACCCTTATAGCACCTACTAACGCTATTGTAAAGCCACTAAAGAACCTTAACCTGCATAAGAATGGGCCTCTATTAAATTACTCTTATA
Organism: Nematopogon swammerdamellus; assembly: GCA_946902875.1. NCBI lineage: Eukaryota > Metazoa > Arthropoda > Insecta > Lepidoptera > Adelidae > Nematopogon > Nematopogon swammerdamellus. Next base: position 19,622,519 of record OX336351.1, read on the forward strand.
ACGCCTGTCTTAACATCATAATGTTAGTTGGGAGGGCTATATCTTTTGAACCGTAATAGCCGGTTGAAATTTCCACAGATATTAAAAGGACCGTGCCAAGGTGAGAGGTGTTTATCCTGTCGCCCTTATGTACGGAATCTTGTCCTTATTACTTAGTCGCCTTTTACGACATGCACGGGGAGAGAAGCAAGGTTTATCAGTGCCTCAAAAATATTCGAAACTGGAAAACTAAATCACACTCACCGCTGCCGCCGCGTCGCTGCCGCCGCAACCGCTAACGTGAAATTAGAATGCGGACGCCAAAAACTGACAACACCAATTTATTATTGCCATCAATTTTCATTTTAATTAATGCCGCAACTTCACGTTTAGCGCCAATTTGTTGGCGTTAATGAGTTACGCTGAGTTCTCGAAAATAATGGCCCGTTCCGCCGACGAGTGGCGTCAAAGGCGATTTTTTTTGTCGCGGTGTACCTACTCAAAAGAAATCGCTTTATTCCTTGGAAGGGAAGCGTCAGTCTGGCGAGAGGACTGCGCGCGCCAATAGCCTTTGCGACGAGCCATCCCGGTTCCGCTCTTCAGTTCGATGCGATGGAATTTCTTTATTTCGACGACGTATTTATCATTTTGAGCCAATTAAAAGTTCATTACTTTCTTAGTTTTTTTTTTTGCAAGACTTTCCCTGGCTTCTGCTGTACAGGATGACTGGTCATTTATACGTATTGCTTCTAAAGCGAGATTGTAGAGGCAGGCCTCACGCACTCTATGTACTTGCGCGCGCTAACTACCTACCGCCCAGCGGGCCGCCAGCGAGCATAATTCAGTGAAAATTCGTCAGCCGCGTGGAGCATACCTAAACGCGCGCCCACGCAACTGCGCGCAGCTGCAAAGCAATCATCACTTTACACTCGATCGTTTAGGTACATTTTCGCACGCAGCGATTGGCGACGTGAAACATTAGGCTATTAAAGCCATAGGTATGGAACTTTTTCTATGGAGAGATTTATCTGTTACCAAGTAACTATTAAGTAATATGTGGTAGAGGTGACCTCTAAGAGGTCTTTTTTTTATTGGTAGCGCGACATATTGCGATGAGTCACCCATAAGGTGTCTAACGACGCCCATGGACATTTGGTCGTACGCGGGGGTTGCGAATGCCATGCCGGCCTGACAGGCCATGCAGGCCCATTCACGGCCCTCTTGAAGGACCCGAGACTGTACTTGGGGGGAAATATATGGGCAGGGAGAGCGTTCCAGAGTTTATCGGTTCTGTGGAGGAAAGATCTGCAGAATCGATTGGTACGCATCCGCGTAAGTCCAGCGTATAGGGATGCAGTCCCTGCCCTGCCCAGTGCGCACGTACTGTCGCATATTTCAAGAAAGATGTGTACTTTTTACCGTGTGGGGTCGGTACTTAAAAAGAATAGCCCCACTGCATCTCTCCCCGTCGCATGTCGTAAAAGTCGACTAAGGGATAAGAAAATTCGTCAGCCTCGGTAGCTCAGTGGCGCGGTTGGTTAGTCAACTGTTATTAAGCAACGCTGAGCGCGGTCAGAGATTGGATGGGTGACCGCTCGACCGTTGGAGGCTGACCGTGGTTCGGATTCCACGTTAAACTGTAGGTCCCTTCCCTTCTTACCTTACTAGGTGGTAGGGTTTATCCCGGCCGGTTTGGTACCACCGCACTGAACGAAACGTCGGTCGAAACGGCTATGTAAATAGTTCGTGTTTTCCGTCCAGTTTAGTGTAGCCGACATGAAATGAAGGGAAGCACTGACATGGCACCTAGTTCACCCTGTGTTATGGGCTGACATCACGAATGTTGTAGGTGATGTAGCCAACCGTGTCAGGCTCCATAAAAAAAAAAAAAAAAAAAAACTTGAAAAATGTAAGGAACCCTTAGATTTCTGTATTGATTGTAGACTTTTGGTATAAATAGCTTGGCTTTTTTATCTAAACCATCTAGCAACCCTGGTCGCAGGCACGCGGTCAAATTCACTTGACAGTGAATTTTTTAGTGCTCCGATGCCGGTGAGTCGGCGGAGGGAGTGGGCGAGTGACCATGAAATTGACTGCACTGCCCGCCGCAGACAGTGGCTCGCAGTCCTCGGGATATTATATGTAGGAACCTTGTTGAGTTCGGAAGCTGCGAAGAGCGCTGAAAATAGAATAAGATAGGACTTTTGAAGTGAAAACTTCTTTAGCGGCGCTTGGCACTTTTTTTGGATGGGTAAAAAATGTTAAACTCGCGTCAGATCTGATTCGCGTCAGATCCGTAGCCTCAAGCGAATTAAGGGAATATTCGTTTGGTCGTTTATGTGATTTCGTGGCTCAATGGTAAGAGTGTAGGATTTGTATTTTATGACCATGGGTTCGAATCCCTCAAAATTTTTTTTGTTTGTTTTTGAAGCAATGTTACGGTGTTAAAATTTTTTTAGGGTGTTTAGTTTTTTTTATATCCACCTAAAATTATTTTCGGAAATACAAAAAGTTTTTTTGACTTTTCTTTTGTTTTCTTTTATAAGCAATGTTACGGTGTTTAAATTTTTTTAGGGTGTTTAGTTTTTTTTGTAACCACCTAAGAATTATTTTCGGAAATACAATAAGTTTTCTCTTCTGCCGGCACTCCCGTAGTGCAACGGAGGCTTTTTTATTATTTTTTTATTTAATCCGGTATGGGTGGCTTAGTCGGAGGGGCCAAAGCGCATGCTCCGACCAGCCAATCACCTCCAAGAAGGTAGGTGCCATACCGGAGACTTCCCTGGATTACTGGCTGTACTGGACTAGAGGAGAACACAACCGAGGCTGCTATGCGGCCGTCTTACATCTTATGAAAGAGTGACATAATATCAGGTTCCCTTCCCCATACAAACGGGGGAAAAAATTCCCCGCGCCCAGAGTTTTTTATTATTTCATCGTAATTTTTTATATATGAATTAAATTATATATAAAAAATAACATATTTTATGGCCGAGAAAGGGGGTAAAACTTTTACTCATATAATTTCATATCTTCAGGGGGGGGGGGGGGGGGGGTGAGGAGGGACAATAATTGGCAGGGAGAGCGTTCAACAGTTTACCGGTTTTGTAGAGGAAAGATCTGCAGAGCCGATTGGTACGCATCCCCGCCGTACTTAAGTCCAGCGTGTAAGGCTGAAATCCTGCCCAGTGCGCGTGGGGCGGAGGTGGAAAGGGAATAAGGCATCTGTGCGCGTTGGCTTCGGTAGGACAGGTAATTGGAGTTCGATGAGTAGCCGACTACGACTGCATACTATGTCCTCAAAGTGGTCCACACACACACACACACGCACGAACGCACGCACGCACGCACGCACGCACGCACGCACGCACGAACGCACGAACGCATGCACGCACGCACGTATGTAGACACACACACACACGCACGCACGCAGGCACGCACGCACCCTCGAACGCACGCACGCACGCACCCTCGAATGCACGCACGCACACACGCACGCACACCCTCTCTCTCTCTCTCTCTCACACACACACACACACACACACACAGTCCGACTGAACTGAGGCGACAGCAGCAGCGGTTGCAACGGGAGCTTTATTAAAGCACCTGTCCACTGCACGGGCGCCACCATACGTCATCTCTTAGCGCCATTTATCAAGCGGCCATCGGACGAGAAATGGAATTTCAGACAAGCGCCCAAAGAGATGCGACCGGAGACAGGTCGCTCTAGTACAAGATCCGGCTTAAGGAGATTGTACCCTCATCTGTTATTCGAATAATATACAGGATGTTTCAGGATAGGCTTGAGAAACTTCAGGAATAGAAAGTACTCATTATTAGAAGAAACAAATCCTTATCACTCAAATCGAAATTCCATTTTTTTTTTAATACAAAAATTGAAAATTGGAATAAAATCTCGATGGACAGTGAGTTTGGGAAAGTGCGGTTTAGGTCCAGGGAGTGCAATAACCTAGTCCAGTCCCCTTTTTCTTTTGATGTTCTTTTTGTCTTCAAATATGGACCCCTTTCGAACCCTGAAGTGACGAAACCCTACCCTAACACACGATATAGTTTATCGACAAGACGATTTAGGGTACTACCTACTCGTGACCCCAAATGCTTGTTCTAACTCGTCATGCGCCAAAAATGTAATAAATTTGTAATAATTTGTCATGTCTCAAAAAGGTTACAACTTGTTACCTCTCGACACAGTTTCAACTTGTCACATGTAAATATAGTTCCAATTCGTCATCTATCAATTTAGATTTAACTGTTCATGCGCCAACACATCTAGTTTCATAGATCGCGACAAAGTTGACTACGATCCTAATGAGCTAGACTCCCCTTACCTCCTAACCTTTTAGCAGCGCATTTAGGTACAAAATAAAGAAAACAAAAATCGTGCGCTTAAAGAATAGAACAGAATAGAATAGAATGGAATGGAATGGAATGGAATTGAATGGAATGGAATTGAATGGAATATAATAGAATAGAATAGAATAGAAATGCTTTATTGCTCACAAAAACACTAACAAAGATACAGAAGACAGAAGATAACATACAGAAGAGCAATAGAAATTTACAATAACTCGTTTAGGCTACGTGCAGTTTTTTCGATAAACTATGTCTTATCCGAATAAAAGATGAGGGTATATTCTCCTTAGGCCGGATCATAGACTAGAGCGTGATTTGTAGCGCGGTGAGCGAGGTGCAATCGTGCAGATGCAGTTATTTTGATTGATTGATAGGGTGAATCATGTTTGGTAGAATTTTTCCAATCATGATCATTTAACGAGGAAAAATCAGGCTGCGGCCAACGAATTAAACAAACGGTTAAGACCGACGACGACGACGAAACATAAAAACGGGCCAAGTGCGAGTCGGATTCGCGCATCGAGGGTTCCGTACCACCACGCAATTAGACGGTTTTATATATTTGTTGTTTTACTTTAGAGTTTGCACTATGATCACACCGAGTTTGACGTTTGCATGTAATATTGTTTTTACGATAGAGCAAAAACAAAACAAACAAAAAAACGTTGAGAAAAAAAAACAGAAAGGAAGGCCCCATTATTTTTTTTTTACTCTTAGTTTATTTCATTATTTGTTAGGTTATCCACCATGATAATTTGATAGCACATATTCTGTGAAAATTTCAACCGGCTGCCTATTACGGTTCAATAGATAAAGGTATAGGACAGACAGACAGATAGACGGAGGGGGTAGTCGTAGGAGGTAATAGGCTTCCGTGCCGATACGGAACCCTAAAAACGACAAAAACAAAAAACAAAATACTAATTTTATTTTAATAATTAACTTAATTTCATTTTTTTATGGAAACTGACACACTGACACTAGTTGGCTACATCACCTACAACATCCGTGATGTCAGCCCATAACACCGGGTGAACTAGGTGCCACGTCAGTGCTTGATATTATTCAATTATTTTCATTATTTCTTTTCATATTGCAAAATGTTAATAAATCTGTAAGGGATGGTCATGGAGTAAGTTACTTTGTTTTATGATGAGATACTGCGTTTGTAGACTCTGTGTACTTAAACTATATTCACGATTTTTAGAAATCTTTTCTGTATGTATGTATGTCCCTCTATAACCCTTAAACCGATCATTCGAATTCGATGAAGCTTAGTACAAGCACATTTTACTATACGGGGCACAGGATAGGCTAAATAAAATTCAGTTCCAGTTACGCTAAGATGTGGCTCTCATACAAACCGAATTATTCTTCCGCGCTCCGAAATAAAGGTACGGTAATTTCACGCGAGCGAAGCCGCGGGCTAAAGCTAGTTCTTAAATAATGATCTAAAAGTCCAGCTTCCGATAGCTTGTGAATATTCTTCTTAAACGTCAGGATGTTGGTCCCCACGCTAGCTTTTGCGACCAAGTTGCCTGAATTTTGTCAAGTTCGGAAAGTGCAGTGCAAGTGGCATGAACACACGGCAACATGGGACCGGCTTGCCGTGTAGGTATTCACGTTCGGAGATATATTCAGCTGTTGAACTATTCAAGCAAAAGCGATTGAATTCTAAGAGTTCCTTGGTTATTCCACGAATATATATTGGAGAAGAAACCTTGAAAATTCCATTAGAGAAGGTAAAATTTCCCGGAAAGGAATCCTTTCGTGGTTCGGTCGTGTGGGAAGAATAGAAGATAGGAGACTAGCGAAAGAGATTTTATGGAGGTAATGTGAGTGGAAGAGTCGGGAAGGGTTGTCCTTTTTTTATGGAAATTGACAAGGTTGGCTACATCACCTACAACATCCGTGATTTCAGCCCATAAAGCCGGGTGAACTAGGTGCCATGTCAGTGCTTCTCTTCATTTCATGTCGGCTCCAGTGAACTGGACGGAAAACATGAACTATTTACCCCTTTGAGTGCGAACAACCAGCTTAGCTGTCAACCCATAAGTGCGACACGCCATTTTGGGCAAAATAATTTTGGCCAAAATCGGGTGCGCTCTGCGTTTTTGGCGATATTTCTAGACTTTTTTCTTTTAAACGTATATGAAAAGGTTTTATTTTCCAAATGTACATTAAATTTTCTATAATTTCATTGGTAATGTGTTTAATACTATCATTATTAAACTGGTTTAAAAAAATCAAGAATTTTCGGAACGGTTTTTGCCTAGGGGGTTACCAAAATTACGATACTTTACGAATAAATCGTTCCTCAGCGCCGAGAAACTATTGTAAATGAAGATTACTTACCCTTCCATCGTTTTTCACAAAGAAAACACCACAAAATCCACAAAAACCGACTAAAAACACGAGGCGCACACGTCACCATCCGCGAACGCGAAGAGACCGACTGAAGATCGCTTGTAAAAATTATTTTGACAGGACAAGCACATAGAAGTGTGTATTTTTAGGTAGCCTACTCTTTCACGAATAACTAGACATTCGATAGAAGAGTTAAGAAGGATGTTGCACGTTACAATAAATTATTTAGTATGACATAGACTCGCGCCCATAATATGGCTGTTCGCACTTGCGGACATTCCTGCCCGCGCCCATAATATGGCTGTTCGCACTCAAAGGGTGCACATCTGGGCGCGGTCAGTACTTGGATGGGTGACCGCTCTACCATTGGAGGCTGACCGTGGTTCGGATTCCACGTAAAACTGTAGGTCCCTTCCCTTCTTAACTTACTAGGTGTTAGGGTTCATCCCGCCCGGGCTGGTAACACCGCACTGAATGAAACGTCTCGGTCGAAACGGCTATCAACACTCGACCGACCGCACCACTGAGCTATCTGTCCTAGTGCTGTCCTAGGCGCACGTACTGAATGCAGATCGGGCATGTACTCAAAAAGCGTCAAGGCAAGATTATGAGAGTGGAAGAGGCGACAGATGTGTGTCAGGTCTGGACCGTGTCACGTGGAGTTCCGTTATCTTTGCCGACCCCTTTGGGAAAAAGGCGTGACTTTATGTATGTAAGTATGCATTTTATACGCAGATTTTCCTAGGTTTTGTTTTCTTTGTACAATATCAGTTTTATTTTCTCTAAATATATAAGGTCTTTCAATAGTAGGTAACGAGACGCTAAGGGGTGTATGTGTATCAGATACTGATCACGTTGCCATACCAATTGTTTTTTACCATATAAAAACGTACTTATTAAGGTGAAATACGCGCACTTCACGTAATAAATTTGAGGAGTGAGTAGGTTTTTATATAGTAAAAAAAATTGGTATGGGAACGTGATCAGTATCTGATACACATACACCCCTTAGCGTATCGTTACCTACTAATGAAATACCTTATATACCTCTTCCCTATATTTCTGAACTGGAGGAAAATTTGAGAGGTGTATGTTCAGCAGCGGACGCATAGACGCTGACTGACTGACTAACTGAATGTAATACACTAATGGAATGGAGAGATATTTTTTTAAGTTTCTGGATTCTATTGCTTTTCGGAAAATTTTCACATCTGCTGGTTCTGCCGAGCCACGAACAAGGTGTCTAGCGACGCCCATGCACCTTCGGTCGTATGTGGGGGTTGCGAATGCCATGATGGCCTGACAGGTGCCCATTCACGCCCCTCTCGAAGGACCCGACACTGTACTTTGGGCGAAATTTGTTTCTGCGACAGATTTGCCCTTTGCAGCTTACTTCTAGACCGAAGACGCGTTAAAACCGCACGCTTTTGCCCCACATATGGTCCGAGGCCCTGTTGCATTATTTATGTTAGACAAAGTGCCCCGCGCGTTCGGACTTTAAAGCGTGGACGCGGCGCAGGGGGGCTCCCAGAGGGCTTTGCCAATTCAGACCGCGCCAGAACGAAGAATTGAAGGATAAAGGGCTGTAGCGGGCTTCAAATTTAATTTAGCCGGCACCTCCATTGGAAAGGAGTCGCAGGGTCAGTGCCGCACCGGGGTTGGGGCTTCTTCATTGATTGTGTTGTAAGCCGGGACCAGTTTTTGTTAAATGGCTATTCAGACGTATTTTACGTCGGAGTAGCAGCAAATTCTAAACTTGACTTACTTGCCGATACCGTTTTAATTGACGCTATTAATAATACTTTATTTGAAACTTCAGCCTCGGCAGCTCAATGGGGCAGACAGTAGACTGTCGCTATTGATGGTTAAGCAACGCTGGGCCGGTCACTTCTTGGATGGGTGACCGCTCGACCGTTCGAGGCTGACCGTGGTTCGGATTCCACGTAAAACTGTAGATCCCTTCCCTTCTTACCTTACCAGGTTGTAGGGTGCAACCCGCCCGGGTTGGTACCACCGCACTGAATGAAAGGTCGGTCGAAACGCCTATGTAAATAGTTTGTGTTTTCCGTCCAGTTCAGCGTAGCCGGCACGACAGAAGCACTGACATGGCACCTAGTTCAGCCGATGTTATGGGCTGACATCACGGATGTTGTAGGTGATGTACCCAACCGTGTCAGTTTCCATAAAAACAAAAAACAAAACTAAAATTATGGATACGTGCCTGGTATCGGACCTAGTTCCTCTGCTGGTACTCGAGTGTTTCATGAGAAAATGTAGAACTCAAGAACGGTTGATGATGGTCTGATAAAATTTGATCAGACAAACGAAAGGCGGGCACGGCAGAGTGAAACAAAAGGGACTATCTCGGACTTCGGCACGTCCGAGAGTGTCCGCTTTCATGAAATCGTATTACGGCACGCGGCACGTCCCGCGATGTACTCGCTCGCCCTAAGTGCCTCGTCTTTCATCCGCCACTTTCGTCCAAATCAGTTTAGCTGTCAATATTTGGAGACGTCTCGGTGTCCGCGTGGATACTCACCGGTGAGCCCACAGAACATTTAAGGCCAGTAGAAGTGGCGCGGTGACGCGTTGTGCGCACGACAAGTAAGCGTGGTTCCGCGCACTGACAATATAAAGTTTAAGTAAAAATCAGTTGACTGTCATTACATACTTACACGGAAATCATCAAGTTAAACATATGAATGGCTTATCCTAATAAATAAAGCGAAGTTCTTACTTACTTAAATACAATCATAGACGTAGAGGAGCGTATATGCACGGGCAGATTATTCCAGAGGCGCTGTTTGTACTGTGAAAGAGTCCTTGTAGAACGAGCTTGAGTCAGCCGGTATTGCCAAGAGTAAGTTGTCAGCAGATCTTAAAGCCAGACCATGAGAAGAAAGAAATTCAAACCGTTCACTCTAAAATTTGGGAGCAGCAGGATCATTGCGGAAGAGAAGAGAGTTTTTCTTGCTTTTGTCCGCGGCTTCGCTTTTAAGTTTAGGGTTTTACCTTTTTGGACCTCATTATGGACGCTGATCGGAGGATCTTGCATTCCCTATTCCTTGCCTACCATCCAACCTATTAGAGAAATTGAACACCATTTTGTTTAAGACATTGGACTTTTGAGGACATATCGCACAAAAACCCACCTGCTGTATGACTCTGTGGAAAGACCGTGTCAAGGTGAGAGGTGGCTAGCTTGTCTATTATATTACTATTAAGTCAATATGCAATTTCTATAATTTTTCTATGTTCTGTGGGTGAACTCACGTGGATCCTTTTGGACACGTTGTTACGTGACGGCCTTTCAGCAGGATCCTTGTCGACGTTTACGACCCACGCTCGAATGTGGCAATCGTTTCCTGTCAAATTTATTCTCTCTAGAAATAAGAGTAAATGGTACAAGTAAATGGAAATATTAGTAAGTTCGCTGTTCAAGAAGTCGTTGTACTTTCTTAAAAAAAAAGAAACACATGTTTAAGAACTATTCGACACAAACTAAATGGAAAACCATTTTAAAAATGTGTATTTTTTAATGAAATTTTATTAAACGAATGACATAAGAATATACGATAAGTGGAAAAAAGGTGGACATAATGTCTAGAGGCATTCTCTATAATTCATGCCTGGGATTGTGGGTAACGTTGATGGGTAGTATTGATTTAATTTATTTAATATCCGATTAAGGTAAGGTTGATTTTGTATATATTTTGTTCTATAAGTTCAATATATACAAAGTAAATTTTAAGATACAATTTAATGTGAATTAAGGGATCGGTTGGTCGCGTTTTACAGCATGCACGGGAAGAGATGCAGCGGGCTCATTCTTTTGAAGCATAGACCCCGAGGCTGACCCACACGGTACCTACATAGGTACTTACTTGGTAGGTATAACCTTCGATTATATTTTTTTACGTCTACGGGTATAACGTACATTTTTAATGGTGTCTGTATGTCACATAATAAGGTGTATGTACAGACGACAGCACTCATTTCTCACACTTCAGGAACCCTGTCAAAATATAATGTTTGATTATTTGTATAATTTTGTAGGGGTAATGAGTGAATGTTAATTTGACAAGATTCCTAAAGTGTGAGAAATGAGAGCAGTCGTGTGTACCTATGTCGCTTATATAATGGCATTTACGTGAATATAGTATACATACTTTGGTTAACTTTTTGAACTTAGGTGACGACTGAAAACTGACGACTGAAAAAACTGTTTTAATAAAAAACATTGCACCGTCTTCAAAAACTAGAATAGAATAGAATAGAATAGAAACTTAAAAAGGGGTTAAATAATATTTAATTTTATTCATATTCGGACCCTTGGACCTAAATTACAAATTAAAAAAATCCCCCGACCCTTAAAAAGTCAAAAATAATTTCGTTGACTTACATAAAGGAGTCCAGGGGACCGCTAAGTAAGTAAAACATAAACACTCTGAGCTGCGCGGGATTTTAATTTGTGATTTAACTTTTTATTAAATTAGTTCATTATAGATACTTGGGTGGAGGGTACTTAATTGAATTCTGGAAAATAATTCTTAATCCATCGTTCCACGTGCAACAGGTTTTGAATGCATCCGCACACTGTCGATATCCCCCCACTTAGGACAAATCGATCCTGTAAATCCTTTATTTACAGGGTTGCCAACATGTGGAATGTACTCCCACCTGCATCATTTCCTCTAATGTACAGTCTGGGGTCCTTCAAACATAATGTGAAGGTGCACCAAGCCAGCCGACATGGTGTTAGCAGCCCCCGTAAATATCCGAATGCCCGTGGGCGCCGTCGGACTACACCTCTGCGTTAGTCTGACGAGCGCCATATGTCGTGCTTCACATTAAAAAAATAGGTAAAAAAACTTTTAAGTTAAACGGTTTTATTAAAAATAAAAAACTAGAAAAAAAAACAGCTGTACAAAAAACTAGAAAATAATAAGGACACAAGCCTGGGCCTTCTTAAGATTTTACGTCTGGGTAAGAAATCGTGCAATACTAGCGTGCTGTCTTCTCATGTCGGATGCCAAAGGCCACATTGTGTCGCTGCGTCAGCAGAATAAGTAATAAATTGAGACTTTTAACAGACTAATATAAAAACGTGGGGCGCATGTTATTTATTTTATTACGCATATTATACGCCCCACGTTTTTATATTAGTCTGTTGGGCTCATTTGGCAGGTTTGGACGAGTGTCCCATACTTCTACCAATACACTTGGTGACGAGAGTCTGATGATGGAGTCAGGAGGTGGACGGGGAACTCTTCAACCGTTACTACTAACCCCCTCGAGTTTGGGCTCATATGGTTGGTTTGGACGAGTGTCCCATACTACTACCAATACACTTGGTGACGAGGGTCTGATGATGGAGTCAGGAGGTGTACAGTGGAACTCTTCAACCGTTACTAGTAACCCCCTCAAGTTTGGGCTCATATGGTTGGTTTGGACGAGTGTCCCTTACTTCTACCAATACACTTGGTGACGAGGGTCTAATGATGAAGTCAGGAGGTGTACAGTGGAACTCTTCAACCGTTACTAGTAACCCCCTCGGGTTTGGGCTCATAGGGTTAGTTTGGACGAGTGTCCCTTACTTTTACCAATACACTTGGTGACGAGGGTCTGATGATGGAGTCAGGAGGTGTACAGTGGAACTCTTCAACCGTTACTAGTAACCCCCTCGAGTTTGGGCTCATTTGGTTTGTTTGGACGAGTGTCCCATACTTGTCGAACGCAAAAGCATGAAACAGACATACCATCTGTTCAAATTGATTTTGAAAGAGACGGCGGACACCTTATCCATCCTAAAGCCATACAGTTTCCAGCAAAGTTTAATTATGGAACAGCTGAGAGACGGATGTTACCGATAATTTTGTCATGGGCCTCCACTGTCCATAAAATGCAGGGCAGTACTGTTGACCGTGCTGTCGTGTATTTGGGCTCCAGACTATTTGAGGAGGGTCAAGCGTATGATGCATTGAGTCACGTAAAGTCTTTAGAAGGGTTATGTATTGAGGAGCTTGATTGTGAGTAATTGACAGGTAAGAAACCGAGTAACAAAGATGCAATGAGAGAGTTGGAAAGGATGACGAGTTTACGTAATGAATAATACGAGCCAAAAATCAAACTAAAAACGAGTAAATAAAAAAATAGGTAAAAAAACTTTTAAGTTAAACGGTTTTATTAAAAATAAAAAACTAAAAAAAAACAGCTGTACAAAAAACTAGAAAATAATAAGGACACAAGCCTGGGCCTTCTTAAGATTTTACCTATGGGTAAGAAATCGTGCAATACTAGCGTGCTGTCTTCTCATGTCGGATGCCAAAGGGCACATTGTGTCGCTGCGTCAGCGGAATAAGTAATAAATTGAGACTTTTAACAGACTAATATAAAAACGTGGGGCGCATGTTATTTATTACGCATATTATACGCCCCACGTTTTTATATTAGTCTGTTAAAAGTCTCAATTTATTACTTATTCCGCTGACGCAGCGACACAATGTGCCCTTTGGCATCCGACATGAGAAGACAGCACGCTAGTATTGCACGATTTCTTACCCATACGTAAAATCTTAAGAAGGCCCAGGCTTGTGTCCTTATTATTTTCTAGTTTTTTGTACAGCTGTTTTTTTTTAGTTTTTTATTTTTAATAAAACCGTTTAACTTAAAAGTTTTTTTACCTATTTTTTTATTTACTCGTTTTTAGTTTGATTTTTGGCTCGTATCATTCATTACGTAAACTCGTCATCCTTTCCAACTCTCTCATTGCATCTTTGTTACTCGGTTTCTTACCTGTCAATTACTCACAATCAAGCTCCTCAATACATAGCCCTTCTAAAGACTTTACGCGACTCAATGCAACATACGCTTGACCCTCCTCAAATAGTCTGGAGCCCAAATACACGACAGCACGGTCAACAGTACTACCCTGCATTTTATGGACAGTGGAGGCCCATGACAAAATTATCGGTAACATCCGTCTCTCAGCTGTTCCATAATTAAACTTTGCTGGAAACTGTATGGCTTTAGGATGGATAAGGTGTCCGCCGTCTCTTTCAAAATCAATTTGAACAGATGGTATGTCTGTTTCATACTTTTGCGTTCGACAAGTATGGGACACTCGTGCAAACAAACCAAATGAGCCCAAACTCGAGGGGGTTACTAGTAACGGTTGAAGAGTTCCACTGTACACCTCCTGACTCAATCATCAGACCCTCGTCACCAAGTGTATTGGTAGAAGTAAGGGACACTCGTCCAAACCAACCATATGAGCCCAAACTCGAGGGGGTTACTAGTAACCGTTGAAGAGTTCCACTGTACACCTCTTGACTCCATCATCAGACCCTCGTCACCAAGTGTATTGGTAGAAGTATGGGACACTCGTCCAAACCAACCAAATGAGCCCAAACTCGAGGGGGTTACTAGTAACGGTTGAAGAGTTCCATTGTACACCTCCTGACTCCATCATCAGACCCTCGTCATTAAGTGTATTGGTAGAAGTATGGGACACTCGTCCAAACCAACCATATGAGCCCAAACTCGAGGGGGTTAATAGTAACGGTTGAAGAGTTCCACTGTACACCTCCTGCCTCAATCATCAGACCCTCGTCACCATGTGTATTGGTAGAAGTATGAAACACTCGTCCAAACTAACCAAATGAGCCCAAACTCGAGGGGGTTACTAGTAACGATTGAAGAGTTCCACTGTACACCTCCTGACTCCATCATCAGACCCTCGTCACCAAGTATATTGGTAGAACTATGGGACACTCGTCCAAACCAATCAAATGAGCCCAAACTCGAAGGGGTTACTAGTAACGGTTGAAGAGTTCCACTGTTCACCTCCTGACTCCATCATCAGACCCTCGTCACCAAGTGTATTGGTAGTAGTATAGGACACTCGTCGAAACCAACCAAATGAGCCCAAACTCGAGGGGGTTACTATTAACGGTTGAAGAGTTCCACTGTACACCTCCTGATTCCATCATCAGACCCTCGTCACCAAGTGTATTGGTAGAAGTATGGGACACTCATCCAAACCAACCAAATGAGCCCAAACTCGAGGGGGTTACTAGTAACGGTTGAAGAGTTCCACTGTACACCTCCTGACTTCATCATCAGACCCTCGTCACCAAGTATATTGGTAGAACTATGGGACACTCGTCCAAACCAATCAAATGAGCCCAAACTCGAGGGGGTTACTAGTAACGGTTGAAGAGTTCCACTGTACACCTCCTGACTCCATCGTCAGACCCTCGTCACCAAGTGTATTGGTAGAAGTATGGGACACTCGTCCAAACCAACCAAATGAGCCCAAACTCGAGGGGGTTACTAGTAACGGTTGAAGAGTTCGTACACCTCCTGACTTCATCATCAGACCCTCGTCACCAAGTATATTGGTAGAACTATGGGACACTCGTCCAAACCAACCAAATGAGCCCAAACTCGAGGGGGTTACTAGTAACGGTTGAAGAGTTTCACTGTACACCTCCTGACTCCATCATCAGACTCTCGTCACCAAGTGTATTGGTAGAAGCATGGGGCACTCGTCCAAACCAACCAAATGAGCCCAAACTCGAGGGGCTTACTAGTAACGGTTGAACAGTTCCACTGTACACCTCCTGACTCCATCATCAGACCCTCGTCACCAAGTGTATTGGTAGAAGTATGGGACACTCTTCCAAACCAACCATATGAGCCCAAACTCGAGGGGGTTACTAGTAACGGTTGAAGAGTTCCACTGTCCATCTCCTGACTCCATCATCAGACCCTCGTCACCATGTGTATTGGTAGAAGTATGGAACACTCGTCCAAACTAACCAAATGAGCCCAAACTCGAGGGGGTTACTAGTAACGGTTGAAGAGTTCCACTGTCCACCTCCTGACTCCAACATCAGACCCTCGTCACCAAGTGTATTGGTAGAAGTAAGGGACACTCGTCCAAACCAACCATATGAGCCCATACTCAAGGGGGTTACTAGTAACGGTTGAAGAGTTCCACTGTACACCTCCTGATTCCATCATCAGACCCTCGTCACCAAGTGTATTGGTAGAAGTATGGGACACTCGTCCAAACCAACCAAATGAGCCCAAACTCGAGGGGGTACTAGTAGCGGTTGAAGAGTTCCACTGTACACCTCCTGGCTTCATCATCAGACCCTCGTCACCAAGTATATTGGTAGAACTATGGGACACTCGTCCAAACCAACCAAATGAGCCCAAACTCGAGGGGGTTACTAGTAACGGTTGAAGAGTTCCACTGTACACCTCCTGACTCCATCATCAGACCCTCGTCACCAAGTGTATTGGTAGAAGTATGGGACACTCGTCCAAACCAACCAAATGAGCCCAAACTCGAGGGGGTTACTAGTAACGGTTGAAGAGTTCCACTGTACACCTCCTGACTCCATCATCAGACCCTCGTCACCAAGTGTATTGGTAGAAGTATGGGACACTATTCCAAACCAACCATATGAGCCCAAACTCGAGGGGGTTACTAGTAACGGTTGAAGAGTTCCACTGTCCACCTCCTGACTCCATCATGAGACCCTCATCACCAAGTGTTTTGGTAGAAGTATGGAACACTCGTCCAAACCAACCATATGAGCCCAAACTCGAGGGGGTTACTAGTAACGGTTGAAGAGTTCCACTGTCCTCCTCCTGACTCCATCATCAGACCCTCGTTACCAAGTTGAAATTATCATAATATTGTATTGTCACGAGAACTCAATGTGTGTGCAAAGTTTCATAAAAATCGGTTCAGTAGAAGTAGTTGAAAAAGTTGTCGCAAGATTTGAAACAAAGATAGTAACAAACAAACAAACAAACAAACAAATATACGGAGTCAAGCTAAATAAAACCGTTTAAAAACAAATATACGGAGTCAAGCTAAATAAAACCGTTTAAAAAAAAGCCACAGTTGCACTCCGGGAGTGCCGGCAGAAGTGAAAACTTTTTGTATTTCCGAAAATAATTCTTAAGTGGTTGCAAAAGAAACTAAACACCCTAAAAAAATTTAAACACCGTAACATTGCTTAAAAAAGAAAACAAAAGAAAAAAAAAATAAAAAAAAAATTAAATTAAAAAAAAATGTTAAATTTAGTAGAACAGACAGACATGCATTTGTTACGGAACCCTACATTCATTTTGCAGAACTTAGTAGAATGGACAGACATAAACGTGTTACGGAACCCTACTTTTATTATAAAATAACCGTCGGAGGACCTTGGTTGAAAATTTTAAAATTTAGTAGAACGGACAGACATGCATTTGTAACGGAACCCTACATTCATTTTGCAGAACTTAGTAGAATGGACAGACATAAACGTGTTACGGAACCCTACTTTTATTATAAAATAACCGTCGGAGGACCTTGGTTGAAAATTGTAAAATTTAGTAGAACGGACAGACATGCATTTGTTACGGAACCCTACATTCATTTTGCAGAACTTAGTAAAATGGACAGACATAAACGTGTTACGGAACCCTACTTTTATTATAAAATAACCGTCGGAGGACCTTGGTTGAAAATTGTAAAATTTAGTAGAACGGACAGACATGCATTTGTTACGGAACCCTACATTCATTTTGAAATAAATGTTAAATTTAGTAGAACGGACAGACATGCATTGGTTACGGAACCCTACATTCATTTTGCAGAACTTTGAGATGTCATGTATTGAGCGTTGTCATAGCAACGATATATTGTTATCTGACGCGCTGACGCGAACATAACATTTTTCCCCATATAAAAAAGTGCCAAGCGCCGCTAAAGAAGTTTTTACTTCAAAAAGATGTGACAAAGTTGCACAAAATGTGCAACAATTTGAATTAAAGTACTTGAAAAACGTTTGAGGTCACATCCACACGTAGATTGAACGACGACGTTCACTTCCTCTTGGAGAGATGGGTCGGGAACCCATCTCTCCAAGAGGAACCCGTTATGGGGTTTTAATTATTTTCTACTTAATTACTGCTACTTAAAGCTTCTCCACACGAGACTAAACGTTGATTCACTTTTTTACGTCCGGCGTTAAAGATGTTTATGGGGCTTCCGTTTTACAGCGTTCTTCAGTGATTTCCGTCAGTTAAGGCTGCCGGGGTCGCTTGTAATTGAAGAGGTTTGCCGCGCGGCCAACATTGAGTTTAGATCTTGACATGTCTGTCTGTCCGTCCGTCCTAGGGCTGTATCGTTTGAACCGTAATAGGTAGCCCGTTGAAATTTTCACAGAATATGTGTTATTATGGCCGATATAACAACAAATAAAAAAAAAATAATAATAAAAAAAAAAAATTATAAAAATAAGAAAAAGTGAAAAATTTACGGGGGTTCCCATAGAAGAAACC
Source organism: Nematopogon swammerdamellus (assembly GCA_946902875.1). Lineage (NCBI taxonomy): Eukaryota > Metazoa > Arthropoda > Insecta > Lepidoptera > Adelidae > Nematopogon > Nematopogon swammerdamellus. Next base: position 19,640,588 of record OX336351.1, read on the forward strand.
AAAAAGTGTATGCGCGCGCGCCATCTACCGAATAGATTATGATATGAAGCATGACATTAACTAATATGAAGCATTTCATAATCATAACACGCCATCTAGATGGCGTGAGTAGCGCTAGCCGTGACATGGCGATACGGGACCGTCGTCGGTGCGCGAGTTTGACTCGCACTTGTTTTTAAATATTACTACTTATCTATTAATGTAATCTTAGCTGGTTTTCGTTTGTTAAATAATTTACATAATTTTTTTAGTTATGTACTCCATATATGAGCTTAGCGTCGATCTTGGGAGCCCTAGATTCTTCGTCTCTCTTCAAGAATCTAGGGCTCCCAAGATCGACGCTAAGCTCATATATGGAGAGAGCTTCGAAAACGTCACTGGAAGCATCCTACAGAATATGGATAGGTAGAGAGAGAGAGGTCGAGAGCGGGACTGGTGGTTTCCCCGCGTCCTAGTCAACGCAGACTAGCTGACGAGGGCTTGATGCGAGCCGAAACGTGAAGCATGCGCGGGAAATTTAGAGTGGCCACTCGCTAGTCCCGGCCTCGATTAATACCCTCCTCTACTGCCGATGGGCCCGGATATGTTCCGTGAAGCCATCGTAAGCTTAGATCCACACCTTCTATGATTTACCTATTTATTTATTTATTTTATTTTTGCACAAACAACAGAAATATGTCACAACATGTTAAAATACAAAAATAACTATAATTTACAGACATAGTTCCTAAACGTTTGTACACTTCGTGGTTAATTTATAGTTTAATTTAATTTAATTTTAGTTTTTTAGTTTAATTTTAGTTTAATTTTAATTTTAATTTTAGTTTTTATTTAGTTTAGTTTAATTTTATTGTATTAGGTTATTTTGATTAATTTAAATAAAATTACATAAAATAATTTAGAACACAAAAAAAAGTTAAATATAAAAAATAAAAACTAACAACAATAACTAGAAATATGTAGGCGAATGACAGCAAAATTAAATTTATAAGCTAACAGAAACGAAATGTGTGTGTATAACATGTGTGCATCCAGGAACGCGAATAGGAGAAAGAACATACCGCGCGTACACACAATTACAGTGTACGACAAATTATCCTGTACACGTTTTTTAAACCGGTAAGACGAGTAACTGAATATATCCACTTCAGCATCATTATTTCTAACAGATTCATATAAACGACACATTCGTAATATGGGGTTATAGTATGCCATGTTATTGTTACAAAGCGGAAGCAAAAACAACTTAGGTCGCCTAGTCCTAGCACAAAAAGTGTTAAAACCAAATTTTTGAAAGAATAGTAGTATGTAGCTGGGCATTAATTATATTATAGAGGCACATTATGTCCAGCATATTACGTGGAACGACAAGAGAATCTAGTTTAAAATGTTGCAATCTCTGGTCATATGTTTTCAATGACCTTTTTAAACCGTGTCTAATCGATATTGCCCGAAGAAATTTTTTTTGAACACTTTCTATACGGTCTCTATGTATAGCATAGTGGGGTGACCATATGACAGAGGCATACTCTAGACGGCTTCTGATGATTACTAGATGATTACTGAATAAATAAAATAAAAATAAAATAACAGTGAAAATAAGTAAAAAAAAATTTTTTTTATTTTGTTTTTTTTATGTGAAGCACGACATATGGCGCGCGCCAGACTAACGCAGAGGTGTATTCCGACGGCGCCCACGGGAATTCGGATATTTACGGGGGCTGCGAATATAATGTCGGCCGGCTAGGTGCACCTTCAAATTTAAGTTTGAAGGATCCCAGACTGTACATTAGTTAGAGGAAAAGATGCAGGTGTGAGTGCATTCCACATGTTGGCAACCCTGTAAATAAAGGATTTACAGGATCTGTAGTATTACCTGTGCGTGCGTATTCAATAATATAGATAGAACAAATCGACCGAATTTCGATTACATTACTACAACCTGCGTGCGACCCACTATTAATAAGATCGCATTAGGGCGGTCCCGAAGGTTGCGACTAAAACAATGTTATTTCCCCAAACAATGGGACCGTCCAAAGGCCACTAATGCGGCTGAGCTCGATCATTGCGGGATAATCGGGGCTCGAGACCCGTTTTAGCAGATTTTTGCTATGTTTACAAAATTATGATTACGGACCGATTTCCCCACCTACACAACTCGAACCATCTGATTCAGATTCAGATATTTATTTCGCTACAAAGAACACACGGCAATAACAATATTTCATTGAGACATAAATACATAATTCATATTTAGTATTTTTTTTTTATTTTTTTTTATGGAAACTGACACGTTTGGCTACATCACCTACAACGTCCGTGATGTCAGCCCATAACACCGGGTGAACTAGGTGCCATGTCAGTGCTTCCCCCTTTGATCGTGCCGGCTACACTGAACTGGTCGGAAAACACAAACTATTTACATAGCCGTTTAGACCGACGTTTCATTCAGTGCGGTGGTACCAACCCGGGCGGGTTAAACCCTACCACCAAGTAATATTAGGAGGGAAGGGACCTACAGGTTTACGAGGAATCCGAACCTGGGTCAGCCTCCAACGGTCAGCGGTCACCCATCCAAGTACTGACCGCACCCAGCGTTGCTTAACATTCAATAGCGACAGTTGACTGTCTGCACCACTGAGCTATCGAGGCTGACAAAATGGTTCGTCATCACTTTTTTTTGTCATGTCCCGTTCAGCAGTGCAATCTATAAGGAAGAACCGGGTAAGAAACCTTACAGAGCTTTTTTTAAATATATTTTTTTATAAATATATATAATTTTAGTTATTTTTCACGCTTCTCTTTTGCACTGCATTGTCCGCCCCATCAGCTTCTCCACATCCCAAAGGTTAGTTCCTTTTTATCGTGCACAATAAAGTATATTTTGATTTTGATTTGAGTTACCGAGGCTGACAAATGATCTGATCCAGTGATGCTTGGTTTGTTTACCAATAGCTTGGCATTTAACCCAAAATCAGGCCTCAGGCACTCTATGTACTTGCGCGCGCTAACTACCTACCGCCCGACGGGCCGCCGGCGGTCTTTTTTCAGAAGAAATTCGTCTGCCGTGCGAAGTATACATAGACGCTCGCCCACGCAAGTGCGCGCAGCTGCAAAGCAATAACCACTTCACACTCGATCATTAAGGTACATTTTCGCACGCAGCGATTGGCGTTGTGAAAGAGTAGGCTATTAAAGCCCGAAGGTAGGAACATTTTCTATGGAGTGATTTATCTGTTACGAAGTAACTATTAAGTAATCTGTGCCAAAATGTTCGGTACAGATAAAGGCTGAATTTATCGTCAGTACAGCAATGCAAACTTGCAATTTCCTCGCACTGTAGGTAAAGTGCACCGTGAAAGCCGTGTTCACGATTTCAATTGCTTTCTTGGCAACCGAAATGCATTCCTCTGAAGTACGACGTTAGACACCATCAAACACAAATTATTAGGATTTCAAAGCTATAGGCGTGCCGAGTAGGAGGGGAGGGGGTGTTTGGGGGTTCAACCCCTCCCTTTCACCTAAACAAAAACATTTTTACTTGGTAGGCTTGGTTTTTCCTTATATGTATTATATTTTACATTCCCACACTCATGTCTTTTGCTACTACCTACTTATATTTCACAACATACGACTCTCAAACATCGAAAGGTTGACTAGGAGCAATCCCTGTAAGGGATAAGTCCACCTTTGTCCCTCATGTAAATTACTTATCGTTCGTTTCTGTAAAATGTTTTGGAGCAGTAAAGTATTTCTATCTATCTTCTTTTTTTTTTTTATGCAATCTGACACGGTTGGCTACATCACCTACAACGTCCGTGATGTCAGCCCATAACACCGGGTGAACTAGGTGCCATGTCAGTGCTTCCCCCTTTGATCGTGCCGGCTCAGTCCAGGTACTGGTCGGAAAACACAAACTATTTACATAGCCGTTTAGACCGACGTTTCATTCAGTGCGGTGGTACCAACCCGGGCGGGTTAAACCCTACCACCAAGTAAGATTAGGAGGGAAGGGACCTACAGTTTTACGAGGAATCCGAACCTCGGTCAGCCTCCAACGGTCAGCGGTCACCCATCCAAGTACTGATCGCACCCAGCGTTGCTTAACATTCAATAGCGACAGTTGACTGTCTGCACCACTTAGCTATCGAGGCTGACTATCTATCTTTCTATCTATAAAGTATAATTTGTTTAGTACAATACTCATTATAAATTTTTTGCACACTAACCTATGGTTCGATGACATATTATGCCACCGGCAAAATGTATTAAAAGCATGTTTCAACGTAAATTGTAGGAACTCTACCGGTTGGAAAAGTGTTCGATGCCTGAAGCTTTTAGAAATGTGTAAATGTGTGTTTGCGGAGTAATCTAATGTGTGTATGGGTAGTTTGTAAAATACTTTGGTCTGCATAAAATGTTTAGGAATAAGAGCTAGTGCAGCTATTCTCAAATCAAAACAAACGTGCAGTTCTCATAATCAAGTTTTATGGCTTAGTGAAAGGAATCTCCCTTCACTAAGCCATAAAATTTTGTTGTGCGAGCTGCACGTTTGTTTTGATTTGAGTATAGTACGTACATACATACATTCCACACGGCGGCGTATCCCGCCAATCGGGTTAAACAGAGTAATCGGTGTTGTGCTGCAAGTACTCTTGCAAATTACTGCACAACCCCGACCACAACCACGAGCGGCCAGAGCACATGCTCCGACCAGCTAACATCACGTCCGAGAAGGAAGGCGCCATACCGGAGACTTGCTCAGCCTCGATAGTTCAGTGGTGAGACAGTCGACTGTCGCTATTGATGATTAAGCAACGCTGGGCCGGTCAGTACTTGGATGAGTGACCGCTCGACCGTTGGAGGCTGACCGTGGTTCGGATTCCACGTAAAACTGTAGGTCCCTTCGATTCTTACCTTACTAAGAGGTAGGGCTCAACGCGCCCAGGTTGGTACCACCGCACTGAATGAAACGTGGGTCGAAACGGCTATGTAAATAGTTTGTGTTTTCCGTCCAGTTCAGCGTAGCCGGTACGACCGAAGGGAAGCACTGGCACCTAGTTCACCCGGTGTTATGGGCTGACATCACGGATGTTGTAGGTGATGTAGCCAACCGTGTCAGCTGCCATAAAAAAATCCCTTTGGGTCGCTGGCTATACTGCACTAGAGGAGAACATAACCGAGGCCGCGATGCGGCCATCTCAAATCCAGTACGGTGGTACCAACCCAGTCAGCTGCAATTTGAGCCTACCGCCTAGTAAGGGGCAAGGGAATGAGTTGAGTTTGAATGATTGAATGAATGAATTGAATGAATTTGAGGGTAGGGGTTGAATTTTTTTCGAGTAACCCACATGAAAGCAAATATACATAAACTGTCGGCAGCCCATATGAGAGGGCTTTAGTAATTGTTTTGGATTTCGTTGAGCGTTCTCTATCCCTTAGGGACTCTGGGCCCTAGGTGATAGGGAAGATGAGTAGGTACTATGGGGCTGATATTAACAAAATCATTGTTGAAATGAAGGGAAGTATTGACATGGCACCTAGTTTACCCGGTATTATGGGCTGACATCACGGATGTTGTAGGTGATATGGGGCTGATATGAATAAATCATTGTTGAAATTAAAGAAAGCACTGACATGGCACCTAGTTCACCCGGTATTATGGGCTGACATCACGGATGTTGTAGGTGATATGGGGCTGATATGAATAAATCATTGTTGAAATGAAAGAAAGCACTGACATGGCACCTAGTTCACCCGGTGTTATGGGCTGACATCACGGATGTTGTAGGTGATGTAGACAACCGTGTCAGTTTCCATAAAAAAAAAGTTAAGAGCACTAAAATAAAAAATAAAAAAATAAAAATAAACCATTCTCAAATTGCTATTACTTTCGACCATAAACCTCGGCATCTATGAGAGAATGCGTAATTTTACAAACATTTTAATAATAATCAAAATTTATCGCAAAACTTTAAAAGAATAGCCCCACTGCATCTCTCCCCGGGCATGTCGTAAAAGGCGACTAAGGGATATGACTCCCTTCTTATATAACTAGGTGGTAGGGTTTAACCCGCCCGGGTTGGTACTACCGCACTGAATGAAAGGTCGGTCGAAACGGCTATGTAAATAGTTTGTGTTTTCCGTCCAGTTCAGTGTAGCCGGCACGACCGAAGGGAAGCACTGACGTGGCACCAAGTTCACCCGGTGTTATGGGCTGACATCACGGATGTTGTGGGTGATGTAGCCAACCGTGTCAGATTCAATTAAAAAAAAAAAAAAAAAAATCGCATATTATACCTACGGGTGGAAACGTTATGTAAATCAGTCCAATATTATTCGAATAAACCACATTAAAGCAAACTGATTTGGTCAAATTTTCTCCAACTGCGTTTACTTTCGACGCTACTGCTCATCCTTATCCTTACCTATAATAAAATCCAACGTCTGCTTTCTGTCTGAGTGTATGTATGTATGTCTGTCTGTCCGCTTATAACTCGAGAACCACTGAACCGATTTAAAAAAAAAAAATCTACGGATAGCTTGATTCTTCCCATCAACTATAGGCTACTTACTATCACGCTAAATGGCTTATGAGGTTAGCAGTGAAGTGAAATATGAGAGCGGGCGGAGCCGCGGGCACAGCTAGTTCCCTATGTATGACCAATAGCCTAAGGCTATATTATAGCATATTATATTTTGCCCGCGGCTTTGCTCGCATAGCCTATGTTCATCCTGAAGGTCCATTCTAAATGTTGGTCAAAGAATTTTGAAAATCGGATGAGTATTTTCGGTGATGACTTAATTTGCAAACTTACAAACTTTACCTTTTTATAATATTATAGCGTGGATAACGAGCATAGAGAAATTTCCTACATATTACTGAAAATCACATCTAAATCGGTTCAGTAGAAAGTAACCAGAAACAGACATACTCTTCCGTTTGTAAGATGCACAGAAGATAGAAAAGAAGAGAAGAAATGAAGAAGAGAAGAGGAGAAAAGAAGAAGAGAAGAGAATAGAAGAAGAAGACAAGAGACGAAAACCAGAAGAGAAGAACAGAAAAGAAGAAGAGAAGAGAAGAAGAAGAAGAAGAGAGATAGAGATAATAAAATGTCATGACTATATAGCTTACGCATGCACTTGTATCAAATTGTTTACGATACCTGAATAAGTCTAAAATAAAATCATAACATGGGAAAAAGTTTCTTGAGAGGGTTCAAGTTGTGTAGTACTTCTAATAGAACAAGGAGGTAGAACTTCCTGTCTTCGATAAACAAACTTCTAGAGTAATTTGAAGTTACTTCCAAGTTTACTCATCTTCACAGAAGGGAGAAACTAATTTAAGTGATAAGTCCACCCTTGTGCCACTTTTACCCATCTATGTTCATACATACTGGTAATTAAGATTAAAATTTCCTAAAAATATGATTAAACAATAAACAATATTAAACAAGTAATTGCTATTGTCGAGAGGTTAATATATATTTTTTAATAGTAAGCGCGACATATGGCGCCAATCCAACCATAAGGTGTCTAGCGCCGCCCGTGGATATTTGGTCGCATGCGGGGGTTGTGAATGCCATGCCGGCCTGACAGGTGCCTATTCACGCCTCTCTTGAAGGACCCGAGACTGTACTTGGCGGGAAATGTGGGCAGGGAGAGCGTTCCAGAGTTTACCGGTTTTGAAGGTTGTTTTGTTTTAGTTAGTAATTTAATTTATTTAGTTTCGCCTATCAGTATTACACAGTTTTAATGTAGTTAGCACGGAAACGACTAAAAAGTTTTATTAAAAGTTTTAATTTTTTTTAGATATATTAAAATTATATTTCAACAACATTTAATTGATACAATTAAAACATTACTACCTCTTCAGATGTAGATACACACACATACACACACATACCACACGCTGTATTCCGACAATCGGGGTAAGCAGAGTAATCGGTGTTGTGCTGCAAGTACTCTTGTAAATTACAGCACAACACCGACCACCACGTTTAGCAATGTATTAGGACAAGATATGTAACTATCAAGCAGCAAGTAAGGCACGAAGACCCACCTGCTTCATGACTCGGTGAAAGGGCCGTGCCAAGGTGAGAGGTGGCTATCCTGTCGCCCTTTAACACAGAACCTATTGTCCTTATCCCTTAGTCGCCTTTTACCGTGTGGGGCCGGTACATAAAAATAATAGCCCCACTGCATCTCACGCCGTGCATGTCGTAAAAGGCGACGTGGGTAAATGAAAAAAAAAAACCGGCCAAGTGCGAGTCGAACTCGCGCACCGAGGGTTCCGTATCGCCATGTCATGGTCAGCGCCACTCACGCCATCTATTTATTAGTTAAAATGCTTCATACTCTTTTCCGTAGATGGCACGCATACACTTTTTAGTTTCTTGTATGGGGACCCCCGTGATTTTTTTAGTTTTTCTTATTTTTTTATTATTTGTGATTATAACGGCCACAATGACACATTTATTCGGTGAAAAATTCAACGGGCTACCTATTACGGTTCAAGAGCATACAGCTCTCGGACAGACGGACAGACAGACAGACAGACGGCGTAGGCTTACTAATAGGGTCCCATACGACGGATACGGAACCCTAAAAACATATAAAACCCAGTAAAAGGTATACAAGCTCAACTATCTTTCTGAAATTATATACATATTATCTATGTAGCAACGTGGCGTTGGGTGAGGGAAGCGTAAATGGAGCTAGAACGCTGATACTCGTATCTGTAGAGTGGATATAATGCACTCGCTTTTTGCACTGGCTGGCAGTCGGCGGTCGTGTATAAATTATTCCCTCCCAACTTTAATACTAAATGTCAACTGCACGGAGCGGGACGGATTTGGGTGTAAGATATTGTGGTGCTCGTCTATAAATAAAGCAACCTTGCTTTGCGCTTGGCATCGCAACAACGTTGCAGATAGCTGTCTGCTTTGTATAGAAAAAGGTCTTAAGTCGCTGTTGTTTTTTAATTTTTAAAAATTAATGGTAATACAATTTAACAATCTACAACAATTATAGAGTTCTTTGCTTGTGGTTTAGTTATTTATCAGTGCAATAAAAATTTCGTTTTATTCATTCAATTTTGCGTCAGATGAAAAAAATCGAAATTAAATCATTTTTTTTCATCTGACGCAAAAGTGAATGAATGAAACGAAATGTTTAATGCGCTGATAAATAACTAAACCACAAGCACAGAACTCTATTGTTGTAGATTTTTAAATTTTATTACCATTAATTTTTAATAATTAAAAATCAACACCGGTTTACGACCTGTTTCTATGCAAAGCAGCCAGCCGTCGGTATCGTCTTAACTAAGGGTAGTAACGTATTTAAAAACAGGCCAAGTGCGACGGTTCCGTATCACCACGTAATTGGTTAGTTTTTATTATTTACTAGCATTTGCCAGCGGCTTCGCTCGCGTGAAATAAGAAGAAAGTAAGTAAGCCCGCCACCGTACCTTTATTACGGCGCGCGGAACAATTCGGTTTGTATTGGTGCCAAATCTTAGCGTAACCGGAACTGAATTTTATTTAGCCTATCCTGTGTCGCGTAAAGTTAAATGTGCTTGTACTAAGTTTTATAAAATTTGGATGATCGGTTTAAGAGTTATGGAGGAACATACATACATACAGAAAATATTTCTAAAAATCGTCAATTTAGTTTTAGTATCATACGCAGAGTCTACAAACGCAGTATCTCATAAAACAAAGTAGTACTTACTCCACGATCATCATTTACAGATTTATTATTAGTATTGATTGATTGATGATGTTGATTGATGATTATTTTACTTTAGAATGGAGCTCGCACGTATCGCCATACAGACAGACAGACAAACAGACGGGGTAGGCTAAGCAATAGGCTTCCGTACGCAGTACGGAAACCTAAAAAAAACTGTCAACAAAAACATTTTTTTTAATGACAAGTCGATGAGCGTATGTTGGACCAGTATTGAAACACTCTCCCACGCCCACCCCTCACCGCTGTTTTACCCGACTACCGACGAAGCTAACAAGGAGCGCAATGTGTTTAGTTAACACACTTCTTGACAAACCGAAATTAGATTACTTCAACGTTCAACTGACTAACCAGGACAACAATTTGTGAGGTAGATTTAAAGGTGATCTCAACCGCAAGCCGGTGACAACGAGCGCGACGAGTGTGCTAGGTTATAAGGGTTTTTATGTGTCCCTAAGTAATTCGACGTCATCGGATCTCGTTAATCTGCGCCGGATCGCCCGCCGGAGGATAAATGCGAGGAGCGAAGCGCTCGTGCCCGGAATCTGCAACGAGTGGCCGGGAAATTCGGTGGAAAACGTCGAAATCCAGAGGAGAAGCGGTGACGTAACCCTAGACGTTGCCTGCTCCAGCGAGGCGGCGCGCTTGTGTAACCGTAGCTAGGGAGCTGGCGAACAAAATTTCTATGTGACTCGCTCATGTGGCAGACATTATTAATACCATGGTTAATTAATATATAAGAATATAGTCCGTAACCTGCTGGATGGATAGGTAGGTAAGTCATCGCATATTACATATATAGGGTGTTACGATGACCATGTCATTAACTTCGGGAGGGTTACATAGACACTCAAATAAACACATTACGCAAAAAAAATATATGTTTATAGTATTACTTTTCGAGAAATTTAACAAAACATGTTAGCTACCTAAACATTAACCTGTGTGTAACAGTAGGTAACTTGCATTGTACGGGGTCAATGACCGTACTATGTTCAAACGCAGAACAGCTGTTTGTTGTAAGTAAGTCACAAGGTCACTATGATTGGTTTTTACAGCTACTTATTTGATTAAATTTTTTTGTTAGGAGAAAAAATGCTCCTATAAACATATGTTTTTTTCTTACGTAAAGTGTTTATTTCAGTGTGTATGTAACCCTCCCGAAGTTAATGACATGGTCAGCGAAACACCTTATATATTGTACACCCTCTCGTCATCACCTCTCATAACTATCGACTATGTTTTTTTCCTTTTCTTTTTGTTTCTCTCTGTTTCGCAACTGTCTTTATTAATTGTTTGTATATGTAATAACTTTTATTTGTACTGCCTTTACCATGTTCAATGTGTTCCAGAGGGAAGCGTAGTGGAGACATGTTATATGTATACTCTTTGTTTCTCTTTTGTCATAATCTATGTACTACAGTCTACATGTCTCTTGTTTTTTCTCCTTAATAAATAAAAATAAAATAATACCGATAATTTGTACAATATTGTACAACATGCGAGAGGTCCGATGTTCGAATCCGGTCGGCGTGTACCAATGAGTTTTTTCTGATGTAAAAATTTACGTGCATACTTACACCTGCTGCTTCACCGTTCGGAACCGGTGTAAAACTGTAGGCCCCTTCCCTCGCCCCTTACTAGGTGTTTTTTATATATCCGCCATAATAACAAATATTGTGCGAAAACTTCAACCGGCTACCTATTACGGTTCCAAGATACACCAATTCGGCTCAAATTGTAGCTGAATTGTAGCTGAATGGCCCACCGTACTGGATGTAAGCTGGCCGTATATCAGTCTCAGTTGTATTTTCCTTTAGTCCAGTAGGTATAGCCAGTAATCCAGGGTAAGTCTCCGGTATGGCACTTACTTTCTCGGAAGTGATATTGGCTGGTCGGAGCCTGTGCTTTGGCCCGACTCATACCGGATTATATATGAAAAAAAAAAAGAAAGTTTGCACTATAATAAACACATCAAGTTTGACTCTTGGATGTATTAGGTACCGTTTTGGCTGAGTATTAGATTAGCGACGGTAAGATCGAATATTGCTGGTATGCTTATTGTGTAGGCCGAGTTAAAAGATTAATATAGTGAAAGATTTGTTTGCCGGAAATGCGTAGTTTCGGAGAAAAAATATTTTTCATAGAAAATTAATTTTCGATTTTTTTTTTTTTTTTTTTAATGCACCAAAACATTTATTTTGAATAGGAATTCATGCAAAAACGACATGCGCCGCCTCAACATTAGGTTAGGGTTAATTTATAAATTAAACCTGGTTATTTTTTTTTTAAACCACCAAAACATTCACCCATACCACTTCCCTTGTTTTTACATATATTTATATTCAAAACCAATGTTTTTGTGACTTAAAAAACTAAATTTTTTTTTTATTTTGTATGAAAAATTAATTTTGTATGGGAATTTATTTTTTTTCTCCGAAACTACTCATTTCCGGCAAACAATTCTTTCACTATAATTCATCTTTCAACTCGGCCTACACAATAAGCATACCAGCAATATTCGATCTTACCGTCGCTAATCTAATCCCCCACCGTTTTTACGATGGAGTAAAAACAAACAAAAAAACTTGAAAATTTTTTTGTATTGGTCCCTTTAATTTTTTATTTTTCATTATTTGTTAAAGATATCCTCCATAATAAATAACACATATTTTGCGAAAATTTCAACCGGCTACCCACCTGTTACGGTTCAAAAGATCAGAAAGCCACGGTTCAAAAGATCAATGGTAGGGTAGACGGACGGGCAGACGGCGGCGTGGACTTTGTAAAAAGGTCGAGTACGGAGCCCTAAAAAATTACGTAACAGAACGCGGCAGAAGTTACGCCAAGTATGGCGCTAAGCTTACATTTCTATGTACAATCCAAGGTTCGGCTAGCCTAAACGGGCGCACGTTCACCGACGTGGCTCACCTTCGGCGATCAGACGCCGAAGCGTCGCACCACGAGGCTCTACTGGTGCGTTTAGATCATTGTGGACTTTTTATTCTCCCGCAGGACAACTCCTTGGAACGCGTGTCTCCCGCGCCACCCAGTCCTAATCCTTATTTACGGACCCCGTCGGCTATTGCGCGCCATCTGTGAACGACGTAGAGCAGCGTCGGCGATAGGTCGACAAGTAATAGAGCAAACGGACAGAAATTTACATACATACATACATACATATCACACACGCTGAATCCCGACAATCGGGGTAAGCAGAGTAATCGGTGTTGTGCTGCAAGAACTCTGGTAAATTACAGCACAACACCGACCGCCACGTTTCGCAAATTATTCGAACAAGATTCAATCGATCAAGCAGCAAGTAAGGCACGAAGACCCACCTGCTGCATGACTCGGTGGAATTACCGTGCCAAGGTGAGAGGTGGCGAGCCTGTCGCCCTTTAGCACGGCATCTTGTCCTTATCCCTTAGTCGCCTTTTACGACATGCACGGGGAGAGATGCAGTGAAGCTATTCTTTTTAAGTACCGGCCCCACACGGTACACAGAAATTTAATAAAAGTAAATATAAACACTCGTCTTTGTGAAGCGTCATACATAAGCGGTGGGTGGCTCAGTGGTCTGGGCGTCGTCGTCGGCTTCTCTCCGAGGTTCGAATTCGGGCGGCGGCGTGTACAAATGAGTTTTTTCTATCTGAAAAATCATCACAGCTGGCGGGGGCTGTTGCGCGGTGGTCGAAGTGTTGGGGTGGGGGGCGGGGGGGGAGAGTAAATAAAAACATACGGATGCTTTTGGGCGTCCGACCTGACTGCTTTGCAGTACCCAGCCCATAACACCTTGGTGAACTAGGTGTCATGTCAGTGCTTGCTATTTACATAGACGATTCGACCGACCTTTTATTCAGTGCGGTGGTACCAACCCGAGCGGGTTTAACTCCACCGCCTAGTAAGGTGAGAAGGGAATAAGGGACCTAAATCGTATGTGGAATCCGAACCACGGTCAACCTCCAACGGCAGCCAACCGTGTCAGTTTTCATAAGAAAACTTTAGATTACGCCCTAGCTAATGCAAAGTTTTAGTCGATCTTTACTGTCTTCTACGTGAAGTTGATCTTGTCGATCTTTCACAGTTGACCTAGTAGTACTCCGCTGTCGACTTTGCATGTTCGCACTTTTACGAGAGCCCGGATCGAGACGCTTCTAAATGGAAATTAGGAACGACTTAGAGGCTGATTTATAAGTATTTGTAGTTTATTGAGCACGCAAATCGGCTCAGCGTTTTTATAGCTTATTCATTTATATCTTTCGCTCGACCGGGTCATGTATGGCGAGTTTTTTGTGTTCCGTTGGCAGCGACGACGTTTGCGTTAGTTGGCAGAAACCCTTATAAACCGTTCAGGTGTCTCTTCGTCCGTCCGTCTATCCGTCTGTCACACGCGCTATAAAGTAGTACAGTATTACTTATTTTAATTCGTGCTTTCCGTTCTAGTTCTAAAATATGGACATTTTAGAACTTGGACGGAAAGGAAATAAAAGGGAGCATTGACATGGCACCTAGTTCACCCGTTATTATGGGCTGACTTCAAGGATGTTGTAGGCCAAGTAGGCAACCATGTCAGTTAAAAAAAAAAAACTGTTTTACCGCTCTCACGTACCTTTAATTAGGTGCGGTTGTACGAATCATGTCGCGCCAAACGTTACCACATAGTAGATAAAGAGAAGGCACCTACAGCCTTACGTGGAGCTCGAACAACGGCCAGCCTCAACGGTCGAACGGTCACCCATCCAAGCTCTGACCATCGAGCTATCGAGTGTTGAGAAACTGTTTAGTCTACATTCTCCGCGATGTCAATTGCTATCGGGTACTATCTTGGCTATTATTATGTACTAACTTTAGACTGCGGCTTCTTTCGTGTGAAATTCGTATTTAATAAGAAGCTCGCTACCGAACCGACTTGGATGGGGGTTTTTTTTAACTTGACATAAAAGTTAAATTATAAATTTAAAAAACCACCGAACCCTTAAAAAGTCTAAAATAATTTCCGTTTAGTTACTTAAAGGAGTTGGGGGACTGCTAAGTAAATAAAATATAAAAACTAAGAGCTACGCGGGTATTTACATAGCGGTCCCCCGAAATTATTTTTGACAATTTAAGGGGTCAAGGGTTTTTTAAATTTTAAATTTAACTTTTATCGAACTGCTTGTACCCGATAGCAATTGACATCGCGGAGAATGTACACTAAACAGTTTCTCAACACTCGATAGCTCGATGGTCAGAGCTAGGATGGGAGACCATTCGACCGTTGAGGCTGGCCGTTGTTCGGGCTCAACGTAAGGCTGTAGGTGCCTTCTCTTTACCTACTATGTGGTAACGTTTGGCGCGTCATGATTCGTACAACCGCACCTATGTAATTAAAGGTCTGTGAGACCTGTAAAATTGTTTTTTTTTTTATGGAAACTGACATGTTTGGCTACATCGCCTACAACATCCGTAAAGTCAGCCCATAATACCGGGGGTGAACTAGGTGCCATGTCAATGCTCCCTTTTATTTCATTTCCGTCCAAGTTCTAAAATGTCCATATTTTAGAACTTGAACGGAAAACACGAACTAAAATAAGTAATACTGTACTACTTTATAATAATTTTTGTAGATTTAGATTTAGATTTATTGAGCCTTACTTTCCCTCTGATAGCGCGTGTGACAGACGGATAGACGGACGGACGAAGAGACACCTGAACGGTTTATAAGATTTCCTCCCAACCAACGCAACGTCGCTGCAACGGAACACAAATTAAAAATATGTTAAGTGCGAGTTTTACTCGCGCACGGAGGTTTCCGTATCTATCCTCTATTATCCGCCTATCTTTTGTCTTTCAACAATGCAATGTATAAAAGCCTGTGGCGCCATCCATTATGTGTGACTAATCGATTTTTCGGACGTTTGTTTCTTATTTGTTGTTATATCCGCCATAGTAACACATATTCTGTGAAAATTTCAACGGGCTACCTATTAAGGTTCAAGAGATACAGCCCTCGGACGGACGGACGGCGGAGGCTTAGTAATAGGCTTCCGTACGGGATACGGAAACCTAAAAAGACAAAGCCGAAATTAAGGGGCGAACAAAGTTAAAATACAAATAAAAAAACCCTGACACATCAACAACCATTAAAAAGTTTATATTTTTTAAAAAGACGTCCCCCGACGCCTTTTATTAACTAAGCGGAAATGATTTTTTAGTTTTTAAGGGTTCTTGATGTGTTTTTCAAATTTCTAATTTATTTAACTTTTATTTCAGCTTTATAAGAGACATAATTTTAATTTGTAATAATTTTGTTCAGTTATTCATTAATTATCCACGTAAACAATGTTCACACTTAAAATCATACAATTTGATTTAAAAAAGGATATTTTAATTCGCTTTCACATTGTAATAGGGGAACAGAATAATTTGTAACACGGACACAGGAAGCCCGCGACACGAAATTACGCTTTTAGTATAATTTTAAAATTCTCACCACACTCTGGCTTCAAAGTGGTGTGCGGCGGCGAGGGATGTGGTGCGAGGGGGCGAGAGGAGCTGCAATCACCCCCACTTCAGCGATGGAGACGAAAGCGTAAAGCAACCCGGGTGCTTACCCGCTGCTTGGGCTGTTAGAAAAATAGACGGCATTTTCCTCGTCACTTGAATTAAAGTAGACTTTAAATTTTGCTCGCGTTCGCGGCGGGGTTCTTCATTTATTCAATCGTACATATCTTAAGATGTCAACCGCACCCCCGACGCTCAACCCTTCTTTTTCTTCATTTATTTAATTCTAATAGATATATTTAATTTAAATTTTATTTTATTATAATTATTTTTTTAAGATAGTTTAGTTTTAATAGAAATTCTTCTTTTATTATCAAATAATAATACTCCACATTCCATCTTTTTCTCACTTATACCTACGTCCTACTCTAAATATACACGGGGGAGCGGGAGCATCGAAATTAATCGAAATTAAATCAAATAACACCAAAATGATATTATCTGTGTTTTTAAAAAAAAAAAAAATAAATAAAATAAAAAAAAAATCTGTGTTCTATAATATACCTAACCTAATCTACCTAGTCTGTTGTCTGGAAACTTGTCATTTTTGCTTGTATATGAAAATTCACTGTAAGTACCTAATGAATTCTTAACTTACATACTAACTTTTAATTACGTTAAATATAAGATTGTCAAGCAAGTAATTTTAGAAAGAAAAAAAAAATCTTTCAAATTGCGTATTTCACCAACTCGGATTAAGTGTCGGACCTTAGCATTTATCTATTGACTAAAGTAAGTAAGTAAGAAAAGCGTTTATTTCACAGTCAGTAGTAGCTCAGTTGTGCGGTCGGTCGACTGGTTGTTAAGCAACCCTGAGCGCGATCAGTTCTTGGATGGGTGATCGATCGACAGGTTGAAGGCTGACCGTGGTTCGTATTCCACGTAAAACTTTAGGTCCCTTCCCTTCTTGCCTTACTAGATGTTATGGTTTATCCCGCCCGGATTTATACCACCGCACTGAATGAAACGTCGCGTCGTTCGAAACGGCTAGTTCGTGTTTACTGTCCAGTTCCGTGTAGCCGACATGAAATGAAGGGAAGCGCTGACATGGCACCTAATTCACCCGATGTTATGGGCTGACATCACCGATGATGCAGGTGACCGTATCAGGTTCCATAAAAAAAAAAGCTGCATTGAGTGAGGTCCACCATATTTCCACGTCTTACTTAGTTTAAAATAGCAGAAATTAATCACGCTCTCAAACCCAGCTCCCTAATATTTTTAGCTCTACGTTTCTAGAGTTTTGAACTCGGGGAAGGCTAGGCGCTCGCGGGAGAAATCTCTCTGACACGTGACCGCAATTGCTCACTCCACAGAACGGCGATCATCGGCCATCTTACCGCAACCGGTCGCACCGCGGCTTCTTGCTTTTTTTTATGGAAACTGACACGATTGGCTACATCACCTACAACATACGCGATGTCAGCCCACATCCCGATGTCACCGGGTGAACTTGGTGCCACGTCAGTGCTTCCCTTCGGTCGTGCCGGCTACACTGAACTGGACGGAAAACACAAACTATTTAGATAGCCGTTTCGACCGACCTTTCATTCAGTGCGGTGGTATCAACCCGGGCGGGTTAAACCATACCATCTAGTAATGTAAGAAGGGAGTCATATCCCTTAGTCGCCTTTTACGACATACACGGGGAGAGATGCAGTGGGGCTATTCCTTTAAAGTACCTACCGGCCCCACACGGTACAAATGCAATTGCTCTGTGGCTTATACGGTTGGATCATGCCTGACATTCATTCTCGCCGAATCTAGAAAAAAATTGGTCAAGTGTGAGTCTGACTCGCGCATGGAGGGTTCCGTTTCCGTAGATACGCTATAACATACCTGTCAAAAAACCATATTCGCCTATATTTTGTCAGTCTGCTATGTAAAGCTCCAGTGGAGCCATATATTTTTAGTAGCGTGAATATGTACTAATCTTGTAATTTCTTGTAAATTTTTTTTAGCTTTTTCATTATTCCCCAGCGACATTGCGACATTAGTCCACCTCCAAGCCGGATTGGCACCTCCTCGGCGGTGAAATTGGCTGCGCCTGAGGCTTCGACCTCGGGCAAAGCCACCCAGTTCGGAAACAATAAAAAAAAAATTGTTGGCATATCCGCCATAATAACACACACCTATTCTTTATTGTATTCTTTATTTATCAATTATCATACATATCATACACTACACTTGAATTTGTCCTATATTGATTTTACAAGCCGTTTAAAATGTTTTTAAAAAGCATATTATGTGGCAGACGGACAGACTTATTAATCGTAGGCTTATTAATAGGCTGTATGGATACAGAACCCTAAAAACGACACCGTACGAATGGTATGCCACCGACCGCTGAGCCTCGAGACCAAGAACATTTTAATAGGTAAGGACGTCGGACCTTCCCCCCGCCAGCGTAACACGACGTTTGTATAAACGTACAAATTCCATTCGTTACCAACCAATCAGAGCGCGATACCGCCCGATACCACCCAATCAGAGCGCGCGCCCTCTCCTCCGCTACCCGCGGAGCTCGGCGACGCTGTCTCTCATATAAGCATTGGACAGTCTGACGTCCATACCTATTAAAATGTTCTTGCTCGAGACTATATAAAATGCGATGCGCATGGCACTCGAGGGATGGTGAGTGCTTCCGCCGAACTGTCAAATTACATCACGCTCGATGCTACACGTAACTGAATTGAAAGCCTCCAAAACATTTTCGGAAATTCTAAAATAGGTAAATGTTCCCTTATTATAATCCTTCACATGTAATTTTTATCAAAACGCTAACCTTTCAGGATTCATCAAAAAACCTTTTTTTTATTTTTTTTTATGGAAACTGACACGGTTGGCTACATCACCTACAACATCCGCGATGTCACTCATAGCAACGGGTGAACCTAGGTGCCATGTCAGTGCTTCCCTTCATTTCATGTCTACACTGAACTGGACGGAAAACACGAACTATTTAAATAGCCGTTTCGACTGACGTTTCATTCAGTGCGGAAATACCAACCGGGGCGGGCAAGAACCTGAACAGTTTTACGCGGAATCCGAACCACGGTCAGCCTTCAACGGTCGAGCGTTCACCCATCCAAGTACTGACCGCGCCCAGCGTTGCTTAACATTCAATAGCGACAGTCGACTGTCTGCACCACTGAGCTATCGAGGCTGACAAAACCGCATTCACCGAGGTTCACCGCATACTCGTGTGAGGGCCTTATCTTTCACATACAGCCTCCTAGTTCCCCGCCTACATGGATCCTACACCGCCAGGCGTTACATTGTAGGTTAACCAGAACAGCAAACTTCTGGCATTGTTGGGTCCAGTATGTAGGCACCTACGAGTACATGATGTAGAATCTGCTTTCGTCTTGAACCCGAGTTGCTTCCTGCTTCGCGTGTCTCATATAATAAACGCTACAGTACGTAGTTTTCTATCCTACTAATATTATAAACGCGAAAGTTTGTGAGGATGGATGGATGTATGGATCTTTGTTCCTCTTTGACGCAAAAACTACTGAACAGATTTTGATGAGACTTTACAGTACTGTAGCCTATACATCAGAATAAAATATAGGCTATATACCATCACATAACAACTTCAATTTCGAATTCTTTTCTTTTTTTAAAATCCACGCGGACGAAGTCGCGGGCAAAAGCTGGTCAGACATATATTATAAAGATTTTATTATCATTTAATTTTATTCCTTTATTTACACATCTGCTTAAAAACAAATTTTGTACACATATTAAAAACCTAACATTAAAACACATACAAAATTAACCTTAAAAAATTAAAGTTTCCACCACCACCGGTGCGGCGGCGGCGCGCCGGGGCGAACCCAGGCTACCGACGACGGTCGGGTCCCAAATAAAGAAACCTTCGGAAAATAAGACAAAATAATACTAAATAAGTCCCAATCAACCATTCAACAGTGGAAATATTTTCACTAATGAGAGTTTAGAGGACTATGGTAGAGCTAAGCGATACGCGTACCCGTAACGCGTACGCGTACGCGTAATAAATATATAAGTATGCGTTTATGTATTCTTATTATATTATATTATATATTATATAGTATGTTAATGTGCCCTATATTTATGTAAATATTATATTACTGTAACTGTATATATTATGCCTGACGTCTGCTTGTATACTTTTATTAATTAACTTTCGTTAGTATTAAGTTTCTTTCATTTTCTCTTCTTTTGTTGCTACCTTTATATTATGTTTTCAATTAAGAAGGTTGACTGGCAGAGATTGCCATAGGAAATAAGTCCGCCTTTTGTAAAATTTATATTTAAGTAAAATAAAGGAATTCTATTCTATTCTATTCTATTCTATTCTATTCTATTCTATTATATTCTATTCTATTCTATTCTATTCTATTCTATTCTATTCTATTCTATTCTATTCTATTCTATTCTATTCTATTCTATTCTATTCTATTATATTATATTATATTATATTCTATTCTATTCTATTCTATTCTATTCTATTCTATTCTATTCTATTCTATTCTATTCTATTCTATTCTATTCTATTCTATTCTACCCCTTCTCTTGAGCCTGCGTACCCCAGGGGGTACGCGTACCGCTATTTGGAAACCGCTGCTCTAGTGCCATAATCGAACGTGTGTATGAATGAAAACGCTGCCCACGTTTCCTCCTAAGGCGACGTGAGGCTGCGTCTGACTAGAATTTTACGAAGTTTACCACCACTATTACTCACCTGACAGATTCAGATTTAATATAATATGTAATACTTTATCTATCAGCGCAGATCGATAGCTTTTTGAAAACACCATTTGATTAACTTATATTATATATTTCCATATATTTCCCCCCAAGTGCAGTCTTGGGTCCTTCAAGAGGGGCATGAATGGGCACCCTGTCAGGCTGGCATGGCATTCGTAACCCCCGCATACGACCGAATGTCCTTGGGCGTCGTTAGACACCTTATGGGTGGCTAGGCGCCATTATGTCGCGGTGTCAATAAAAAAAAAAACTTCGCTCGATAGAAAAAAGTCATGAACATGCCTCTGAATTTAGTTATAATAAAAACATATTTAAGGCAACAATGTGACGATAAAAAAATTATTCGAAAAAAAATATTTTATTTGTTGAATATATATCTTAATCCGTAGCTTTTTTGTTTCGATCCGTAGTTTTGGAATAAAAAAATAACCTAATTTTCGCTTGCGCCAAAATTGATTGATTTAGTTGCATCCCACTCCAACCAGCGAAAGCGGCGCCTTGAAAGAGGAGTACGGGTGAATACGGGCTGACAGGGCCTTAAGTCAGTTATAAAGTCAGCTGACAGAAGCAAGAAATCCGAGGTCGCAGTAGCTAATAAGCTGTGCAAGCGGAATGCACGATACTGAGTTCTGCCGCAGTAGGAACGCGTCCAGCGGTCACTCCAGTTACAGTCAAACTAACCAGAAATATGTACAGGATGGTTTTGTGAATATCTGCAGCGTTTCAGGGAGTTATTCTGTATCTCAAACGGAACGCATTGTGACCGCGCCCAGGTGTGCTTATTATCACGATCGACAGTCGACCGACCGCACCACTGAGGTACCGAGGCTGACAGATTTATATTTTGATGATTTCAATTCGACATTATTACGTATATTATACCGATGTTTGATGACTATAGGTCATAATAAAGCAAACCAGGTACTCCTGAGGCTATTTGCAGCAAAAAAATTAGATGACATTTTGTTCTACGGTGAACTTTTTTTTCCATACTAAAATAAATAAAATCTCTTTAGTTAGTACGGAAAAAAAAGTTCACCGTAGAACAAAATGTCATGTAACTTTTTTGCTCCAAATAGGCTCAGGAGTACCTGATTTGCTTTATGACCTATTGTCATCAAACACCCTGTATAGCATAAACTCACGGTGATTTAGACTTGTGCTGTACTGTATCCTTGCGGATTAATGATTTGTTTGTATTAATTAAACACCAGAATTGATAATATTAACAGTTTATTTTATACGACGCTAACACGGTAACACCACCCTTTGGCTTTCTGCGCGAGCAACGAGAGAGAAGCCAACATCACATACAGTGTTACCACAGTCTGCCCCCCCTTACAGTATTATAATATAACTTTGAAATAGACCAAGCAACTGCTTCACCCTTAGCAACAAAAAAGATTTCAAGTAAAGAAAAAAAGTATATATTTCTTAACACTGAAATATCCTGGGCGCATGCCAATATTTGATTTACATGTCTTTTCTAGGCCAACCCTTCTTCCACCTGATAGGTGACTCCCTGGATCGACTCTTCAATAATTTTTCCTAAGATCAATTTTTTCTTTCTATAGTCGCGCACCATTACTTTTTCTCTCGCATTAAATGAAACCTTTCGTGTGCGTCTACTGTATTTTATTTGCCGTTGCATTTCCTTATCCAGGTTTTCACTTATGGGAGATGGGCGTAACAATGAAAAAAAACGAGACCGCAATTCACGGCCGAAGATAATTTTTGATGGCGTGACTCCTGTGGCCCTGTTGGCGGTGGTTCTAAAATCGAAAAGGACATACATACATACATACATACATACATAGCGTCACGCCTGTTTCCCGGTGGGGTAGGCAGAGACAACGGATCTCCACGTGCCACGATACTGACACACCTCTGCCGCCTCTTCCACTCCCATAATGTTCTTCATGCATGCTCGTCGGTTACGGGTACTAAGCACTTGCCCCTTTTTGAGCACATGCCCGATCTGGTCCAGGTACGTGCGTCTAGGGCGACCCTTCCCGACTCTTCCACTCACATTTGCTTCATAAATTTCTTTCGTTAGTCTCCTATCATCCATTCTTCCAACATGACCGAACCACCGAAGCATCCCTTTCTCAATCCTTGTCACTATATCTTCTTTCAACCCACAGCGCTCTCGCACTACACTATTTCTCAATCTATCTTTCATTGTAACTCCGCACATACTCCTCAACGCGCGCATTTCCACAGCATTAATCCTGCTTTCATGCTTCGTCTGCCATGCCCAACTTTCACTCCCGTACATAAGTGTAGGGGCCAGCACTCCACCATGGACAGCCAAACGTGCCCTAGTTGACATGCTTTGGCTGCTCATAATAGCGTGCAACGCCCCATTCACTTGGTTGCCAGCTTTCACTCTCTTTTCTACTTCTACTTCTACTTTCTCTTTAATCGAAAAGGAATAAATTGAATATAGCATAATCAAGACAGTCGCCGCTTTCTAAAATTTTAGTGATGTGCGTTTTGAATGACTCTAAAAAAAATTCTGCAGCACCGTTTGTAGCAGGGTAGGCCTCACGCACATTATGTACGTACTTGCGCGCGCTAACTACTTACCTACCTCCCGGTGCGCCGCCGCCGGCGCACAGTGTCAAATATGACCATAAAATCGGACACGTCCTTTTTATTCCAGAAATTCGTAGATTTAGTTATTTAAAATGCTAGAGTAAAACTCCCCCGCCTCTGCGACTTTTAGTTTAGGAGAAATAATTTTTGAAAATTACACTTTTTTAGTTTCGGAAAATCGAAAAATAATTCTACAATTAAAACTAAGCTACTTATTTAAATTTCACTCAGCCTTATCAAAGACCCTTTCGAATGTCCACATTTGAAAAGTTATTCGGGGCTGTGAAAGTTTACAGAAATCGAATTATATTTATTTTTTATTTTTTTTATTTTATTTTTTTTCTCCTAGATCCCGTAGTAGTAGGCGGAGATATTTATACCGATAATAGTTCACTGTTTTCTCTGTCCATTAAAAAAAAACCAACGCCTAATTCCATGGGTTTAAGAAGTTATGCTCATTTTAGTGCAATTATCAAGTTTCGGGCAATAGGGTTGGCACTTTACAAAATCTTTTATTTTTCCGGAAAATAATGATATGGTCCCAGCAGTGGATGTATATGGACTGGTCAGTCAGTCAGTCAGTGTGTATGTGTTCACTGCTGGACATACGCCTCCCCAATTTTAAACATAGTATCCGACATGAAATGAAGGGAAACACTGACATGGAATGCATACCTAGTTCTCCCGGTGCTATGGGCTGACATCACGGATGCTGTAGTGTAGGTGATTTAGCCAGCCGTGTCAGTTTCCATAAAAAACAAAAAACAAAAAAAAAACAAAAACAAAAACCAAAACAAACTAATTATTATTAAAAGAAATCACGAAACAATACAATAAAATTAATCAAATGTCAAAAATAAATAAATAAAAAATCGGAAAATTTTTATTAATTCTAGTAACAACCCTAGCCCATAGCGAATAACTCCTGTAACTTCTTAATCCCATGGAACTAGGCGTCGGTTTTTTTTTTAACGGACAGAGGAAACAGTGAACTATTTTCGGTATAAATATCTCCGCCTACTACTACGGGATCTAGGAGAAAAAAAATAAAATAAAAAAAATTAAAAATAAATATAATTCGATTTCTGTAAACTTTCACAGCCCCGAATAACTTTTGAAATGTGGACATTCGAAAGGGTCTTTGATAAGGCTGAGTGAAATTTAAATAAGTAGCTAAGTTTTAATTGTAGAATTATTTTTCGATTTTCCGAAACTAAAAAAGTGTAATTTTCAAAAATTTATTTCTCCTAAACTAAAAGTCGCAGAGGCGGGGGAGTTTTACTCTAGCATTTTAAATAACTAAATCTATTAATTTCTGGAATAAAAAGAACGTGTCCGATTTTAAGGTCATATTTGACACTGTGCGGCGGTGTAATTCAGTAGAAATTCGTCAGCCGCGCGAAACATACCTACATGCTCGCCCACGCAAATGCGCGCAGCTGCAAAGCAATAATGCACTTTACACTCGATCGTTTAGGTACATTTTCGCACGCAGCGATTGTCGACGTGAAGCAGTAGGCTATTAAAGCCGAAGGTATGGAACTTTTTCTATGGAGTGATTTATCTGTTACTAAGTAACTATTTAGTAATCTGTGGTAGTACGGTGGAGTGAATCTTTGTTTGACTCCTGTTAATTTACAAAATTTCTTAAATTCTTCGCTAGTTGTTACTGAACTTTCCGCTGGCTCCATGACTACGACTTGGCACGGTTCGTACTTCGAAGTTAAGCGAAAGAGCGGAGTAAGCCCTCACGTTAGCGGCCAATAGTTGGTCTAGTGTCTCTTCCGATTCGTTTGTGATTTGATAGCTGGCCGCGACATTGGTGGAGGCCGGCGATGGAATGAGGTTCGCTCTGCGACCGGTTTTTTTTTCTGGAAACTGACACCGTTGTTACGACACCTGCAACATCCACGATGTCAGTCCATAAAACCGAGCGAACTAGGTGTCATGTCAGTACTTCCCTTAATTTCATGTCGTCTACACTGAACTGGACGGAAAACAACTTTTTAAATAGCCGTTTCGATCAACGTTTCGCTCAGTGCGGTGGTATCAACCCGGCCGCGATAAACCCTACCACCTAGTAAGGTAAGAATAGTGAAGGGACCTACAGTTTCTACGTGGAATCTGAACCACGGTCAGTCTCCAACGGTCGAGCGGTCACCCATTCAAGAACTGACCGCGCTCAGCGTTGCTTAACAACAGTCGACCGACCGCACCACTAACCTACTGAGGCTGAACTGGCTGGTGTCACGAAGCGTCTACAAACGCAATATCTTATATAAAAACAAAGTAACTTACTCCATGACCATCCCTTACAGATTTAGTATTAGTATTGATGATGATACGTGTAGGTATTTCAAGTGTTACTCCATTAACCTCCTAAACATCCATAAAATCCTACAACTAAGCTCTCGCTGGACCAAGTCGAGCAGAAGTAGGTGTCGAGGGTTTACGACGCGTCATTACTTCGACCTACAATCATTAAACGTTGCCTCGATCACATTAACCTTCGCTAGGGCTATCGCGCACTTGGTCAGCGAGCGATTAGAAAAACGTACAACAAACTACAAAAGAAAATATTCGTATTCAAATTTTTTTAAAGTGAAAGCCCTACTCGAGAACGTTAGAAAAGTAGTGGACCAGAGACACTTCCCTGGCGCACCGCGTGCCCTAAACTTGTCTGCACAAACACGTTTTTCATATCGATCGGCGGCAGTGTTTCGTATAACTCCCGCTGTCTCTCTCCCTCAATTTTTAACCCCCTGTTCCTCCATAACTCGTTAAATCGATCATCCGTATTCGATGAAACATAGTACAAGCACACAGTGTCACGTATAGTGTGTGAATACGTGACACAGGATAGGCAAAATAAAATTAGGTTACGCTAAGATGTGACTCTCATACAAACCGAATTGTTCCGCGAGCCGAAATAAAGGTGACGCAGGAAGTCGTTCTTACTTATTTTATTCTTTTTAAATACGAGCAAAATTTCATGCGAGCAAAGCCGCGGGCAAACGCTAGTTATTAATAATATAAGTAGAGGCACAGATTACTTAATATTATAGTTACTTCGTAACAGATAAATCACTCCATAGAAAAAGTTCCATACCTTCGGCTTTAATAGCCTAATTTTTCACGTCGCCAATCGCTGCGTGCGAAAATGTAACTAAACGATTGAGTGTAAAGTGCATTATTGCTTTGCAGCTGCGCGCAGTTGTGTGGGCGAGCGTGTAGGTATGTTTCGCGCGCCTGACGAATTTTTACTGAATTAAACCGCCGGCGGTCCACCGGGCGGTAGGTAATTAGCGCGCGCAAGTACATAGAGTGCGTGAGGCCTGGTAGAGGTACAAACTTCGTTCAAGTACAATTAGGACAAGATGACTATCAATCAGCAAGTAAGACACGAGGACTGTTACATACTGCATGACTCGCTGGATAGACCGTGCCGAGGTGAAAGGTGACTAGCCTGTCGCATGGCATTTTGTCTCCTTTTATGACATGTACGGTGAGATATGCAGTGCGACTATTTTTTTTTTGTCATAATAGCAAGATGCAGTGCGAAAGGTCGACAGGTGATCAAAATGAAAATAATATGACGAAAAACGCGCGCTAGCCCTGCGGATTCATTCGCACAAACAGAGCGGTCTTTGAGCAATTTGATTGTATGTTGGTTATAAATAAAGGTGATACTGGCTGTGTGTGGCGCCAGTAGAGCCTGCCAAGAATATATTGGTTGTACCCAGTTTTCTTTCTCAACAGAAATAGTCCTCAAGTCTGCTGGCATGGTACGTCGCTGATTTATTTTATTTATTTATTTATTTTCGGAGACTTAACAGCTACAAAGTACAAGTACAGAAGTTACAATATATGAATTAAAAAACAATAAAGCCAATAAAGTTCCACTTTTTAAAAAATTGCGTATTATCACAGATTATTTAATAGTTACTTCGTAACAGATAAATCACTCCATAGAAAAAGTTCCATACCTTCGGCTTTAATAGCCTACTGTTTCACATCGTCAATCGCTGCGTGCGAAAATGTACCGAAACGACTGAGTGTAAAGTGATATTGCTTTGCAGCTGCGCTGCGCGCAGTTGCATGGGCGAGCGTGTAGGTGTGTTTCGCGCGGCTGACGAATTTCCACTGAATTAGACCACCCGCGGTCTACCGGGCGGTAGGTAGGTATTATCTTCTGCTACAAACAAAAAAAAACTTTTGTTTTGTTAGTTAGAGTTTGTTTATGTGAGCTGATGGTGGTTTTGCGAGAGGAGATGAAATCGGATGGTGTTGAGAACCTTTGGTCCCTCGGCACAGCTACCAGGGACTGTTTTTTTTTATAAAACCCAACTACTGCTTCGGTTTGCCCGACTACTGATTCGAATTCTTCTGCGCGTCCTACTACGCCATTTTAGTGGTCTTTCTTGTTTCCTTAGTTTTTTATTTGTTTTTTTATAGATCTCTTTTATAGGCTCGGCGCTACATGTTGACGCCGATCCACCCATGAGGTGTCTAACGACGCCCATGGACACTCGGTCGTATGTGGGGGTTAGTATTTAGTAGTCTGTTTTTATACCGCTAAAATTTAGTTTTTGTTTGTAATTTAATTCTGTTTAGTTCTAAACAATTTTCTGTGCCATATTTTAAATAAAGATAGATGGGCTTTGAAGAAAACATTTTTTTTTTTCAAAGTCTTACAGTATGGCGTTTAGTACCCGCCATTTTGATTCGTGAGACGAGTTGAATGGTATAAAACATTAGTTGATAAAATCGGTCCAGCACTTTTGACTGTTAGTATGGTGGAACATAGTCACGTGCATACAATATTGCACATACTTCCTTCTTTCTTTTTGGCTTCGCTGCAGTCGGGCAAAAAACATTTCTTGCCCAGTTGTGTGAATCTGCCAAGCGAGAAGGGCAACATTCGCTGGTATTTGTGTCAAGTTAATTTTTCCGGACTTTACAGTCTAATTTTATTACACTTCCTCAGTAGACGATTACGAGCATAATTTAGGGAAAAAAACTGGGAAGAATTTATAGACGTCCGTTACGCCTGCGCTATGGATGAAACTTGTTTGCGACTTCGCTCATATCTAGGTATTCGCTTAGCACCACACTGAGCGTAATTTATGCCGTGTAACTTGGGTCCCGTCAGAACGAGATATACCATCCTATGGGAAAGCTGTATCAATTTGAATGACAAAATATTAATAATAATCAGATGTATTTTTTTGGTAAATTTTTTTTTATTTATTTCGTATTTTTTAATTTTTTATGGAAACTGACACGGTTGGCTACATCACCTACAACATCCGTGATGTCAGCCCATAACACCGGGTGAACTTGGTGCCACGTCAGTTCTTCCCTTCGGTCGTGCCGGCTACACTGAACTGGACGGAAAACACAAACTATTTACATAGCCGTTTCGACCGACCTTTCATTCAGTGCGCTTTTTTTTCTTTTCTCTTCTTGTACTGTGCTGTGAAATATAAGTATTTCTATTTTGTTATATATTTTTAATTTACAGGTTTTCTTAAATACTTATATTTATGTATAAAGATTAATTTAAAATTTTCATATCTTATCGTTCCTGCTATCTACCTACATTCATTTATTTACACATATCACACACCTGAAGGTTGGCCGGAAGAAATCTCTTCAAGGGATAAGTCCGGCTATGCACCTCATGTAGCTATATTCATACGTACAGGCAATATTGACAATAAGAACAAGGCTTATAGGAAATGGCTGCAGAATAGGTCTGTCGAGAACAGACGAGAGCTCAACGTCGTTGCTAAGTCCTGCAAACGAACGCAAAACTTGGCCAAGTTCAGGCACGACCGTGGAATTGGCGCGAAACTTGCACGTAGCCCTTCGGGTAGCCGCGCCTTCTGGTCTCTCGCAAAATCCATCGGTCGGAATTTCTGCCGTCCTGCTACACCTCCGCTGGAACGTCCGGATGGCTCGCTCGCTATACTCGCGAAAGAAAAGGCGAATATCTTTGCACGCCTTTTCGCATCCAACTCAAACATGGACGACCTGGGCGCCAACCCCCCTTCATTACCCCATTGCGGGCGTATGATGGCAAATATTAGGTTCCACCCTAGAGTCGTCCATAAAACACTACGTGAGTTGGATATTTCGAAGAGTAGTGGGCCTGACGGCGTCCCGGCGATCGTCTTGAAAAATTGTGCTCTGGAATTGGCGCCAGTCCTCACCCGCCTATTCAAACGCTCCTATTCCTCCGGATCAATGCCTTCTTGCTGGAAGAGAGCTTCGGTCCAGCCGGTCCCCAAGAAGGGGGACCCAGCGAACCCATCGAACTATCGCCCTATTGCGATAACCTCACTTTTGAGTAAGGTTATGGAGCGTATTGTCAACTCAGCGCTCCTGACGTACCTAGAAGACTCTAAACTCCTCGACGACAAACAATACGGCTTTCGCAAGCAAAGGTCGACTGGAGATCTTCTAGCGTACGTCACGCATTTATGGGCTGAAAGGCTCGATGGTTTTGGGGAATCGCTGGCGGTCGCTCTGGACATATCCAAAGCATTCGATCGCGTCTGGCACCGGGGACTCTTAAGCAAGCTTCCGGCCTACGGTGTCCCTACAAAACTGTGCACCTGGATCTCCAGCTTTTTGAGTGGCCGGTCGATATTTGTCACCCTAGATGGTGCCTGCTCGGCCGACTACTCAATTAATGCTGGTGTTCCACAAGGATCCGTGCTGTCGCCTACGCTGTTTTTATTGTTCATAAACGACATGCTCTCGCTCGGCGAAATACACTGTTACGCGGACGACAGCACGGTGCACGAAGGGTTCATCAAGGACTGGAAGGGTAGAGAGGCCTCAGCAGCAAACGCGAGACTCGAAACTGTTGCTCGGGTTGACCAGGTTCTCGAAAAAGTATCCTCTTGGGGGAAGAAGAACTTGGTCAACTTCAACGTAGCCAAGACGCAAGCTTGTGCCTTCTCTACTAAGGCTGATCCGTTCCCTCTCCAAGCCACTTTTCAGGGCAGCCAAGTCCCCAACGATGGTAGTCTGGGCGTCCTGGGTATGGAGGTGTCCAGGGACGTTGGGTTTCGATCGTTCATAGAGTCCAAGGCGAAACTAGCGTCTCGAAAATTAGGGGTCCTTTACCGCTGTCGGCGATTTTTCACGCCGGTCCAACTGCTTACACTCTACAAAGCACAAGTAAGACCGGTGATGGAATATTGCAGTCATCTTTGGGAGGGTTCCCCTGAGTACCTTCTTTCAGCCTTGGATTCTATTCAGCGACGAGCCATTCGCCTCATTGGAGACTCCGTACTCACAAAGGACCTTCAACCTCTAAAGCACAGACGTATCGTTGGGTCATTGAGCCTGTTTTATCGGTACTACTATGGCCGCTGCTCTGACGAACTTGCTTCCCTTATCCCTCCTCCTCCTGTTCGCCAAACCCGCCATACTCTCGCGGAACACCCGTTTGTAGTCGACAGAAGAGTTCTTCGAACTGCACGATTCTCTAAATCGTTCTTGTGCCGCACTGCAAAGGTGTGGAACGGGCTCCCAGGAAATATCTTCCCCCACTCCTACAATCCACAGATCTTCAAATCGCGGGTTAATAGCCTTTCCCCAGCAACATTAGTCCACCTCCAAGCCGGACTGGCACCTCCTCGGGGGTGAAATTGGCTGCGCCTGAGGTTGCGACCTCGGACAGAGCCACCCAGTTCGGTAGCAATAAAAAAAAAAAAAAAAAAAAAAAAAATTTGTCAGCCTCGATAGCTCAGTGGTGCAGACAGTTGGCTGTCGCTATTGATTGTTAAGCAACGCTGGGCGCGGTCAGATCTTGGATGGGTGACCGCTCGACCGTTGGAGGCTGACGGTGGTTCGGATTCCACTTAAAACTGTAGGTCCCTTCCCATCTTACCTTACTAGGTGGTAGGGTTCAACCCGCCTGGGTTGATACCACCGCACTGAATGAAACGTCGGTCGAAACGGCTATGTAAATAGTTTCGTCGGTCGAAACGGCTATGTAAATAGTTTGTGTTTTCCGTCCAGTACAGTGTAGCCGGCACGACCAAAGGGAAGCGCTGACATATCACCTAGCTCACCCGGTGTTATGGGCTGACATCACGGATGTTGTAGGAGATCTAGACAACCGTGTCAGTTTACATTAAAATAAATCGTGTTATTTTTCTTGCAAAATATTTGTGGGGCAATAAATATTTTTCTTTTTATCTATTTTGCATTCTATAGGAACTTTAAACCATTATTGCACTCTTCAAGTGTTTACTATCGGTTATCAACGCGGGCTCTATGTCACAGCGACATATTATATTAGAGCGAACAGCGAACACATAGTTATGTACATAACAAAGTTATGCCTCTGTCGGCAAAGGAACTAACAAAACAGGGCTTTGAAATATTTAGTTTAGCGAGAGATCAAAGTTATGTTGGTTGGATGCCTGAGCGGAGGTAGCCATATTGGATGCTGGAAATTTAAGTTGACTGTGTATGTATAGCCAGTCGAAATTCCTGCGAAAATTTAACTTAAGGCGATGTGAGACTGCGTCTGACTCGAATTTCAAGAAGTGTCCCGCCAGCGCAGATCGATAGCTTTTAACCGACTTTAAAAAAAGGAGGAGGTTCTCAATTCGACTGTTTTTTTTATGTTTGTTACCTACCTCAGAACTTTCGACTGGGTGAACCGAATTTGAAAATTCTTTTCTTATTTGAAAGCTGGTGCTTCCCGTGTGGTCCCATTACAATTTGGTCAAGATTGGATTGGAAAGCGAGGAGGGTAATGTATTTCACCTTTATGTGTCTATGTATGTATGTGATTGAGTGAGTGATTGAGTTTCTTAATTACCTCATGACTCCAAAACGGCTGAATGGGTTTTGATTAATGTGGTATCCAACGATTTGACTCAGTATCGTGAGTGACATTAGGCTAAGACAAAAAAATAAATAAAAACAGAAATTTCGCTTACGCTAAAAATTTCCGTTCGAAGCATCATAATCTAACCCGAAAAAGCGTCGTATCGCTATCCTGCCGGCACCCGTGGAATTCGCACCGTGCTCGCTTACCTTGTGTGGAACCTTAAGGCCCTGTCAACCCGTATTCACCCGTACTCCTCTTTCACGGCGCCGCTTTCGCTGGTTGGAGTAGGATGCAACACAATCAATAAAAAATTAGGTTCTTATTTTTTTATTCCAAAACTACGGATAAAAAAAAAGTAAAAAGCTACGGATTTGGATATATATTTTACAAATAAAGTATTTTTTTCCAAAGCCTTGATTTGGCTACGTTGCCTCAAATACGTTTTTATAACTAAATTCAGAGACATGTTTATGATTTTTTTCTATCGAGCGAAGTTAATCAAATCGTGTTTTCAAAAATCTATCGATCTGCGCTGATAGATGAAGTTTTACATAGGTATATTAAAACTGAATCTGTCAAGTAAGTAATATTGGCGGTATACTTCTTGGAATTCGAGTCAGACGCAGTCTCACGTCACCTTAAGTCTCCACACCACAGATTAAGTACACACTGATTAAGCAGAAACGCCACGCGAGTCATAAACGGAGACGTTAATCGGGAGTCGATCAAACGGGAGGGCCGTAAACCGCTTCAATCGTTGTCAACGTCAGGAAGATCGGATCCCGGCCGTGTCGTTTCTGAATAATGAGATCCAACCTTCGTCTGGTTAATGAAAGATTTAGCGACGTGTGGCTCGGTGGTTGAGATTGTCTGGCTGAAAAACTTGGGTTCGATACCCGGTTAAAGTGCACCGATTTTATTACCGATTCACAAGAGAACGCAGGTTTGGTGACATAACCACATAGAGGTATTACGTTTTACCAGAGCTATCGCTACGAAGAAAGATACAGAGAAACGCCGTCGCATCAGCCGAGGTATGAGGTAAGGAAGCGGGGAGGCGGAACGCAGAGCCAAGCGGTAGAGGGGAGCTCGCGGGGGGCGGGAAGCGACCGAGAGAGGGGCTCGCGCGGGGCGGGAAGCGAGCGGAGAGGGGCTAGCGGCCGGTAAGCGACAACGCCAGCCAAAGCCATGTCATGTCACAACATGTGCATTGAAATACAACCGGGCATGCGCTATGCGCGCGCGCAGGCGGTGGCAAGTGCAACGAGTTCGGCCGCTCGCGATCGACTAGTTTTGATGTGCCAATTCGTAAATTGTGCCTCAACTCGGCGGAGCAATGCCCGTTGCCCGAGTAAGAGCTCTAGTAAAACATAATACCTCGTTGCATAACCAGGAGTTTTTCTTAAATTAACAAATAGG
This sequence comes from Nematopogon swammerdamellus, assembly GCA_946902875.1. Taxonomy (NCBI): domain Eukaryota; kingdom Metazoa; phylum Arthropoda; class Insecta; order Lepidoptera; family Adelidae; genus Nematopogon; species Nematopogon swammerdamellus. The sequence continues at coordinate 19,674,519 of OX336351.1, forward strand.
GCCATACTATGCTTAAAGCGAATGTTGAGTGGTAGGATCGAGAAGTGTCGCCCTAGAACAGATCGGGCGTGTGCTCAAAAAGGGTCAAGTGCGTAATACCCGTCACCGACGAGCATGCATGAAGAACATTATGAGAGTGGAAGAGGCGGCAGAGGTGTGTCAGGATCGTGGCACGTGGAGATCCGTCGTCTCTGCCTTCCCCACTTGTAACATGCGTAACGATATGTAGGTATGTATGGAATATGCTAAATTCATATAATTTCCACACAATTACTCGGATCCTTCAAGATTGTAGGACATGGGCACCTATCAGGCCGGCATGGCATACACAATCCCCGCATGTGACCGAATGTCCATGGGTGTCGTTAGACACCTTATGGGTGGCTCGGAGACATGTCACGATTACTAAAAAACCGGCCAAGTGCGAGTCGACCTCGTGCACCGAGGGTCCCGTATCGTCATGTACTAGCCTACTCACGCCATCTAGATGTCGTGTTATGAAATGCTTCATATTAGTTAGTTAATGTCATGCTTCATAATCTATTCGGTAGATGGCGCGCGCGCATACACTTTTTTGGTTTGTTCTATGGGAACCCCCGTGATTTTTTTACTTCTTCTTATTTTTATTATTTGTTGTTATATCGGGTATAATCACACATTTTTTGTGAAAATTTCAACGGGCTACCTATTACGGTTCAAGAGATACAGCCCTCGGACAGACGGACGGACGGACAGACAGACAGACAGACAGACAGACAGACGGCGTAGGCTTAGTAATAGGGTCCCGTACCCGATACGGAACCATAAAAAGGCGCGACTGTTAGGTTAGGATTGTCTGTTCATAGAAACCGAACCATAGCTATAACGTTTAACACAATGCGCCGATCTACACTAATATTATAAAGAGGTAAAGTTTGTAAGTTTGGATGTAGGAGGTAATCTCTGAAAATACTCATCCGATTTAAAAAAATCTTTGAACAATATTTAGAATGGACCCTCAGGATGGACATAGGCTATGCGAGCGAAGCCGCCGGCAAAAGCTAGTCTCATATAAATTCGCCAAAACACGTTATCAACACCGCATATTAGGCAAAACATCTTCAACTCCAACAAGAAAGGTTGTCAAATTGCCGGGATAAGAGCGGGTGGGAGACAAATTCGATCTGTCTGGCGGAGTTTAGCTGGTGGACGGATTGCTCTATTAGGTACAAGATTACAGTAAGCTGGCGTTATCCTCAATTGTTTTGCTGGAGAGCGAAACCCGAGCAGGCCTGCCGCGCTCGAGGAATCCACGGGATTTGGACGCTTTCATTCCACCACAGATGACTTGGGGCGAATGCACAATTCCTTTTATTGAGATGGACTAGGGGGGAGCATTTGAAGTTAAATTGATTGAATCATGATGCATTTTAAGCTTTACGAGTAAATCACATTCGATTTTCATGACAGGAAAATACATAGACTGGACTTCTTAAGAGGATAACGAGGCCAGGGATAGATCTGTCATATTTCAATATTAAGAATTTGTTTTCTGTCTCTCTCTCTATATTCGCCGTCTCTCTAAATCGTGCAAAAGGGACAGAGGCCTAATGAACTAAAATTTAGCATTGAAGTTGAAGGGGCGTGCCTGATTACGACCTCCAAATGTTTGAATTGTTTTGAAATGAAAACATTTTGTTTTGAACTTGTTTTTATTCTAGTTTTGATTCTAGACTGTATTCGAGGTTTGCACGTTTTCCCTTGTTCCATGTTACGCAATTGTACTATATTTTTAAACGCTGTTAATTAGTGAGAAATAAATGTCTAAAATTCTAAATTTTAGGGGCCTAAATATTTTATCTAAGTAATGTTAAAAAACAATTTATTAAAAACATGCCGACATAGATCTAAGCAGATTCCTAGAGTATTGCTTAATTTGACTGAGAAAACAGACACGCATTGTATGGGGATGGGTCAAGAGGTCTCTGATTTAAAGTATCTGTAGGATACCATCACAACGGCAACCGGAACTGTTCATTGATAAGTCTTAATACCTAAACACTGTTTTTCAATCTTTCGCATTTATGATCTGAAAGAAAGACTAATTCCAGGTAGAAGCTAGAAACTGACTGTATTGCTAGTGCATTATGCCAGTTTATCCAGTTCGTTAAATTAGATTCACTTTCAGTACATAACGATGTCGAAGTAATCCATGATGGCAAAATTCTAGTACTACTCAAAGAATATGGATGTTACAAATACATTTTTTGCAGAGGACGATAAAACCCTTTACGTAAGAAGGAAAAATGCGACGATAGCTGCTATAAAGGGCGTCTGAGGAAAGTGCGTCCTGCTACTCGTAGTACATACTTACTTATTGAGCGGATGTATCGTGGACAACCCTTATCCTTGACCGCGGCATCTTTGTTATTTTTGACAGGGCGTGGCAGGAAGTGTATTTAGAAAGGAATCTCAGATATCCTGGGATACTTAGGGGATCTTTAGATGTTTATATACGAGTTCCTTGATCTCTTCCGAATAATGTTAGAAACTTTGTGTATTGTAAGGTTGTTAGGGATTTTCTTTGAAGGAAAGTGATATAAAAATCTTATTGAACAAAAATATTTTCGTTGAAATAGTTTATGATTTGACTGATCAAATAGGTATTAGTTTTATTGTCAAGTACTTAAACAGATAAACCAATAAATGGGATTAAGTAAAATAAACCTACAAATATAACTAATTTAAAAACAAAGTACGTAATTAAATCTAAGGACTTAAAACCCTAAACAAATTGTATTTAATAAATGATATTTAATTTTGGGACCAATAAATATTTTCACATATTTGGTGCCGTCAGCGTGGATTGTTGTGCTGACGAGCCCAAAAGTATTCGGTTTCGAACGGGGGCCGCGAATGCCGTGCCGGCGGGGCGGTGGCGTGACAGTTGCCTTTTTACGCTTCTCTTAAAAGATCCTAAGTCACACACTGAAAGGAAACACAATCGGGAGGAAGTGCTTTAAACGAGTTCTTTTTTCGTGACATGTGCATGGGCGTCGTTAGACACATTATGGATGGCTAGGCGCCACAAGTCGCGCTTTCTATTAAAAAAAAACTCATAAACCTAATGTTTTATGTACGAGTACTTATCACCTTTTCAGTGACACTATTGCCTAAATAATTGTCCATGTTGACAAATACATTAAAATGTGCTAAAAATCTCTTACAAAACTAACGGAGCTACATGACACGACTGTTCGTCGTCAGACGAAGCGACATACAGCCGTTCAATTTACAAGGAGCGTTTCTCTTTGTTTCGTGCGGGGTTTAGGATATTTATTTTATTTTCACCGCACGTATCTCGGCCAAGGATTTAGGTGCTTCGGGCACAATAATATCTTCCATTTATAAACCTGCGCAGGCAGCGTCTCCTGAAAGCCCTTTCATTAACCACCTAGTGGACATCGTTCGTCTCGTTATTAGAAGCGTTGAGACACTTCTTATTGTCTAGTTAGACTCTCTCATTCTTAGATGAGAGAGGTCTCATTCTTTGATGAGTAAGTAATTTAGTATTTTTGTGCGTTAATTAACGATTAAAATTTTTAACCACCGACGCAAAAAGAGAGGTGTTGTAAGTTTGACGTGATGTCAAACGTCTGTTGATGTCTGTCTGTCTGTCTGTCTGTGGCGCCGTAGCTCTCAAACGTATAGACAGATTTGAATGCTGTTTTTTTTTAATAGAAAGCTAGTAGGGATGATGTTTGATGAAGACCAGGCGAGCCGATTCGAGGACCATCGGCTCACCTTATCTTTATCTTCATCCTTTTCCTAATAGGTGAAGGGATCGCAGCTGTAAAATAGAAAATTATTATTCTTTCACTTATTTGTAACCTACCGACAGTTAAAAAAGTTAAATATTTTTAAGAATATCAACCAAAATTATTAAAAGTTGAAATACGACTTAGGCTTCTGTTTATAAATAAAAGTAAGTTGTATCAGCATTTTGGGAAATTAATCCCCTAAGCGGGAGGGAGGGAGGGAGGAAGGGAGAGAGAGAGAGAGAGAGAGAGAGAGAGAGATACAGATGGAGAGAGAATATATTGCGTTGACTCAAAATTAACATAATCTGCAATCCCGCGAGTGAAGCCGCCGACAAAAATCTAGTACACAGAGTAAACTTTATTGCTTTTAAATACAAAATTGCACAAAAGACGGTCTTATTACCTAAGGCAATCTTTGCCAGTCAGCCTAACTTAATTATGAACACTTATAAGGTTAGCAAAACAGAGTAGAAGAATGACACAACCTTAATACTACAAAACAATAAAATAAAGTTAACAATACGCCGGGCACAATATATATGTAAGTACAATACTAGAACATATTAACATAAACATAGGATATATTTATCGTACTAAATAAGAATACATAGAATAAACAGTTACAGATAATATACCTATATACCTACTTGTGAAGAGTGAACAAAGATCGGCAAGAAGACAGGCAGGGCGGACCTTATTACAAGAATATTAAATGTCAGACTGCCCCATAGGCTTAGCGACATGATTAATGAATGCCGGTGAGGCCGAGAGCCGAGGAAACAATCGCACGAATAAATCATTATTATGTGTAGCCAAGGCCGGCCGGCTGGCTATGTGGGAACCCTTTAGTTAGGGCTATCGCGCATTTTGTCAGCGAGCGAGCCATTGGAGAAATCGGCCAAGTGTGAGTTATAATCGCGCACGGAGGGTTCCGTAGAACCGCTGTACCACGCCTGTCAAAAAAACCATAATATCCGTCAATTTTATTTTCTGGTCTACTGTGATGCAAGCTATCTATGGCGCCATCTGTTATTTAGTAGCGTGAATAAGTAATAATCTATTCTTAGCACCTTTCTTGTATGGGGACCGCACGATTGTTTTTATTATTTGTTACCATATCCGCCATAATAACACATGTACTGTGAAAATATCAACCGGCTACCTATTGCGGTTCCAAAGATACAGCAGTAGGACAGACAGAAAGGCAGACATACAGACAGACAGACAGACGGCGTAGGCTTAGTAATAGGCTTCCGTACGGGATACGGAAACCTAAAAACTACTCAAAGGTTGGTTGGAATAAATTTCTGTAAGGGATATGACCGCCTTTACACGTATCATGTATTTGTTCTATCCATCTAATTAAACGTATCACCTTGAAATAATTGTTATTTCTGTCGTCAGTTAAATGAGAATAGAATAGAACAGAAACTCTTCATTGCACAAAATGGAAAGAAGAACAGTACACGAGTAGAACAAACCAATACAGAAGTGCGCAAAGGCGGACTTATCACTGCAAGTGATTTCTTCCAGTCAACCTTTGGGTGACGAGGAATAAAATACAGACAGAGAGAGAGTGACAACCCCGAACCTGCCGTTAGCGCTACCGCGCTGCCCATCCTGCTGTTCGTAAAGTCGTTCGCAATATAGCTTGATACCTACGTGTATCAGAGTGGCTCGAATAGTTGCAATAATTAATCGTTAAACAATTCTAGCATGTTTCGACGTATCATCTAGCAACCCCCCGCAAACGATCGAATGTCCATGGGGCTCGTTAATAGTCACCTCATGAGTGTGTTTTTTTTCCTACTAGAAAACAGTATACTGTTTTCTGTCGTTTTGTTTCTGTGTCTTACGTGCGTTTGATTTTAGTTATGTGGTGATAGCTGATATAATTTTAAATTTCAGCCGTCCCAGCGCTCTCATAGCGACGACGGTGACGCAGCACATAAGCTGCCTTTTCCTTCTAGCCCTATGTTATATATTGTTTCTTTCTTACTGTTGTGAATGAGTCTACTCTACTCTACTCTACTCTACTCTACTCTACTCTACTCTACTCTACTCTACTCTACTCTACTCTACTCTACTCTACTCTACTCTACTCTACTCTACTCTACTCTACTCTACTCTACTCTACTCTACTCTACTCTACTCTACTCTACTCTACTCTACTCTACTCTACTCTACTCTACTCTACTCTACTCTACTCTACTCTACTCTACTCTACTCTACTCTACTCTACTCTACTCTACTCTACTCTACTCTACTCTACTCTACTCTACTCTACTCTACTCTACTCTACTCTACTCTACTCTACTCTACTCTACTCTACTCTACTCTACTCTACTCTACTCTACTCTACTCTACTCTACTCTACTCTACTCTACTCTACTCTACTCTACTCTACTCTACTCTACTCTACTCTACTCTACTCTACTCTACTCTACTCTACTCTACTCTACTCTACTCTACTCTACTCTACTCTACTCTACTCTACTCTACTCTACTCTACTCTACTCTACTCTACTCTACTCTACTCTACTCTACTCTACTCTACTCTACTCTACTCTACTCTACTCTACTCTACTCTACTCTACTCTACTCTACTCTACTCTACTCTACTCTACTCTACTCTACTCTACTCTACTCTACTCTACTCTACTCTACTCTATTCTATTCTATTCTCATATATGGCTCAGCGCCATATTATGACGCGATTTATATAAAAACTCGTTCGTCCAGCATTTCGTCAGTTAGACAGGAGTATAAGGTATAAGTCTGTAACAGATTTTTTTAATTATCATACACAGCACACGATGCATCCCGAGAATCGGTGGTTAGACCGTGCCAAGGTTAGAGATGGCTCGCCTGCCACGATTTACTACGGCACCTTGATCTTGACTTTTTGCTCACAGCTCAGGCCGGCGATGACGTAGCGCTATGACTTATAGCCTAAAACCATCTTGTGAAGTGACAAAATGTAACAGTGAAAAACTTATGTAAATCGATAGTGATTCTCGAGTTATAAGGATGTTTATATATTGACGTAAGTTACACGGTCGCCCAATGAAACTTCGCTTCATTCATTTATTAGGATTGACACAAATCATTTATTTGGACTGGAGTGAATTTAGATTTGGTGACGCGTAACGCATAACTGCTAACGCGTAACGCTCGCATGTTATGTTTACACAACTGTGAGCTACTTATTTGCGGCTTATCTCATTTTAATTCCCCATACCCCCGACCCTTAAAAAGTCAAAAATAATTTTCGGATTATTTACTTTTAAAGGAGTCGGCACGACCGAAGGGAAGCACTGACGTGGCACCAAGTTCATCCGGTGCTTTGGGCTGACATCACTGATGTTGTAGGTGATGTAGCCAAGCGTGTCAGTTTCCATCAAAAAAAGGGGGAACCTCTAAGCAAATTCCCGCACAGCTCTTAAATTTTATATTTTTAATCTTAATTTTTATATTCGGGGAGCGGTCCCCCGACTCCTTTAAATAAGTAATCGGAAAATATTTTTGAGTTTTTAAGGGTCTTGAGTTTTTTTTAAAATTTGTAATTAAACCTTTAAAAAAAAACCGCATTCAAATCGGTCCACTTTTTAAGACAATTAATTACTTGATTACAAAATATAGCTAAGAACCATCCCGAATAAACCAGCTTTCTAATAAAAAAAAACCGCATCCAAATCGGTCCATCCGTTTGCGAGCTACGATGCCACAGACAGACACACCCGTACACACATACACACAAACGTTAAACATATAAAACCTCTCTTTTTGCGTCGGAGGTTAAAAATAAGATTCGCCCCTTCGAGCTGCAGCGCGAGTAGTTTTACGTAATAACGTCGCCTCCTAGCTGGCGTCAACCGAATTAGCGTCAAAATATTCAAAAGTCTCTTCATATTAATCTCGCTAGCGACTGACAAATCCAATAAAGACTGCGCTCGCCGAAGGCTTTTTAGGGTCAGCTTCTTACAGCTTTTCCTCGAAACTTTACATCCAGTATCTCTCACTATGTCTCTTCGGTTTTGCATGACGGGCTCGTAGCTAGAGACGTTGATTCTTGGCGAAAACTTTTTTTAGCGTTCCGTACCTCAAAAGAGGAATAAATAAAACGGAACCCTTATACGATCACTCTCGTGTTTTGTCTGTCTCTCTCTCGATCTGTCACAACTTATGTTTCTGAATCACATCTACTGGATGGAAAAAGTTGATATTTGGTACATATATGTATAGTTTGATGACACAATCACGAACTTATAGCGTAAATGAAGGAATTAGATTGTGGGGGTAAAATTTGGAGGATAAATTAGAAATGAAAAAAAAAAACAATTCTTAATTACATCAAAATATTCATGTGACATCATGACATGATGTCACATGAATATTTTTATGTAATTCCATTGATGTGTCACATTGTGACACATCAATGGAAAGGGCTCATTATAAGGAATACAAATATATACTTATTTTTGTATAATTTCAAAATGTACCTATACTAAGATATTTAAAAAATATAAAAAAAATCGAGCACCCCCCTCCCCGACTACCCAACGCGACTACCAGTTTTAGGTTCCTGGTGATCCACAAATTTATTTTTTCATATTTGTCTTATTTTTAGGAAAAGTAATTTTTAGTTTTACGATGGTTTGTTCGCATGGATCCAACTTTTGTACCAGTGCAACTTTCTTAATTATTGTCAAATAAACATTCGCATTTGTCAACTGTAATAGTTTTCTGCGTGTCTACGGTTAAGTGAAAACCTTTTTTTGGTTAAATATTAAATATAATATAAGTACCTAAGTTAAAAAATAAATTATTAAATAAAAATATAAAAACGATGCTCCGATAAACTTTCATCCCTTATTTATTACTTGCCATCCAAACTGATTTCAGCAGCACTCGGCGCAGAGGAAATGAACAACCTTTTATTACTGACATCGAGCTTCTAACACGTAGTTTCGCAAAGTCGTTTCTCTGATGCACCGGAAGGGTGCGGAATTGTCTGCCGCGCCGAGTGTGTTTTCCCAGAACCTAGGGGGGGGGGGGGGGGGGGGGTGTCCTCAAACGTCGTATCAACAGGCTTGACAGCCCTACAATAGTCCAGGAGTTCGTCGATCACCCTCTCCTCGGGTATCCTGACTGGTTCTCATAATAAAAAAACCACCGACCCCACAGTAAAAAAGTACACATATAAAAAAAAACCCGACCCTTCAAAAGTAAAAAATTATTTCCGTTGAGTTACTTAAAGGAGTCGGTGAACCGCTAAGTAAATAAATCGGTCCACTTTTTAAGAAAATTAATTATTTTAATACTTAATTACCTCATTACTTGATTACAAACACAGCTAAGAACCATCACGGTTTAAACCAGCATTCTAATAAAAAAAACGCATCCAAATCGGTCCATCCGTTTGGGAGCTACGATGCGAACCACACACAACACAGACACACACCAACCACACAGACAGACAGAGGGAGGCGTCAAACTTATCATACTATAAACATTTTCGTCGGGTGTTAAAAAGGGACGCGACTCGAAAACTCGCAACTCGAAAAACGCGATCGCTTGGTGATAAATACGAGTTCGTTGTATTAACCTTTTCACATTCTGTTCTGCTTAACGAGTTCTGGCTATGTAAATATGTAGAGAGAGCTCCGCGAAAATATAAGTCGCCTTAAGTCACATTCCATTGTTTCCGGGAGAAGTTTGGAACCACCCCCGCGCCGAGGAGGGCGACATCCACCCTCTCCGCCGCCGCGGCGGGGCGTGCCGGGCGAGGGTAGTTATCAAATGCAAATTTCGCTCCGCCCGGATAGCTCCCAGAGGATCTGTTGGACGGTCAGCGGAGAGAGAGAGGACTTATTGGAATCCTATTGATCGAAGAGAGATTGGTAGTCTGAAGTACGTTTGGCACTCAAATATTAAACGTCAATTTTTGTAACGAAATCACTCTAAATTATTTTTTCATACGAAGGTATTGAATAATCTGGCATGAGACATAATTTAACGGAAAAGATGACGAATTGTATTTTTTTATCGAGAGTTATAGGAATTATGAGTTCGGAGGATTGATTTCGGTTTGATGTCTTTGAAGTGGAGTCACCTCTTGGGTTGTAAGGTTATTGAGTAAGGGGAAACTTTTTTTAATATGCCCGAAGTTGGATGCGGAACGAGTTGCTATAATTACCCATACCTGAGCGCTTCTTTTGTATTTATAACCGGCCTTTGCCCGCGGCTTCCCTCGCGGTAGACTCGGTTTAATAGCAAATCTGATTTAAACGCAAATATTTATAATACTTGAATTTAAACGATCGCTTCTCTTATATTATCTCTCTGGTCTCCCGTCCATACTGTACTTTCCTTGATACTGCCCAGCCTTAAGGCTATTTAGCGTGATTATTGATTATAGTACCCTATAGTGAGCCTCAAAGCTACTCTTTCCATTGGTGCAAACCGCACGAAAATCTCTTCAATGGTTCCGGAGTTTCCTTCAAACATACATACGTGGGCTGTTCCGAAAATTGTTAGCCACAGAATAAATAAAAATGTTTTTTTCCTGAAACTATTTTGATTTGACGGCTAATTTTAATACAAATCTCCTTTTTGAAAATTATTGGCCACCTATGTGTAGTTCTTTTTTTAAATATTTTTAACGGTTATCCGTCACTCATATTTTATTTGCAACAATGGACGTCTCGCGAGAAGCTTTTCGTGTTATGATTTTCTATGCTTATAAACTAGGGTTAACCTTCAAGGAATCTCACGAAAATTTGCAAGCTGCTTTTAGGGAGTCTGCTCCTGCGTTAGCAACAGTTACTTATTGGTTTCGTGAATTTAAACGTGGTCGAGAGAACCTAAACGATGACCCTAGACCCGGCCGACCATCAACTGCAGTCACTCATGAAAACGTCATCAGGGTAGAGTGGCTATTGCGGGAGAATAGACACATTACACATCGGGAGATTCAGGCTGAACTGAAGATTGGTATTGCGAAGTTTGTCTGCCTCAAGCTTTCGGGGAGTTGAATAGCGAGCGCCCAAGGAGCGGCGTCCGTGGCATTCTTTTTCACCAAGATAACGCGCCCGCTCACACACCGGTAGAAACATGGACTATTTGACAACTTCGGGGGTACAAAGGTTATCCCACCCTCCGTACAGCCCAGATTTAGCTCCATGCGATTTTTTTTTATTTCCCACGGTAAAAAAAATGCTTCGCGGGCGAAAATTCAACACTGCAGACGAGGCCATCGAGAATTTCGGCGGTTATTTTTCGACCTCCCGCAAGATACGTTTTTTAAATGTTTTGAAACCTGGTTCACCCGAATGCATAAGTGAATAGGGATTGGAGGGAAATATTTTGAAAAGCTGTAAATAATTTTTTTTCATATTCTAACTATTTTTCATTTCACTAACAATTTTCGGAACAGCCTATGTACATACTTGTATGTATGTATGTCACGAATGTATTTAGTTGTATGTTATTACTATTATCTATGTTTTATTGTTTATTTTTAACCTCTTAAAAAAATCTCTCATTCAATTTTCCGCACTACCCATCTACCCTACTCACAATCCCAGGTATGACTGGCAGATAATGCCCTTAGGCTTTAAGTCCGCCTTTTTTCACTTTTTGTGCAATAAGTCTATTTTTATTTCATTTCATTTCATTTCATTTCATTCCATTTCATTCCATTTCATTTCATTTCATTTCATTTCATTTCATTTCATTTCATTTCATTTCATTTCATTTCATTTCATTTCATTTCATGTCCATGTGATGGGCGTCGTTAGACACCTTATGGGTGGCTGGGAGTCATATGTCGCGCTGTCAATTAAAAAAAAACATACATACAGACGTTCCCTTTTATAAGAAGTAGAGATATAGATAGAGAAGATAGAGACACAGATATTCTTATGTACTGAACGTACGTAGCCAAAACAGGATAGTACTTGTCAAAGCGTCTTAGTATGGTCAATGGTGATGGTGCGTCGGCGGATTGCCTCGTTACGCACCATTATCACGTAGCGATATTCTCAGCATGGCTCGCTCCATTTGTGTCTGGAAAACTTTCAACCTTTGGACAACAGCAACCGCCAGAGTCCACCTTTTACACCCGTACGTCGTAACCGGGAGGACGCACCGGTCATATTATACCGGTCTTTAAATTGGACCCGTCCTCTACGGAAGCATTAACCAAAACAATCCTTCGCCTACACCAGGTGGCGGGCGCGATCGGCGCCGGCGCATTACTCTCGAAAAAAAATCATTTTGGAAGATTTTTCCATGAAACTTCATGAACTAACATATGGATTGTATTTACAGATAAATATTCTAGCTATAAATAGTATTTTTTTATATATATTGCATATTATTATTTTGTAAAGTTGTGTTATATGAAAATCGCGACCTGTCTCAGATTTTTTATTTTTATAAATTTATTAGACCGGAAATCGGTCACATAGTATTTTTATTATAAACACTAATAAATAACGGACCTAATCATACCTTTCTTGTGTATCAGCAGCCCCCGTGTCAACCACAATAAAATTTTGAATTCGCAAAAAATGTTGGCAAAAAAAACACTTTCACCAAGTTTCTAGGCGAAACCTAGGTCACAAAAATGGCTCATTTCTCGTAAATTTACGACATGCAAGCACTAAGCGGCACATATTATTCAACTAGAAGAACTAAGGAACATTTCTGTCACCTCACTTTTTCCAAAAAAACGATTTATTTTGAGAAACAAGCTTCTCAAAACAGGCAAAGTTTGTATGGCGCGAGACCTAGGTCACAAAAATGGCTTGTTTCTCGTAAATGTACGACATGTAAGCACTAAACGGCATATATTATTCAACTAGAAGAACTAATGAACATTTCTGTCACCTCACTTTCTCCAAAAAACCGATTTATTTTGAGAAACAAGCTTTGACAACAACAACAAACAGGAAAAAATTGTCAGTATGGAGTAGGACTTTTCTTCGACTTTTTACGTAAAATGCATCTCAACTCAGTACAAACAAATGTACTCAATAGGTCCGGAATATAATGAAAAAGAGAAAAAACATCACTTACCGGTCCATTCTTCTGTATTTGGTGAACAAACTCAACGAACATTCACTACACCGACCCACAACACAACACCCACAACAATGACGACAGATATGATATTTTTTTCCTACTCTGTCGGCTCGTTATAGTCTTCGGTAATGATAGTGTTGGTAGATCAATTTTGTCAACTTTATAGTATGTCTCTTTGTAGTAATACTCCCATAGTAGATTGTGTAGGGAAAAATTATTTTTCGGCCCATGCAGCGGTTTGGAGCGGTGGCGGGTTAATATTGACCGCTCCATAGATGACGGTATAAATGCTCGGCGGGCAATATTGCCCGCTCCAGTGATGAAGGGTTCGTCGTAACCGGGAGGACGCACCGGTCATATTATACCGGTCTTTAAATTGGAATATATACCTTAATAAAAAGTTAATAGTTAAGACATATCTCTAAATGGTCGTTAACGGCAGCTTAAATCCGTAACTCGATAAGTACTTATGGGAGAACAATGATCTATATTGCACGATTCGCTCAAAATAACTTGTTCGCAAAATGAGTTATTTCGACCCTGCTTGTTGAAGAAATGAATTACTACATTTTTTCTACTGAATAACCCGCTGTCGTTATGATGGCATCCAAAAGTTCGCTGTTTATTGCTTCCATTTCCATTTCCCCATAGAGAAGGGCGCGAAATTCACAACGCGCATTACCACGGCGAAGAGAGTGGAGAGGATTTGGCTCAAGCAACCTGGGTACGTCGCCACCAGCTGGGGGCATGCGTCATCGAAGTGGGCATGGCATTACGTCAGTCGCAGTGAACGCGCCCCAGCACGCGCGAAGTTAAAAAAAACCGGCCAAGTGCGAGTCGAACTCGCGCACCGAGGGTTCCGTATCACCATGTCATGGTCAGCGCCACTCACGCCACCTATGGCGTGTTTAAGAAATGTTTCATATTAGTCAAATTCACGATTATTTAAAATGCTTCATACTCTTTTCGGTAGATGGCGCGGATACACTTTTTGGTTTCTTCTATGGTGTGTATACCCCTGTGATTCTTTTAGTTTTTCTTATTTTTATTATTTGCTGCTATTTCGGCCATAATAACACATATTCTGTAAACATTTCAACGGGCTACCTATTACGGTTGAAGAGATACAGCCCTCGGACAGGCAGGCAGACAGACAGACAGACAGACAGACGGACGGACGGACGGACGGACGGACGGACGAACGGACGGACTGACGGACGGACGGACGGAAGGACGGACGGACGGACGGACGGACGGACGAACGGACGGACGGACGGACAGACAGACAGACAGACAGACAGACAGACAAACAGACAGACAGACGGCGTAGGCTTAGTAATAGGTCCCGTAACGGAAACGGAACCCTAAAAAGTGCATGATCGATGGACTAGAAATGCGAAGTCGTGTCTAGCCGCGTCACTAGAAATTTATACGTAGCTGTCAAAGAGTTTGTATTACGTCGATGCGCTGAAGTAATACAAACTTTTGGTAGCTGTAAGACTGTAGGTACCTTCCCTTACCGTATTACGTGGTAGTGTTTAACTCGTCCGGTTTGGTACCGCCGCACTAAAAAGTTTGATCGAATCGGCAAATTTGTCTACACGATATTCGGTGTTTATAAATGGCACGACCTTGAGCGTCACAATATTACGAGAGGAAGTAGGGGGGCATGTCAGATGTTGAGAGCAAAAACAGAGACAAGTATATGTTCAGGCGGGACATTGGCACTGGTTTTAAAGTGCGACTTGCGGATCTCGAACATCACATCTACGTACGTACTATGTAAATAATTTGTTTTTTCCGTCCAGTTTAGTGTAGCATGCGCGACACGTGGGAAACACTGTCATGGCACCTAGCTCAACAAGGTAATTATTATAATTTTTGAAGTGAAAACTTCTTTAGCGGCGCTGGGCACTTTTTGTATGGGGGAATAATGTATGTAATTTTTCAAATGAAACCTTAAGTCATTGCATTAAGGGTTAAGTTAGAGTGGCACGGGATCTGCCGGCATTCCCGGAGTGCAACTGTTAAGTAGGGTTCGGTAACATGTTTATGTCTTTCCATTCTACTAAGTTCTGCAAAATGAATGAAGGGTTCCGTGACAAATGCATGTCTGTCCGTTCTACTAAATTTTACAATTTTCAACCAAGGTCCTCCGACGGTTATTTTATAATAAAAGTAGGGTTCCGTAACACGTTTATGTCTGTCCATTCTACTAAGTTCTGCAAAATGAATGAAGGGTTCCGTAACAAATGCATGTCTGTCCGTTCTACTAAATTTAACATTTTTTTTTTTAAATATTTTTTTTAATAATTTATATAAAAAAAAAAATAAAAAATTATATAATATATTTTTTTATTTTTTTATATATATATATATATTTTTTTTTTCATTAAT
This sequence comes from Nematopogon swammerdamellus, assembly GCA_946902875.1. Classification (NCBI taxonomy): domain Eukaryota; kingdom Metazoa; phylum Arthropoda; class Insecta; order Lepidoptera; family Adelidae; genus Nematopogon; species Nematopogon swammerdamellus. Next base: position 19,689,806 of record OX336351.1, read on the forward strand.
TTTTAATTATTTTTTTATAAACCTTCTTTATAAATAAACGTAAAACTAAATATTTTTTTTTAAGCAATGTTACGGTGTTGTTTTCACTTCTGCCGGCACTCCCGGAGTGCACCTGAGGCTTTTTTTTTATGTAACCCGTTATGGGTGGCTGAGTCGGAGGGGGCAAAGCCCATGTTGCTGGCTATACTGAAATAGAGGAGAATACAACCGAGGCTGCTTAGCGGCCATCTTACATTCAGTACGGTGTCACCAACACAGTCGGCTACAATTTGAGCCTACCACCTAGTAAGGAACAAGGGAAGAGACCTACAGTTTTACACCGGTTCCGAACGGTGAAGCAGCAGGTGTGCACGTAAATGAGAAAAAACTCATTGGTCCACGCTGATCGGATTCGAACCTAGGACCTCTCGCATGAGAAGTCGATGCCGAAACCGCTCGCCCACACGCCGCTTAAATCGCGGGTGCAGTACCTATGTAGTGTTGTAGCCAAATATTTCAGATTAAAAAAAAAGCAGCAACTCCTCTGCACTCTTTCTCCGTGCGTATGTACGCTCATACACGTATCCGCCCCACTTACACGTTATACACATTTTGTGCTTCGCTCTTTTCGCCTTTTTTTCCCGCAAAACTTTTGTGTCGGGCGTCGAAAATTATCGCGGCAGACTCATTTAGGTCGAGACACCTACACATTCTGCGTACTCGTTCGGAGGTGAAAACTCTCAACTCGCCCTCCCCCCCGTCCCCACCCCCTTCCTCTAACCCCTCACCCCCTCAGGCGGAACCCGCAAGGTGGGTTTTAATTTAATTACATCTACCATTGTCGGAGTTGAGGGCACAATTTGCACTGACACGCATTAGCCTACGTCTGTCTTGTTTAAAAACTTTAATAGATGAGATGAGACGAAAGCCATTTCTACGCTTCCGAATTGTTTTTTTGTTATGTAAAAAAAAACCAACAAAAAAAAGCGTGTCAAGTGCGATTCGAACTCGCGCACGGAGGGTTCCGTACGAACTTTAACATAAACATTGCGTTTCTTTTATTGAGTTCGAGATCCTTAGCGCGAGCTCGACTCGCACTTGGCCGGTTTTAATAAGGGTCCCTGCCAGAGTCGCTGGCTACTGATCTGTAATAAAAAAACCCCAACCCTTAAAAAGTCAAAAATAATTTCCGTCCCCGGTAAGTAACTAAACGGAAATTGTTTTTGACTTTTTAAGGGTCGGGGATTTTTTGAATTTGTAATTTAACTTTTATTTCAAGCTTGTTTAAAAAAACCGCATGCAAATCGGTTAACTTTTTAAGATAATAAGTTTTTTGATTACTTAATTACTTCATTACATTACTGTCTTCACCAACGTTGTATTTGGCATCGGACACTAGAAGTTGACTTATGATTTCGAATATTTAATATGTTAATGATGAGAATGCTTAGTACTAACGTACTAAGCATTCTCTTCATTTTCGGCGTTGCATCTATCTAAAAAAGAAAAAAAGAGAATGGATAATGTTCCTGTCAGCTTTAAAACGGAGTTATTCGCCAGCTAACCCCTTCGACGAAGAAAAGTGTGAAGATACAAAAAAATGCGTAGGTACTTGAAACGCTAAGGTTCGCATTACTAGCAGATGTGTGTCCGGACGAGGACTCGCGATGAATTTACGACGCCACAAGCCTAAGTCGTGTCGTGAGTTTTATGATGTTTTTGATAACAAGCTTATGTAGAAAGCTTGCGGTGGATTACGCAATTTGTGTACGCAACGTGTGACCTGAACGAGAAATAGAAAGAACTGTCGTTTTACATTGTATTAGTGTACTTACAGCCGCTTTGCGTAATTCCATAATGTTATACTTACTGATCAGGCGTTTAAATTAAATTAAATTAAATTAAAAGAGATAGAGATAAAGATAGCGATAGAGATAGAGATAGAGATAGAGATAGAGATAGAGATAGAGATAGAAATAGAGATAGAGATAGAGATAGAGGCAGAGACAGAGATAGAGATAGAGATAGAGATAGAGATAGAGATAGAGATAGAGATAGAGATGCCCCATACAAGGCGAGAAAGCATGTACCACACAAAGACCGTACCAACTAGATAGACGCGGTACTCGATAAGTATTTTCTCGACAATTATTATGCTCCAAAACTCCGGCATCCCCCTCTCCCTTGGTTGCAACATCGACAATCCTCGTAGAGCGGAGAAAGACGGCGATAAAACTATTTCTCTTTTTAGCACATTAGGGCCTTATGCATCGCTTCCTCTTACCGCTCGCTTGTGCGCGCTAGGCCAATCATATTCCTTTATAAGTTCATATTCCTTTTGGCGGAGCAAGCGCAGAGCCTCAAGCACTGCGTCCATCTACTGTGGTACGATCTTTGGTAGCACATTTAGTGGGTGCTAGGAGGATAACGATATGACGCTTTCGCGGGTCGGAGAAGGATGCAACGGGATGCAACGCTCGGTAATTTTTAGCGTAAGCCAAAATGTTTATATTTTTTTTAAATTGAAAACTAAGAATATAACTTTTTTATTTTTAATACTAAGCCTACGCCGTCTGTCTGTCTGTCTCTCTGTTCGGCCGTTCTAGAGCTGTATCGTTTGAACCGTAATAGGTAACCCATACAATAAACGTGCTAAGAATAGATTAATACATATTCAAGCCACTGAATAATAGATGGCGCCACAGATATTTATATTTTTGATTATAGAAAAACAAAATATATAGACGAATATGGTTTTTGACTGGTAGCGGATCTACGAAATCCTCCGTGCCCAAGTAAAACTCGCACTTGACTGATTTTTTATGTAACACCTTATGGGGTGGCTGAATCAGAGGGGCCAAAGAACATGCTCCCACCAGCAAGTGTCACCTCCGAGAAGATAGGTGCCATACAGTTGTGTGCAAAATTGAGTGCAACGCGTGATAGTTTAGGTAATTGTTTTTTTTTTTACGTTGAAAATAATTGTTATTTTTTTAAATGTAAAAAACTTTGTATCTTCTTTATATTGAGAATCAGTTATTGGGCAAAGTTTTTTTTTTTTAAAGCAAAATTTTTTGGACAGTTTCATGATTTAATTTAAAGTATTAATTGAATATTAGCGGTTTTATGCACTTTTTTTTATCTATAGAGAAAATGTTATGTAATCATGTCTTCACCAAACATAATACCTAGCATTAGCACTCAACTTTACCATATATTTACTACAGAGTGATTGTTGCAGTATTGTTGATATAACAGAGCATCATGCGAGGCAGTGTGAGGTATTGCGGACTCTTAAGTGCGGTGAGTAAAGATAACATAACTCATGATGTAAGTAAATTATGTTGAATTTTTTGTTTGTATTTATTTTGAAAATAGAATGCTGTGTTCAGTACTTCTCTGCAATAATGCGCTATAGTCGAGAGTTCTGGGCGCACCATGTAAAACGTTTTTCTCCAATTTTCCAAAAAGCCTAATTATCCAATGAAAGCAGCGTCGGAGATAGCAGGCCTTCTCGCCAAATGAAGCTTTGTTTTAATTCTACCAACTCGTTTTGTTCTCTTAAAAGTGTGTACTTAATACGGCCTACGACCCGATTCTTTTTCTAAAACTGCGCGAGAAAACGTTATGTGTTCTGTTTTGTTGGCGCTACGAATGCCAATTAATTAATAATATGTTTTATGATACGCCGACATGTTGGCTTTATCACCAACACCCGTGATTTCAGCTAATAACACCTAGGTGAACTAAGTGCCATATCAGTGCATCCCTTTGCTGCCGGCAGAGTACACTAAACTGGACGTAAAACACCAACCATTTTTCATAGCCCCTTCGAGCGACATTCAGTGCGGTGGTAGATATATTCTATCTCACGAAGTGAAGTCGAAGTTGCGCTGTCTATAAAAAGAAACCTTTGACTTAACCTACTTAGATTCTATGTGTATTGTATGTTAGCATATCGTCTCGTCGTCAGCGCATTCACCGTGTGACGCAGCAAGAAACAGAACGAAGTCGCCTCTGCCGCGCGCCGCCGTGGGGCGGCAGTAATGGCCGAGCTCGGCGCGAAGGGGAATCCCTTTTCCCAAAGCTCGGCATCGGCCTCTCCTTGATTATGAAAATTTCATGGTAAATATTTTATGTGAGAGGCGGAGGGACATATTTTTTGTTCGTTATTTCTTTTTTCTTTTTCGCGTCACGCGTTAGGTGCTCGTGCTGTGGGCTAATTAACATGGGCTTGCGTTTTTATTACAATTTTAATTCAAATGTTCGGGTTCCGGCCGTCAACGATTTGCAGGAAAGGTCGAAAGTCTGCCGCAAAGGGAAACATATGTTGTAGATGAATTTTTCTCTTTTTTTCCGAAATAAGTGTCCTGTCTGGGCCTTGCAGTGGTCATATTTCTGGAAGTCTGCTAAAAGACCAATAAATAAATAAAAAAAAGTTAAAAATAACCTTTGTCTAGCTAGACAAGACCTTGAAAAGGTGATTTCAAAAATATACTACACTAGCTTTTGCCCGCGGCTTCGCTCGCGTGAAATCGTATTTCAAAGAAAGAAAGTAAGTAACTATGGCCGATCTGCGTTAAGGTAAATGATAAACTTTCCCAACTAAAGTAAGTAACTAACGGCGAGGCTTGAGGCTGAGCTGCATTCTGGAAGACAATAAACCTTCTCGAAGAAAGTAAGTAACTGAGGGCGAGGCCGTAGGCCGAGCTGCGTTCAGGAAGACGACAACCTTTTCGAAGAAAGTAAGCAACAGAGGGCGAGGCCGAAGGCCGAGCTGCGTTCAGGAAGACGATAACCTTTTCGAAGAAAGTAAGCAACAGAGGGCGAGGCCGAAGGCCGAGCTGCGTTCAGGAAGACCATAAACCTTCTCGAAGAAAGTAAGTAACTAAGGGCGAGGCCGAAGGCCGAGCTGCGTTCAGGAAGACCATAAACCTTCTCGAAGAGATTAAGTAACTAAGGGCGAGGCCGAAGGCCGAGCTGCATTCAGGAAGACTATAAACCTTCTTCTTGAAAGTAAGTAACTGAGGGCGAGGCCGAAGGCCGAGCTGCGTTCAGGAAGACATTAACCTTTTCGAAGAAAGTAAGTAACAGAGGGCAAGGCCGAGCTGCGTTCAGGAAGACGATAACCTTTTCGAAGAAAGTAAGTAACAGAGGGCGAGGCCGAAGGCCGAGCTGCGTTCAGGAAGACCATAAACCTTCTCGAAGAAAGTAAACGTAACTAAGGGCGAGGCCGAAGGCCGAGCTTCGTTCAGGAAGACGATAAACCTTCTCGAAGAGATTAAGTAACTAAGGGTGAGACCGAAGGCCGAGCTGCGTTCAGGAAGACTATAAACCTTCTTCTTGAAAGTAAGTAACTGAGGGCGAGGCCGAAGGCCGAGCTGCGTTCAGGAAGACATTAACCTTTTCGAAGAAAGTAAGTAACAGAGGGCAAGGCCGAAGGCCGAGCTGCGTACAGGAAGACGATAACCTTTTCGAAGAAAGTAAGTAACAGAGGGTGAGGCCGAAGGCCGAGCTGTGTTCAGGAAGACCATAAACCTTCTCGAAGAAAGTAAGTAACTAAGGGCGAGGCCGAATGCCGAGCTGCGCTCAGGAAGACTATAAACCTTTTCGAAAAAATTAAGTAATTGAGTAACTATCGCCCTTAGTTACTTGCTTTCTTCGAGAAGGTTTATGGTCTTCCTGAACGCAGCTCGACCTTCGGCCTCGCCCTCAATTACTCAATTTCTTCGAAAAGGTATATAGTCTTCCTGGACGCAGCTCGAACTTAGGCCTCGCCCTCAGTTACTTACTTTCTTCGAGAAGGTTGAAGGTCTTCCTGAACGCAGCTCGTAGTTTTCGGCCCCGCCCGTACTGTGCGCCGCTGGACGCCATGCTATCAAGACATTTTCATCGTCGTAACTTTTAAACTATTCGTCCAAATAGACTCGATTTATCAGCAAATCCGATTTAAACGCAAATATGATAATAAAATGTCGTTTCTTTCATATTTTCGCTCTCGCTCTCGCTCTCCCTCTCCCTCTCTCCCCCTCTTTCTCCCTCTCCCTCTCCCTCTCTCCCACTCCCTCTCCCTCTCCCTCCTTTTCCTCCCCCTCCCATCGCTGCTCTTCCTCCCCACCCTCCTTCCCCTTCCTTCATCTCCCTACCTCAACTATTTCTCTCTCCCTCCCCTCCCCTCCCACTTTTCCTCCCCTCACCACCTCTCCTCTCACCACCCCTACGTCCCCTCCTTTACCCCTCCCTTCTCCTTTCACTCCGATGCTCCCCCTTTCCGTCACTCCACCATCCCTCCCCCGCCCTTCCTCTCTTCCTTCATCTTCCTACCTTCCGTCCTCTCCCGACCGTTCCTCCCTCCCCTCCCCCTCATCTCCCTACCCATCCTCCCTCCCCTCCCTTCCATCTCTCTACGTCCACCTCACTCCGTCTATGCCTCTATTTACTCCCCCCCCCCCCCTTCATTCCCCGTTCATAGCTGCCCCTCCCTCACTCCCTGTCTCAGTAAACGAAAATCCTAAGCCTTCTAGTTCTCACCGAAAACGGGATAGTACGTAACCCTCTTTACGCGAGCTCGACTCGAAATTGACCACTTTTTTAAAAATTATGTTACCATGGGATATACACTTAATTTACGGGAAAACCTATACGAAGATCCTAAGCATTCTAGTTCTCACGGAAAACGGGATGGTACGGAACCCTCTTTACGCGAGCTCGACTCGAACTTGACCATTTTTTTTCAAAATTATGTTACAACGGGATATACACTACAACTATACAAAGTTTCGTCAAAATCCGTTCAGCCGTTCAGGCGTGAAAGAGGAACAAACAAACAAACAAACAAATAAACAAACAAACAAATATACTTTCACATTTATGATATTAGTGAGATTACAAATTTCTACATGTAAAGAGGTGTGTCAGGATCCTGCCACTTTGAGATCCGTTGTATCTGCCTTACCCCACTGAGAAACACAGCGTGATTGTATGTATGCATCTATAAATACAATAAACAAAAATCAATTAACATAACATTAAACTTTCCCCAAAACAACAAACTTCTCCATACACCCCATTAGACGATGCTAGAACTTCAACTATTGCGGCCGGCTCCAGATGTAACAATGAATGAAGTAAATCAGCGAGTCGCAGGAACTAACGCCAACTCTCCAGCGAGTGTTATGTAGGTACACAACACAGATTGAATAATGAAGTGGCCGCTGACTCCGACGAAACTGAGTAAATTAATGAGTTAGGACGCGGTCGCCATACAAATTGTCGGTGGCCTTTCGTTGGGGGAGCGCCACGAAGCGTTGATAATTCGCTCATAGAAATCGTTGGACCATATTCTTACATACATACTATACATAGCGTCACGCCTGTTTCCCAGTGGGGTAGGAAAAGACTATCGGATCTCCATGTGCCACGATACTGACACAACTCTGCCGCCTCTTCCACTCTCATAATGTTCTTCGTGCATGCTCGTCGATTACAGGTACTACGTACTTGACCCTTTTTGATCACATTCCTGATCTGGTCCAGGTATTTGCGTCTTCTCCTAACATTCAAATTTCTGACACTCTTAGATAGAAAGAAAGAAAGAAGAAAGAAAGAAAGAACGTTTATTTTCCCTATTTAAATTTAAATTACGTCGTTAAATATACATTTACGAGTGTGAAGAGAAAAAAGGATCTGGCACAGCCTATGCCGCGACACTCCAGCTCAGTACTGAGGCTGTGTGTGCGGCGCTGATTTTAAGCCAGTCCAGTGTGTCGACAAAGTGTGTTACAGTTACAATTTTATACAATTTTACGATTTTGCATAACAAGTTTAAAAGCCAGACACCGTAACCTAATGCCTAATTTTTAACTAATTTTATAATCGACTATATAATACCTTACTACTAAATAATACTAATTCTACTACTAATACACGCACGCATATAGCCTAACACGATCACACACATATACTCATACTTACCTATACCTAAACACATATATCGATACACAGATACTCGTAGATCCTTGTGTTAATAACACACACACACATCCCACGATACCATCCTTGTTTCCACCCCAAACTTCCGCTCCTTTTCTTCTCCAACAATATCCCTTCTTCAAATTTTACGACAAATTATATTATATTTCCAAAATGATCCATCTTTTCCAAAATGAATGAAATACCATTACTCATTTCAAAATAGATTTCGTTCTTTTTCAACTTTATTTGATTATAATATGAAGCTGAAAATCTTAAAGAAAGAGAAACAATAATAACATTTATTGTCATAAAGAAATTCAAATTTAACTAAAATACTGCCTCGTAAAATTGGTGATCATTGAAGTCCCGCAGGAAACTCACGAGTACTCAGTTATATATAAGTCAATGCGTGAAATATTGTTTCGCCCACACACAACCCTTACAAAATTGTCTTCGATCCATTTTCGAAGAATCGACTCACCCAATAATTATTGTTCTGGCTGTTAACGACCACAAGCCGTGTATAAAGTTTGCTCTTGTTTCTAATCACAACTGATTGTTGAGATCTGAGTAAAGGGAATGGTTCTTCATAAAGCGAAGTACCGATTTTCATAGAAATGGCGAAAACGTCTATTTCGGTGGGAACAGTTGAATTGAATACTTATACGAAGAAAATACTTCTTGTGTAGTTGCTTTATTGTATTATTAATCTAAAATATAAACTATTATATTAGTGTATAAAGCGGCCGATATCGGTCGCTCCAACGGCAAAAGGTTAAACTAACGATCTTAAACTATCTTAAAAAAACTTAAATCTAAACCTAAAAAATTTATCAATATTAAAAACTGTCCAGGGACAGAGGAGCCGGAATTGCAGCGTTGCCGGGAGCCACCAACAACGTCGGTGCCGATTAAACGAGATCGAAAATCTCATCCATGGGCACCAACAGCGGAAAAGCCCCCATAACGCTCGCGGCGTTCCCCCTCTGCACGGCCAGACTGACGCGCTGGAGGAGGAGCCGGCCCGACTGTCCCCAGACGATTCGCGCGGCCTCTTGACCAGCTCTTGTTCTGCCTATATTACTCAATAATAATATAGTTTCAGCTTATACTCTATAATTAGGGCGACAGGCTAGCAAACTTTCATCTTGCCACGGTTCTTTCACCGAGTAATGCACTTGATACGTTTTCGTGCCTTACGTGCTGCTTTATAGTCTTTATTAACTTGATCTAATACTTTGCTAAGCGTGGTGGACGGTGTTGTGCTTTAATTTACCTGAGTTTTTGCATCACAGCACCGATCGCTGTGCTTTCCACGATTGTCAGAGTTTTGATAAAAATGTGTGAGGGATGAGAACGACCACACGTTTTTCGATGTAAAGCGAGAGAGACCGATGCCATTTAAAACTTTCAAGTTCTGGTCAGTTCTCCCCGGAATATGTTAACTGTTTTAGTCGAGTTCTAGGTTTTCTATTGTAGTAATCCCATTGGCGACAAGCCGTCTAAAACTTGCCCCACTTCGTTCTCGACGAACTTAGGTAATTTGTACTAAGGAATCGTTGAAGAGCTCTGCTTAAAACAAGCACAACCGCCTTCTTAATTAAGTTGAGGAATTGTTGATCTAAGTAAAATAAACTGAGATTGTTTCATAACAACAATACGAACAACATTTTGAGAAACATTTAGTCGGCATAAACGAATCTATAGAAATTTGTTGAAAGCCTTCAAAATGGAAAACATTGGAGGATTTCGACGAAATGTCTCTAACACTTCTTGAGTTGCTTTCTCATAGTTGTACAAAGATATTCTATTAGACTTTGTTGATACAATGTTGCTGCACGTATCTAAATAGAAAATATTCGTCAATCACCTTGTTAATCGACGTATTCTTGGCTTCTGTTATTTCAGAACCTAATTATGTTCGATCACCAGATGCCGACCGGAGTGACTGAATATTACATTATCTATCATTCCAAGTTATGATCTCGAAGTGGTTCTCAAACGAATTAACAAGCCAATAATTTCTACGTATGCATCACGGGGCCCTTGCTTTCTCTCGTCGCATCTCCTACTCCGAGCCCGTGAGGCGCTTCTACGCTCAAAAGAATGCGATTTTATCTATAAGCGTTTAAGATATTTTTTTAGGGAAAACGCGATATCTGGCATCGTTACACCCATTATAAATAGGTGTCTTTGATGACCATGGACATTCTGTGATGCAAGGGGATTGCGAGTGACGTGCAGACCTGACATGATCCTTTTCACACCCCATTTGAAAAACTCCAGGCTGTAATTGGGATGAAATAGATGAGCAGAGAGTGCGTTCCACATTTTCCCGGTTCTGTGAATAAATAACCTACAGAATCGGTTGGTGCGCATTATTAGTGGCAGGTCGATTTTATAGGGGTCCATCCCCTGCCGACTACATGTAGTGCAATTTTTTACATATTGTGGAGTCAACGTATTTCTCAATTTATTTTTTATCTATTTTTTTTCGCGGTATTATTTAAATGTTTATGTTTATTGGAACGTCTGTGTGCGGGCGCTTAAAAATAAGGCCGCGTGCGGCGGCGGCCCGCGTACTACCAGTTGGACAACACTGCACTAAGCTATAAAACCAGTTGAACACCAAAAGCCATTTCGCATCTTCCCGGAAGGGCGGCGGAGCGCGCCGCCGTAATGGGCGCATAGTACATTGCGCCATAGTTTCCTCTGCATTATAATCGTCGGCGTGACCCGCTCGAGACTGCTCCCGCGATAAACATTTCTAAACAAAAGCAAATTACTATACACTGTTTACTTTACACTGAAAGTTACCCACATCAAAGTCATTCCATCACGCGCTGCGTCTTGGGGAAGCGGCGACGGTGGGAAGACAGGAGACGACTTAATTTTCTAATAGTGAAGCTTCTCTTGTCTTGTATATATAGGTACATACATACATATATAATATATACATACATACGTACATACACGCCTGTATATCGGCATTCGGGGCAAGCAGAGTAGTCGTTGTTGTGCTGTAAGTCATAGATAACAGTCAGCCAATTGTTACAAGTTCGAGAGTAGTAAAACCGTAGACGGAAAGTAGAACTACCCAATGAATGCTCAATAAACAACATACACAAAAATCTAACTAACCAAGTCTTTCTTTTTATGGAAACTGACACGGTTGGCTACCTCACCTACACCGGGTGAACTAGGTTAACACCTGGTGAACTAGGTGCCATGTCAGTGCTTCCCTTCATTTCATGTCGGCTACACTGAACTGGACGGAAAACACGAACTATTTACATAGCCGTTTCGACCGACGACGTTTCATTCAGTACCAACCCTGGCGGGATAAACCCTACCACCTAGTAATATAAGAAGGGAAGGGACCTACAGTTTTACATGGAATCCGAATCACGGTCAGCCTCCAACGGTCGAGCGGTCACCCATCCAAGTACTGACCGCGCTCAGCTTTGCTTAACAACAGTCGGACGACCGCACCACTGAGCTACCGAGGCAGGCTAAGTCTATTGGACAGTGCACACAAAAGCGACAAAATGGTCAGCGAACTATATTATTTTTTTAACATAATATTATTACACTGATACTGCGTTGTATGGCGAATTACGAAAAGACTAAAGTCGGAAGACAAAATTATGCCGCTGGTACATGCTGGCTTAAAAAACAAACACAGAAGTTGCTTCAAAAGCTGGATCTGAGACGCCTCCGATGCTTTCTCTGTGCGGAATTAATTTAAGCTAGAAGCACGCACCTAGGCGCTCCTGAGTAAACGGGTTGGCGGCGCATACTCGGCATACCTCGGATGTAGGATGCTCGTGGATTGGCTGCTCTCTGCACTGGAATTTCCACATCAACACAACTTCACTAAACCTCACTCCACAACCTCCCTGGAGCCCGACCGGCTCCTGATATTTCCATCTTCAGAAATTAGGAATTCGAATTTAGCACATAGCACAAATATATTGTTGACAATTACTGAGAGTAGAAATTTCTGCAGAAAAGATATAAAACAGTAGATGCAGTGACAGGACAAGAAATGGAGGAGGTATCAGTAGGAAATACCAGAATGACAGTGAAAAGGCCCGAGTCAGGCCGCATGGGATTCGCAATCCTCGAGCAGATCACTGTTGCTGTGTAGCCCACTGACAGGAGAGCTATCATTTTCATTCATATATATTCATCTTCATTTAACAATTTTAACGAAACATTATGAATGACAAGACTGTTGATCGATTTTAAGACATTCTGCATAAATGCTGCTGTTCTCTACTGAGACCTGTCTAATGTATGAAAAACGTCACTTTATCCAACAATTACCTGACCTGGACGGATTTAACTGGAGGCAGTGAAAACGCCCTAAGATATGATATAATGCAGTGGTCGCCAAACAAGTCACAGAGTACATCCATCACGAGTCGTAGTACATCAGAAATGTGTCCTCGGTTTTGTGTTTCTTACGAATTAAGAGTGAGCCATTGGGGGCCGACATCGGAGGTGTAAACAATTGTACCAGTTCACAGTTACTCGATTCTTCCCGCTCCTGCTTCACCTCACGGTTGGAGACAATCAGCGGACTGGTATCGCCGAATCAACAGGAAAAAGGCAACGAAATGAGCAATATCCTGCTCCTCCTTCGTCCTGGCAGAATACCGAAACTGTCGCACTCTCCACTCCTTCCGCCAACGCCCCCCTCCATCCCCCACCCCCTAGAGCGCCCGTGATAGTGCCGCCTCCGCCTCCTCCCCACTGCTGGCGTCAGAGCAACAATGTGCGGTATTCGGCCGCGACGTACGCCGCCACATTTTAAGGACGTCACACTCTGCAAGTGTTTTTAAATTAGCTTCCTGTGGCTGGGGGCTGATTTTGGGCTATAAATTTTGCTCGCCCGGGCACCTTTCACGTTGAGTTACGTTTCTTTTATGTTCAACTGTAGAGTTAGTGGAGCTCCTCATTCGGACATAACCTTTGTTACAGGCCAGACTTAGAACTTTGCTGACATTTTACTGGCGCTCTTAAACTTGCGGATTCTCCTGCAGGTTTGTAGACTAGCTTCAGCATTGATATACTCAAGATTTACACAAATTATTGTGTTGAGATTTTTTTATACAGATTCGGAATGGGTGGCTGTGCTATAACGGTGTACTCAGCGCAGCTCACGATTCCCGCCAAAACCCATCCATACAACCTTTGCTCACTCATATTGCGGGTAGATCGAGAGGCGGAGAGCGGACGGAGAAAAACAAGTGCGGGCAGTCGGGCGAGCACTTGCGCGAAGACAACACGGTTGGGATTGCATGCGATATATATATGCGAATGATACGATACGGGTGAAAGTAATTAGAGCAGTCCATAGAACAGGAGTGAAGTGCGGCGTGTGTACACAATCAGCGAAAGTGACATTCCAATCTAGTTTAAGGTCTCGACCGAGACGCGAGCGAAGCCGCGCCCCGTAGCCTGGACTTCCTTCCGGAGGTGAGCCCGATACCTGGAGATCTGCAGCGTCGGGTGAGTGAGTAATTTACCTATCTTACTCTCTTCTCCTTTTACCTTCGCGCTGAGTACTCGTTATAAGTGTTACAATTGGTGGAGGCGCTCAAAAAAAGTGGAAAGTACCTACCTACCTACATATTCGCTCGAACAAGTGCATAAGAAATAATTTACGATGTTGAACGACGAGGATACAAACCGAGGCGCGAATATACTCGCACAACGTATATCTAATCAAACAGAATTAATGAGGGAAATTTTAAGTAGAATCACGGCGGTGCGGTGGAGGAACGAATCGCACAAGTAGAAACAAAAAAAGAATTAGACAAATCGTGCGCCTTCAGTGCTCCCGCGGCGGCGGCGGCGGCGGCGTCAGGTTCAGCCGACGTCGCCGCAGGCAACCCAGTAACTGATATTTCGCCAAACAAAGAATATTTAGAAAAAGAAAATTTCAAAATAGCGAAACAAATGATCGAAGGCGTGAGTGCGTGCGATGGGAACGACGCAAAGAAATTGATCGATTTTATAATTCAATTAAACAGAATTTTCAAATTAGAGCTAGTAAGACCGGAGCGATTAATACCTCTCATTACTTTGAAGTTGCGTGAGCCGTTGTGTTCGTGGTGGTTCGGCAGACTGGACGGAACACACATCGATTGGGGTAAATTAAAAAACGCGCTTCTAAATTACTTAAGTCCTATTCACAGAGAAACGCTCAAACAAGAGTTAATATTTCGGTTCCAAAGACAGAATGAAAGCCTGAGGGAATTTGTACAAAGTGTTGAGTCATCTTCGGGGGCGTTAGATTGTAGATTCGGTGAAACAGAATTAGTAAATATTATTATCTCCCATATAGCCCCTAGTACCTTTACATATTTGCGCCCGACTCGCCCTATTGACACTATTGAGTATCTTCTGCAACTAGGTAGCGAAGTAGACGGCGCTAAATTACGCGACGCTCAGTACGAGGCGGCCACCGCACGCGCGGCACCGGCGGCCCACGCGCGCGCGCCCCAGTGGCACGCGGAGACCACACGCCCGGCGCGCGGCTATCAGCCGCCCGCGCCCGCGCCGCCCGCACCGTGGCTGCCAGAGAACGCGCCACGAAATAATGCAAATACGACTATACAGGATGCACGATCGCAACAACAAAACCATAATAACTACAATAATATAGACCGGGAGCCACTGCGCTGTTACGAATGTAATAACATAGGGCATCTAGCCAGGAACTGTGAGCAGCGTAGGCAGAGATATAGCAGACAGTACGGGTATAATCAGGGAAACTAACTGAGCCACAACATTCACACCGCCAGAATGTTGTGCAGCAATCGGGCGTACAATGTAACAAGATAACAAGAGAACAAACAAAACATATATTACGTAGTAAAAGGTGTAAAATCGCATTGCCTATTTCGCGTATTACTCTGGGGAAAACGTTAACCACAATGGCTCTGATAGATAGTGGAGCAAACCGATCATTTTGTAGGCAAGATATTTTCGAAAGAATAAAAGGCGAAAAGAAAGTAAGAGTATTAGACATACACAATAGGTGCGGTACGGCCGACGCGCGGGACTTTATATCGACCAAAGTTATATCAGCTTTAGTATCATTAGACAAATTCACATGGCGACATGAATTTATTGTAGCTGAGGAACTCGCGAGCCCAGTCATCTTAGGTTACGATTTCATCGTACACACTCAACTACAATTGCAACCAAATAATAGTATAACGTTCAAATTCGAACCGGGGCGAATAATAACGTTAAACAACGAGAAAAATAAAAACATTTATTGTGCAAATGTGTCGGAGAGTAATAATAAAATAAAGTTAACAGAAAATGATATAATTAACTTAGAAAAAATGTTGTCGGCCTACGGTGACGTCATCACAAAGAAGTTAGGGAAGACAAACATTCTCGAGTATAAAATAAACCTGACTGACAATGAGCCCGTCCGAATGCGATTTTACCCTTTATCACCACCAAAAGCGGATGAGATGAAAAAACATATCGACGAATTATTGCACATGGGAGTTATAGAAAAGTCCATCTCACCTTACGCGGCGCCAGCATTTCTGATAGACAAAAAGAACGGAAAAAAAAGATTATGCTGTGACTACAGAGCCATAAATAAAAAAAATATATATGACTCATACCCAATGATATCAGTGGATTCAGTGTTTCAAGCCCTGGGGAACGCTAAGTCGTTCACTACTATAGACCTGAATAGCGCCTTTCATCAAATACCGCTACATGAGCTGGACAGAGAAAAAACGGCTTTTATCACACCAAACGGCTTATTCCAATATAAGAGATATAGCAGACAGTACGGGTATAATCAGGGAAACTAACTGAGCCACAACATTCACACCGCCAGAATGTTGTGCAGCAATCGGGCGTACAATGTAACAAGATAACAAGAGAACAAACAAAACATATATTACGTAGTAAAAGGTGTAAAATCGCATTGCCTATTTCGCGTATTACTCTGGGGAAAACGTTAACCCCAATGGCTCTGATAGATAGTGGAGCAAACCGATCATTTTGTAGGCAAGATATTTTCGAAAGAATAAAAGGCGAAAAGAAAGTAAGAGTATTAGACATACACAATAGGTGCGGTACGGCCGACGTGCGGGACTTTATATCGACCAAAGTTATATCAGCTTTAGTATCATTAGACAAATTCACATGGCGACATGAATTTATTGTAGCTGAGGAACTCGCGAGCCCAGTCATCTTAGGTTACGATTTCATCGTACACACTCAACTACAATTGCAACCAAATAATAGTATAACGTTCAAATTCGAACCGGGGCGAATAATAACGTTAAACAACGAGAAAAATAAAAACATTTATTGTGCAAATGTGTCGGAGAGTAATAATAAAATAAAGTT
This sequence comes from Nematopogon swammerdamellus, assembly GCA_946902875.1. Lineage (NCBI taxonomy): Eukaryota > Metazoa > Arthropoda > Insecta > Lepidoptera > Adelidae > Nematopogon > Nematopogon swammerdamellus. The sequence continues at coordinate 19,706,156 of OX336351.1, forward strand.
AACAGAAAATGATATAATTAACTTAGAAAAAATGTTGTCGGCCTACGGTGACGTCATCACAAAGAAGTTAGGGAAGACAAACATTCTCGAGTATAAAATAAACCTGACTGACAATGAGCCCGTCCGAATGCGATTTTACCCTTTATCACCACCAAAAGCGGATGAGATGAAAAAACATATCGACGAATTATTGCACATGGGAGTTATAGAAAAGTCCATCTCACCTTACGCGGCGCCAGCATTTCTGATAGACAAAAAGAACGGAAAAAAAAGATTATGCTGTGACTACAGAGCCATAAATAAAAAAAATATATATGACTCATACCCAATGATATCAGTGGATTCAGTGTTTCAAGCCCTGGGGAACGCTAAGGTGTTCACTACTATAGACCTGAATAGCGCCTTTCATCAAATACCGCTACATGAGCTGGACAGAGAAAAAACGGCTTTTATCACACCAAACGGCTTATTCCAATATAAATACGTACCGTTCGGATTATGCGTCAGTCCTCAGGCACTAAATCGGGTAATAGATCATATATTCGGGGATGTTAAATTTAAATTTATTATGCCGTTCGTAGACGATTTAATAATTTATTCGGAAGACGTGGGTACTCATTTTGGACATTTAGAGGAAGTACTATCTAGATTACGTGCAGCGGGATTAACAGTGAACCCGGACAAGATAGAAGCCTTCCAATCCGAAGTTCGCTTTCTCGGGCACATAGTAAACGGTAATGGACTGCAAGTAGACCCTTCGAGGACGGAAGTGATTTCCAATTATCCAATACCCAAAAATCTGAGACAAGTGAAAACATTTTTAGGTATGGCAGGATTCTACGCCAAGTTCATTCAAAATTTCGCCGAAATGTCAGAACCGCTCAATAAATTAAAAAGAAAAGATTAAACTTTCGTATGGCAAGAACAACAAAGGACAGCTTTCGAAAACATTAAGAACGCTCTTATAACACCACCAGTATTAAGGTTTCCTAACTTCACTACGCCGTCATTCGTGCTACAAGTGGATGCGAGTGGTACTGCGCTTGGGGCAGTCCTACAGCAAAGAGTAGACGGACTACTAGCTCCTGTAGCTTACGCGAGTCGTCTCCTGACTGCGGCAGAGAGACGCAAGGCCACCTACGAGTTGGAGTGCGCTGCTGCAGTGTTTGGAATCACTAAATTTAAAACATACCTCGAGATAGCTGAATTCGAACTCCATACCGATAACGCGGCACTGTCTTGGTTGTTTTCGCATCCCAAACAGACAGGAAAATTAGGGAGATGGGTTCTAAACTTGTCAAGATACAAATTTAAAATTAAGCACATAAGGGGATGCGACAATAACGTGGCAGATGGGCTGAGCCGCATGTATGATACGGATAATGCCCCGATCACGTGCTCTAGCCTAGCAAATTATGCAGAATTTAATCAGTCACTAAGGCAACATCAGCGCAACCACCACGAACTCTACGAGTTAATAGAAGCTTTAGAGAAGGGAGAAAATATTAAAAACCATAAATTAGTTAACGACTATTTATGCAGAAAAACGGGTAAGGGAAACAAGTGGCGCATAGTGATACCAGATAATTTGATAAAATCTATCATGAACTATTACCATGATCAGGATATAGCGGGTCATCTGGGTATAACTAAAACCTATCACCGAATATCCAAATATTATTGGTGGAAAGGCATTTACGCAGATATAAAAGAGTACGTTCGATCATGCAGAGATTGCCAAATGTCAAAGCCTAATAATCAGTTGCCAGCTGGATTCATGAGTTCGAAGAACCCGGAAAATGTGTGGGAAACGGTATATGTGGACTATAAAGGACCTTTACCAAAATCGAAGTACGGGCACCAATTCGTGTTAGTGGCGATAGATGCCTACTCCAAGTGGGTAGAGATGATACCAACACGAGCGGCAAATGCAAACAATAGTGTTAAAGCCTTAAGCAACTTACTGTGGTCGCGGTACGGGCCACCAAAAGCGATGATTTCGGACAACGGAACACATTTTACAGCCAAAACGGTCCAGGAAATGTGTTCAGCATGGGGAATAAAAAGAGTTAATATTAGCCCACATTATCCACAGGCAAATATGGTGGAACGCGTCAACCGAAATATTAACTCTATGCTTAAAATATACTGTCAACGCGAACACAATCAGTGGGACGTAGCACTACCTAGTCTGCAGTTAGCCCTGAACACAGCGATCCACGAAAGCACTGGAGCCACTGCAGCGCAACTTTTCTTAGGCCGCGACATCGCCATGCCGTTAGAGAACATTTGGGAAATACGAGACATAGATAAAGACTCGATACTCATTCTTCCACCGACGAGCGATGCTATAGCAAAAAATATTCAAAATGCCTGGGATAGAAGAGCGAAACAGTATAACTTAAGACGTAGAGCTAACGATTATAAGATAGGGCAACTAGTTCTATTAAAAAAATTTGCAGTGAGCGATAAAGCAAAGGGAATCACGAAGTCATTCTGCCCGAGATGGTCGGGCCCTTTCGAAATACAGTCAATAACAGATGGTAGAGTCACTCTGATCAAGCCGGGTTGTTCCAGGGTAGTGGCCACGACCAACGTGGTTCTATTAAAGCCATATTGGCAACGTTAAGTGGGGGGGATTATAACGGTGTACTCAGCGCAGCTCACGATTCCCGCCAAAACCCATCCATACAACCTTTGCTCACTCATCTTGCGGGTAGATCGAGAGGCGGAGAGCGGACGGAGAAAAACAAGTGCGGGCAGTCGGGCGAGCACTTGCGCGAAGACAACACGGTTGGGATTGCATGCGATATATATATGCGAATGAGACGATACGGGTGAAAGTAATTAGAGCAGTCCATAGAACAGGAGTGAAGTGCGGCGTGTGTACACAATCAGCGAAAGTGACATTCCAATCTAGTTTAAGGTCTCGACCGAGACGCGAGCGAAGCCGCGCCCCGTAGCCTGGACTTCCTTCCGGAGGTGAGCCCGATACCTGGAGATCTGCAGCGTCGGGTGAGTGAGTAATTTACCTATCTTACTCTCTTCTCCTTTTACCTTCGCGCTGAGTACTCGTTATAAGTGTTACAGTGCCTAACAATCAGTCGAATGAACACAGACACAGCCAATGGCACCTCTCCTCGCGAAACCACCTTCAGTGAGGCGTCATGCCTTCAGATTTGCGGAATGTTTGTTGCTATAGGCTGTCAAGCCTGTTAATACGACGTTTGAAGAGATGCATGTAGAGCGGCGGGTGGTCGGCACTGTTCTGGCGTCGGACTCTTAAGGTCACAGGTTCGAATCCGGCCGACGTGCAACAATAATTCTGATTAAAAAAATTACGTGCAGACTTACACCTACCGTGTACCGTGTGGGGCCGGCACGTAAAAATAATAGCCCCACTGCATCTCTCCCCGTGCATGCCGTAAAAGGCGACTAAGACATAAGGGCAAGATGCCGTGCTATAGGGCGACAGGCTCGCCATCTCTCCCCTTGGCACGGTATTTCCACCGAGTCATTCAGCAGGTGGGTCTTCCTTCGTGCCTTACATGCTGCTTGATATTAATTATCTTGTCCGAATACTTTGCAAAACGTGGTGGGCAGTGTTGTGCTGTAATTTACCGCAGTTCTTGCAGCACAATACCGATTATTCTGCTTACCCCGATTGTCGCGATTCAGCGTGTGTGATATGACTTACACCTGCTGTTTTACCGTTCCGAATCGGTGTAAAAGTGTAAGTCTTGTAGGATAGACGATATGCGGACCTGTACCCTAATCACGAGATTTAACCTACTACGCTACGCTACGATACGCTACGCCGTGTTCTCCACATCATTTTGTATGGAGAGACGGAACAGCGCCTCTAGTGATAGATTTGCGAACTTCGTTTCTCCATACAAAATGATGCGGATGACATGGCGTAGCGTAGCGTAGTAGGTTAAATCTCGTGATTAGGGTACTGGTCGCCGGACTGACTCCATCAGTCCTACCACCAAGAACAATAGGTATATCAGACGGCATATAACTTGGACCAGTGCAGTAGCCGATTTTAGGGTATCTTTGGTGGAGGGCGAGGGATGCGACGGCGGGGAGAGCGCCTGCAGACTGCGTGATTGGTTGGCCAGTCGCCCGCCGCCCTCCGCACCGCGAGCGCGAGTTCGCTCCCAAATACACTTACGTACCTGAGAAAACTGGTCCAAGTTATACGCCGTCTGGTATACATTTTATTTTTATTAATTTTTTTTATTGCTTCCGAACTGGGTGGTGGTTGTGCCCGAGGTCGACTCAGGCGCAGCCAATTTCACCGCCGAGGCGCGAGGTCGCCTTTTACGACATGCACGGTGAGAGATGCAGTGGTGCTATTCTTTTTAAGACACGGTACCGTACTGGTTTTTATAAATAAAAAAGGAATACCTATCTTAGGGCTTGAGGCTTGGCCACGCGTAGCTCAAACGGAAAGCTCTGGCAATGTATGCCCGCATTCGTGTCTAGAGCAGTTAGTGTCAGGTTTATCGGCGGATCTTTCCGATTGTCACCCCAGCTCTGTGGCGTTTAGTTCCATTCAGAGAAGATTACTTTGCTAAAACGGTGTTTTAGAAACAAAACGACACGGGAGTATTGTGTTGTGGCAATGCACAATGTTTTAGCCACTCCTATCTCGCCCGGTGAAACCTTAGGTATATGCATGAAATATAATATTATACGCACCAAATTATAAATTGTACTATTCTTTATTCAGCCACCGACCACCGAGCCTCAAGACGCAACAGAGGCAAGTGACCCTTTGTTGTAATGGCTCCTGGCATTTTAAAATGTCAGCTGTCAAATTATCGTTCGGTCAGGTCTTAATAAGGCACCAACGATATGATTTAGTATTTTTTTACGAACATTTAAAATACTTATTTTGTGTCTTTATTTATTTATTTATTCTTGAGAGAACCAACATTTTGTACAAAAAAAGATAACAATGGAAGTGTAAACATAAACAGCGTATAAAACCAATTAGAGGTTTCCTTATATAACAACAATTAAAATTAAAGTTTATACTTCTCAGTTCATGTGATCAGCAGGTCTATTCTTGTAAATTCTGACAGCGGACTCAGCGCTGATGTGGCGCTGATTCCGCTGTCAGAATTTACAAGAATAGACCTGCAGGAGGTGTGTGTGAAAAATGTAGTGAAGTCTTAATTAGGGCTCTAAAAATAGTTTTTTTAAATTTTTTACAAGCATTGAAAATACTCGGAAAAACCCTCATTCACAGTGTTTGCGCCACGCATGTAAAATGATCTGTCCAATAAGATCTGCTTCTATTTTTCCATCTGCGGCTTCTATCGACATGGCCGTGGTTTAAAATGCAAACTGCACATTAAAACATGAACGCTAATGCATTTTTCAGTTTAAACACACAACCCAATAGTACGAGCGCAAACTTCGGACGAGTATTGAAATAGAGCTTCCTGAAGCATTTCACGCTTCTCGAGTGGCGACGCATTAAACGATTGCATACAATTATGGTGTAAGGATGGCGATACACAGGGAGTCAAGATCACTTGTGATTGATAGATGATTGACGGTAGCTCAATGGTGCGGTCGTCGTCGGTCGACTGTTGATAAGCATAGCTGAGCGCGGTCAGTACTTGGATGGGTGACCGCTCGACCGTTGAAGGCTGACCGTGGTTCGGATTTCACGTTAAACTGTACCTAGGTACCTTCTCTTCTTACCTTACTAGGTGGTAGGGTATATCCCGGCCGGGTTAGTACCACCGCACTGAGCGAAACGTCGCGTCGGTCGAATCGGCTATGTAAATAGTTCGTGTTTTTCGTCCAGTTCAGTGTAGCCGACATGAAATGAAGGGAAGCACTGACATGGCACCTAGTTCACCCGGTGTTACGGGCTGACATCACGGATGTTGTAGGTGATGTAGCCAACTGTGTCAGTTTCCATAAAAAAATGTTTTTTTCTTAATTGAAATTTCACTATTAACTTATTCACCACTCAGAATGAAGCAGGCATGTATTTTTTTTATAAACACGAAACGGAACTCAGTCTATCACATCAAATCACATCCTTATGTCAGCCCATAGCACCTTGGTTAATTAGGTGCTATGTCATTGCTTCCCTTCGATCGTGCCGGCTACACTGAACTGGACGGAAAACACGAACAATTTACATAGCCGTTTCAACCGACCTTTCATTCAGTACGGTGGTACCAATCCAGCCGGGTTAAACCCTACCACATTGTAAGGTAAGAAGGGAAGGGACCCACAGTTTTACGTTGAATCTGAACCACGGTCAGCGTTCAAATGGTCGAGCGGTCACACATCAAAATACTGACCGCACCCTAGTGAAACAGATGTTTCGGAGTCTCTTGAGTCACAGACGATTTGTAGGTTCGCTTAGTCTGTTTTACAGATACTATCACGGGTGCTGCTCTGTGGAACTGGCATCCCTTATTCCCTCCCACCCATCCTATCTCCGCATGATTCGGCGCAGAGAGACTCAGCACCCTTTTGTTGTTGACATTGGGCTTTTGAGAACCCATCGGTTCTCTAAATCGTTTCTTTGTCGCACCGCTGGGGTGTGGGTGGAACTGTCTTCCGGCGAGTGTGTTTCCCGAATCCTTTAACCTGGGTGTCTTCAAACGTCGTATTAACAGGCTAGACAGCCTAGCAACAGTCCGCAAATCTGCTGGCGTGGCACATAACTGGCGTGGTTTCGCGAGGAGAGGTGTTTTTGGCTCTGTCGAATGCACCATTGGTCTCTCGGCACAGCCACCCATGTTGGTTTACATAAAAAAGGTGTGCTTATGATCACGACCAACAGTCGACCGACCGCACCACTGAGCTACCGAGGCTGACAATTTTATATGCCATATTATACTAATTAGTGACTGCCACGGCCGGGTGTGTGTCGCCGCCGGCGGCGGTCAGCCGACGCGCGACGCGCTCGTCGCCGGCTAACGCGGTAATGGCGGGCTTTGCCGTTATAGCTCAAATAATTATTGTTTAATGTCCGCTGACGGCAGATAACGCCCCGTATCGACTACGATCGCTACGAGTTGGACTATTATTACGCGTCACTTTGTCATAATATCATTCGTATGTGTGGGCGTTTCACACGCGGACGAACTGGCGCAAAAGTCGGGGTATGTGACTTTATTATCCTTAAACTGTTGACGTAGGTGTCCGAGAGACACCGTAGAGCGTTAATGCACGATTATACAGCTTTTACTAGCTTTGCTCGCGTGAAATTCGTATTTAAAAAGAAGAAAGTAAGCCCGCTACCGTACATTTATTTCGGCGTGCGGAACAATTCGGTTTGTATGAGAGCTACATCTTAGCGTAACCGAAACTGAATTTACCTTGTAACGTATCGTCGCTCCAGTTCGGGAGTTGTCTAAGTCACATTTTTAGGGAAAATTAGCTTTGAATGCAGGTTGATTCAGCACATTTTTCTGCATATTTCTGCATTTAAAAAGTAAAACGAAGTTAACGAAGCGCAGACTGACCTCGCTCGCGCATAAGAGAACCGCTACCGCCTACTGTTTTTGTCCGCCCGCCTCCTAAGATGGCTCAAATAGGAGCTTTATTCAATCCCGAGATATAATTTTTTCTGTTTCTTGAATAGCGAGCTCAAAAAAAAGTTATTGGGAAATTCTCGATCCAAGTCAGGGAATTTTTTTGGAAATTTGGGCAAATTTTGGAAAATCTCTAAAACTTAAGAACCTATTTTGTTAATTTAAATTGCACTTTTAAGCCCTTCGGCAGACGCTCATTTTGACATATGTATGACCCATCCGCGTACCTCTCATATCTGCGAAACTACAAGCAAATGTCACAATTTCGTAAATTGGGGCACTATACTCGAACGAAAACATAAACATTTTCAATGTTGAAATAAACATACAACCTACTCGTAAATCTATTAAAATACTTCAAGTATCAGGTAGTCAATGATTTAATGAAATTGATGTAATAATCGTACCTAGTCAAAGTACATAATATAAATAAGCGAAAGACTAACGGACAGAAACAACCGAACTCTCCATAGCTAAGGATGCTACGGAACCCTGGTAACACTAATAAGAAATGAAGTAAAAAAGCAAAGAGGCGGCCGGCGGGCACGACAAGACACCTAATGGATTGTTGCCGGTACAAATATAAACATCAGTCTGAGAGGTTTCCTCTTGCAAAATACAACTGGTTATAATCAAACGAAAAGGAATTTTTACATCTTCGTGACGGCCGAGGGTAAAATATTGACACTATTTAAATTTTAAGTTCTTGAACTACAATTCAATTCTTTTACTGGTACATTTATACACAATTATAAACGCGAAAGTATGGATGTTCGTGTTTTTGTTTGTTCCATTTTCACGCCTAAACGGGTGAACATATTTGGATGAAATTTGGTAGGTAGATGAATGAAGCACTGATTTAGGTAAGTTTTACCCTGATTGTCGGGATTCAACGTGTGTGATATATATATATGTCGCCGCGTGTGTAGGATTTGCAACACTAGCCGCATCAAAGCGTACTATATAGGGTCAGGATCCGACATGGCGTAGTAGGTAATCGAGCATTAAAACCACAACCGTAGAATCACACGTTGTATTATTAAACGTAACAAACTGCTCAGTAGGTACAATTCTCAAACACGGAAGTAGGTGAATCGACAGTTTCATGAAGCGGTGCGGTCACCTCGAAAGATCGTTGAAGAAGACTGCCAAAATGGCTGCCGCCCCGCTCCACGACTCTGTCCACGTCTCGCCCACGTGACGCGTTTCGCCAACCACCGTTAACAAAATATCAAATCAGCAATCATTTAAATGAAATTCAATCAACCGGATATCCGACACGGCCAGACCTGACTATCACACGTCCTCGTGTGCCTTAGTAGTACCCGTGAACAACGGAAACAGAACTCAAAGTAATCTGATGGCTCGGCCTACCTGACCTAGAGCAAAGTCTCTAGCAACCATAGAGTCAAGAAATCAAATCTCGTGTAAGGGGTTCGCACCCGATCAATAAGCAGTAAGCAAAAGCAAGCACACAATCGAACACAAGTTCATAGCCCGGCCGCCCAAGGCAGCAATACTAGTGACACACGTCACCCGGGGCTTACTGAGCCCAAGGCCAATTCATAATAAAGTCTCCATGACTTCCGGGTCACTCCAAGTCGACCGAATAATAGTCTCTACGAGACCCGGGCCCCCGCCACAACACCTGCCGCGCACCGCGCCCTGAACAGCCACAAGTGACTGCAGTTACAGCTACGACTAGGCATGCAGTGGGGCCAAATAGCTATGCGCGTACTACCATATGCTTACATGAGCTATCGCTCTTCTCTTTGAATTTATGGTTTAATTTAGTCTGATTTCTTTCCTCATTCTTAATCAAAACAAGGTCTCCTCCATAAAAATTCACTATTTTGACTTATTTTTATCAAAATGGGCTTTTTCGGAAGCCTCACTCCTCAATTCCGCTTGCAGCGTGTTCTCTCCGGTTCCTTGGTTGTCACAACAGCCTATATTTTGAACTTAGAAGCTATACTTTCTTTTACGAGAGAACACTCGGCACCGGAATCGAAACAAAATGGAAGCTGCTCACCAGGTTGACATAACACCTCCGAAAGCAGGCTTCACAGCACACTCTTCGCTCCATCCTGCTCCTCGTACTCCCGAAGTCCCGAAGTTGTCGCGCCGCTATCGCGAGCGTCCTCGTTGCTACCGTGCCTCCGTCGCTTCCGTCGTCACGGCCATATTGGCATTCACACGTCCTCTTGTGCATCCTCTGAAAACCCAGGGGCCTACACACTGTACTGTAATACTTGCCACTCGACCCGCCTGACCAGGGATAAAAGGTCGCAGATGACTTTCGATAAACTTTGCCGAAAACCTTTCAGATCGAGCACTTTTATAGTGCAGAAATTAAATCGCAAAAGTTTATTAACGTTGGAACTTCGACGTTTGAGCTTCTAAGCTCGGTGTAAGCATAACTTGGAACCTGAAAGCTTCATATTCTGTTATCTATCACAACAAAATGACCGAGAAATAAGTTGAATCAATTACTTTACTCATTGCTTGTATAAACAAACTTCCCACTAAATTACTTTCGCTTAGAGAATATAAATCAAATTATTTTCTCATAGTAAATAGGTAGGTAGATACAAAAATAATAATCTTAGTCATGAAAGACAACAATCATCAAAACAAGAAATTTTTCAAACCAAACGCAATCGAATGCAAATAATAACACTAGGCATATCTAGTCTACACGTACCAACAATGTATTGTTCCCAATATTTTTTTTTTTGTAAATACAATCAAAACTTTAATAATTATGAACACTTATGAACACTCCACCACACCAAACTGTTGCCCATGCAACAACATGTCGCCCATGCGAACCATGCCGAACACACGGCCGGTCAACCATGTGACCATCATTGCCGATCAAACGGCCCAGGTCACCCATGTGACCACAAATCGCACATGCGATTCCATCTGCCCATGCAGAACAAGTCTCCGTACACCACCCCACCAGCCGTTACACCGCACCATCTCCGTCCACCGAGGTGGGTTAGGGTCTTTGTGACTTGCGGCTAATAAGCATAGTGGGTGCACATCGACCACACACACAATTTAGCTTCATGTTCATTTCTCTCTATTCAACGGGAGCGCCGCGCCGTCACTGGCACATCCTGACTCTGCATCATTGCTTTCACAGCTTAACTGAATGGGAACAGTACACTCAGGCATTTATCCAGTACAACGTGAAATACAATTGAGTTGAAATTGATCAATGGTTACTACAGATAGGGTTTGAACCGTACTGCATGCGTCCGCCTTGCCAATACCTAACAAGGTGACTATTACCGCATCGCTCGCTTCCCAGTATAGTTTTTGTTAAATACCCTCATTTTGAACAAAGCAATCAACACGTAAATCGTAACAAAATGGAAGGTGTTCACCAGATTGACGTATCATCCCCGAAAGCAGGCTTGCGTCGACCCTTCGATTGGTCTTTCTCCTCGTACTCCAGTATTCTGCCGCGCCCTCACCGCTGCCGCCGCACGCTCCAACTTGATGCATCGTGGCGCGACGTGACGTGGCTCACCGCAGTTGATATAAATAACCGTATTTTCTTCATTGGACCTTCGATAGTTGATATCATCCATGTTCGCAGACGTTCATACCCTCAGCTTCTTTGTGACCGATCGCACCGCAATTGAAACATTTCACGGAATGACGCCATCTTCTCATATGTAGGCATGCATTCTGATCCCACTTTCTGATGTCGCCGCGTGTGTAGGATTTGCAACACTAGCCGCATCAAAGCGTACTATATAGGGTCAGGATCCGACATGGCGTAGTAGGTAATCGAGCATTAAAACCACAACCGTAGAATCACACGTTGTATTATTAAACGTAACAAACTGCTCAGTAGGTACAATTCTCAAACACGGAAGTAGGTGAATCGACAGTTTCATGAAGCGGTGCGGTCACCTCGAAAGATCGTTGAAGAAGACTGCCAAAATGGCTGCCGCCCCGCTCCACGACTCTGTCCACGTCTCGCCCACGTGACGCGTTTCGCCAACCACCGTTAACAAAATATCAAATCAGCAATCATTTAAATGAAATTCAATCAACCGGATATCCGACATATATATGATATATGTAGGTAGAAATTATTTAACTGTAATTATTGTACTGTGTGGGGCCGCTACTTAAAAAGAATATCCCCACTGCATCTCTTCCCGTACATGTCATAAAAGGCTACTAAGGGATAACGACAAGATGTCTTGCGAAAAGGCGACAGGATAGTCACCTCTCATCTTGGAACGGTACTTCCACCGATTCATACAGCAGGTGTGTCTTCGTGCCTTACTTGCTGCTCGCAAGGTCAAATGAAAGGTCGGTTTATTGTTTATTGTTGTTTATTGTATAATTTCATCCATAGGTAGGTAACCTACGCTTGGACATGTCGAAAATTCCGCCAGTTCTAAATTCAATGCGAAGAAGAACTGACAAACAAACTTCGCAAGTCACAATGTTTTGTTAGTACCTTATAAGTATTATATTATAGTAACTTACAAATAATTAACCCATACTACCGCTCACAGGAGCATTAATATTTACAGCATAAACATGAATACTGAAGAATTTGACCACACTGCCTATTTAAATTACCTATATCTGGTGTATAGTGCCATCGTCAATTTTGATACTTCATATTATATCAAGTCAAAAAATAAATAAAAATTAGTTTACATTTATTACAAAGAGATGTAATAAGTCATATAAAAAAAAAAAAAATTATGATACAAAGTGTATCCAAATGTCAAATTGTCAAAGTTTGTTAGTGGAAAAAACAGTAGTCAAACTCTTAGATAAAATTACGGTCAGTTAATGCATCCTTAAATAGTGTAATAACTCTTTGTTTGAAACGGCCATGTAAACAGTTCGTGTTTTCCGTCCAGTTCAGTGTAGCCGACACGACCGAAGGGAAGCACTGACATGGCACCTGGTTAATCAAGGTGTCATGTGACATCACGGATGTAGTAGGTGATGTAGCCAAAGGTGTCAATTTCCATTAAAAATAAATGGTAGGGTAATACCCCACTGACTTTCTTGCTTGTTTGGCGAACTGAACGTTTTTATGTTCGAAATTCAAAATGTACTGACAGGACAGTTCCGTTGAATTAGTTAGGCGCTCGCAGCAATCATTCCTTCGTTTGTATGGCAGCCACCTTTTTTTGAGTTTTCCTGGAAAAACAGATAACGGTATCTTTTTAGACTAGTAATAGGGTTTCCATGTGGAAAATATAATAAAAATCGTTACAGGCATTTTTGAGAAAATCGACCTTAACGAAATAATTTGTATGACAGCTACCCTTATTTTTTCGAATTAAAAAAAAACTAAAAAGCTACCCCTAGGCAATCGTTTCAAACTACTAAATATGAATTTTAATAGAAATCGGTTGAGTGATTGAGGCGCAACGTCGCTGGACACATTACCATAGACAAATTTTGTATGACAGCTACCCTTATTTTTCGAATTAAAAAAAAAACTAAGAAAGGTACCCCAAGATAATCGTTTCAAATTTTGAACGAAATCGGTTGAGCGGTTGAGGCGCAAGGTCGCTGGACGGGACACACACACACACATACAGGTTTTTGGGATGGTTGAATGATAATATCCTTCCTTACCTATAATAAAATCCAACGTCTGCTTTCTGTCTGAGTGTCTGAGTGTATGTCTGTCTGTCCGCTTATAACTTGAGAACCACTGAACCGATTTTAATAAAACAAAATTCTACGGATAGCTTGATTCTTCCCATCAACTATAGGCTACTTATTATCAGGCTAAATGGCTTATGAGGTTAGCAGTAAAGTGAAATATGAGAGCGGGCGGAGCCGCGGGCACAGCTAGTACCTTTAATAAAATTCAACGTCTGCTTTCTGTGTGTATGCCTGTCTGTCCGCTTATAACTTGAGAACCACTGAACCGATTTTAATACAGTGTACTTCTACGGATAGCTTGGTTCTTCCCATCAATTATAGGCTACTTTTCATCACGTTAAATGGCTTATGAGGTTAGCAGAGAAGTCAAATATGAGAGCGGGTGGAGCCGCGGGCACAGCTAGTATATTATATAGCCCAAATCAATCGAAATTTCAACTTCGAAATTTTGGACGATCACAATACTTTCTTTCTCCTTACAGTCGCTCGAAAGTAAAAAAGAAAGACTTAGTAATGTGCTTCCGTATTTATACGGAACCTTAAAAGGCGCCGCAAGTATGCGGACCCGGCGTCGAGGCCGACACAGGAAGCCGAGGCGTCGTTGTACACGTTAGATATGACGGATATCTCGAGATTGCTAACTGGAGGTGCAAACACGAACGCTCTAATCAGCCTGGCAGAGCCTGTTTGTATTGCTAACGAAGGGATCTTCGCAGACGGCGCTCGCGCTTGCCTCCGCGCCCGATGCCGGGCGACAGGCGAACGCTTTCTTCGGAACGCTTCCTTTGGTCGTTTGAAAATCAAGAGAATTGGAAAGGCAACCGACGGTAAACAAGGTTAGCGCAAATGAATTATGGTGAAATGGTGTTTACGCGAGTCGGTTAGCGTGTTTGTCGGAAATTTTGACGAAAATATGTATGCCCGAAGAAGTGTTAGCGTGGGCCTATAAAGATTTTATGAATGAAATTCGCCAAGTGCGCATGACTCAGACATTTTGAAGAACATTCGATTCTAATCGATATCTGCTTTATTTTCCGGAAATGATGTATATTTCGTTTGCAGGAAGAATGATTGAGTTCGAAAAAAATATATGAGGATTTTAGTAGTTTTTAACCGACTTCCCAAAAGGAGGAAGTTCTCAATTCGACTGTATGGTTTTTTTGTATGTTTGTTACGCGATTACTTCTAAATTCTTTTTTTTTTTTGGTAGGTCATACTTCAGAGGTGGTCCCATATAAATTTTATCGAAATTTATTTAGCGGTTTTTGAAAAATCAACAAAATACTATGGTGTGTGGTTACCTTCAGCAAAACTTTTGTGATGTGGAGTTTTTCAGTAATTTGCAGTTTGACACATCGCGAATAATACTGTACCACTTCAACCGATTTCGATTATTCTTTTTTAAGTAATAATACTAAAAAAATTAAATAAAAACTGTTTTAAAAAATATAAAACCGACTTAAAAAAAAACTAGAACTAAAAAGTATTAAATACCAAATATTTTGAAATGTTCTCTGTCGAGCTGGTCTGATGATGGAGACGGAAGGTGGCCATAGGAACTCCTAAACTACACATGATAAACCCATCGTGTTTGGGCTCGTTGCATTTGTCTTCACGAGCAATTTACTTTAGACCTAAGAGATTCTCAATTCGACGGTATGTTTTCTTTTTTTGGATGTTTGTTACGCGATTACTCCGTCAATTGTGGGCCGATTTTGAAAATGATTTTTTGTTTGAAAGGGGATATAACGCTGAGGTGGTCCCATTTTAATTTCGACAAGATCGGATTGGAGAGCGAGGCGGAATCGCGAGGCCGAAGGTCGAGCGATTCCGCCGAGTACATCAATAGCAAAAAATTACTAAAAAAAACTATGAAATAAAAAACTATTTAAAAAAATATAAAAACAGCCTTCAAAAATTTATGAAATTAAAAATAAATCGAACCGAATAGAGTTGAAGGCGGTGCTAAAGCAAGCAAAAATGATGCATGAAAGAAAACATGAGTGGATGATATCCTTTGTTATTTGTGGCTACACCGTTGTATACCGTTGAAAAGGGTGCAAACTAGCGAACTTTTTAAAAGAAAATGAAGCTATCAATTGCTGTAAGTTTTTTTGTAAGTGAAGAAATTAATATTCTGTCATATTTTTACTCGTTCTCGGGGCTTTGGGAGGTCATACGACCTTTCATGGTATTAACTTCATCTAATAATATTTTTCTAGAACAAGGATACATAGTAAAATTCAATAAATTTTACTTCGTGCTGATACAATCATAAACAAAAAAAATTTTTTGTCTGTAAAGTCGGTTTACGGACGATAGTTTTACGTGTTAACGTCATAAAGAAACACAGCTATAAGAATTGTACAATCGTACATTTGTCGATTTCTAGCCTCGATTACCGTACGATACGGCAATTACCGTACGTTTGGCAACACTGCCGCTTGGGCCGAGGACGTTTCCATGGTAACTTTGAATATTAACGTGAATATCAACGTGACTATCAACGTGACACGCTTTCGTACGTGCTGCCCGTGTTCATCAATTTATAAGACGTTATCACGTCAAAAGTTACAAGGGTTTAAAGCTGGGATTTTGGTAATTTTAAAAAATAAAGAAAAAAAATCGTATCTCGATACCACGTGACATCTGCCAAAAGGTATCATGGATCAAAACGTTGCAAATGACCCCACTTACCTACAAAAACATTTTGTCGGTCGATGTGCCGAACAACCTGCATAATGATCTTTTTATATTTCATAAAATACCTGCTTAAATAATGGCCCATCGTTTTTATGTAATCTTGTATGTGTGGCTGAGTCAGAAGGGCCAAAGCACATCCACCGACCAGTCAATATAACCTGCGAGAAATTAGGTGCCATACCTTCCCATTGGTTTGCTGGCTATACTGGACTAGATAGAAGATAGATAGAAAATGCTTTATTGCTCCAGTAAACATTAAACAAGTACATTAGAAAATTTACATAAGATGCAAAGGCGGACTTATCCCTTACAGTCAACCTTTAACCTCAACCAGAACTAGAGGAGAACACAACCCAGGATGCAGCCATCGTACGTCCAGTACGGTGGTACCAACCCAGTCGGCTACAATTTGAGCCTACCACCTAGTGAGGAGCAAGGGAAGAAACCTACAGTTTTAAACCGGCTCCGAACGGTGAATACCAGGTGTAGGTACGCACATAATTTTTTTCGTCAGAAAAAAAAAACTCTTTGGTACACGCCGATAGTTGACAGGTAACAGTTGATTCTATAATAATTATAGTATCAACTGTTACCTGTCAACTATCGGCGTGTACCAAAGAGTTTTTTTTTCTGACGAAAAAAAAAATGTGCGTACCTACATATCACACACGCTGAATCCCGACAATCGGGGTAAGCAGAGTAATCGGTGTTGTGCTGCAAGAACTCTAGTAAATTACAGCACAACACCGAACACCACGTTTCGCAAAGTATTCGAACAAGATACAATAGATCAAGCAGCAAGTAAGGCACGAAGACCCACCTGCTGCATGACTCGGTGGAAGTACCGTGCCAAGGTGAGAGTTGGCGAGCCAATCGCCCTTTAGCGTGGCATCTTGTCCTTATCCCTTAGTCGCCTTTCACGACATGCACGGGGAGAGATGCAGTGGGGCTATTATTTTTGCGTACCGGCCCCACACGGCACCATAATTATATCATTTTTTTTTTATGGAAACTGACACGGTTGGCTACATCACCTACAACGTCCGTGATGTCAGCCCATAACACCGGGTGAACTAGATGCCGTGTCAGTGCTTCCCCCATTGATCGTGCCGGCTACACTGAACTGGTCGGAGAACACAAACTATTTATACAGCCGTTTGGACCGACGTTTCGTTCAGTGCGGTGGTACCAACCCGGGCGGGTTAAACCCTACCACCAAGTAAGATTAGGAGGGAAGGGACCTATGTAGGGATCTATGTAGGAGGTAAATAAATAAATTAACTTACCAAGTCAATGAGCTGCGAAAGCCGCAGTCCCAGCTTCACCAGCACCGTGTTGTTATTGTGGGTGACCGGTCTGATCAGCCGGTTGTAGTTACTCAGCAGGTCGTCGTACAATCTCTTAGCGTCCGGATTCGCATCCGCACTTCCGACAGCGAACATAAACATAACGAACGCGTACGTTTTCGACATCGTTGCCACTTAACGACTTGAAACTACAGGAGGATGCAGCGTTACACTTTTAAATAAGTCTGCAATGACGAAAACGAATCGGCCCGTTCGCTAAATCACATTCTTAGGGCTACATTTTTAGGTTATGTGCTCAACACTGAACGTAATATAAGTTTTCTGCACTTCGATTTAACTACAGTGTGTTGTTTTAACGTTGATTTCACTACAGAACAGTCAGGAGTATGTATTTATTCACTAAAACCATCATGTTAGGTTGTATTTAGCGACGATATTATGAGTTTTGACAGATCGCGCTTATGTTCGCGGCTACGCTAGCGCCTCAAGCGGCAGAACGCGGAGATTCAAGTTGGGCGCCACTGCGTCGACTCGGCTTTTCGCTAAAGTGCCACCCCCTATACTGGAGGGTCTTGTTATTTGAAGCTATTGGTTACGGTTGAATTAATTTTTATTATAAGACTTTTAAATGATAATTATAATTTTTGTTTTCGTGTTAATATAAAATTGAAATTCATTTCTATAATGTAAGCATTATTGATAGGATGTTTGTCGAAACAAATTCAAAACAGTCGATATCGAAATTGTAGGTAAATGTATGCAAATCCTTTAAGTGGTTTTCTCTCAATTTTAGATTGTTATTTTTTTCCATCACAGCCTCCAGATATTTGGCTGGAAGGATTGGGAATTATTTCCACGTGTACAGGCGGGAGCAGCGGATCGATGTTACTGCGCATGCCCTGGACGCATCTCGTCCCGCCATTCATCTCGTCGCTCGCTGTATGTATGTGAGCCAGCTTTGCACGATTAGGTATATCCATAGCGTAAACTCTACGCGTATGTTACATTGTTGAATTGTTGACTGATAAGCCCATAGGGTCCGTGCGGGGCCGGTACTTAAAAAGAATAGCCCCACTGCATCTCTTCCCGTGCATGTCGTAAAAGGCGGCTAAGGGATAAGGACAAGAAGCCGTGCTAAAGGGCGACAGGCTCGCCACCTCTCACCTTGGCACGGTGCTTCCACCGAGTCATGCGGCAGGTGGGTCTTCGTGCCTTACTTGCTGCTTGATCGATTGAATCTTGTTCGAATACTTTGCGAAACGTGGCGGTCGGTGTTGTGCTGTAATTTAGCAGAGTTCTTGCAGCACAACACAGATTACTCTGCTTACCCCGATTGTCGGGATCCAGCGTGTGTGATATGTATGTATGTATGTATAAGCCCATAGGCTTGAACGGCGGGTGGTTAGCGCGGTCTTAGATCGGGCCTTGATCTAAAGGTTCGAGGTTCGAATCCATATTGGTGAATTTTTTTATGGAAACTGACATGGTCGGCTACATCACCTACAACATCCGTGTTGTCAGCCAATAACACCGGGTGAACTAGGTGCCATGCCAGTGCTTCCCTTCATTTCATGTCGGCGACCGACTAAGTCTGCTACACTGGACTAGACGGAAAACGCGAACTATTTATATAGCCGTTTCGACTGACGCACGTTTCGTTCAGTGCCGTGGTACCAACCTGGCCGGGATAAACCCTAGCACCTTCGATCATAAAAAATTTAAGAACCTATTTTTTCCGTCTACGCCTGGCACCTAGTAAGGTAAGAAGGGAAGGGACCTACAGTTTCTTCTTCGTGTGTGTAATCGAACCGAATAGTGTTCTATTCGGTTGTGTGTGACAAGTTCGAGTGCAGTCTAACCACAGATTACTTAATAGTTACTTCGTAACTAACTGCCATATGAACAAGGACATAAATGATCAATAAACAATAAACAACAATTCTACATCAAAGATTCCTTAAGTTATTATTAAGTAAGTTATTATTCCGTTCTCACTCCAATAAAACGTGAAATTGAACTTCGAAATTATTTAAACCGCATATCACGCGTACTTTCATCAAAATTATTATCTTATCAGGCTAACACTCCTTTACAGCTGAAAAATTTACACATTCAGTGAGCCAGTCAGTCAGTCAGTTAGTCAGTCAGACAGCGTGTAAGCGTTCACTGCTGGACATACGCCTCTCCAATTTTCCTTCATTCCTCCCGGCCTTCAGCGGTACGGAACCACTGCTTTAGAAATTTACACGCTCCATCAAAATTCGACCATCTCGCCTAGGCGAAAGAATCAAATTCGACTGCTGCAGTTATGGAGCAAAATTATTTATGGCGTAGCAAGTGTTGCTCGGACGCATATATCCAAAGTCTAGTATGCGAGTTGCTCTGATTGGTGGAGAGACGAGTTGGTAGAGTGTAGGGTTTTTATTTTTTCGACCTCGGCCATGGGTTCGTGTACCTTTTGCCAAAATTTGCTTTGTTTTACTTTTTTTTAAGCAATGTTAGGGTGTTAAAATTAGGTTATGGTTATTTTTTTATAACCACCAAAGAAAACTTTATTTTAGGAAATACTTCCGTTTATATTTCCCGCCAAAGTTGAGAACGACCAATCAGAGCAACGCGCATACTAGACTTTGGAAATATGCTGCCCGGACAAATAGGAGCGGAGAAGTGGTGAAAAATATAATCCAGTGATGAATGACGCTCGCTCTAAATATTATGAGCTAATTGGGCAATAATAATTGTGGGCTTAGCGGGGGCCAACAGGCGTCCCGTCCGGCCCCGGTGTCTGGGTCTGCGGTCTGGGTCCAGTCGTCATTGTAATTTAAAGATGGACATGAACTGGACATGGAATGGACAGAAGAGTACTTCGAACTGCAAGATTCTCTAAATCGTTCTTGTGCCTCACTGCAAAGGTGTGGAACGGGCTTCCGGGGAATATCTTTCCCCACTCCTACAAACCACGGATCTTCAAATCGCGAGTAAATAGCCTTTCCCTGACTGACGTGGCACCTAGTTCACCCGGTATTTTGGACTTATATCACGGTCACGGATTTTGTAGGTGATATAGCCAATCGTGTCAGTTTCCATAAAAAAAAATTGCTACACGTCGCCGGTGGGATTCGAAGCTTGGACCTCTTGCGAGAGAACCCGACACCCAGACCACTCAGCCACCCGTCACGTGTGTGTGACTGTGTGTGAGGGTACGTGCGTGTGAGGGTGTATGTGTGCTTGTCTTGTAGGTCGAGTGAGCCGTACAGAACCTATCCAAGCAGAGTGGAAGGTCTTGGGATATCGTCGTATTTACTTAGGCACAACATCTGACGAGTCATTAATTATAATTTCTGTCTTAGGATCCCAAAGTCGGCTGCGGTATATTCGTATGTTAACATTGTATTACATCCCCTACATAGCCCAATTTAGCTCATACAATAAAATTTAAGTAACCTCATCGTTTCAAGATTTACATAGGGCAATAATAGCTTAGATGAAAAAAATCCGTCAAGTGCGAGTTTTACTTGCGCACGGAGGTTTCGTATCTTTTTTTTTTTATGGAAACTGACACGGTTGGCTACTATCACCTACAACGTCCGTGATGTCAGCCCATAACACCGGGTGAACTAGGTGCCATGTCAGTGCTTCGTCGAGCGGTCACACATCCAAGTACTGACCGCACCCAGCGTTGCTTAACATTCAATAGCGACAGTTGACTGTCTGCACCACTGAGCTATCGAGGCTGACAATAATCTGATCTATCCGCTATCAATAATATCCGCCTATCCGCCCAGGTGGCAAGGTCTTCGAATTTTAATTTCGAAGATATGTAGGACGATCGGAAAGAAGCCTCAATAAGGTCGATGGCAATTGACGGTGGGAAAATGACAGCACCTCAATGAGGTAGTTGGCAATTTGAGCGGCTATCTTTTGTCTTTCAACAATGCAATGTATAAAAGCGTGTGGCGCCATCTATTATTCAGTAGCGTGACTAATCGATTTTTCGTACGTTTGTTGTATGGGAGCCCCCCTTAATTTTTAACCTTTTCTTTTTTTTATTATTTGTTGTTGTATCCGCCATAGTATCACATATTCTGTGAAAAGTTCAATGGGCTACCTATTACGGTTCAAGAGATACAGCCCTCGGACAGACGGACGGACGGACGGACGGCGGAGGCTTAGTAATAGGCTTCCGTACGGGATACGGAAACCTAAAAAGGTGTGGTGTCTTGGGACACCCGAAGACACCTTATGGCAGGCACGTCGCGATTTCTGTAAATAAAATTAATAGTTTTCAGTCTTTCAGCGGTAGTCCCTTGCAACTTGACAATCTAGACGGCGTATCCCGACCATCGGGGTAAACAGAGTAATTGGTGTTGTGCCGCAAGTAATCTTGTATATAACAGCACAACACCGACCACCACGTTTAGCAAAGTATTATGACGGGATAACAATCAGGCAGCAAGTAGGGCAAGAAGACCCACCTACTGCACGACACGGTGGAATGATAGCGCCAAGGTGAGTGGTGGCCAACCTGTCGCCCTCTAGCACGGTAACTTGTGCGTATCCATTAGTCGCCTTTTACGACATGCACAGAGAGATATGCAGTGGGACTATTCTTATCAAGTACCGGCCCCACACGGTACCCTAACGGTACCGTTAATGTTCGTGTGCCGCACCGCAAAGGTGTGGAACGGGCTTCCGGGGAATATCTTTCCCCACTCCTACAATCCACGGATCTTCAAATCGTGGGCATTTCCCCAACGACATTAGTCCACCTCCAAGCTGGACTGGCACCTCCTCGGGGGTGAAATTAGCTGCGCCTGAGGCTTCGACCTCGGGCAAAGCCACCCAGTTCGGAAGCAATAAAAAAATGGTGTGTACATGCGGGTAACGTAACGAAGTCCTAATCGATAGTGGTGAATGTAGAGCGTTATGTTTCTGCCACGGGACAAATATGTTACATTCAAAAAGATACATTACTTTAAATGTCTGAGCAACTGTAAGTCCCTTTGTCCTCCAGACAAGAGTATTAACTGTCACACTATCCTAGTAAAGCGTATGATAATATTATATCGCCAACTCTCAATAGCATGGTCTGTCAGCTCTCGGTTCGGAAGCTTGGCTAATTACCATAAGCCCTGACTGAGTCGCACCGGCAAGCTAGCAGCTTTACAGGCTTATTAGATAGCCAAGTACCGTATGGAGCCGGTACTTGATAAGAATAGTCCCACTGCATATCTCTTCGTGCACGTCGTAAAAGGTGACTAAGGGATACGGGCAAGTTGCCGTGCTAGAGGGCGACAGGTTGACCACCACTCACCTTGGCGCTATCCTTCCACCGAGTCCTGCAGCAGATGGGTCTTCTTTCCCTACTTGCTGCCTGATAGTTATTCTGTCATAATACTTTGCTAAACGTGGTGGTCGGTGTTGTGTTCTAATTTACCAGAGTTCTTGCAGCACAACACCGATTACTCTGCTTACTCCGATTGTCGATATACAGCGTGTGGTATGTAGTGTAGTGTAGTACTATGTACCGTTATCGTTATTATTAGACTGTTGAGGGGAAATGAGTGAAGTTGAAGAAAACACTGTTTAAGACTTTGTTCTTTTGCTCGATGTCAAAATATGTGAATGTAGATTATTTTGTTCGTTCCTTCTAGCCTCAGTCGGGTAAAAACTAAAAACTTCCACACAGAAGGCAGCTAACGCGAAGAGAACTTTAAACATTTCAGTGTCTGACGCTTCATCAGTATACGTTCCGCCGCCTCCGCCGCCGTTCCGCGTCCATTCCGCTGTAACAAGATTATGTGAGACGCACCCGATGACAGAAACATAACGCTCCACATTCACCACTTTTGATTAGGACTCCGTTACGTCACCCGCATATATGTACACATGAAAGTGTTTCTTCTATTGCTAAATACTTTTGCTATAGACTACCGTTGTCCTTATTATTAGACTAATGAGTAAAAATGAGTGAAGTTGATAAAGAACACTGTTTAAGACTTCGTTCTTTTGCTCGATGCCAAATGTGAATGTGTCATAAATATTTAGTTCCTTCCTTCTAGCTTCAGTCGGGTAAAAACTAAAAACAACCAGACAGAAGGCAGCTGACGCAAAGATAACTTTTAACATTTCAGTGTCTGACGCTTCCACAGCCTTCGTTCCGCCGCCGTCGCAGCCGCAGTTCCGCGTCCATTCCGCTGTAACAAGATTATGTGAGACGCGCCCGATGACAGAAACATAACGCTCCACATTCACTACTTTTGATTAGGACTCCGTTATGTTAACCGCATGTACACATAAAAGTGTTTCTTCTATTGCTAAATATTTTTGCTATAGACTACAGTTGTCTTTATTATTAGACTGATGAGTGAAAATGAGTGAAGTTGAAAAAAAAAAAACACTGTTTAAGACTTTATTCTTTTGCTCGATGTCAAATGTGACAAATATTTTTTTCGTTCCTTTTAGCTTCAGTCGGGTAAAAACTAAAAACTTCCAGAGATAAGGCAGCTAACGCGAAGAGAACTTTCAACATTTCAGTGTCTGACGCTTCCACAGTCTACGTTCCGCTACCGTCTCCGCCGCAGTTCCGCGTCCATTCCGCTGTAACAAGATTATGTGAGACGCGCCCGATGACAGAAACATGACGCTCCACATTCACCACTTTTGATTAGTAGGACTCCGTTACGTTACCCGCATGTACACACGAAAGGTTGATGAGAAGAAATGCCCCCTTACCTTGGGGACCTTAGCTTTAATCTTCGAAACTTTGTCAGAGTCGCTGAGTCACATAGGTTTTGTGAGTTCGCTTAGTCTGTTCTACAGGTACTATCATGGGCGCTGTTCCGAGGAACTATAGCATCCCTTATTCCCTACCATTCGTCTTATCTCCGCAACACTTTTCGCAGAGAGGCTCAGTACTTTTTTGTTGTTGATATTGGGTTTTTGTGAATAAATAGTTTTTCAGTTTTCAGTTTTCGCAAGATATTGGGGGTACTTAATTTCAGAAAAAAATATGGTGGGCTACAGTGAAAATAAAATGTAATTAGTGTTCGCTCGAGCGAATACGGAATCCTCGACGGCCGATGCGCGTTCATGCTTGACCGGGTTTTTTCTTCTCATTTTTCCGCCGCGATATTTTTTCCAGGGACGGTTCATATTTGCTGAGTGGGTGTTGACGCAGTATTTGGCGTCGATGTGAGTTCCGGACGATTGGGCACGGCTGCCGGGCCGGCGGGGGGGGGGGAGGGAACGAACCTTCTTTCACTTGTCACAATTTTCCATGCCGATAATTTCAACCGGTAATTCGGGCGGCAAATACGAATTCGTTTAATTCCAAGGCGGGCGCGCGGGCGAATGATTTTTGGAGCGGCGGCGTTTATACATTTTTTTTCTGTGAGAAAAGAAGTCACATTTTAATTATGTTTTCTGTGTCTACAATTGTATTTGATCTTTAGGTGGGCAAAAAACACAGAAATCAGCGTACCTAAGCAAATAGTACCTACCCGTGTCATAATAAAGTGGAAAATAAAATATCTTAGGGAGCCGACGACGTCCCTACAGAGTTACAGCGTTGCAGTTTGGCGGTATCTCCAAATATTATTTAAAATAATAGTTTTGAAACCGGTGTGAGTTTTGTTTGTTTGTTATCGAAATTCCCTTGCCCCTTACTAGGCGGTAGGCTCAAAGTGTAGCCGACTGGATTGATACCACCGTACTGGATGTAAGATGACCGCATAGTAGCTTCGGTTTTGTTCTCCTCTAGTCCAGTATAGCCAGCAATCCAAGGAATTATCGGGTATGGCACCACCTTCTCGGAGGTGATATTGGCTGGTCGGAGTATACGCTTTGGCCCTTCTGACTCAGCCACCCATACCGGATTACATTAAAAAAAAAAAGTGACAGCGTTGCAGTTTGGCGGCGTCTCCAAATATTTTCTAAAATAATAGTTTTTAAACCGGTGTTACCGGAGTTTTGTTTGCTTGTTATCAATATTACGTAAATTAACCAGCCACCCGCTCTGGGTGTGGGTCGCGGTTCTACAATGCAAAACTCCGTATATTCCGGTAGGTAGCGCGAACTTTCGTCGGTCCTGTAAAATGCAGGTGCAATGGCCAGGGTTACGGGTCAGGGACCCACAAAACATCGAACCACGCGCCTCGGATAAGATGGTTCCAGGCTAGGGTGACCAGTAGCCAAAATCTTCCTCAAAAAAAAATATCGGACATCGAAAAAAAGTGGATGGACAAGTATGTATGTATAATATATTTAGGTATTATGTATTATATAAACTGTAGTTCATATGTATTTAATTTAGTTTATAAATAGTAATTTATACATTATACTTATATGTAGTGTATACTATAGTTTATCATAGTTATTTTACTTATATTATATTTTACATTCCCACACTCAAGTCTTTTGCTACAACCTACTTATATCTCACAACATACGACTCTCAAACATCCAAAGATTGACTGGGAGAAATCCCTGTAAGGGATAAGTCCGCCTTTGCCCCTCATGTAAATTACTTATTGTTTGTTTCTGTAAAATGTTTTTTGGAGCAATAAAGTATTTCTATCTATCTGTTTTAATTACACACGAGACGTATATTGAGAAAACGTACTAGTGCGCGGCAGTTCTGAAAAAAGCCACAGTTGCACTCCGGGAGTGCCGGCAGAAGTGAAAACTTTTTGTATTTCCGAAAATAATTCTTAGGTGGTTATAAAAGAAACCAACCACCCTAAAAAAATTTAAACACCGTAACATTGCTTAACAAGAAAAAAAAGTATATATATATTATAATAAATGTTAAATTTAGTAGAACGGACAGACATGCATTTGTTACGGAACCCTACATTCATTTTGCAGAACTTAGTAGAATGGACAGACATAAACGTGTTACGGAACCCTACTTTTATTATGAAATAACCATCGGAGGACCTTGGTTGAAAATTGTAAAATTTAGTAGAACGGAGAGACATGCATTTGTTACGGAACCCTACATTCATTTTGAAATAAATGTTAAATTTAGTAGAACAGACAGACATGCATTTGTTACGGAACCCTACATTCATTTTGCGGAACTTTGAGATGTCATGTATTGAGCGTTGTCATAGCAACGATATAATATATCGATATAACAATATTATTGTTATCTGACGCGCGTTGTCATAGCAACGATATATTGTTATCTGACGAGCTGACGCGAACATAACATTTTTTTCCCATATAAAAAAGTGCCAAGCGCCGCTAAAGAAGTTTTCACTTCAAAAATCCGGGATAATCCGGACGTCTGGACACCCTAGCCCGGGCAGGCTCGCTGCTGCGGTGCGGGGTGGCGCATTGCGACGCTACGTCGCGGAGCGTCGGCGCGTCGCCTGCACCGGAGTTGTACGCATGAATTATACATACCGGCAAAGAAGAATTCCCCAATTACAATGAATGGCCACTGAGCGGTACTAACGCCCCCGCACACCCGCCCGCGCGGTCCTACGTGAGCCGAATCGGCGCGGGGTGATTTGCGGCGATTATTTCCAAATCCGGGGATGACAACGGCAATAAAATGGTGCGATCGGTGTGACTGCGAGCCGGAACGTTCCGATTGGGGATTGAATGCGAGTTAGATTTTAAAATTGAGAGCTCCATAAAGCTCCTTAGTCAGGCGCCGCCGCCTCGCACGTGCGCCGTCAGTTGCCGCATTCGGTCCGGTCTCCGAGGACGGCGCGGATGCGAAATGGTTACATTCTAATTTAGCATGCTACGGGAAATCACCTCGGCGATTACTTCAAAACTACTTTACTACTACCGCCTAGTAAAGAGCAAGGGAAGGGGCATACAATATTTACACCCATACGAATGGTGAAGCAGCTTTCTTTAACATTGAAAATGTTTATTTTCGTGATCGAGGATAGTGCCCCGATTTATGAAATTGCCTGTAGTTGTAGTTTCCTTGTCTGTTGTTGTAGTTTCGCAGATGTGAGAGGTACGCAAATGGGCCATATGTCAAAATGTGCGTCTGCCGGAGGGCTTCAAAGTGCAATTTGAATCCGCAAAATCGGTCCGTAATTTTTTCAGATTTTCCAAAATTTGTCAAAAATAAAAAAAAGAGTTGGATCGAGAATTTCACAATAACTTTTTTTTTGAACTCGCTATTCAAGAAACGGAAAAAATTGAATCTCGGGATTGAATTAAGCTACAGTTTAATTAAGCCATCTTAGGAGGCGGGCGAACAAAAACTGTAGGCGGTAGGTCAGTCTGCGCTCCGTTCACTTTATCGTCAGTACGATAAAGAATGAATTCCTATTAACTATGTAGTTACAATTTGGACGACATAATAGTTCTCAAATCGTTTCTATTCGTTGAATAAAACAAATTTGTCAAATTTTATTGTGTGCTTTATTTCTAAATTACATTTTCAATGCCCTTTGATAGTTGCGCGTAGTGTGAGATCTGTATATTTTTTCGACAAGTAGGACACTATTATTACTATATACTATATACTATTACAATAACATAATCGGTTCTCTAAATCGTTTCTTTATCGCACCGCTAGGGTGTGGAATTGTCTTCCGGCGAGTGTGTTTCCCGAATCCTTTAACCTGGGTGTTTTCATACGTTGTATATCAAACAGGCTAGACAGCCTAGCAACAGTCAGAAAATCTGCTGGCATGGCACCTAAATTTCGCGAGGAGAGGTGTTTTTGGATCTTTCGACTGTACCAATGGTCCCTCGGCACAGTCACCCATGTTGGTTTACATAAAATAATAAAAAAAGAATAAAAAAAAAACACTTCATTTAATTTCATTAAACGCCGCATACAAGCATACAAGCATACAAGTGAAGTAATCTCAAAGATATCGACACCTTTGTATTGAATGTTAAACTCATATCCAGCACTGCCAGTAATATCTAGAACGCACTGCGTTCTCTCTGCGGCCGCCGCGTCTCGTCGCGACGAAGTCGTCGTATTCTGACGACGTAAGTGGTTTTGCTCCCAGGCGACCCGGGGGGCCTATCACGTAGAATTGTAGCCAAATACTGGAAAACATAAAATTGGAACAGGTTTCTGTCCGACTCCATTAAACATATATATCTTTAATGTAATCCAGTATGGGTGGCTGAGTCAGAGGGGCCAAAGCCATGCTCCGACCAGCCAATGTGACCTCCGAGAAGGTAGGTGTCATACCCGAGGTCATACCAAAAACATCCCTGGATTGCTGGCTATACTGGACTATGGACTAGAGAACACAACCGAGGCTGCTATGCGTCCATCTTACATCCTGTACGGTAGTATCAATCCAGTCGGCTACACTTTGAGCCTACCGCCTAATAAGGGGCGAGGGAACCTACAGTTTTACATCGGTTCCGAACGGTGAAGCAGCAGGTGTAGGTAGACGCCGACAGGTTCGAGCCTCGGACCTATCGTATGAGAAGCCGATGCCCAAACCACTCGGCCACCCACCGCTTGGTATTTTTGTTTTGTTTTCTGTCGAACTCCAAACAAGAAATAGTTTATTAGAGTTTATCCTTATATAAATAAAGAAGTTGAAAGTACGATCAACCAACACGTTTCGATCGATCATACGTGATTACTGTCAATAAGCGAAGGCATAAAATTACAGCTGGAGTGACGATCGAACTAGAAGACATTTTCTACATGTGGGCGTATTTTTAAGGGTCCGTACCCTACAAATATTACGCCTACGCCGTCTATCCGTCTACCGTTATAGGGATGTATAAAAAAACAAAAACAATGAAAAAATTAAGAGGTTACAAGAAACGCGTTTTGTTAGTTTGTTTGTTTTTGCTCTATAGTAAAAACGGTAATACATACAAGCGTCAAACTTGGTGCGATTATAGTGCAATCTCTAAACTAAAATAACAAATAATAAAAACCTTAAGAACCTGAATAGAAACCTCACCAAAACATTTTTATATACAAACCATAAGAAGCTTCGCTTCTTTCGGGCGTCCCAACGAAACCCCCCCTTTTGTTTTTTTTTTATGAAATTTTGACAGGCGCTGTTTTCGATTTGACGTGTTTTCAATCAATCGCTATAACTTTACACGATGAGCCTACTGGGCCTAGAGCGTCGCTGCGGGACGCCCCCGCCTGGCGGCGCCGGGCGAAGGGGATGGACTAGGGGATGGATAACCCCCAGGCTAACCTGAGTGGAGTGCAATCGCAACAAGAGTTCTGTAATGATATCTTGTAAGCTTTTGATGTTCAGGTCTAGGGAATAGTGAGTGCTCGGCTGTGCTTATCTCTCAGACCGGATGTCGATCCATAGCACCAACTAGCTAGCGAGGCTGACAAAATGTGTAAATATTTTTTGTACATACTATAAAATGTATCTTTTTTTATGTAATCAGATATGTGTGGCTGAGTCAGAGGGGCCAAACATGGAACAAAGTCCATGGGGCCAAAGCACATGCTCCGACCAGCCAATATCACCTCCGAGAAGGTAGGTGCCATATCGGAGACTTCCCTTTGGATTGCTGGCTATACTGTACTAGAGGAAAACACAGACGATGCTGCTATGCGGCCACCTTACATCCAGTACGGTGGTATCAACCCAGTCGGCTATAAATTGAGCCTACCACCTAATAAGGGGGGGGGGGGGGGGGGCAATAGAAGGGTCTTCTCAAAGATATTAATTTCGTTCTAGGACAAGCAACTAGATATATAAACGGATATGTATAAAAATTCAAACTCAAACTCAAACTCAAATTTCATTTATTAATTTTCACACTTTTACACAACAACAGATTGTCCCTATTTCATACATAACAGACTTTGCAATAATTTTTCTGTGTTGTGTGCAAACACCATCTCCCAAACTGGCCTAACCGGCTGTATCATGACATGAGAGACGGTGGGTGCATACAATACCCATATTACAGTGTTATATATATAACACTTTGTGTAACACCACATGTAACACCTTAAAACGTGAGAGAATTATTAAATATTAGAGAAATTTTGCGGGTATCTAAAAAAAATAAATATAAAACAGAAAAACCAAAATAGTTTACCACCTAATAAGGAGTGTAAATGTGCTTGATTGAGTTCTGAGTGCGATTGTGTCTCTCTGAGTGTGTGTGTGTGTGTGTGTGTGTGAAATTTAGTTAAATTGACTGCAGTCAAAGAATGTACATATAACTCGCAGATAGGCACTAATAATAATAGATAAGTGGACACAGAAAAGGATTGTGATTTGTTTAGGGGAATTTTACCAGAAAATTGCTACAAAGCCATAATGCCGAAAATAGGTCTGAGTGATAAAGTGACGTAACGGGATAATTATATCTGTTCAATGATTCTATGGACGAATGGCACAATGATATATTAGATATTTAAATTTTTTCACCCACAAGACGAAACGGAGACGGTACCTACCTATTCACACCAATATTTGGTTTTAGATTTTATATATATTTTGTACACAATAAATTAAAAAAAATACGCATATTATTAAATCTTATATTTCGACTTTTATAAGTCATCGTCAGAGAAAATAATTTCAATATATATTTTTTATGGATAGCCGACTAAGGGATATGACTCTCTTCATATATGGCTAGGTGGTAGGGTTTAACCCGCCTGGGTTGGTACCACCGCACTGAATGAAAGGTCGGTCGAAACGGCTATATAAATAGTTTGTGTTTTCCGTCCAGTTCAGTGTAGCCGGCAAGACCGAAGGGAAGCACTGACGTGGCACCAAGTTCACCCGGTGTTATGGGCTGATATCACGGATGTTGTAGGTGATGTAGCCAACTGTATCAGTTTCCATTAAAAAAAAAAGACACGCCCAAAAGCATTCGGATTAGAACGGGAGCTTCGAGTGCCGTACCGGCGGCGGCGGCGGCGCGGGGCGACAGATGCCCTTGTACGCTTATCTTGAAAGATCCTAAGTCATACACCGAAGGAAACACGTCGGGAGGAAGTGCATTCCAGAGTTTCGCATTGCGGAAGATAAAACAAATACTGGAGCGCTTAGTCCGCACTTTAGGCAGCTCTACAGTAAAGGGATGCATTCCCTGACTAGAGGATCGTTATATTTTTATATTATTAAAGGTTGTGAGGGCGTGTATGTGTGTGTATGACTTTATTATTTATTTCCCTCTTACATTAAATCCTCCTATGGTATGAAACTAGCTATTATATATATAGATAATTCTAAACCTATACGAATAAAAAAAATTTCATAATTTCCCCTCGACTTTCAGTATTTTCCGCCCAGTCCGTGCCTTAACAATAGTTCTCTTTTCTCGTGCCGGCTACACTGAACTGCACGGAAAACACGGTTTTTCAGTAAAACAGAAAATTCAGTGCGGTAGTACCAACTCAGGCGGATTAAACCCTACCTTCTAGTAAGGTAAGAAGGGAAGGGACCTACAGTTTTACGTAGAATCCGAACCACCGTCAGTCTCTAACGGTCGACGGTCACCCATCCATCCACTGACCGCGCCCAGGTGTGCTAATGATCCGACCGACAGTCGAACGACCGCACCACTGAGCTACTAAGGCTGACAAACGTATTTCATACCTCTCACATTGTGATCTTAGCGTAGCATGTTTCGTTGCAATGTTGACATCTGCATTGCAACGAAACATGCTACTCGTTTCCCACAGGTCGCACGACACAGGAGGCGGCGGGTGGCCGAGTGGTTTGGGCATCGGCTTCTCATGCGGGAGGTCCGAGGTTCGAATCCGTCGGCGTGTACCAATGAGTTTTTTCTGACGAAAAAATTTACGTGCATACCTACACCCGCTGCTTCACCGTTCGGAACCGGTGTAAAACTGTAGGTCCCTTCCCTTGCCCCTTACTAGGTGGTAGGCTCAAATTGTAGCCGACTGGGTTGGTACCACCATACTGGGTGTAAGATGGCCGCATAGCAACCTCGGTTGTATTCTCCTCTAGTCCAGTATAGCCAGCAATCCAGGGAAGTCTCCGGTATGGCACCTACCTTCTCGGAGGTGATATTGGCTAGTCAGAGCATGTGCTTTGGCCCCTCTGACTCAGCCACCCATACCGGTTTACATAAAAAATAATAATGGGGTGAGCGAGAGCGGGGTGTGGTCTGTCGACTCTTTTTAGGTTTATTTGAGTGTACGTTGCGCTTGCCAGGCCCGCCGCAGCAGTCAGCACAGATCAGCGAATGAACTAGAATATCGCACGATATGTCGATAAATCATTTTTAGATTTCCGTATGCCGTACGGAAGCCTATTACTAAGCATACGCCGCCGTCTGTCTGTCCGTATGTCCGAGGGCTGTATCTCTTGAACCGTAATAGGTAGCCCGTTGAAATTTTCACAGAATATATTTTTATTATTGACGTGATGACGTCACGTCTTATAAATTCATGAACACCGGCGCACGCACGAAAAAGTGTCACGTTCCATCTGAGCCTGTGTGTGCAAGCGAGAGCGCGTAACAAGCGATAGAGAGGCACAATCGGTCAAAGTTACCATGGAAACGTCTTAAGAAGTAAAACTGTCAAGATCAGACAACAGAAGTTTATTGATGGCCAGTCACAAGATGATTATTCTTTCTACTGGAAATAGAATTACTGATCTTTGCTCTATGTACTACGATTATTCCACGTCATCACGTAAAACTATCGTCCGTAAACCGACTTTACAGACAACCAATTTTTTTTTTCATTTCTTAGTATATCCGCCACATTAATGCACATATTACGGTCCAAAAGATACAGACCTTTAAAGGTAGGACGGAGCGACGGACGGTTGCGTATGTTTAGTATTAAGTATCCGTACGGATACGGAACCCTAAAAATAATATAATACTAATACAACAAATTATGTTTCAAATATTATTTCTATGTCAGCCTCGATAGCTCAGTGGTGCAGACAGTCGTCTGTTCTATTGATTGTTAAGCAACGCTGGGCGCGGTCAGTACTTGGATAGGTGACCGCTCGACCGTTGCGCGTTGGAGGCTGACCGTGGTGCGGATTCCAGGTAAAACCGTAGGTCCCTTCCCTTCCTACCTTACTCGGTGGTAGGGTTCAACTCGCCCGGGTTGGTACCACCGCACTGAATGAAACGTCGGTCGAAACGGCTATGTAAATAGTTTGTGTTTTCCGTCCAGTTCAGTGTAGCCGGCACGATCGAAGGGAAGCACTGACATGGCACCTAGTTCACCCAGTGTTATAGGCTGACTTCACGGATGTTGTAGGTGATGTAGCCAACCATGTCAGTTTCCATAAAAAAAAATGTTTTTACATCGACTAAAAAAATTTTGATATATCGTACGTATCCCGGGACTGCAAGCAGCATCCAATCAAGCGGGTGCCTGTCGACGCGTCACGTACGCTCGACGACCGAAGAGGAAATCGTTATTCAATAGCACGCGAGCCCGAACGGCGGCGAGGGGCTGATGCCAGCGATGGGTCTAGCTAGGCTAGATCCCTTATTTTCGGCCACAATATTTTTTTTTTATGAAATCCGCTATGGGTGACTGAGTCGGAGTGGCCAAAGCACATGCTCCGACCAGCCAATATCACCTCCGAGAAGGTACCGGAGACTTCCCTGGATTCCTGGCCATACTGGACTAGAGGAGAACACAACCGAGGCTGCTATGCGGCCATCTTACATCCAGTACGGTGGTACCAACCCAGTCGGCTACAATTTGAGCCTAAAACCGAGTAAAAAAAATAAAAAATAAAAAATAGTAAGGGGCAAGGGAAGGGACCTATAGTTTTACACCGGTTCCGAACGGCGAAGGTGAAGGTACGCACGTAAATTTTTCGTCAGAAAAAACTCATTGGTTCACGCCGACCGGATTCGAACCTCGGACATCTCGCATGAGAAGCCGATGCCCAAACCACTCGGCCGCCCGCCGCTCCTAGGTTATCCTAGGTCCGAAAGCGAGGAGAATTTCTTGTGGGTTATCAAACCGGTTGATAATAATCAGTCCATAATAGGTGGACGCATTATGGTGGACGTGGCGGTCAAATTTCACTTCATTTCACTTATTTCACTTCATTTCGCTTCATTTGACTTCATTTCACTTTATTTCACTTCATCTCACTTCATTTCACTTCAATAAACTTCATTTCACTTCATTTCATTTCACTTCTCTTCATTTCATTTCATTTCAAAACAAAACGCTCACCTCTAAGGCCAATTTCCGTATCAGAAGTTTCATTCACGAGGAAACACACGGATGCGATGAAACGGAATGTAAAACTTCAACTGGATTAGAAAGTTGGCAAGTTTCGGAAAGTCCGAACTGCGACTTCGTCCTGAATCCGTCTTAGACGAGCGCGACGCGGCGAGGCCAGCTATCCACTCGATGCTATGGAGCTATAGGACGCGCGCTATAACTCTGCCGATGCGCTACTTCCTCCATCTCTCTTGCACGGCTGTGCAGTGAATTTGTGCGAGGGAAACAGCATGCTGTTATTATTATGCATGATACTTACAATCATGCATGATTGTAGGTATCACCGGCTGAGTTAAAGAGCGAGTATTAAAGCGTAGATCTTGTCTTTCAATGCATTCGCAGTACATGATCAGGACATTAAGGTATGGTAGTATAGATAGTATTAATAGTATTCATGTACAGATGTTCTATCTCACGAAGTCCGTTTGGCTCTGGTTGTAGTAGTGACGTGTACTGATTAACGCGCTTGTGTGTGTGTGAGTGTGTGTGCGTGGACCACGTCGCGTCGCCGCGATCGTGAATGAGCGCTCTCGAGGTTACGAACACTGTGCACGCCTGAAAACATTCATACATAGCCAAACGGACTTTATGAGATAGATATTTTTTGTTATTTGTATCTGATAGTAAGTATACGAGTACATCGATGGTTATGGTTTTATTACACATTATGTTCCCAACGTTAAAGTCGGTTAAAGTCGTCGGATGCAGCCAATAACACCGCTCTTTGCGAAGTCACGATCAGTGTGACGCCATGCCATCTATGAGGCGGACAAAAAGGTCGTCAGACTATTAGTTCGCAGGCTTTTTAAAGACACCCATGTCTAAGTTCCTTGTTGGCTTCCCACAGTTATCATAGTTCTGTTGTGGCCCCCGCGCGAAGACGAAGAAAGCCCGCAGGAATGAAACATAGCGTCCAGTAAATTCTCAGTCTCAATCGTGCTGTTTCGTTTAGTTAAACGAGGCGCTTCTCGACAAATGGATATCGACTTCGGAATCCGATTGCGGCGGCCGCTAATGCATTCAATTAAAGATTCCGTCCCTGGGACGCAAACAATGTCGACCATGGCGCGGCTACAAAGTTAGGGAGAAAGTTGAAAGTATTGAAAGAAGAAGAAACTGAATAGATCGAGAAAATTTGTCTTAATTTTATTTAAAACTAGCTTTTGTCCGCGGCTTCGCCAGCGATAAACTTGGTTTATCGTGAGCGAAGCTGCGGTAAACCAAAATAAATACTATAACGCTATAAAATACAATAAAGCTATAACATACTATAAAAATGCTGAAACGCAACGCAACAGAACTGCTAACTCCATCTTTTACTATCATTCGACACTAAATTCCGTCCATACTATATATACTTTCTTTGATACTGCTCAGCCCTAAGGCTATTTAGCGTGATGATATATAGCCTATAGTGAGCACAAAGAAATACTCTTCCATTGGTGCAATCCGCATCAAAATCTGATCAGTGGTTCTGTAATTTTGTACCTCAAAAATACATACAGACAGACGTTCCTTTTTATAAATGTGTTAGTGCTGCTGCACTGCTGTGTCAGTCAGTCAGTCAGCGTGTAAGCGTCCACTGCTGGACATACACCTCTCCAATTTTCCTCCAGTCCTCCCGGCCTTCAGCGATACGGAACCACTGCTTTCCGCCGACGTACTTGATGTCGTCGTCCCACCTGGCGGGTGGTCTTCCCACACTCCGTTTTCCTGTCCACGGCCGCCAGTGTAGGACACGGTTACTACAACGGTCATCGTCTCTTCGGCTAACGTGCCCAGCCCACTGCCACTTGAGCTTAGCCACCCGGTGTCCAATATCGACTACTCTGGTGCGTCGGTGGATTGCCTCGTTACGCACCATATCACGTAGCGATATTCCCAGAATGGCTCGCTCCATTGCTCGCTGGGTAAGTTTCAACCTTTCAACAGCGACCGTCGGAGTCCACGTTTCACACCCGTACGTCATAACCGGGAGGACACACTGGTCACATATATGGGTCTTTAAATTTTGCGGAAGGTCAGACCTCAGGACGAGGACGACGGGCTGTGTCAGTTTCCAGAAAAAAATTGGTTGTCTGTAAAGTCGGTTTACGGACGATAGTTTTACGTGATGACGTCATAAAGTGCGAAGTCAGATGCAAAATTAGTTTATAATACTTTATCGTGCTTAGAAGTTTAATTCTTAAATCGCAAATGTGAGTACTTTAAAAACTAATAATATTAAGAAGAAAAGCTGTCAGACTGACAGGGGGTAAAATTTTTTTCTGAAAATTTGAACAAATGAAAATTTTATAAAACCGGTTACCCGACCCCGACAGCCTCGGCAGTGGATTACCGGCGACGCCGCCTCAGCGCCTTACCACCCCGCTGTGTCAGAGGAGGGACAAGTGACGTCGCGCGTACCAGTCAACACGCCTCGCCCTCCTCGCGGTGTGGCATTGGGTGTGGCCGGATCCTGTGGACATGACCTGCTGCTTCTTTCGCAACCAGCGCACCCAATCCACCAAGGTTCACTGATCCATCGCCCGCGTCTGCCGGTGAGGATGACGAACCAGGGACACGCCCCGCCACACCAGCTACGACGGGACGAAGTCCGCCGCCACCGGTTAGCTTGGGGCTATCGCGGCCCTATGTCGAGCTTGCAGCCTCCGCTACCGGTGCAGCGCCGTAGGAGGGCCAACAAAGATAGAAGAGCTGTGTGACGTCGCCCCGCAGTCCGACGGATACGGAGCTCTCCGGGATGGGGGTGGTGGTGGCCTACGTGTCTAGTACCACCACCTATTGCTCGTAGCTTGTCTCGCGTCGTCCCGGAGAGCGCCGTAGCCACGGCCTGCACCCACCGGCGTGCTTGGAGGCTTATAAGTTTTTGTAGAATATAAAATATGTAAAATTGATTTAAGTACATGATAAAAATGTGAAAATAAAGATTAATTATCAATATAATTTTTAGTATTTTTATATAAGTTTTTGTAGAATATAAAATATGTAAAATTAATTTAAGTACATGATGTGGGATGCCACTTGCGTGGATACGTTAGCCCCTAGTTACATTCAGGGGACCTCTAGGGCAGCCGGGGCTGCCGCGAACAAGGCAGAGGACCTCAAACGCAATAAATACGGTGATCTTGCAGACAGTTTTCACTTTGTTGCTTTTGCGGTAGAGACGCTCGGTCCGTGGAGTTCTGGTGCCAGGAGTTTCCTGAAGAAGCTCGGGAAGCTTCTAGTCGATGTAACTGGTGTCCCGCAATCGAAGGCTTACTTCATCCAACGAGTTAGCCTTGCCATCCAGCGGGGAAATGCCGCAAGTGTGCTAGGTACTTCACCTTAGATTCATTTGATAACTATTTTAATATTGTTTAGTTTGAGTTTTCATTATGTTTTTATAGTTTCTTGTTCACTGTATGGCCCTAGTTGGCTGAAATAAAGTACATGATAAAAATGTGTAAATAAAGATTAATTTATCAATATAAACTTTTAATTTACGCCATCTATCGCGCTCTCGCTTGCACACACAGGTCTCTATCGCGCTCTCGCTTGCACACACAGGTTTAGATGGAACGTGACACTTCTTCGTGCGTGCAGCCGGTGTTCATCAATTTATAAGACGTGACGTCATCACGTCAAAAAAAAACTTAATGTTACATGCCCACAGTACAATAGCACCTACACGTGTCTGGCTGGATGATTAAAAACTTTTGCAGCGCGACGTGAGGCCAACTTCGCAGACTAGTTGATTTATGTACAAAGCGCAACCACGATGCAATTACGTAAACATTATTTTCATTCTTATCATTTTTAAGCCGTTACTTAAAAATAATAACCGCACTGAATTTCTCTCCCCGCGCGTGTCGTTTAAGGCGACTAAGAGATATGGTCAAGGTGACGTGCTAGAGGGCGACAGGTTAGCCACCTCTCACCTTGGCACGGCCCTTCCACCGAGTCATGCAGCAGGTGGGTCTTCGTGCGTATTTATATTGTCCTAATACATTGCTGAACGTGGTGGTCGGTGTTGTGCTGTAATTTACTAGAGTACTTGCAGCACAATACTGATTACTCCACTTACCCCAAATTGTGTAGATACAGCGTATAATTCGTATGATTTCTAATCGAGCGACTTGTGAGGGAAAACATTCACTACGGATGAACAGGTGTTTATAAGAACCCTCTTTAAGCGTCGGGGGTTACAAATATAATTAAAAAGTCCAACCACTGGAACGGAAGTATTGACATGGCACCCAGTTCCGACAAGAATACGATGTACTGAGCCTACGTGATGACGACGAACAAACTGGCTGATAATGGGGCATAGTAATAGGAAAAATGTATATTTCCACCCCTAACTACAGTGTCGGGTCCTTCAAGAGGGGCGTGAATATGCACCTTTCAGGCCGGCGGCGTAGCATTCCAAACCCACGCATACGACCGAATGTCCATGGGCGTCGTTAGACACCTTATGGGTCGCATGGCACCAAATGTTGCGCCTTCAACAAAAAAAATGTATGCAAGAGGCAAGACGAGTGCGAGTGAAATAAATACCAGGTTCTCGAAAAAGTATCCTCTTGGGGGAAGAAGAACTTGGTCAACTTCAACGTAGCCAAGACGCAAGCTTGTGCCTTCTCTGCTAAGGCTGATCCGTTTCCTCTCCAAGCCACTTTTCAGGGCAGCCAAGTCCCCAACGATGGTAGTCTGGGCGTCCTAGGTATGGAGGTGTCCAGGGACGTTGGGTTTCGATCGTTCATAGAGTCCAAGGCGAAACTAGCGTCTCGAAAATTAGGGGTCCTTTACCGATGTCGTGCGATTTTTCACGCCGGTGTCCAACTGCTTACACTCTACAAAGCAAAAGTAAGACCGGTGATGGTATATTGCAGTCATCTTTGGGAGGGTTCCCCTGAGTACCTTCTTTCGGCCTTGGATTCTATTCAGCGACGAGCCATTCGCCTCATTGGTGACTCTGTACTCACAAAGGACCTTCAACCTCTAAAGCACAGACGTATCGTTGGGTCATTGAGCTTTTTTTATCAGTACTACTATGGCGGGCTGCTCTAACGAAATTGCTTACCTTATCCCTCCTCCTCCTGTTCGCCTTCGCCAAACCCGCCATACTCTCGCGGAACACCCGTTTGTAGTCGACAGAAGAGTTCTCCGAACTGCACGATTCTCTAAATCGTTCTTGTGCCGCACTGCAAAGGTGTGGAACGGGCTCCCAGGGAATATCTTCCCCCACTCCTACAATCCACGGATCTTCAAATCGCGGGTTAATAGCCTTTCCCCAGCAACATTAGTCCACCTCCAAGCCGGACTGGCACCTCCTCGGGGGTGAAATTGGCTGCGCCTGAGGTTGCGACCTCGGACAGAGCCACCCAGTTCGGTAGCAATAAAAAAAAAAAATAGGCGGGAGCGAGCAACTACTCACTGGTTTACGTAGTAACCCGGCCGGGTTAGTAGTTAAGGGTAGTGTGGGATTGTGGGATCCAGAACGCGTTAATTCTTCCTCCCCAATTAGTCTGAGTGAAGTTACAAAACTGCCCACGACCTGCGATAAAGGGGATGTCAGTGCAGGCGCTCTGTGAGATATCTATTGGGAATTATTAATTCATAAACCAATTCTCACATTATTTTACCCCGTAAGAGCAGGCAAAGATTAGTCACTTGATTATTTTTCTCCATACAAAATAGTCTTCTTTTTTCTCCATATCCGTCGTACGGGACCCTATTACTAAGCCTACGCCGTCTGTCCGCCTGTCCGACGACTGTATCTCTTGAACCGTAATAGGTAGCCATTTAAAATTTTCACAGAATATGTGTTATTATGGCCGATATAACAACAAATAATAAAAAAATAAGAAAAAGTAAAAAATCCACGGGCGTCCCCATACAAGTAACTAAACATTTTATGCGCTCCATCTACCGAAAAGAATATGAAGCATTTTAACTGTAAGTGTTGGAGTGATATAAGTACTATATGTCCGTGTCCACTTAACTTGAGTCTGGGTGTGTGGGAGCTAAAGTAAACGCAACAGTTTAGGTTAATACTTTATATTGCCCACAAGCACAACGTAAGCGCGAGCCGGATGCTCAGGCGCAGTGCACGTATACACGTTAGGTTGCTTAGCCGAAGACTGAGGAGCTGGGGCGACGTGGTGGTACTAGTAGGGCACGTAAGTCCGCGGGCGCGTGGGGGAAAGTGCCCCACCTTGCTGCACTGTCATGAAATGTGTAATGTGCCCAATGAGTCACCGCCACATAAC
Organism: Nematopogon swammerdamellus; assembly: GCA_946902875.1. Lineage (NCBI taxonomy): Eukaryota > Metazoa > Arthropoda > Insecta > Lepidoptera > Adelidae > Nematopogon > Nematopogon swammerdamellus. The sequence goes on from OX336351.1 coordinate 19,746,852, forward strand.
TAATACATAGATGGTATGAGTGGCGCTGACCATGACATGGCGATACGGAACCCTCGGTGCGCGAGAGACTCGCAATTTGCCGGTTTTTTTAAAGAAATCGCGACATGTGGCCCCGAGCCACCCATAAGTTGTCTAACGACGCCCATGGACATTCGGTCATACGCGGATGTTGCGAATGCCATGCTGGCCTGACAGGTGCCTTTCACGCCTCTCTTGAAGGACCCGAGACTGTACTTGGGGGGAAATATGTGGGCAGGCAGAGCTTACCAGTTCTGTCTTACGGGGTTTGTGTTTTCCGAAACCGTAAACCTTGACCGATTTTAATAAAAAAAAATCTTGTAATGAGGACAGTAATACACGTAGGTACGTGTTATTTTTATTTTTGTTTAGATTAAATATACGAGGTCAAAGTTAAAATTTGGTTTTTCGAACGAAACAAATCACATTTTTAATCCGTTGATGTCATGAATTTGAAAAAAAAAACAACTCGCCCTAAATATTAGTCCGCTTATCCTTCTCCGTCTCATCAAAGGCAAACTTACTCGCCACTCGCCACTCGCCAGCTGCTCGGCGTAAATGAATTTGAGCGAAGTGTCAATTTACTTCACTAACATTGAAATAAATAGCCTAGAACCGGTATTAATCTATATCGTCACATACAGTAAGCGGCGTGTGGCCGTGCGGTCTGGGCTCGGCTTCTCTTGCGAGAGGTCCGGAGGTTCGAATTCGGTCGGCGTGCTCCGATAAGTTTTTTCTGGTGGGAAAATTTACGTGCATAATAAAAAATCCGGCCAAGTGCGAGTCGAACTCGCGCACCGAGGGTTGCGTATCGCCATATCATGGTCAGCGATGCTTCATACTGTTTTCGGTAGATGGCGCGCATACACTTTTTAGTTTCTTGTATGGGGACCCCGTGATTTTTTTTTACTTTTCCTTATTTTTATTATTTGTTGTTATATCGGCCATAATAACACATATTCTGTGAAAATTACTACCTATTACGGTTCAAGAAATACAGCACTCGGACAGACAGACAGACAGACAGGCAAACATACTGCATAGGCTTAGTAATAAGATCCCGTACGTCGAATACGGAACCCTAAAAACTTGCTCTATGCAGATTTATTTTTGTGGACATCTGAAGAACATGGAATCAAAATCTACGTCGTCTGTCTGTCTTTCTGTCCACACTTTCATAAATTGTCGCAACTTCTTCTATAGTATTTCAAATATAATCCTCGCTATTATACTATCCGAGATATATAATTTTCCCGGAACACGTTTGGATCTCTTTGTGGTCGTTTTTGCGGTACTCTCAAGTTCCGTGAATACCTCACCATATTAGACATGCAGGAAAGATATATAATTTGATTCCATGTCAAAAGGCTTTCGCGAACTCCCATAGTCGTGTCTCACCCTCATATATGGTTGAGGGACCCGATGGCTGGCCCTGGCGTGATGCTCGTGAAAGGGTGCTGTTTGTGGAGACTTTCCTGGTCCAATTGGCTCCAACAGGTTATATGAATGTTTTACGCTCATGGAAAAGAAATTTTGTATTTGTGATATATTTTTAGAAATAATGATGACTCGTACTGTGTAGGTAGTGGCAAACATTTTTGTAAATGTAGACTAAGTGGACGTACAAAAAAAAATTTCGTGCGTTTCTTGCCAGTTCTTCTTCGCTGTGATAATCGAACTGGAAAAATGCTAAATGTTTAATGTTAAAAAAATGACGAATACGAGTCCAGTGTACTGTCTATGGATTATGAATAAAGAATAAAGAGTAAAGAGCAAAGAGCACAGAGCAAAGAACAAAGAGCAAAGATCAAACAGCAAACAGCAAACAGAAAACAGCAAACAGCTAATAGCAAACAGCAAACAGCAAAATTAAAGAGTAAAGATCAAACAGCAAGCAGCAAACAGAAAACAGCAAACAGCAAATAGCAAACAGCAAACAGCAAAATTAAAGAGTAAAGATCAAACAGCAAACAGAAAACAGCGCAGCAAACAGCAAACAGAAAAATTAAAGAGTAAAGATCAAACAGCAAACAGCAAACAGAAAACAGCAAGCAGTAAACAGCAAACAGCAAACAGCAAAATTAAAGAGTAAAGAGTAGAGATTAGAGAGTAGAGAATAGAGAGTAGAAAGTAGAGAGTAGAGAGTAGAGAATAAATAGTAAAGAGTAAAGAATAAAGAAGAAATAATTTGTAAATATGCCTCCCCGGTCACTTGGCTAGGCCGGTTAAAGATACCGTCAAAAGATTATAGCACTTCTACATTACACTATCCATGTTCACTCCGCTATAGTAATAACGGCGGTCTCCGCTCGAGAAGTTGAGGCTTTGACCGTCGTGCTGTACAGATTTATTTAATCACCTTACGCTCGGACCAAGCCTTAATCATTAATTACCCAACGAATTGAGGATTTGCTCGGCGTTTTCTTGCATGTGAGTATGAACGAGATTTGTTCGTCGCGATTCCGCCGTCCCCATTCCCCCTCCACACTACGCGTACTGGGTACGCGTAATGCACCCCAATTCAATCGATCTACTTACCAACCAGTTCTGTAGGTCTTTTATTCACATAACCGTGAAAATGTGGAACGCACTCCCTTCCCATCTCTTCGATCTCCAGTACAGCCTGGGGTTTTTCAAAAGGGGGCGTGAAAAGACTCCTGTCAGGCCGGCATGGCATTTACAATCCCCGTGCATCACGAAGTTATATCCCCAAAATAATTAAAATAAAAAATAAGTTCAGCACATTTCAAAAATATATATGTTGTTAGCTATTGCTTTCGGATTTGCTTGCATGCACCCGATAATTGGGAATAATTTCTAAATAAAATAAAATCAGGCCTCATTCCATACATATATACATACATATCACACACGCTGAATCCCGACAATCGGGGTAAGCAGAGTAATCGGTGTTGTGCTGCAAGAACTCTTGTCAATTACAGCACAACACCGACCACCACGTTTCGCAAATGATTCGAACAAGATTAAATCGATCAAGCAGCAAGTATGGCACGAAGAGACCCACCTGCTGCATGACTCGGTGGAAGTACCGAGCCAAGGTGAGAGGTGGCGAGCCTGTCGCCCTTTAGCACGGCATCTTGTCCTTATCCCTTAGTCGCCTATTACGACATGCATGGGGAGAGATGCAGTGGGGATATTCTTTTTAAGTATCGACCCCACACGGTACCCGGCCTCATTCCAAACCTACCCAAATACATCCTACTTAAAACCATCTAAATATTATAAACGCGAAAGTTTGTAAATGAGTTGCGTTCAGGAAGACGATAAACCTACTCAAAGAAAATAAGTAACTAAGGGCGAGGCAGAAGGACGAGCTGCGTTCAGGAATAAGATAAACCTTCTTAAAGACAGTTAGTAACTGAGGGCGAGGCCGAAGGCCGAGCTGCATTCGGGAAGACTATAAACCTTCTCGAAGAAAGTAAGTAATAAAGGGCGAGGCCGAGGGCCGAGCTGCGTTCAGGAAGACGATAAACTTTCTCGAAGACAGTAAGTAACTATGGGCGAGGCCGAAGGCCGAGCTGCGTTCGGGAAGCCTAAACATTCTCGAAGAAAGTAAGTAACAACAGGCGAGGCCGAAGGCCGAGCTGCGTTCAGGAAGAGGATAAACTTTTTTGAAGACAGTAAGTAACTATGGGCGAGGCCGAAGGTCGAGCTGCGTTCAGGAAGAGGATAAACCATCTTTAAGAAAGTAAGCAACAAAGGGCGAGGCCGAAGGCCGAGCTGCGTTCAGGAAGAGGATAACCTTTTCGAAGAAAGTAAGTAACAGAGGGCGAGTCAGAAGATCGAGCTGCGTTCCCATAATCATCTCGAAGAAAGTAACTTCTTAGCTACTTATTTCGAAAAGGATTATCCTCTTCCTGAACGCATCTCGCCCTTCGGCCTCGCCCATAGTTACTTACTGTCTACGAGAAGGTTTATAGTCTTCCCGAACGCAGCTCGGCTTTCGGCCTCTCCCTTAGTTACTTACTGTTTACGAGAAGGTTTATAGTCTTCCCGAACGCAGCTCGGTCTTCGGCCTCGCCCTTTTTTAATTACTTTCTCAAAGATGGTTTATCCTCTTCATGAACGCAGCTCGGCCTTCGGCCTCTCCCATATACTTACCTGTCTTCGAGAAAGTTTATCATCTTCCTGAACGCAGCTCGGCCTTCGGCCTCGCCCTTTGTTACTTACTTTCTTCGAGAAGGTTTATAGTCTTCCCGAACGCAGCTCGGCCTTCGGCCTCGCCCTCAGTTACTTACTTTCTTAAAGATGGTTTATCCTCTTCCTGAACGCAGCTCGGCCTTCGGCCTCGCCCATAGTTACTTACTGTCTTCGAAAAAGTTTATCGTCTTCCTGAACGGAGCTCGGCCTTCGGCTTCGCCCTTTCTTACTTACTTTCTTCGAGAAGGTTTATAGTCTTCCCGAACGCAGCTCGGCCTTCAGCCTCGCCTTCAGTTACTTACTTTCTTAAAGATGGTTTATCCTCTTCCTGATCGCAGCTCAGCCTTCAGCCTCGCCCATAGTTACTTACTGTCTTAGGGAAAGTTTATCGCCTTCCTTAACGCAGCTCGGCCTTCGGCCTCGCCCTTTGTTACTTACTTTCTTCGAGAAGGTTTATAGTCTTCCCGAACGCAGCTCGGTAGGTAGTTAGCGCGCGCAAGTACATAGAGTGCGTGAGGCCTGCCATAACACCGGGTGAATTAGGTGCCACGTCGGTGCTTCCCTTCATTTCATGACGGCTACACTGGACTGGACGGAAAACACGAACTATTTACATATCCGTTTCGACCGACGTTTCATTCAGTGAGGTGGTATCAACCCGGGCGGGATGAACCCTACCACCTAGTAAGGTAAGAAGGGAAGGGAAGTTTTACGTTGAATCTGAACTACGGTCAGCTTCCAACGGTCGAGAGGTCACAGCTTATGATCATGAACGACGGTCGACCGATCACACTAATGAACCATTTTGGTCCAAAAAGTGTCCTTTGAATAAAGAGTACCTACTTAAGTACGCACATTTTACATAAATAAAAAAGGAAATAAAAAAATTGATAAAAAAAAAACACGAAAAGATTAGACAGTTCAAACCATGTTGTTAAAATAAAAATAAAATTTTGTCCTACCCGACTACTTATAACTAAGGAAATTTGTTGATCAACAGCAGAAGAAAACGCGCTGTAGTCTATTCCAATTCTTCTACACGCCCGACAACAGTATTTTCTACAGACCTTTATTATAATAATTTGTCCTTGTTTCCGTCGTTTTTTCTTAGTCGGGTATTATATAATTTGTATGTTCATCTAGGATTTAAACCTTTCACGCGAGGAGCTGATTAGAACCGCTACTAGGCCACCCACGACTTAACTAAGTCCTAAACAATGTCAAACTTAAACAAAAGACTTTCTTTCAAGACTTCCTTCAGCCGCCCCAATTCCAGTTTTATCGCACCATCAAACGGAAGCGCTTCTTGTCAGCAGCAATTCTAAAAACATTTTAATCCGAATGGGGTTTCGTCCTGGTTGCGGTCATAAATTGTGCCCTCAGTCCTCGGCTGAGGTACCGATAAGATAAAGGCCTTTAATTCCCGCCGCTGTGTTTGGAATGAACAATCGTGTACAGCCGAGGTGATGCTGTAGGCAGGCGGGCAACAGCGAGACGCGTCTGTTAAAATATTGCTACCTAATAGTTGATGGTTGACGGCAACTACGTCAGAAAAAACGTCATTCACGTAGTTGGGTACAGTCATAGTTTAAACAGACTAGTTAACCATCTTCAAATAAGCGTGCCGATCTCGAACTCACACAAGCGCGCGCCAGCGCACGCTGTCCGTACACAACCACTACTTACATTCTCACTTTCCTAGCTTGTAGTCAGTGATGGCCGCCCAGCGCTCGGTCTTTTTTTATGGAAACTGACACGATTGACTACTCTCTCTCTCTCTCTCTCTCTCTCTCTCTCTCTCTCTCTCTCTCTCTCTCTCTCTCTCTCTCTCTCTCTCTCTCTTTCTCTCTCTTTATCTCTGGAATTGCATTTCTACCATAATAGGCTCACTACCTGTCAATTGTGTTAGTGTTGTGAGTTGTGACAGCCCTGGTGGCTCAGCGCAGCGTAGGTAATTATTAAAAAAATGGGCCCCAGTTGCCCTACTCGTCTCCTTTTTACTTTTTACTTTTTACCAGTGTGTCCTCCCGGTTATGACGTACGGGTGTGAAACGTGGACTCTTGACGTTAGCTGTTTTCCAAAGGATGAAAGTTGTCCGGCGAGCAATGGAGCGAGCCATGCTGGGAATATCGCTACGTGATATGGTGCGTAACGAGGCAATCCGCCGACGCACCAAAGTAGTCGATATTGGACACCGGGTGGCTAAGCTCAAGTGGCAGTGGATTGGGCACGTTAGCCGAAGAGACGATGACCGTTGGAGTAACCATGTCCTACACTGGCGGCCGTGGACAGGAAAACGGAGTGTGGGAAAGACCACCTGCCAGGTGGGACGACGACATTAAGTAGGTACGTCGGCGGAAAGTAGTGGTTCTGTATTGCTGAAGGCCGGGAGGCCTGGAGGAAAATTGGAGAGGCGTATGTCCAGCAGTGGGTGCTTACGCGCTGACTGACTGGCTGACTTCGAATACTAAACTGTCTGTGGCTTTGTCTGTTTTGTAGGATTTTGACATGTTAATATTGCCTTTTCTTTCAATTACTTCTTCCATTACACAAAAATAATATTACGACCATATTCCACACAAAACAGCCAACGATGTATCGTCTCGTACGTGACGTAGGGAGAGGTGTACGTGCGTACGTTTTGCATAGCCATACCCACTTACCGCTGAAACATTAGACAAATAGTCGAGACGTTTGCGAAGAAGCCTTCCCCCCCCCCCCCCCCCCCCCCCCCCCCCCGCCCCCCCCCCGCCCCACCCGCGCTCCCGCCGCTGCCGGCGAAGCCTCCGCGCCGCCTACTGCGAGGACGCAGTAAGTCATATCGCCATCTTTTTCGCGCCATATCTCACTTTTCGGTTATTTTATGCTATAATAATATTTTTACAGTAGATTTCAGCATTTGATAACGTTTAGTAACGTGTGCAATCTATTTAATGAATTTCGCAGTGCATTGTATTGTATTGTTTATTGACCATTCATATGGCAGTTAGACTGCGCTCGAACTTGTCACAATTTGTTCTATCCGGTTCGATTACGCCCAAGATGAAGAACCGACAAGAAACTTCGCAGAGTATTTTTTTACTTATCTATTTTTACTATCCACATAATAACACCGACTGCGGTCTATCGAAAACACAGATTGAGAGCAAGATTAACAATTTTGCTGGGAGTTTTGACTCCAAAGACTTATTAAGCGAATCAGATGTAAAGAGCCTTTGTCAAACTTTGATACGTAATTTGTACCAACATAATTAGTGGTGCTATAGATCGACGTGCGATGGTGAAGGTAAGCACACCCGGGCGCGGTCAGAACTTGAATGGGTGACCGTGAGACCGTTGATTCGACGTGAAACTGTAGACAGATCCCTTACCTTACCTTACCGTGTTTTTCACCCGTCCGTATTAGGTATTAGTAGTACCGCACTGATCCTTCGGCGCAGCTGTGAAAATAGTCAAGTGTTTTCCGTTCTATTCAGTGTAGCCGGCACGAGCAAAGTGAAACACTGATATGATATGTACAAAAAATGTCTGACAAAGACTAATATAATATTTAAATCTGATTTATTTTTTTATTTTGTGACTATTAAGTGGTCAGAAATTATCAACCTTTTATTTCAGCACGGACTAAACCCTACCACTTAGTAAGGTAAGAAGGGAAGGGACCTACAGTTTTACGTGTAATCCGATCCACAGTCAGCCTCCAACGGTCGAGCGGTCACCCATTCAAGTAATGATCGCGCCCAGGTGTGCTTATGATCACGACCGACAGTCGACCGACCGCACCACCGAGCTATCGAGGCTGTCTACTATTTTTGGTACGTCTTCAAGGCAATATATTTTTCAGAGCATTTACATACGGAAATTATTTTAGAATTTTCAAGGATCGGGGTTTTTTTACATTTTAAATTCAACTTTAATTTTAAGCTTTTTAAAAAAATACCGCATCAGGTCCGCAAAAGTGGACCGCGAATCGGTCCACTTTTTAAGATAATAAATGTTTTGATTATTTACTTGATTACAAACATCTAAGAACCACAAATTAAACCAGATTTCTAATAAAAAAAACCGCATCCAAATCGGTCCATTCGCTTGGGAGCTACGATGCCGCACACCCACGCAGACATACACACACACACTTTAAACTTTTAACACCGCCTCTTTTTGCGTCGGGTGTTAAAAACACAGCCGACGACGCGACGCGGGGTTAGCATTCGTAGTTGATGATTGCAAGTAAGCGAGTTGTAGTGTGTAGCGGTGGTAGCGGCGCGGTTTACCGCACTCTCCTTATTTAAGGCTGTATCAGCGCTATTAAGGTAAGATTTCGGCGCGACTCGGCGGCACCGCCTCCGCCGCGCCGCCCGCCGTTCCGTTATCTTGAAGCCTTCTATTACGCGGCCTTATCCGTTCGTACGGCATAGCTCCTATTATTTCTCCAATCTTCAGGGGAATCTAGCAATTACACGAAGCGGCAGCGGCTTCGGGAACGAGCGAGAGAGCGAGCGCGCGCCCGAATCGATTTGTTTAAATTGAATGATTCAAGTTGTGAAGTACAGAGTTAATTGGACGGGGGGAGATAATTCGGGGATAGATCGGGATAGTGGGCGTCGGGTTTCGGGATCAATTATCCTGTTTCCACGTAATACCTAATCATCTTCACTCGCTCGCAGTGGTAATTAGATTTCAATGGTTCTAATAAATACCACCCCCACGCTGAGTTGATCCTAATCAATTATCCCTTATCAAAACCCCTTCTCTGGACAATGTGAAAATATCTAAGACGGCAGATGAGGCTTTGAATACAAAACGGGAAGTTAATGCTAAAATGTATGCCTCATTCATTTAATTCGTTCGCCAGCCTCGGTACGGTAGTTATGCGGCGATATGTGTTCAATCGCTGATGTTAAGCACACAAAGTGCGGTCGGACTTTAGATGGGTCTGACCAGCGAGGCATGACGTCATTCTGGTTCTAAGTAAAACTGAATTTCCATTCTCTTACCTTACGAACGGCCGATTTCATCAGCTCCGGTGAAATATAATAATAATAATATAACCGTTTATTGGGTGAAAAAAAAAAACATAAAAAAGCAATATAACAAAACACACAGTAAAAATAAAACTGACTAAAAACAATAACAAATAAATAACAATTTTGAAGAAAAATATAGCTAAATAACTTGTCCATCTGTATTGATATACGTCGGCTCCCTAAGTGTGTTCTATCGTTTATTTCACCGTGTTCAGAGGAGCTGTTTAACGCGATTCCGCCGTCCCTATTCCACCTCCGCACTACGCGTACTGGGTAAGGGATGCACCCCTATTCAATCGACCTATCACGGATGCGCACCGACCGGTTCTTTATGTATTTTATCCACAGAACCAGAAAAATGTGGAACGCACTCTCTGTCCATCTATTTCCTCCCAAGTACAGCCTGGCGTTTTTCAAAATGGCATTCGGAATCCCCATGCATCACATAATGCCCATGGCCATCGTTAGACACCTACTTGTATGTGAAAAGATGCCACATGTCGCGCTATCCATAAAAAAAACACAGGTAAAAACTGAAAGTAAATAGGTTAAGCCGTTCTTGAGTTATAAGCGAACATACAAACACACTGTTTCTCCTTATAATACGTTGACATGGGGATTAGGGTTATGCAGTCAACCATGTCTGATTCCATAAAAATATAACAATGAACACTTTTCCTAATTTGATTCGTTACCTTTGAATTCGTTATTCCTTACGCGGTTATACGTTATTCGGAAATAAATAACGGTCGTCTGACTGCACGATATCGCTTCACGGAAGAATGACGTAAGAGGCATTCGGCGGCGGTCAGTCGTTGCGTATCTCTGGAGATCTCGACGAAGCTGACTCAACACTATCTCTCGACTCTTTGTCCGCCATTTTATGCGTTAGCGATTTCTTAGAAAATGTTAACTACTTCCTTATACCTATAATAAAATCCAACGTCTGCTTTCTGTATGTCTGAGTGTCTGTCTGTCCGCTTATAACTCGAGAACCACTGAACCGATTTTAATAAAACAAAATTCTACGGATATCTTGATTCTTCCCATCAACTATAGGCTACTTACTATCACGCTAAATGGCTTATGAGGGTAGCAGTGAAGTGAAATATGAGAGCACTTGGCAATATTTGTATGTAACGGACACGGAATCATTCACCCGAGTAAGAACCGATGACATTACAATATCCTGAAGGGGGAGGGGAGAGGGGGGGAGGGGGGGGGGGGTAAGTAGAGGCATATAGGGAGGGGGGTGAGGGAGGGGCGGGAGGGGAGGTGGAGGTAGAGCGATGGAATCCCCCTTATCCTTATCCTTTCCTTTCTTCCTTACCTTTAATAAAATCCAACCTCTGCTCTGTCTGTATGTATGTCTGTATGTCTGTCTGTTTACCATCTTTGGGGTTGCCATATTTACTCCAAGTGTCGATGATGGCCAGACTCAACGGAAGGGAGGGAGAGGCAGACAGATGGAGGGAGAGGGAGGGGGAGAGGGAGGGGGAGAGGGAGAGGGAGAGGGAGAGGGAGAGGGAGAGGGAGAGGGAGAGGGAGAGGGAGAGGGAGACGGAGAGGGAGAGGGAGAGGGAGAGGGAGAGGGAGAGGGAGAGGGAGAGGGAGAGGGAGAGGGAGAGGGAGAGGGGGAGGGGGAGGGGGAGGGGGAGGGAGAGGGAGAGGGAGAGGGAGAGGGAGAGGGAGAGGGAGAGGGAGAGGTAGAGGGAGAGGGAGAGGGAGAGGGAGAGGGAGAGGGAGAGGGAGAGGGAGAGGGAGAGGGAGAGGGAGAGGGAGAGGGAGAGGGAGAGGGAGAGGGAGAGGGAGAGGGAGAGGGAGAGGGAGAGGGAGAGGGAGAGGGAGAGGGAGAGGGAGAGGGAGAGGGAGAGAGAGAGAGAGAGAGAGGGAGAGGGAGAGGGAGAGGGAGAGGGAGAGGGAGAGGGAGAGGGAGAAACGGAAACGGAGTGTTAAAGATTGTATGGGAATATCGGTTTTTTTAAAGGAAAATCATAATTATAGCTACTAAAAACAAATAAATGGGGGGGGGGGGGGGGGGGGGGAGGGGGGATGGGTGTGACGGTGGCCTCGCCCTTAGTTACTTACTTTCTTCGTGGAGGTTTATTGTATTCCAGAATGCAGCTTAGCCTGAAGCCTCGCCGTTAGTTACTTACTTTATTTAAGAAGTTTTATCGTCGTTTATCTAAACGCCATTACTTTGATCGAGAAATCGAGAAGGTTTATCGTCTTCCAGAATACAGCTCGGCCTTCGTCCTCGCCCACAGTTACTAACTTTCATAAAGAAGGTTAATCCTCTTCATTAACGCAGCTCGGCCTTCGGCCTGACCCATGGTTTATCCTCTTCCTAAACGGAGCTCGGCCTTCGGCATCGCCCTCAGTTACTTACTTTCTTCGAGAAGGTTTATAGTCTTCCTAAACGCAGCTCGGCCTTCAGCCTCGCTCTTTGTTACTTACTTTCATCGAAAAAGTTTATCCTCTTCCTGAACGCAGCTCGGCCTTCGGCCTCGCCCTTAATTACTTTCTTTCTTAGAGATGGTTTATCGTCTTCCTAAACACAGCTCGGCCTTCGGCCTCGCCCTCAGTTACTTACTTTCTTCGAGAAGGTTTATGGTCTTCCTGAACGCAGCTCGGCCTTGGGCCTCGCCCTCATTTACTTACTTTCTTCGAGAAGGTTTATCCTCTTCCTGAACGCAGCTCGGCCTTCGGCTTCGCCCATAGTTACTTACTGTCTTCGAGAATGTTTATCGTCTTCCTGAACGCAGCTCGGCCTTCGGCTTCGCCGTTTGTTACTTGCTTTCTTCGAGAAGGTTTATAGTCTTCCTGAACGTAGCTCGGCCTTCGGTCTCGCCCTCAGTTGCGTAATTTCTTCGAGAATATTTATGGTCTTCCTGAATGTAGCTCGGCCTTCGGCCTCGCCCTTAATTACTTACTTTCTTAGATAAGGTTTATCGTCTTCCTGAACGCAGCTCGGCCTTCGGCCTCGCCCTTAGTTACTTACATTCTTCGAGAAGGTTTATAGTCTTCCTGAACGCAGCTCAGCCTTCGGCTTCGCCCATAGTTACTTACTGTCTTCGAGAATGTTTATCGTCTTCCTGAACGCAGCTCGGCCTTCGGTCTCGCCCTCAGTTGCGTAATTTCTTCGAGAATATTTATGGTCTTCCTGAATGTAGCTCGGCCTTCGGCCTCGCCCTTAATTACTTACTTTCTTCGAGAATATTTATGGTCTTCCTGAATGTAGCTCGGCCTTCGGCCTCGCCCTTAATTACTTACTTTCTTAGATAAGGTTTATCGTCTTCCTGAACGCAGCTCGGCCTTCGGCCTCGCCCTTAGTTACTTACTTTCTTCGAGAAGGTTTATAGTCTTCCTGAACGCAGCTCGGCCTTCGGCCTCGCCCTTAGTTACTTACTTTCTTCGAGAAGGTTTATAGTCTTCCTGAACGCAGCTCGGCCTTCGGCCTCGCCCTCAGTTACTTACTGTCTTCTTTGAAATACGAATTTCACGCGAGCGGAGCCGCGGGCTCAGCTAGTGGTATATAAAAGTTTGTCACACAGAATAATGAATAGGCAATAAAATATGTATATATCAATAAATACTAATAATAAATCTGTAAGTGATGGTCATGGAGTAACTTTGTTTTATGAGATACTGTTTGTTTTATGATATGATATGCAGTTTGGGCAATAAAGTTTTATTACCTAGGGACGCGAATCTGCATTTATTTTTTATTGTACACTATTTTACTATTAAAAAAGATAAAAAAAGGTGAACTTAATGCAGATCTGCATTACATTAAAGCAAACGTTTGGGATGCGGTAAAGTGTGTCTTAAGTAGGCGCACGGACAATGTGAGAGAACAAGTAGGTAACAAATTACATATATAAATGGGTACGAATAGGCATATAATATATACATGATTATAACATATAATATATATGTATACATAGTACTTAAATAAGGTGTTTCGTTAGTCATGTCAATAACTTCGTGAGGGTTACACATGCACTCAAATAAACACTACGCAAAAAAAACCATATGTTTTTGTGCCGTGTGGGGTCGGTACTTAAAAAGAATAGCCCCACTGCATCTCTCCCCGTCGCATGACGTAAAAGTCGACTAAGGGATAAGAAAATTCGTCAGCCTCGGTAGCTCAGTGGCGCGGTTGGTTAGTCAACTGTTATTAAGCAACGCTGAGCGCGGTCAGTGATTGGATGGGTGACCGTTCGACCGTTGGAGGCTGACCGTGGTTCGGATTCCACGTTAAACTGTAGGTCCCTTCCCTTCTTACCTTACTAGGTGGTAGGGTTTATCCCGGCCGGGTTGGTACCACCGCACTGAACGAAACGTCGGTCGAAACGGCTATATAAATAGTTCGTGTTTTCCGTCCAGTTTAGTGTAGCCGACATGAAATGAAGGGAAGCACTGACATGGCACCTAGTTCACCCTGTGTTATGGGCTGACATCGCGGATGTTGTAGGTGATGTAGCCAACCGTGTCAGGTTCCATAAAAAAAAAAAAAAAAATGTTTATAGGAGCATTTTTTCTCATGATGTTACCTACTTTATTAAAACAGCTTAATGTTGAGTTAGCAAACATGTTTTGTTAAATTTCTCGAAAAGTAATGCTAAAAACATATAATTTTTTTTGCGTAACCTGTTTATTTGAGTGTGTATGTAACCCTCCCGAAGTTATTGACATGACTAACGAAACACCTTATATATATAAATATATATACCTATAAATATATGTTTATACGATATAATAAATAGTAAATATGACTTAATACATACATACATACATACAAAACAGACCATTAAGAAAATAGTGTTTTAAAATAGGCTGGATTTAAGAAATGTTACAAGGATGGGTTAGAGTATATGAAACACGTACCCATTATAAATAAACACCTAAAGTATAGAATAAAAAAAGAAGGTGAATAACTTTCTACCGACAAAGATGATTTTTTATCGACAAAGCACCGCGCGCAGATTCGCTTCCCTAGTTCATAAAACGTTATTGCCCGACCTGCCAGGAGCGTTTGATACTACTATAGTCGATCTCGTCATCCGTCGCTATACGAGCAGTCGTCACGCACCCACCATCATCCGCTCGGTACCCGCGCCAGCGCCCCATCTACCGCTCGGCTATTCGATCCGCCGCCGCCGCCACCCCGCTTCCTTCCATCATCATACCTTAGTTGTTTTTTTTTTGTTTTTTTATTTTATGTAAACTGTCACGGTTGGCTAGATCACCTACAACATCCGTTATGTCAGCCCATAACACCGGGTGAACTAGGCGCCATGTCAGTGCTTCCCTTCATTTCATGTCGGCTACACTGAACTAGACGGAAAACACGAACTATTTGTTACATAGCCGTTTCGACCGACGATGTTTCATTCAGTGCGGTGGTATCAACTCAGGCGGGATAAACCCTACCACCTAGTAAGATAAGAATTGAATCCGAATCCGAAACACGGTCAGCCTCCAACGGTCGAGCGGTCACCCATCCGAGTACTGACCCCGCCCAGGTGTGCTTAACAACAGTCGACCAACCGCACCACTGAGGTACCGAAGCTGAAAAAAGCTACAGAAGTTGTTGCGACATGATTTCCTTGAAACTTCATAGCGCAGCTTCTAGTAATATATCTCGACGCATATGAGTGGTCCAAAAGGCACCGCATTGCATTCGTATTGCCAAGTCGCTCGTGGTGGATCATACATAATGGAGCGATGTAAACACAAACACTCGCTCCACGGTGGGCAAGTTTGGAGAATGGCTTGCTTTTGCATAAGTTATGCAAGATGCCCCAAGTTGGATTGCAAGCGCTGTATGCCCCGGAGTCCGCCCCCTGCCGCAGACTCCGCAACCCCCGCACCAACTTTTAATGATAAATGCATGTGAGAAGTCGGTACCGCAGCAACTAGCTAATAATGCCTTAAACTTAACTTGTACAACGAAGGAACCAGATATTATAAGTTATCTTATATTATAAGTACCTACTTATATTATAAGTAGACTTCAAGCTGCGGGTGGCCGAGTGGTCTGGGCTTGCGAGAGGTCCGAGGTTCAAATCCGGTCGGCGTGCACCAATGAGTTTTTTCTGACGAAAAAATTTACGTGCTTACCTAACCTGCTGCTTCACCGTTCGGAACCGCTGTAAAGCTGTAGCGTCCCTTCCCTTGCCCCTTACTAGGTGGTAGGCTCAAATTGTAACCGCCTGGGTTGGTGCCACCGTACTGGATGTAAGATGGCCGTATCGCAGCCTCGGTTGTGTTCTCCTCTAGTCCAGTATAGCCAGCAATCCAGGGAAGTCTCCGGTATGGCACCTACCTTCTCGGAGGCGATATTGGCTGGTCGGAGCTGCTTTGGCCCCTCTAACTCAGCCACCCATACTGGATTACTACTAAGCTAGTACTAATAAGTATTATGTGGTAGTAGTAAAATTTAACATTTCGAGTAGGGTCAAAAACCCTTATTATATAAACGCATTATCGATGGCACTGCCGATGTCAGCCTCGGTAGCTCAGTGGTGCGGTCGGTCGAATGTCGGTCAGATCACAAGCACACCTGGGCGCGGTCAGTGGATGGCTGTACCGTTGGTGGCTGACCGTGGTTCGGATTCCAGGTAAAACTGTAGAACCCTACCAGGTTTAACCCTACTCTCTCGAAGAAAATAAGTTAGTAAGGGTGAAACCACTGCGCGGCCGACTGTATGCAGCTCGGCCTTCGGCCTCGCCTTAGCGACTTGCTTTTTTGAGTGTACGTCGCTTGCGTGAAAAGAGCTCGGCTCGGCTCGGCTCGGCCTCGCCCGTACTGACTTACTTTCTACTTATATCGTTTTCGTGAAGGAGTTTTAAAGGGTTAAACAATATTTTACATCCTCATGGGTTTCGCAGAAAACGCACTAGAAACTATTTTCTTATAAATACATTCGTTTTATAAGTATTTGTATATTAATATTACCGACATAATATTCCATCAAAATATGAATTTGTGTTTATTTATTTTAAACGATTAGTAAAAGGGAAGTAAACAAATAAATACTTATTATTATTGCTTATTTCCTAAGCTCCTCAAACAAACAAACTTAGAACACCGGAACCAGTATGTTCTATGTCGGAATTAAAGCCGCCTTAAGCGCGCCACAGACGATGAAGACACTATAATATTTTATCTTAAGATGAGTATATTCACAATATTGCTCACCACTTTCTTTGATTTTATTTGAGGGTAGTTAGAAAATTTGCTGTTTGAGCTTTGGTGTTCACTAAAGTGATCCTGTAGATTGAACAAGTGCGAGTCGAACTCGCACACCGACGGTTCCGTATCGCCATGTCATGGTCAGCGCCACTCACGCCATCTGTAGATTAGTTAAAATGCTTCATACTCTTTTCGGTAGATGTCGTGCATGGCGCTGTGAAAATTTCAACGGGCTACCTGTTGCGGTTCAAGAGATACAGCCCTCGGACAGACAGACGGACAGAGACACGAACAGACAGACAACCAGACGGTGTAGGCTTAGTAATAGGGTCCCGTGGGACGGATACGGAACCCTAAAAAAATTAACATTATCTATCCCGGAATGACCCTGCTGCTCTTAAATACGTATCCGAATGTTTCCAATTTCTGTCCTCCCACGGTGTTCCATCACGATTCTCCGACACCCTTGTCCTAGCTATCCCGTCTCACTTTTTATTACACTGACTGCTTCACAGTGCACTCTGTACGCATGTGGAAAAAAACTTAATCTTCGATAGCGTCAGCGTGCACCGATTCACACATTCAGAGTGCTGTTGAAAGACTATCTCCCATAATCCTTAACCTTATCTCCTTCTTCATATCAGTGTCCCCAGTTTCTTAGTTGACCACATATTGTATGTAGTTTTATTTCGTTTTACTTCTGTATATATAAATTCTAGCTATTTATGATTTATGATTTTTTATAGTATTAATTTTTCATATATGTTTAGCATGACTATGTTTTGTTGCACCTACCCTGGTATTAATATGTTAAAAAGGGTTAGACTGGCGGAAAATGCCACAATGCAATAAGAACCTACAAAACGTACGTTGTTAACTGCAATAAACGTTTTTTTAGGTCTGCGTCAATTTTGCGGTACTGATTACCTGGTCGGTAGCGTCTTATGAGAATCTATTAGGTTTCATAAAATATTATCGTATCTTAGCCGTGTGTGATACATGAAGATACTATAACATTACATCTTAGTGGATCTTCAGATAAAATATTATAGTATCTTCACCGTTTGTGACGCGCTTTAATCTTTTGATAAATGGTTTCAGCTACCTTGCGTACTTATCTTGATGTCGTGGGCTTGGTAATTAATTATCATAATTTCGTAATGCATACCTTAGAACCTCTAACTTAAAGTCATAGGTGTGACGCGTAGCGCGTGAAGATTCGTTGTCTCTACTTACCCAGACGGGAGTCGGGCGTGAAGTAAAATTTCGGTTTAAATTTGCAAGTAATACAAAACGGACGCGGAAGTACAGAGTATCATTGTGTAAAAATAGTTTATTTTATTGTCGCCCCGCGCACAACAATGGACCAAATTTGGAGAGGGTTTCTTTTTCATTTTGCTGTGGTAAAAATTGTTTTCACATTTTTAAGCACAATACAGTAAATGTGAAGTTTACATTAATATTTTTTTTTAACTGGTAACAATTAGGAAGTAATTTTCTTTACCATTAAATAGTATTGTTTGATGAATTTGTTAAACGGTAAAGTATTTTTACAAAAATGTGCAGTTAAATAGTTCAAAAATGTTATTAAAATACAAATATTATTATATGCATAAACATCCATTTAATGTAAGAAAGAAAGAAACAACTTTTATTCAGTAAAAAATTATAATAATAAAAAATACAATTAATATACATATATAAAATTAATGTAAAATTTTCAATATGTGAAATAAAGGATATAATAATAAAAATACAATATAAATTCTCTACTTACTTTACTAGGTGGTAGGATTTATCCTGGCCGGGTTGATACCACCGCACTGAGCGAAACGTCGGTCGAAACGGCTATGTAAATAGTTCGTCAATAATATGTCAATTTTGAAAAATAGACAAAAGATGTCAAAAATAAAAAAATAAAATTCTTAATTTCAAGTATAATATGCATACACGAAAATCATTTTAACTAATCAGAATCACACTGCAAGATAAAGACGACTCGTAACTCGCGTAACGGAAAATTTAAGAAAATCTTATCTCCCAAATTTTCACTTTTTTTCAAACAATATAAAAAAATTCCCCAGATATTGAGTCAATCTACAATATAAAAATAGAAAATTTTAAATTTATATTTAGAAATATGCAAAGAGTTTGTATTACGTCGAGCGCAGCGACGTAATACAAACTCTTTGGAAATATGTTTAAAAGTTACCTTTTTAAACCTCCTGAAAACGGCTATTTTAAGCGTTTTTTTGCGATTAATCGAAATCTCTCAAACTTTTTAATTTTTTTTCACAATCTTGTAGCCCTCGTCGATGCGCGTCATTTGACTCAACACCGATTACTCTGCTTATCCCGATTGTCGGGATATTGCGTGTGGTTTGTATGTAATGTGTCGTACGACAGTAACAATTCTATTCTATTGAATTGTTTCAAGTACTCACCGCTTTCTTGACTCTTCTTGTTCTGTCAACTTTCCTTTTCAATTGAGGGCGAATTTCAAGTAAAAGGGTGGAGAAAAATTAAGGTAACTTCATTTTCTACTTGCTCAAGACTCGAGGCGCTTAACGGTTAGCGTCTTTTGTTAGCGCTTTCTATAGAATTGAATATTATTCGTTAACTAGGGCAGGCTTGAATTTGCTGGTGATTGGAATATAAAAGTGTTGTATATCGATCTAGGCACACACTTTAATTATTTTAGTTTTTATTTTCAGCCAGCCAGCGTGACTGGCTACTGAACCCTAAAAACAGGACCCATATAACGGGACCCTTAGTTAATTTTAAATTTTTATTTATTTATTTATTTCAGCCAACTAGAGCCATATCAACATTGCATAGGTAGGTATTAAATGTATTAACATAAGAATAACAATAAATTTTGTACACAAGTCCGCGTCATACAGGTCTGCTAACGAATACGAGTATGCGTCATACAGGTCTGTTGACGCATACGGGTATGCGTCATACAGGTCTGCTGACGCTATTCTTTTTAAGTGCCGACCCCACGCGGCACGTATGTCTTTACCTCCTCGGCAGGAATGCAGATATAAGATAGGTCACGTGTCTGCTAACGAATACGGGTATGCGTCATACAGGTCTGCTGACGCATACGGGTATGCGTCATACAGGTCTGCTGACGCTATTCTTTTTAAGTGCCGACCCCACGCGGCACGGATGTTTTTACCTCCTCGGCAGGAATGCAGATATAAGATAGGTCAGGTGTCTCTCCGTTCTTCCATCTTTCTGTGTAAATGAAAAAAATTATTAAATAAAAAAAATCTAATAATTAAGGTTTATAAATGAATCAGAAGCAATGTTGAAGACTATTGTATAATATCAATGTTATAAAGTAAAAAATATATAATATATTACATATAAAAAATTAAACATTGTTGTCAAATAGGCATTCGCTTTTCAGATTGCTATACGGTCATCATTCGTCTAGTTTAGTGGTATTGCACTGGCAGTTTGCCAGCGCAACATTTTATACTTTTGGCCATAGAGACAATCTATGCTTTTCAAAAATTAAAATATGTTTGTTTCGAATGTAATCATGTTTTGTTCTTGTTATTGTTTTGCTTTGTAATGGGCAGTTCGGCCCTAGAGTTCTAAATCTTAACATGTAAACTCAATTTCTAACTTGGAATAAATGATTTCACTGCATCGTCTATCCGAGTTTCTTTCAAGATAGAGAACAAGAATATTAAGCATTCACTGGTGAAAGTAATCACCAGTGCAGTATCAACCCAGTCGGCTACAAATTGAGCCTACCACAGAGGCAAGGAAACGAATGATGGTAAAATAATGAGAATATACGAAGCTGTCCAAATAAATCAACTTGTTCAATACGCCAATAATTAATCTTAAGTTTGACTGAAATAAATAATTCATGATAAGTTCGTCATTTGCCCCGAAACAGCTCTCCCACATCCCAAAGGTTGGTTTCTAAAGAATGTCGGAGGGCATTAAACTCGCCTATTGTGCATAGTTTATAACTATGATCATTAGTTTATTTTATTTTTTATTCCCCTAATATGTTTTATTTTATCTTAATATATTTTTAGGTCATTATTTTAATTTTTAACATCAACCAATAAAGTTCAAGAACAAAAATTAATCTTAAATTTACTTTCAATGTATAGTATTTATTGTGCGTAATCTAAATAACCTATGTTTTATTATATAAATCTAAATTCATTTAAGTACAACTGCAACCAATATTTTAGGTACTGAATGTAATACAAGTTGAAGGTTTGTCGTCCAATACAACTGAGTGGCCAATGCTTAATCGAAAACTGTTCTAACTCAATTTACAACATAACACGAAATTGACCCCTCAAACTGCCGTGAACACCGACTTAACCTAAATTAATGGAGTCTTTGAGAGCGCGGCGGGGTGGTGTGGGGTGGGGCCAGACAGAGGGGAGGGGGAGGGGCTGAGTAAGAGCCTGTAAGGGACGAAACACCTGCTCTTTTTATTACTGAAAGTAATTAAAATTGACACAATCCATAAACCGAAGGTCGACTTAAGGGAATTATGGTATATTACGTAAAAAGACGCTGTTTTTGAAGTGTTTAATTTGAAAAGTTAAGTTGTAATAATTTCTCTTGCGAAGGGATGGGACCATAACTTAAAAATAAAAATAAAAAATTTTATTTAACATATTGTGGCATACCATTGAAAAATTGTTTCCTCAAGGATTTCAAAAATATTCTCTTGTAATTGTAATTTTTTTGCCAAAAAGAGCCAAAAAAGTATGCCCTCTCACCTCCGAAATAAATAGGTGTACAATTCTAAAAAAATTAATAAAGCACATAAATATTATATATATCGTAAAGAATTCAATAGAGATTATAGGAAAATTGTACAGAAAGACAGATTTTAATATTTTCTGAGATATAGTGAATTTACGGACACCTCTGCTCATGATCTTCATGTTTGGCCATTTTTTTACGGTTACATTTACCAGTAACTGTGTAAGTACTCAAAGCACACTTTCTTAAAATATACACTCCCTTGAAAAAAAAAAACACTACGAGTTTAAGACAACTTAAACTTGGAAAAGACTCGTCAGCCCTCCGAGAACAATATTTTCTTCAAGGCAGACACACGGATTATGAGGAATTCGCGGTGTCGTCGTCGTCGGCGACGTTATGCGCGGTTGCCTGCACAAGAATGCGGGCTCGACAGTTGCTGATGAAAGGTTACGTAATATGCGCACGGTCTTTTATGAGAAAGCAATTTATAAATTATCGCTCTTTATATCCGGGCAGGGTCTGGCTTGTTTTAGAAGATTAACTGTAAGATATTTAGGGACCCTCTCGATTTTATTGGGGCCGATACGGAAACCCATTATTCACCTTTTTTTATTTAATCTTCTCTGCCCCTTCCTTTAGTTCCACCGTTGATAAGTTTTCGTACTTATTTTTAAAAATGTTTGTAGGCTAGTATGGGCCGCCTAAATTAGTTGAAGGCCGTAGTTACACTAATCTACCCTTCTACACTAATATTGTAAAGGGGTAAAGTTTCTAAGTTTGTTAGTTTGTAAGTTTGGATGTAGGAGGTAATCTCCCAAAATACTCATGCGATTTTTTTTATGGTATCTGACACAGTTGGCTTCACCACCTACAACATCCGTGATGTCAACCCATAACACCGGGTGAACTTGGTGCCACGTCAGTGCTTCCCTTCGGTCGTGCCGGCTACACTGAACTGGACGGAAAACACAAACTATTTACATAGCCGTTTCGACCGACCTTTCATACAGTGCGGTGGTACCAACCCGGGCGGGTTAACCCCTACCACCTAGTAATATAAGAAGGGAGTCATACCCCTTAGTCGCCTTTTACGACATACACGGGGAGAGATGCAGTGAGGCTATTCTTTTAAAGTACCGGCCCCACACGGTACTAAAACCGGTATTTAAAACATAATTTGACCAATATTTAGAATGGGCCTTCAGGATGGACATATGTAGGCTATGCGAGCGAAGCCGCCGGCAAAAGCTAGCTATTAAAGAGAGTGAAAATGATTTTTTACTGTCTTTATCATTTCATGATTTTAAAATGTAATATGTTTTTTAGTATTCTGAAAATATTTAACAAAATCCTTGCAACCGATCGTTTGACTCCCCATATTTTTAACCTGGCGTTTTTCAAATGCCACAATAACAAATTTCCTTGAGCGTTCTCTATCTCTTAGGGACTCGGGGCCCTAAGGGATAGATAAGACTAGTACTATGGATATTGTTAGAAGCTGAATAATAGCGACACTTAGCGATATAAATGACACGTCTGTTTTGCATCAACGACAAAAATATTAATTTCTTTCAATTAAAGATGTAAATAAAAATATAATTGTATAAAAATGGCTATATGTTAAAACGAGAGTTGTTTGCAAAGCTTTCATTGTTTATTAAAAAAAAAAAAGTTTATCAAAGGACATAATATATTCCTTATATAAGGTCTTTCAAAATCAGTTCAGAGTACGCTAAGGGGGGGTTCTGTATCGGAAATAGATCACTTTTGAAGAATAAAGAATTTTTTTTTACATAAAAAATTTTTTTTAATGTAAAATATATAAAAAAAAAATTTTGTAATCGTTTCAGTTTCATACCAGGAACAAAAAAGTCTTCCAACACATAGATCTCTTTCTTTCAGAAATTGTGAAAACCACAATTTTAATTTTATTAGTATGGAATAGAAAGAATTTGATTTTTTTTACCAACTTACACGTGTTAGATCATAATGGTGATGAAGACTTTTTTGTTACTGTTATGAAACTGAATCGATTAGGTTATAAAAATCAACTACCTATTATTTTATTTAAATACATAAAAACATATTTTACATAAAAAAAAAGCCCAAGGTCCAAAAAATTGTATATAGGTTTTACTCCCTACATGATACAGAACCCCCCGTTAGCGTACTCTGGACTAATTTTGAAAGACGTTATATAATTTATTATTATATTTTGCATCTCCACACTCAAGTCTTTTGCGAAACATCCAAAGATTGACTGGAAGAAATCCCTGTAAGGGATAAGTCCGCATTTGCCCCTCATGTAAATTACTTATAATTTGTTAATGTAAAATGATTTTGGAGCAATAAAGTATTTTCTATATTTATCTATAAATTTAATAATTTACGGAAAGAAAAAGTAATACAATTTATAAATCTATTTTTGCAAAACCAATCTCAGACCAATGCGACCAGAACTAAAGTAGGAGAGTCCGACATCTGTAAAGGGTGCTTATGGGAGGTGATTTAAGCTCGGCGGTCTAGTCGGAAGTATGGGATGGAAGTCAATGGTTCCCAGAAGAGATATTACTCGACCAGTTTGTGTCGTTGAAGAAAATGTAAGTGCTTACCTTCATCATACAGATTCCGGAAACATATCTTTGATTCAGAAAAACAACAGAACAATTTAGTAATTTTATCTGCCATAGGATCATCAATACTAATAACAAATCTATAAGGGATGGTCATGGAGTAGTTTACTCTGTTTTATGAGATACTGCGTTTGCAGACTCTATGTATGACACTAAAACTAAATTGACAATTTTTAGAAATATTTTCTGTACCTATGTATTTTTCTCTTAAACCAATCATCCGAATTCGATGAAACTTAGTACAAGTACATTTAACTATACGTGACACAGGATAGGCTAAATTAAATTATAAAATTCAGTTCCGGTTACGCTAAGATGTGGCTCTCATACAAACCGAATTGTTCCGCGCGTCGAAATAAAGGTACGGTAGAGCGGGCTTACTTACTTTCTTATTTTTTAAATACGAATTTCACGCGAGCGAATCCGCGGGGAAAGCTAGTTATTAACAAAAATAGAGCTGTTCTTACTGCTTTGTTTAGAAAATATCTTAAAACCATCCGTAAATGTTCCAGAAAACGTCGGTGAAACCGCCTGTTAATTGAACGAGCAGTTCTCTACTTATTAAAAGCGATCATAAATCGACGATGGAAAGTGTCGGTTGTTACAGATTTTACGCTATTTATTACAATTTACTGCGCACGTAGTACAAAAAATCTGTTAAGTGCGAGTTTTACTCGCGCACGGAGGTTTCCGTATCTATCCGCTATCAATAATATCCGCCTATGTTTTGTCTTTCAGCAATGCAATGTATAAAAGCCTGTGGCGTCATCTATTATTCAGTAGCGTGACTAATCGATTTTATTGCACGTTTGTTGTATGGGAGCCCCCCTTAATTTTTAACATTTTCTTTTGTTTATTATTTGTTGTTATATCCGCCATAGTAACACATATTCTGTGAAAATTTCAACGGGCTACCTATTACGGTTCAAGAGATACAGCCCTCGGACAGACGAACGGACGGACAGACAGACAGACGGCGGAGGCTTAGTAATAAGGCTTCCGTACGGGATACGGAAACCTAAAAATCACTCTGGATGTAATGAAATAAAATCGAAACAAATGAAGCCTAAAAAGTAATTTACTCCCGTGTTGACACACCGACAACATGACCTCGCCTGACTGACACGTCTATACCCCTTTATTTGATCATCAAATTGATTTTGTTTGTATTAGCTTCCAATGATTTCGGCGAATGGCAAAATGTAAGCCCAAAAACCAATATGAAGCCATTTTTCCTCTTTCACCGCTTACAATCTCATACGGTAGAGAAAATCTGAACACATATTAAAATTAAATTATGTAATTATGTTTTCCATGGTACCATAAATGTTTATTCCACATTATTGGTACCATACACCCGCGCTCAGGGTTGCTTAACAACAGTCGACCGATCGCACCACTGAGCTACCGAGGCACGATCAAAGGGAATCACCGAGGGAATCGCTGACATGGCACCTAGTTCACCAAGTTGTTATGGTCAGGTGATGTAGCCAACCGTGTCAGTTTCAAATGATATATGTATATATATCACTACGTCACGACCACGGCATCGATAGTGGCGCGGTCGATCGACTGTTGTCAAGCAACCCTGAGCGCGGTCAGTACTTAGGTGAGTGACCGCTTTACCGTTGGAAGCTGACCAACGTGCTTCGGATTCCACGTAAAACTGTAGGTCCCTTTCCTTATTATCTTACTAGGTGGTAGGGTTTATCAAGCCCGGGTTGATACCACCGCACTGAATGAAGTCGAAACGGCTATGTAAATAGATCGTGTTTTCCGCCCAGTTCACTGTAGCCGACATGAAATGAAGGTAAGCACTGACATGGCACCTAGTCCACCCGGTGTTACTGGCTGACATCACGGATGTTGTATGTGATGTAGCCAACTGTGTCAGTTTCCATAATAGCGGTTTTATTGCCGGTTTGGAGGTAACTGTGCGTTTTTTTTCTATCAAGAAAATTTAATTAAATCATGTTTTCGCCACCTATAACGTGTCCCAAAACTCAGCGTCAAGCGGGAACCAGGGAGTAGGCCAGTTTATGACGACCCAGGGAAAAATAAGAAAAAAAAATCGAGTCACTTGTTTTTTCAGAAAAAAATAGAGCTGAATATTTTTTCTGGTAAAACTACAGGCATCCGGGTTTAATTTAGGATTAGGCTTCCAATATACAAATTTGAACAATTATATTTGCAAATTTGTAGTCGTAGTACCGAAAAATATTGTCCAAAAAATGCTCATATCATAAAAAACAAATGACTCCGATTTTTTTTCTTATTTTTCCCTGGGTCGTCATAAACTGGCCTACTCCCTGGTTCCCGCTTGACGTTGAGTTTTGGGACACCTGTATAACTAGCGTTAGTACTAAACTTTAGCATATCATATTGCTTACAGAGTAATTGTTGCAGTATTGTTGATATAATAGAAGATCATGAGAAGGAGTTTGAGGTATTACATACTCTTAATAAGATGTTAGGTAAGTATATAACTTAACAAGTTATGTCTACTTAACTCGACTGCTCACTTGAAACTAAACGCGGAACTGGATACGCCGGAATGGAATCCGCCGAACTACGCGGAGCCATGTTTTTCCAATTTGCAAATGTAAATCCGGTGGGTTTTTCGCATCGGCCGCTTCGCCGCAACTTTGCCGCTTACCCGACGTGCCGCGAGAACTTGGCTAAAGGCTACTTCTGGAAATGATTTCCTTTTTGCCTTTGAAGAGATACACTTAGTATTTGTACACCGGAACTCACTCCGAATGTTGGTACCTAGCAGTGGCGGCTTTGACCAATAAAATTTAGTGAGGCGACTAAAGATCCACCTACATAATAGCTATTATTTTATTAATGTTGTATTGCAGTTTTCATTTCGAGGACAGGACATGCCCAAAGTTTAGCAACAAATAAACATCCATGTTGATTGCGTTAATTAATGTATATGTTATGGACCAAGTGATTAATGAGGGCATTTTATATAATGCCCGGGCATTATGAATAATGAGAAGTCAAATCGGGCCAAGTGATGAATTGTTACCTAAATTTAATTATTTATCATAGTATCTGGTCATTATGAATACTGCTACGCTATCGTCGGGCAATTTGATAATTTGGTTACATTCGGCAAGGCGCGGGCGCGGGCGCGGGGATAGACCATGTCTATGTTTATTGGACCTAGTTTGTGGGTATGAGGTTGACAGGAAAGTGGTATGGGTGAATGTTTTGATGGTTTAAAAAAAATTAACCCTAACCTAATGTTGAGGCGGCGGCGGCGCGGCGCAGGTTTTGACATGAGGGCTATTCGTAGGTTTACCTGCATGCAGGTATACCTACGAATATACACTTCCATGGTTATTACCTTTTATGTTTTTTTGAAGTCGGTTTATTTTATTTTTTTAGTTTTTATCTTATTTCTTCTATATTTTTAATTAGATATTATGTAATTCTCGTACTACGAATTTTCATTTCATTGTCAGACATTAAAAGAATCTTAAATAAAACACGTATTTTTATTACCTATCCTGCCCAATACGAGATAGACATTATTCATAAAGCCCGGGCAATTTAATAATTTCAACAGTAATCATCATATTGCCCTCTCATATTGGGCATTTTTCAAAATGCCCCGGGCATTATGTATAATGTCCTATTAATCACTTGGTCCATAACATATACAGGGTGTCCCAGAAACCGACGATAATCCTTTGACAGGAGATAGGGCTGCTAATTACCTCTCAGAATATCTAATTTTAGGTTTTGTAAAAATGGCTTAGTTTTTGAGATATTGACATTTTTGTAAAAATCAAAAATTTTCTCCCTCAGCTCCTTTTTTTAAATGTCACAAGTACAAATGTAACATTTTCTTAAATCTAGTTTTGGTCAAATATTCCTGAAAAGTAAGGCTTTCACATGGTATAATTTATTTTTTCATGTTTAATCCTGCTTAGCTGAAAAACGACTTAAGAGCCACATGTTAATTTTTTTTCAGCTTCTTCCCTTGAATTTGGCCCTTCGCGGTGAAAAAAAAAATTACTACACTAAAGTGGCATTATGCAACAAAAATAGGCCCATCTAATGTAGTTTTTAAAATGGTAGATCACTTACCGATTTGCCCAATAATTTATGAGATATTGTTATTTAACTGCAAAAGGACCTCGGAATTTGATAACTGTTCTACCAACTAGGAATTAGAATAAAATAAACACTTGAAGTAAATTGGCCTTTATTAACCTGTTAAAGTAGATGTTCAAATTGTTTACCACCTGCACGAATGCTAGCTCGACATCTTCTCACAAATGCCCGGTTGATGCGTCGAGCAACTACTCGATGCAAGTGCAGATACGTCCACCTGAGCTGCTGCCGTAATTCTTTCTTTGAGTTCTATCAAGTTTTCCACCGGGACCCGTAAACTTTTTCTTTTAAATAGCCCCAATGATAAAAATCTAACAGATTTAAATCCGGTGATCTAGGCGTCCGATTCATCTGTAAGGATATGCTTCGTCTAAAAAAACCTGCCAAGTGCGAGTCGGACTCGCGCACCGAGGTTTCCGCACCACAAAAAAAACATTGAAAAAAACTCGTTTCTTGTATGGGAAGCCCCCTTAATTTTTTACTTTTTCTATTTTTTTATTATTTGTTGTTATATCCGCCATAATAACACATATTCTGTGAAAATTTCAACGGGCTACCTATTACGGTTCAAGAGATCCAGCCCTCGGACAGACAGACAGGCAGACGGACGGATCCGAATCCGTTAGATTTTTATCATTTGGGCTATTTAAAAGAAAAAGTTTGCGGGTCCCGGTGGAAAACTTGATAGAACTCAAAGAAATAATTACGGCAGTAGCTCAGGTGGACGTATCTGCACTTGCATCGAGTAGTTGCTCGACGCATCAACCGGGTAGGTATTTGTAAGAAGATGTCGAGCTAGCATTCGTGCAGGTGGTAAAGAATTTGAACATCTTAATAAAGACCAATTTACTTCAAGTGTTTATTTTATTCTAATTCGTAGTTGGTAGAACAGTTATCAAATTCCGAGGTCCTTTTGCAGTTAAATAACAATATCTCATAAATTATTGGGCAAATCGGTAAGTGATCTACCATTTTAAAAACTACATTAGATGGGCCTATTTTTGTTGCATAATGCCACTTTAGCGTAGTAATTTTTTTTTTCACCGCGAAGGGCCAAATTCAAGGGACGAAACTGAAAAAAAATTAACATGTGGCTCTTAAGTCATTTTTCAGCTAAGCAAGATTAAATAAATTATACCGTGTGAAAGCCTTCCTTTTCACAAATATTTGACAAAAACTAGATTTAAGAAAATGTTACATTTGTACTTGTGACATTTAAAAAAATTAGCCGAGGGAGAAAATTTTTGATTTTTACAAAAATGACAATATCTCAAAAACTAAGCCATTTTTACTAAACCTAAAATTAGATATTCTGAGAGGTAATTAGCAGCCCTATCTC
Source organism: Nematopogon swammerdamellus (assembly GCA_946902875.1). NCBI lineage: Eukaryota > Metazoa > Arthropoda > Insecta > Lepidoptera > Adelidae > Nematopogon > Nematopogon swammerdamellus. The sequence continues at coordinate 19,776,118 of OX336351.1, forward strand.
CTGTCAAAGGATTATCGTCGGTTTCTGGGACACCCTGTATAATACAGATAAATATAACATAGAAAAGACTAATAAAACTTCATTCAAACTTATCAATAAACCCTAGGTTCTACACTACGAAACGATCGAACAAAAGTTATAGGTTGTGTTTAAATGTGTTTTTTTAATGGTAACTGACACGGTTGGCTACATCACCTACAACATCCGTGATGTCAGCCCATAACACCGGGTGAACTAGGTGCCATGTCAGTGCTTCCCTTCATTTCATGTCGGCTACACTGAACTGGACGGAAAACGCGAACTACATATATAGCCGTTTCGACCGACGTTTCATTCAGTGCGGTGATATCAACCCGGGCGGGATAAACTCTACCACCTAGTAAGGTAAGAAGGGAAGGGAGCTACAGTTTAACGTGGAATCCGAACCACGGTCAGCCTCCAACGGTCGAGCGGTCACCCATTCAAGTACTGACCGCGCTCAGGGTTGCTTAACAACAGTCGACCGACCGCACCACTGGGCTACCGAGGTTGACTTAAAAAAACCCGGCAAAGTACGAGTCGAACTCGCGCACCGAGGGTTCCGTATCACCATGTCATTGTCAGCGCCACTCACGCCTTCTATGGATTAGTTGAAATGCTTCATACTCTTTTCGGTATATGGCGTGCATGCACTTTTTAGTTTCTTGTATGGGGACCGCCAGAATTTTGACTTTTTCTTATTTTTCTTATTTTTTGTTATATCCGCCATAATAATAATAACACATATTATGTGAAAATTTCAACGGGCTACCTATTACGGTTCAAGAGATACAGCCCTCGGACAGACAGACAGACAGACGGCGTAGGCTTAGTAATAGAGTACAGTTTCGTCATGTAATACTGTTTCTCCTTTTCGACTTAAATCAGTTTATAGTTATGGGGATGCAATCGGTTTGCGGGATTGCGGTCAGAAGCTGACCTCGATGTGCGGGCATGCAATCGGACATAATTAACTACCTGTCAATGTGTCACGTGACTGACACGACGCGTGACAGCAGGGTTGGTGTTGGTGGCGGGAGAATTTTTGCTTCTACGGTCGTTTTCAAAAGTATTATCCTTACTAAAATGTCATATTTAATTTAACTAACACAGAAAACCAAATAAGAATAAATTTGACAAAATAAGCAATCGTAAAAAGAAATGACACATTTCTAATAAATTTTGATAAATAAATTAGAAATAACTCTCATTTTCTGTAACATTTTCACGCCTTTTTTTTTTTTATGGAAACTGACTCGGTTGGCTACATCACCTACAACATCCGTGATGTCAGCCCATAACACCGGGTGAACTTGGTGCCACGTCAGTGCTTCCCTTCGGTCGTGCCGGCTACACTGAACTGGACGGAAAACACCGCCTAAACCGCTCAACAGATTTTGAACGAAACTAGCCAAGGAGTTAGATTGCATGCTGAGCAAGGACATAGACCTTTTGTCAGAAAAAAAACTGAAGGGGGTGAGGAAGTTTGTATGAGGAACCCATTATTTCTCAAATTAGGGACCTTAGCTGGGGCTTAGTTGGGGCTTCGTTGTTCCTTGGCTGAGGTTTGGCTGATTCTTGACGGGGGCGAGCCGCCGGCGAACGCGAGTGAGCGGGGGTGAGTGGGGGTCGTATCGAACCTCTGGCTCGATGGCTATGGCTGGGGCTGGGCTGGGGCTGCCCTGGGGCTGGGCTGGGGCTGGGCTGGGGCCGGGCTGGGGCTGGGCTGGGGCTGCCCCGGGGCTGGGCTGGGGCTGGGCTGGGGCTGGGCTGGGGCTGGGCTGGGGCTGGGCTGGGGCTGGGCTGGGGCTGGGCTGGGACTGGGCTGGTGTTGGGCTGGGGCTGGGCTGGAGCTTGGTGGGGCTTGTCTGGGCTTGGCTGGTGATTGGCTAGGGTTTACCTGGTGCTTGGCTGGGGCTCGGATGTTTCTTGGCTGTGTCTTGGAGTGAGCGGGAGTAAAGTGCCTTCTGTGTAATGGCTTTTGAATAAGTAAAGTTTCTAGTTCCTAAATGAAAAAGATTCGGTAACTCTCTAAAACTTCTTGTACCTCTGAAGCAGCGTTCCCCCCTGAATGGCTACATTTGCTATGTCTTTAAATCTGATTTACAAAGATAACATTTTTTTTATGTTTGTCATTATGTCTTGATATTGTCATCATTGAATATGTATTACATCTCAATAAGTTGACTTTTTCCACAATCAGTTGTATCACAGAGAAAATAAACCAGAAAATATAGTCCATCCTACTGCTACAGTATATCAATCACTTCGGTGTGCCCTCCGCCGCCGCCGCCGCCTCGCCGCCCGTATCCAGTCCCCAAGTTTTTTCCCCCCAAGTTTCATGCAGTATGCCCAAAAGTTTTCCCGAACTTGGCCACTCGTCGAGAAGGGAAAAAACACCCGACAGATGTGGCCTGACTCGAAATTACGAGCTCGCGAATAAAACGTAACACGAGCGCAGGACTGGTAACTTGGGAGTTTCACCCGTGCCTCCGTACGGCGGCGGGGCGGAAAGTTTTTGCATTGCTAGGTACTCCGATTGTAGGAGTATGTGTGAAGGTACTCACATACATATAGGCGTTTTGGCTTTTTGGTGTTTCGTATCAGTACGGGATCCTATTACTAAATTTACGCTGTCTGTCCGTCCGTCCGTCCATCTGTCTGTCCTAGCCACAGAACAACTTTTTTGCTCTGTGGTCCTAGCTATATATAGGGTTGTATTTTTGATCCGTAATAGTAGGTAGCCGGTTGAAAAAAAAGTAAAACTTAAATTCAATACAAGGAACGTTTTTTTTTTTCCGAAAAAAAAATTTACTTTATTTAAAATGTTTACTTGTTTTTGCTATATTTTAAAAACCTTAATACATACAACAGTCAAACTTGGAGTGATTATAGTGCAATCTATATCTATAGACTAATTACGTGGTGGTACGGCATACTCGGTGGTCGGTTTTTAGGGTTCCGTACCTTAAAAGAGGATAAAACCGGAACCCTTATAGAACCACTCTCGTGTCTGTATCCATGTCCGTCTGTCATAGCTTATTTTCTCCGAAACTACTGGACGAAAAACAATTTTTGGTGGCCAATTAAAGAAAAAAAAATTATACTGAATGTAAGATGGCTGCATAGCAACCTTGGTTGTGTTCTGCTCTAGTTCAGTACCTCCAGCAATTAACAAGGAAGTCTCCGGTGTGGCACCTACCGTCTCGGAGGTGATATTGGCTGGCCGCAGCATGTGCTTCGGCCCCTCCGACGCAGACACCTATAACGAATTACATAAAAACAAAGACGATAAGCTTTTGAACGCGAAAACACCGGGTGGCTAAGCTCAAGTGGCAGTGGGCTGGGCACGTTAGCCGAAGAGACGATGACCGTTGGAGTAACCGTGTCCTACACTGGCGGCCGTGGACAGGAAAACGGAGTGTGGGAAGACCACCCGCCAGGTGGGACGACGACATCAAGTACGTCGGCGAAAAGCAGTGGTTCCGTATCGCTGAAGGCCGGGAGGACTGGAGGAAAATTGGAGAGGCGTATGACCAGCAGTGGACGCTTACACGCTGACTGACTTTGAACACTACAACGTCGCACAGGTGTGTTTGCACATTCCAAGTCTACGATTCCCTTTCACTCTTTCCCTCAAAACTTTTCTGTGTGCAGCCCTGATTGTGTCATTCGCAAACGGCCGCCATTGTGGGCCCGTAACAACCTCCGGATTACCGGCCAAAGGAGTTTTATCTCCTTGGCTATCTTGTGAACAGCGGCTGTTCAAAAACTCCAGGATTAATTGTCTTGGCTGAATTCGGTGTATAGAACATTTATTAATCTCAAAGAACGTAGAAACATTCGCTTATAGAGATAGGTATATTTATGTGGTTACAAATAAGCATACATATAAAGTAACTAACTCGACCGTTGGAGGCTGACCGTGGTTCGGATTCCACGTAAAACTGTAGGTCCCTTCCCTTCCTACCGTACTCGGTGGTAGGGTTCAACCCGCCCGGGTTGATACCACCGCACTGAATGAAACGTCGGTCGAAACGGCTACGTAAATAGTTTGCGTTTTCAGTCCAGTTCAGCGTAGCCGGCACGATCGCAGGGAAGCACTGACATGGCACCTAGTTCACCCGGTGTTATGGGCTGACATCACGGATGTTGTAGGTGATGAAGCCAACGGTGTCAGTTTCCATAATAAAAAATGTCTATAAGAGCTGATTTCACCACCTACGACTAAAATATAGCTGCCTGTTAACTCCTGTTAACTTCACGAGAAATACCCCATTAATATTATGTTTGTGTAGAAGTTCGGAATTATTAACAAAATTATAGCTTAAGAAATGAAATTATAGATGTTTTTTTTTTATTTATTAATTTTTTTTTTATGGAAACTAACATGGTTGACTACATCACCTACAACGTCCGTGATGTCAGCCCATAACACCGGGTGAACTAGGTGCCATGTCAGTGCTTCCCCCTTTGATCGTGCCGGCTACACTGAACTGGTCGGAAAACACAAACTATTTACATAGCCGTTTCGACCGACGTTTCATTCAGTGCGGTGGTACCAGCCCGGGCGGGTTAAACCCTACCACCAAGTAAGATTAGGAGGGAAGGGACCTACAGTTTTACGAGGAATCCGAACCTCGGTCAGCCTCCAACGGTCAGCGGTCACCCATCCAAGTACTGACCGCACCCAGCGTTGCTTAACATTCAATAGCGACAGTTGACTGTCTGCACCACAGAGTTATCGAGGCTGACATGTATGTATAAAATTAGGCTATTTATATCACGAATATAAATACGACGACGACAAAATTGCTTTTGCGGATAAGCCCTGCAGCCTTCGCAGAACACAAGATCGTAAAAATATAATTATGTATAAAGAAATAAATAAAAAAAGTTTTTTTCTAAATTTAGTTATACGCTTGTAATTATATATTTGTAAGTACTTATTTGAATAAACAGCATAATTATAATATTATGCTTCACCACCTTAGGTTAAATCTCGGTTAGCAGTTATCTTTCGGTTAAAGCGTCATTCCTCATACCGATTCTAGGAGTTGACCGGCACCTACATTTTAGCCGGAGGTGGTGAGCTTTAGACCAGCGTTAAAACAGCCGAGCGTTCTCGGTTCTTAGAACGCTGTTTTAACGCTGGCCTAAAGCTCCATTTTTAAATTAGTTCGGGCTTTATGTATCTAGGTTATAAGCGCTTACAAATTCACTGATAACAGCTTTCCGCCGTTTCCTCTTCACAGCACGTCAGCGAAGTTCAGCCTACGAGTGCGGGGCGGGGCGGGGCGGCGGGGCGGAGCGGGGCAGACTTTCATCTTCATAAAGAATTCAGGATCGCAGCAACAGGTCGCGCTGCAGGGAATTCAACCTATTGGGACTATTATGAAGGAATGTGAAGCGTTCTTTCGCAAGGGGTGATTCTAGTCGGGCGATATATAAATTTATTTTTGACATTGAAAGTGTCTTTTCGATCGCTACAGTATAGTCTACGATTTCCAGCGAAAGCGCGAATTCGGCCTGGTATCGTAAATTTTAAGGTGACGTGAATATTTAGGGTGTCAAATGAAGAAGAACTGGTTGTCTATATTATAGACAACCAGTATGCTTTTGTTAATAAAAAAAAATCACTTAAATTGAGGAAGACTATAGACACGTAAAAAGACTTCGCCTGAATGATGATGATCACAAATATTTTGTAGGAAGTGTTTGCTTCTGAGCTGCAGTTGTCCTTTTCACGTGCGCGGGCAGCGGCGCGGCCCACAGCGACAGCAATACGATGAAGGAAATTCGAAATTTGAAAACGGTTCGCAGTACACGATGCTCTTAAAGGCCTCAATCAAACGGCGATCAGGCTTCTCGTCCGCGACGATGACACTTATTCTGAAGGCGAAAATCTCAGGAATAATGAAAACCCAATCAAGATTAATTTGCCCAATTTCGAGCTTCCTCATTTTATAACGAGAGTAATTTTTTCCGCCCGAAAGAGTAACAGAAGCAACTTCATCCATCACGTACCCGGGAGGGGCATTCACTTACGCATTTTACGTCGGCATTTGTGACGGTAGGAGGGTTTTATCGCTAGATGACGGAGAGTGGTATTTACTATATATCACCTGACAGCTTTTTCAAAATTCCAAATTGTTTATTGTGTAGAAGGTTAGTAACAATTTAATTTTCTTAAGTCTAGGTTAGTATCACAAAGGGTTATGGAAAGAAGAAGGAGAGAAAGAGAAAGAAAGAGGAGAATAGTAGATATAGAAAACAAAACTACATTTTTTTATGTCCACTGACACAGTTGGCTACATCACATACAACGTCCGTGATGTCAGCCCATAACACCGGGTGAACTAGGTGCCATGTCAGTGTTTCCCTTCATTTCATGTCGGCCACACTGAACTGGACGGAAAAAAAGAACTATTTACATAGCTGTTTCATTCAGAACGGTGGTATCAGCCCAAGCGGGATAAACCCTACCACCTAGTAAGGTAAGAAGGGAAGGGACCTACACTTTTACGTGGAATCCTAATCGGGGTCAGCCTCCATCGGTCAAGCGGTCACCCATCCAAGTACTGACCGCGCCCAGGTGTGCTTAACAACAGACGATCGACCGCACCACTGAGCTACCGAGGCTGACCAAAACATTTGATAGATGTCCAGAGTGCACTGCTAGGCTTTCGCCTGTGTCGATGCACTGAATTTTATTGAAAACAAAACTAAAAAGTAAATTCGACAAATGCACATAGAATGTTGAACAATTTATACTCAATTAAATTGTATAAACAATTAATTTTATTTAATAAAATTAATTTTATTTAAATTTCCAAATTAAAAGAAAAGTAAACTTCCATGCTGTAACGCTACTTTTCTAGCGACACGGACGACGGATTGTCGCGGTAACAACGACGCTTGTAGCGACAAGGGGCGGAAATGTTGAGATAGTTAATATAATTTTTGACCCTCGGTGTCGTTGCAAACGAAATTTCTAGTGAGACGGAGCTACCGAGAAAGTTAGTGAATGCGACTCCTAAGCGTCAACTAGAGGGCCAATCTTCTTGATTTTTTTTTAAGTTGTAATTTTTATTTATTTTCCTCGAGACGTTTCGGAGAAGCGAGGGCAAATTATTAAACAATTTTGTGTACGCTGAGTAGGGCTTTTCGAAAGTACTCTTTCAATTTGCAAATGTTTTTTTATGGAACGTGATTTTTTTATGGAAACTGACACGGTTTGCTACACCACCTACAACATCCGTGATGTCAGCCCATAACACCGGGTGAACTTGGCGCCATATCAGTGCTTCCCTTCGGTCGTGCCGGCTACACTGAACTGGACGGAAAACACAAACTATTTACATAGCCGTTTCGACCGACGTTTCATTCAGGGCGGTGGTACCAACCCGGGCGGGTTGGACCCTACCACCTAGTAAGGTAAGAAGGGAAGGTACCTACAGTTTTACGAGCAAGCCTACAGCTTGTCGAGCGGTCACCCATCCAAGTACTGACCGGCCCAGCGTTGCTTAAACCATCAATAGCGACAGTCGACTGTGTCACGCTGGACTAAGCGGGTAATGAGTTCTTCAAGAAAATGTGGTTTGAGGGTACAACAATTTATTTTTTTAATTTGGTAACAGCTGGTAGTACACGTGAGGGTCGCACCCGGCAAATTAACGCGTTTAAGTTAAGGTCGAGTCACACTTCCTTGGATCTGATGTAGGTAGCGTAGTGCGGTGTCCGGAGTCGGTAGGTCCTCCAGACACGACGCCGCGAAGGTGCGGAGGCCTCAGCAGTGGTAGCACCGCCGAGTCCCCACGACGTTAACTGGCCGTGTGCGTTGAGTGGTGCAGTACGGACGGGGACAGCCCCCCGTCTCGACCCACTCCGTAGGGAGAAGCTAACTGAACAAAATTTACAATGTTAGCAATATTTGCGTTAAATGTGCCTGGCTTGGCTAGAGGACACAGCGGTGCCTAGCCAGGCTACCTAAAGAAAATAAGATAGAAAGATGATATAAGATAGAAATATGGTATGATGATAGATACCCTAAGTCAGGTGACTGAAGAATGCGGCAACACCACTGGAGTTGTTGTAGATTGGTAAACGGTATTTGAAATAGTGTGATAATTGTGCGCTCGTTAGAAAACGACACAGTACATCGTTGCAACTGTCTGCACCACTGAGCTATCGAAGCTGACAAATAAGTGATGAAATGAAATGAAAATAAGCTTTATTGCACAAAAAAATACAAAGTGACAAAATGCGGACTTATAACTTAAAGGCATTCTCTACCAGTCATTGCTGTGGTTGTGGGTAATGTAGATGGATAGTACGATATTAGCTGTAACCGGAACTGAATAAAATTCAGTTCCGGTTACGCTAAGATGTGGTTCTCATACAAATGGAATTTGTTCCGCGCGCCGGAATAAAGGTACGGTAGCGGACTTACTTACTTTAGCGAAGCCGCGGTTAAAAGCTAGTATAGAAATATGGATTCACAAATTTAAATTTTTGTTATACAACGTGTCCCAAACTCAACGTCAAGCGGGAACCAGGGAGTAGGCCAGTTTATGAGTACCCAGGGAAAAATTGTTTTTTATAATATGAGCATTTTTTGAGAAACGTTGAAAATTTTCATTTTTAGGTACTACGGCTACAAATTTGCAAGTATAATTCATCATCATCATCATCATCGTTAGCCGGTATCGGTCCACTGCTGGACATAAGCCTCTCCCAAGGCAAAATAATTTTCAAATATAATTGTTAAAAAAAAATATTGGTAGCCTAAATAACTCTGCTATTGATAGTATCCTAAACAAATCCAGAATGTCAGTAGTTTTACCAAAAAAAAAAAATTCACTTAAATTTTTTTCTAAAAAAATAAATGACTCAGATTTTATTTTTTATTTTTCCCTGGCTAGTCATAAACTGGCCTACTCCCTGGTTCCCGCTTGACGTTGAGTTTTGGGACAGCCTTTATATAAATTTGTACATAAAAATTTTCCTTTTTGGTTATAGAAATGTGTATACATAAATTAAAATTGTTGGTATATAAAAATTATACATACAAAATTTACAGTGTTGAGGTTTACCCTATCCTACCCAGCCGCATTACCATGAGGCAAATATTGAATGCGCTAATAAATAACAGCGCAATTATCAACTCACAAAATGAAAATGTCACTCTGACACATTCAATTACTGCGCCGAGCGCCTGCGCAGTCCATCGCTTCACGCTCTCGGTTTTATTTCAGCAGAGCACACCGACCGACACTGTTTGATGAGGAATCTGGTGATTTTCATGAAATAACCTGCGATATCTCCACTGCTAGATATGCCGCGACGAGAGGCAGATTTTAGGGTTCCGTATAGTTTTTTTTTATGGAAACTGACACGGTTGGTTACATCACCTACAACATCCGTGATGTCAGCCCATAACACCGGGTGAACATGGTGCCACGTCAGTGCTCCCCTTCGGTCGTGGCGGCTACACTGAACTGGACGGAAAACACAAACTATTTACATAGCCGTTTCGAACGACCTTTCATTCACTGCGGTGGTACCAACCCGGGCGGGTTAAACCCTACCACCTAGATACGGTACGGGACCCTATTACTAAGCCTACACCGTTTGTCTGTCTGTTCGTCCGTCTGTCCGTCTTTTTTTTTTTTTTTTTTATTGACAGCGCGGCATATGGCGCCGAGCCACCCATAAGGTGTCTAACGACGCCCATGGACATTCGGTCGTATGCGGGGGTTGCGAATGCCATGCCGGCCTGACAGGTGCCCATTCACGCCCCTCTTGAAGGACCCGAGACTGTACTTGGGGGGAAATATATGGGCAGGGAGAGCGTTCCAGAGTTTACCGGTTCTGTAGAGGAACGATCTGCAGAATCGATTGGTACGCATCCGCGGTAAGTCCAGCGTGTAGGGATGCAATCCCTGCCCAGTGCGCGTGGTGCGAAGGTGGAAAGGGGACGGCGGGATTGCATTAAACAGCTCCTCCGAGCACTCCCCATGGAATAAGCGATAGAACACACTTAGGGAGCCAACATCCCTACGGTGTTGCAGTGGTTCTAGATCGCAGGACACTTCGGGGTCACCCACTAGTCGCACGGCTCGACGCTGGATTGAGTCCAGAGGCGCAAGCTGGTATTTGGCAGAGCCATCCCACAGGTGCGAGCAGTACTCCAAGCAGGACCTGATCTGCGATTTATACAGAAGCAGCTTTTGGTCCGGCGTGAAGTACCGTCGCACCTTATTGAGTACGCCCAGCTTTTTAGAAGCCAGCTTGGCCTTCCCGTCGATATGGCGACGAAAGTTCAGGTCGTGCGACAGTTCGACTCCGAGGACCCCGAGGTGTTCGCTTAATTTAAGCGACGTGCCTTGGAATGAAGGAGCCGGTGTGAACGCCGCTCTCTTCGCACTGAACGCGCAAACTTGTGTCTTGGAAGCGTTGAACTCGACCAAATTACTACGGCCCCATTCGGAAATAGAGCCGAGTGTGTGTTCGAGCTCAGACACAAGTCTTCGCCTCTTCTCATCCACAACATCCCGACTGGCTGTAGGGTGACTGGTGTAGGATCCGTGTGCCGTACTGTCATCTGCATAACAATGTATGTTGCCCAGAGACAGCATATCATTGATATGCAGAAGAAACAGCGTGGGTGACAACACAGATCCTTGTGGTACACCGGCGTTCACTGACATGGCGACCGACGAGCAACCGTCCACTAGGACCTGAATGCTACGCCCATGTAGGAAGTCGGCGACCCAGTCACAGAGGCCAGAAGGAAGTCCGTAAGCCGGCAATTTGCTCAAGAGCGACTTGTGCCAAACCCGGTCAAATGCCTTGGCAATATCAAGGCCAATTGCCAAGGATTCACCATGACCTTCAAGCGATTCCCCCCAAAGGTGAGTGACGTACGCTAGGAGATCACCAGCAGATCGTTTTGGCCGGAAGCCGTATTGCCGATCGCTGATGAGGTCATTCGTCTCTAGGTACTTCATGAGCTGTGCATTTATAATGCGCTCCATCACCTTACATAGAAGGGAGGTAATCGCTATAGGTCGGTAGTTTGACGGGTTTGAGCGGTCACCCTTTTTGGGGACCGCTTGCACAAACGCCGATTTCCAGGCCGCCGGCACACGGCCATTGGAGTAGGAGAGACGGAATAGGCGCGTAAGCACTGGAGCCAGCTCGGGAGCACACCTTTTTAACACCAATGCAGGAATCCTATCCGGCCCACTCGCTTTCCTGACGTCTAGGGAGAGAAGCTCCGCCCGTACAGTCCGTTGTCGAAACTGCACTTCCGGCATGGAGTTCTCACACCTAGGTATGGATGGGGGAGTGGCACCCCCATCGTCCAGGTTGGAGTTCCCCGCAAAGAGAGATACCAGTAAGTCGGCTTTCTCCTTTGCGGAGTGGGCAAGTGAGCCTCCAGGACACTGCAGAGGTGGAAGAGAGGAGCGGCAGAAATTTGACTCGACAGATTTGGCGAGAGACCAGAACTCACGGCTCCCAGTTGGGTATTGGTTCAGTCTATCGCCGATTCTGCCGATGTGGTCAAATTTGGCCCCGGCAATAACCCTTTTGCAAGATCTGGAGAGGCGGTTGTATTCCTTCTTCAGTTCGGATACGTTTGAATCACGTCCGGCACGAGCGCGCGACCATGCACGATAAGCTGCGCATTTAGCTGCAACAGCATCAGCACAGTCGCGGCTGTACCATGGCTGGCTTTTACCACCGAGGTGGACAGAGGCGCTGGGAATAAACATTTCCATTGCCCCCATAACCACCTCGGCAACGGTATTAGCACATTGCGACGGATCGTCCGAACTGAAGCAGATCTCTCTCCAAGGGTAGGATGCGATGTGTTCTCGCATCCCATCCCAATCTGCTGACGCGTAGTGCCAAATTCGACGCATTCCTCCAGTACGGGACTGAGGAGGCGAAGATGGCACCGTGGACCCCACTAAACAGTGATCAGAAGAACCCAGCGGGGCTCTCACTGCGACCTTATATCCAGTGGGGTTCGTCGTCAGCAGAAGATCCAGCAGAGAGGGTTCATGACCGTCTATATCTGGCAGCCTGGTGGGCTGGTCTACCAGTTGAGACAGGTCATGCGTCAGGGCGAAGTCGTAGGCGGCTCTCCCCGCAAAGTCAGTTCTCCTGGAGCCTAGCCATGCCTCGTGATGGGCATTGAAGTCTCCAAGGAGAACCAAATCCGCGGTGGGAAACCGCTCTTGGACTTTGTCTACCGCTCCACTCAGGTACTCGAATAACCGAGCTGTCTCCGCATTGCCAGAGTGCGACCTGTAGAGACAGGCGTACACCCGCGATACCGTCCCCAGATCCACGTGGGCCCAGAGTATTGAGAGCTCGGGGTCCTCAATGCAGCGCAGGCGACGACAGCAAATATCCGCCCTGACAAACAGGCATACCCCGGCTCGCGAGCGGAAGGCTTCTTCCAGGGTGTAGCCGGGGTAGTGCAGGTAAGAAGTGTCGGCAGGGCGAGATATTTGCGTTTCCGTCAGAAAGAGCAAGGCCGGCTTCATCGTCTCCAGGTGGTGATGGACGGCATTCAGATTTGTGTGCAACCCCCGCACGTTGGTCGAGTCGACGCTAAATAGTGGTGTAGGGGTGTGCACCGCTGATTGAACCTTGTTCTTTCTTTGTACTGCCATGATTTTATAAGAGGGGGGAAAGAGCGTGAAGGGTGGCTGTGGTGATTCACGGGCAAAGCGTGGACCCTAGCTTCATCGCTTACTGCTCAGGTTAGTGGTGCGCCGACACGGAAGACGGAAGGGCCCCCGGTCCCCCCCGGAAGTGGCCGCCGGGACCCCTACTCCGGTCACCAACCGGCACGACGGACCACTCCGGGATTATGCGCCGGTTGACCGGGGCAGCCTCTCACGTTGGTTAGACGCGATTGGGCCCCTGTACTATCCGGCGGGCGGCCAGCGGAATAACCGTTTAACCGGGTCTCCCTGTCAACCGTGTCGATGCATCACGTCTGAACAGCGAATCCGCGTCGGGATCACTGACCTACTCCTCACCACAGCCATCCCCTCCTGCTACTGGGTCCCCGGGAAGTACACCGGAACACAGCGAACTGTTGTGGCGGTGCAATTGTTCTCCCGGGGTGTGGTGGCGAACCCAGTCGATCCGAAGATCTCCCACACGCTAATTGCTGTTCATTTGGCACCACCCAGGAGGCACGTGTGACTTAAGGACCATGAGGTGTCACGGACGCGAACAACTTTACCTCCCGTCTGTCTGTCTGTTTGTCCGAGGGCTGTATCTCTTGAACCGTAATAGGTAGCCCGTTGAAATTTTCACAGAATCTGCGTTATTATGGCCGATGTAACAACAAATGATAAAAATAAGGAAAAGTAAAAAATTCACGGGGGTGAATAGAAGAAACCAAAACGTGTATGCGCGCGCGCCATCTACCGAATAGAGCAAAATCATGACATTTAACTAATATGAAGCATTTCATAACACGCCTCAAAAATTAAAATTATCCTTACGAGGAAATAAAAATATGCCAACTACAGCACGTCTGACATGTTTTAAGTGGTCTTTGATAATAATTTCAGCGTTATTATGCTAGCACTAGCCGCACGGGGGGCAGCTGGGTGCGAGGTGGGGGCGGGGCGGAGGTGGTGAAGGGTAGGAGACGCCGAGACGGAAGCTCTTCAAAGAAAGCGGAAACGCAAACACGCTAAATATTCATACCTCCAATCTCGTTGGAGATTCATTTTTATAAAATTCTATTATCCCGCGGCTTCGCTTGCGCTAAAATCGAACACTCATATAACGACGCCCGCGCCGCCGACGCAATATGCGCCCACTCCACGCGCACCTGATCCACCGCGTCAGCAGACCCGCGGGACGGGTGGCCGAGTGGTTTGGGCATCGGTTTCTCATGCGAGAGGTCCGAGGTTCGAATCCGGTCTTCTTGTACCAATGAGTTTTTTCTGACGAAAAAATTTACGTGCATACCCACACTTGCTGCTTCATCGTTCGGAACCGGTGTAAAACTGTAGGTCCCTTCCCTTGCCCCTTACTAGGTCAGTCAGTCAGTCAGTCAGTCAGTCAGCGTGTAAGCGTCCACTGCTGGACATACGCCTCTCCAATTTTCCTCCAGTTCTCCCGGCCTTCGGCGGTACTAGGTGGTAGGCTCTAATTGTAGCCGACTGGATTGATACCACCGTACTGGATGTAAGATGGCCGCATAGCAGCCTCGGTTGTGTTCTTCTCTAGTCCAGTTTAGCCAGCAATCCAGGGAAGTGTCCGTTATGGCACCTACCTTCTCGGAGGTGATATTGGCTGGGCGGAGCGTGCGCTTTGGCCCCTCCGACTCAGCCACCCATACTGGATTACATAAAAAAAAAAAGAAAAAAAAGACCAATATGACGCATACGGGTCTCTAATGGGACCCGTACAAACACAAGTGGAGAAAATGTAATTATAGTTCTTAGGTTAAGACATTTTATATGTGTGTACCTAGTTTCAATATTATGAAAAAATAAAAAAATAATCTATAATACAGGGTGGCCCAGTTATAGTGGTCCAAAATTTTTTTTTAGATGGAGGACATCATGTTGACTCATTTAAAAAAAACATTAGTTCCGCGAAAATCAATAGTTTAGAAGTTATGATTTTTTTTAACTTTCTTTGAAATTTCTCTATTTTAGTCACATTAACCGCTCTAGTTGGATATCTATTCCACAAAATCGAATAAAATTTGGTATGGAAGTAGAGGAGACATGTAGCTAGTACGTAATGAATAGTTTTTAGGTTTACTCCTAGACTGTACTGTTTCTATAGCCCTTTCAGTGAATTTTTGTTCAGTTTACATTAAAACTGATTAATTTTTGAAAAATCACAGTGAAAAAAAAACGTACTACCGGAGATTTGCCCATGCCCTTAAAAACTACCTATACATATCACAATTCTCCAAACCAAAAATTGTAGTGGTGTTACAATTGTAACATATTCAAAATTAACATCATTTGTGCAAAGTCACTACAATAAAAAGTGACGACATAAGATTAAAATTTTAAATTAGTAAAAAGTGGTTTTATAGGGTGCCCATACGATTCCTTACCAAATGTGGGACAAAAAAAAGACCATGCGATTCCTTAAATCATTTGAATAGGGTGACCATACGATTCCTTACCTTTAGTAGAGGGTGACAATGCCATTCCTCATGAGGGGCAAATGGTTTTATTTTAATAGGGTAACCATACGATTCCTTCACTAATATGGAAAAAAAATATTTTAGTAGAGGGGTGACCAAGCTACCCCCAAATGGATTTATTTTAATAGGGTGATCATACGATTCCTTAACTAATTTGGGGCATTTCTTATAAGTTAGTACGATTCCTTAAATAATGCGGGCAAAAAAAAATATGTTAGTAGAGGGGTGACCATGTGATTCCCAAATAGTTTTATTTGAATAGGGTGACCATACGATTCCTTCCCTAATATGGGACAAAAAAATTGTAAAGGGTGACCATGCGATTCCTCATGTGGAGACAAATGGTTTTATTTTAATAGAGTGACCATACGATTCATTCACTAAAGTGGGACAAAAAAAATTTCAAGTTAGTAGATAAGTGACCAATGACCATTCGATTCCCAAATGGTTCTATTTGAATAGGGTGACCATACGATTCCTTACTTAATGTGGGACAAAAAAAATCGTTAGTAGAGGGGTGACCATACGATTGGACATTGTGGGGCAAATGGTTTTATTTTAATAAGGTGACCATACGAATTCTTACCTCACGTGGGACAGATGATTATTTTAATAGCGGGAGAAAAAATGAGGAGGTGAGAGAGGGGCGAGGGAGAGGGGGAGTTTTAGAGGGAGGGGATAGAGTGAAGGAAGAGAGAGCGAGAGAGATAGAGATACCTGTGTTTACCTGGACGCAGCTCACCATTCGGACTCGCTTTAAATGGCTTACTTCTTCTATGTATACATTGCATCTAATACCTGTACGAAGGTCGGCCTTTGACATTTTCGAATTTTACTCGAGCGAAGCCGCGGAGAAAAGATCAAAATATAGCTAGCTAACCCTGTGGTCTTCGGTCCGCCTTTATTACACTATAACCTTATTCCGATTATTACATACATTTTATTTTTTATTATATTTAAAAAAATTAACGAGATAGTTATGAAATTATGAAAAAAAAAAAACAATTAGCCGGAGCCAACCCAATACTCAGCACCAGGAATCGCTACTGGTTGGTAAGCTCATCACTTGAAAACGCCTGGACCGATTTGGCTAATTTTTTATTAATTTTTAAGGCGGAACGAAGTCCGCCTGGTCAGCTAGTTATAAAATAAAAATATGCAATGCACCGAACACAGAGGCTGTAGTCTAAGACTGGTGTGCGACTTGACGTTAAGACGAGACTGAAGTTAACTTTCTCCATACAAAATCGTCTTTCGGCATTTATGTTTTCAGGCCCCTTAAAGCTTATCCGATTTTTTAAAAAAAATTTTATCGTCTTAAGGACAGTCCAATCTACGATCCTGTCATTTTATTGTTTAGATGAAATATAACTACAACACCGGAGCTAAAAATTTGTATTTCGACCGAAAAACATTGATTTTTTATATTTTTTGATGTCGTGTAGTTCATTAAGCTTTATTGAGTCATCACTTTAGATATAAAAAAATAATACAAAAAACAGGAATATAGATTCGACTGTCCTTATTACAAAAGAAGAAGAATTTAAAAAATACGATAAGTTTTAGGGGGGTAAAAAACATAAATGCCGAAAGACGATTTTGTATGGAGTAAGTTAACTTCTCTGTCTCATAAATGATCCCTGCGTGATGCGAGAAACCCCTTACTGAGAATCAAATTATAACACAAGTTGGAACAGATCCCGTCTTTTTTTTATGGGAACTGACCGGTGACGGTAAGTTGCGGCTCTCATACAAACCGAATTGTTGCGTGCGTCGAAATAAAGGTACGGTAGCGGGCTTACTTACTTTCCTGTTTTTAAATACGAATTTCACGCGAGCGAAGCCGCGGGAAAAAGCTAGTTATTCATAAAATTCACAATACTCAATTGCCAAAGGTAGAGACAAGTGTACATGAGTATTTCTAGTCCCCCAGTGGCCGTATTCTCTAACGTCCTACCGTCAACGTCGGTGACGCTGACTAGATATGTCTATGACTAATTATATGATCTAGACAGAGACATAACTAGTCAGCGTCACCGACGTTGACGGTAGGAAGTTGGAGAATACGGCCACTGATTTGCCCCCTAAATGCTGCACATTAACAACGTATTTATTATGCCAACAGAACATAGTAAATCAACTTCCTGTTGTAATAATTAGACTAGCTATCGACAGCCTTGTGTCTTAATAAATGGAGTTTTACCAGGCATCTGCCGACCGCCCCACGTGCATATTAATGCCTACTTACTCTGCGCGGGCGGTGCGGAGCGGTGGCGGCGCGCAGACTTGCAGCTGAAGAATTTATGAACTCAGCCTTTTAACGGAATTGGAATCGAATTTTATGTGTATAACATATTACGTAAAGTATGTTTAATTTTTTTTGTGACAGTCAAATCAAACATGGAACGCACAACGCAGCATTCTTTAAAAACTAACCTTGGGGATGGGGAGAAGCCTTCGATCATAAAAAATATTTTTCCGTCTACGGGAGAAGCACATAGGGCGGACAATGTAGTCAAAAGGTAAAGTGTTGAAGCATTTTTTTTTTTTTTTTTTTTTTTTTATGTAATCCGGTATGGGTGGCTGAGTCGGAGGGGCCAAAGCACATGCTCTAACCAGCCAATATCACCTCCGAGAAGGTAGGTGCCATACCGGAGACTTCCCTGGATTGCTGGCTATACTGGACTAGAGGAGAACACAACCGAGGTTGCTTGCGGCCATCTTACATCCAGTACGGTGGTACCAACCCAGTCGGCTACAATTTGAGCCTACCACCTAGTAAGGGGCAAGGGAAAGCATAATAAAAGGATGGAATTCATGGACCATATAGCATATACATAGATACATACATACAACAAATGCTATAATATAAGTTTATGTTATATTTATGTTTATATAACATATAAAAATATTATTTATAACATTACATAGCCAATTAAATATAAGTTTCACATATGTAATTGTCTAAAATGAAATCGTAATCGAAAGTCATAATAAAATTCAAACATTTTCGCATGACATGTGCATTGTGCATTAGCCAGCTACTACCTTTCATGTTAGCACATTAGTTCAGTTCCTGTCGAAACTGGATGCCATACCGGTGCTTTTATATGGTTCCTTAGCCAACGGTGCGGGCTAGGACCCATATAACAGTGAAATAAATCGCGTCGGGTGAAGGCGAACGCCGAACGCTGCTCTGTAGTATAAATAAAGCGGCGGGTGGCCGTGTGGTTTGGGCATCGGCTTCTCATGCGAGATGCCCGCGGTTCGAATCCGGTCGGCGTTTACCAATGAGTTTTTCTGACGAAAAAAGTTACGTGCATACCTACACCTGCTGCTTCACCGTTCGGAACCAGTCTAAAACTGTAGGTCCCTTGCCTTACCACTTACTATGTGGTAGGCTCAAATTGTAGCCGACTGGGTTGGCACCACCGTACTGGATGTAAGATGGCCGCATAGCAGCCTCGGTTGTGTTCTCCTCTAGTCCAGTATAGCCAGCAATCTAGAGAAGTCTCTGATATGGCAACTACCTTCTCGGAGGTAATATTGGCTGGTCGGAGCATGTGCTTTGGCCCCTCCGACTCAGCCACTCATACAGGATTACATAAAAAAGAAATCTACGTAATACATGAGCGGCGCCCGCCTCGCCGCCGGAGGCACCGCCTGCATCGGTAATAGTAGATAGCCTGGTGGACGGAATGCGTCTACAAAATGTTCGGCGATCCCAACCAAGACTATTGGATTCCATTTCTCTCTGAACTATCACAAAGACCGGACACTGTTGAGTTACAGCCAATACTAGTTTCCTTATAAATATATTTCCATACTAGCTTATGCCCGCGGCTTCGCTCGCGTGAAATCCGCATTTAAAAAAGAAAAAAAGTAAGTAAGCCCTCTACCGTACATTTATTTCGGCACGCGGAACAATTCGGTTTGTATGAGAGCTACATCTTAGCGTAACTGGAATGAATTTTATTTAGCCTATCGTGTGTCCCGTATAGTTAAATGTGGTTGTACTATGTTTCATCGAATTTGGATGATCGGTTTAAGAGTTATGGAAGAACATACATACATACAGAAAAGATTTCTATAAATCGTCAATATAGCTATAGCAATTTATCTACAAACGCAGTATCTCTTAAAACAAAGTAACTTACGCCATGACCATACCTTACAGATTTATTATTAGAATGATGATGATATGATGATGATGATGATAATTATTGATTAAAAAAAAGTGTTCAAGTGAACAATGTTCACGTGCCGAGGGTCCCGTAACCGGTGCTTTGCTTTCATCTAATTATATTTTCTACTAGGGTGCGGTCAGGCTTTGAAGGGGTGGCCGTAAAACCATTGAAGTTGGCAGTGGTTAGGATTCCACTTGAAACTGTAGTTTCATCCCTTTATCTTACTATGTACATATTTCGCTGATAGGGATTAACCCGTTCGCATTGGTACAACAGCACTAAACGATGGTCGGTCGAAGAAAACGACTATAAAAATATAGGTACGTATTTTCTGTCCAGTTCAATGTAGCCGCCACCAAATCTAGCCTAAGACCAAAAGTCTTCGGCTCCCGGCTTCCCAATCGGCTGCCCAAATTAAAAAAACCTAGCAACCAAAAATTCACTCCCCATACATTCACATTTAAATATCTTGTCAGCCTCGGTAGCTCAGTGGTGCGGTCGGTCGACTGTTATTAAATGGTTATTAAGCAACCCTGGGCGCGGTCAGTACTTGGATGGGTCGACCGCTCGATCGATGGAGGCTGACCGTGGTTCGGATTCCACGTTAAACTGTAGGTCCCACCTTAATAGGTGGTAGGGTTTATCCCGGCCGGGTTGGTACCACCGCACTGAATGAAACGTCGGTCGAAACGGCTAAGTAAATAGTCGTGTTTTTCGTCCAGTTCAGTGTAGCCGACATGAAATGAAGGGAAGCACTGACACGGCACCTAGTTCACCCGGTGTTGACATCACGGATGTTGTAGGTGATGTAGCCAACCGTTTCTGCAACCGGTTCAGTAGGTCTTTTGTTCAAAATGTGGAACGCACTCCCTGTCCATCTATTTCCTCCCAAGTAAAGCCTGGCATTTTTCAAAAGAGGTGTGAAAAGGCTCCTGTCATGCCGGCATGGCATTTGCAATCCCCGTGCATCACAGAATATCCATGGACATCGTTGGACACCTACTTGTAGGTGAAGAGACGACACAATATGTCGCGCTATCCATAAAAAAATTAAATAAAATAAACATAAGTTTCTAACTTAAAAACCTCTAAGTACAGTGTAGTGAAAAAATATGCCTCCAAACCTTTGTTTTCTTCACAATAGAAGTTCGCGCATTCAGTGCTGAAACGGGGTGAGCGGGAAAAAGACCCTTATACAATATTTCTTGTTTACGGGCCCGGAATCCCACGTAATGGGGATGGCACTTGGATATGGTGAGCGCTACACATAGGTCGAACTTGATTTTTTACCCGACTGCGAACGCAAAGGAGGTTAGTGCGTTTCACTGTTATGTATGTATGTAGGTGTGTGTGTATGTAGGTATGTACTGAGTTTATTTATACCCTCGTAACTCAAAACTGTACTATACCGTGTGGGACCGGTAAGTACTTAAAAAGAATAGCCCCACTGCATCTCTCTCCGTGAATGTCGTAAAAGGCGACTAAGGGATAAGGACAAGATGCCGTGCTAAAGGGCGATAGGTTAGCCACATCTCACCTTGGCAAGGTCATTCCGACGATTCATGCAGCAGGTGTGTATTCACGCCTTACTTGCTGCTTGATTGTCATTTTGTACGAATACTTTGCGAAAAACGTGGTGGTCGGTGTTGTGCATTTATCAGAGTATTTTCAGCATAAAACCCATTACTCTGTTTACCCCGATTGTCGGGTTACAGCTTGTGGAATGTAGGTGTAGGTAACTCCAAAACAGCTGAATGGATTTTGACGAATGCGGTGTCCATCGATTGGTCACAGTACCACGACTAACATCCTTCCTTATCCTTACCTATAATAAAATCCAACGTCTGCTTTCTGTCTGTCTGTCTGTCCGCTTATAACTCGAGAACCACTGAACCGATTTTAATAAAACAAAATTCTACGGATAGCTTGATTCTTCCCATCAACTATAGGCTACTTATTATCACGCTAAATAGCTTATGAGGTTAGCAGTGAAGTGAAATATGAGAGCGGGCGGAGCCGCGGGCACAGCTAGTAGTCTATATGAAAATACAACACAATACAATATAACTTTTATTTCAAGCTTTTAAAAAAACCGCATGAAAATCGGTCGACTTTTTAAGATAAAAAATTTTTGGATTACTTAATTATTTCATTACTTAATTACAAACATAGCTAACAACTATTCAGATTAAACCAGCTTTCTAATACAAAAAACTCATCCAAATCGGTCCATCCGTTTGGGAGCTACGATGCCACGGTATCAATCGATGGCAACAATATTTAGAGCTTAAAAAAGACGATTTCAAAAATATATCTACGTTTACTACTACGGTTTAGAACTGAAAACATATTAAATAAAAACTTTGAAAACCCGACTTCCAATAAAAGACGTGCCAAGTGCGGGTCGCACCGCGAACCGAGGTTTCCGCACCACAAAAAAAAAAAAAACCATGAACAAACACGTTTCTTGTATGGTGAAAGAAAATACACAAATCGTTCATGTTTCTCCTCCAGGTAAATTTAGCTGCCGCGATAAAAAATAGCACTGATATGGCACCTAGTTCACCAAGGGTATTTTCTTTGCTAGTTCCGCAGAGCAGCGTCCGTGATAGTATCTGTAAAACAGACTAAGCGAACCCACAAATCGTCTGTGACTCAGGGACTCCAGACCATCTGTAAGTTTCGGGTCACCAACAAGACGGATGGCTCGGCGCTGTATCGAGTCCAAGGATGCTAGCAGATAATGGGGACTACCCTCCCAGATGTGACTGCAGTACTCCATCACCGGCCTAATCTGTGTTTTTTACAACAGGAATAATTGAGCCGTTGAGAAGAACCGCCGATTGCGGAAAAGTATTCCCAATTTTCTGGATGCAGTTTTGGCCTTAGACTCGATTAGTTGCCGGAAACCCACGTGTATTTCCTGAATCCTTTAACCTGGGTGTCTTCAAGCGTCGTATTAACGGGCTAAACAGCCTAGCAACAGTCCGCAAATCTGCTGGCATGGCACCTAACTGATCGTGGTTTCGCGAGGAGAGGTGATTTTGGCTCTGTCGAGTGCACCATTGGTCCCTCGGCACAGCCACCCATGCTAGTTCACATAAAAAAAGGGCTATGGAGCTGACATCGCGGATGTAGTATTCATATTTATGCCGTAAATATGAATGTTCTTGTTAGCGGTACTATGGGTTAATTGTTTGTAAGTTACTTTAATACGTGGGCTGTTCCGAAAATTGTTAGCCACAGAATAAATACAATTTTATTTTTTCTGAAACTATTTTGATTTGACGGCTAATTTAAATACAAATCTCCTTGATGAAAATTATTGGCCACCTATGTGTAGTTCTTTTTTTAAATATTTTTAACGGTTATCCGTCACTCATATTTTATTTGCAACAATGGACCTCTCGCGAGAAGCTTTTCGTGTTATGATTTTCTATGCTTGTAAACTAGGGTTAACGCATTTGAATTTAGAACTGGCGGAATTTTCGACATGTCCAAGCGTAGGTTAACTTAACTATGGATAAAATTATACAATAAACAATAGCCAACAGTTTCAGAGTTTAAAAAAAATAGACTCCAACTTTGCCAACAGTTGACCTATCGTAAGCGAATAAGGTAATAATATGATAGAATCGTAAGATAAATGGCCAATACCCCGCTTAAAACAGATCGCCGTGTTTACGATACGACCTCCTTATCTCGGCTCCGGGGCGCTGAAGGCGGCCTGATAAAAGAAAAGAAAAACATTGAATTAATGGCAATTGCAAAAAAATGCTTAGAAGTAGAGGTAAATGGAATGTTGGAGTGAAAGTTTTGTGTTTTTTTTTTTATGGAAACTGACACGGTTGGCTACCTCACCTACAACGTCCGTGATGTCAGCCCATAACACCGGGTGAACTAGGTGCCATGTCAGTGCTTCCCCCTTTGATCGTGCCGGCTACACTGAACTGGTCGGAAAACACAAACTATTTGCATAGATAGCCGTTTAGGCCGACGTTTCATTCAGTGCGGTGGTATCAACCCGGGCGGGTTAAACCCTACCACCAAGTAAGATTAGGAGGGAAGGAACCTACAGTTTTACGAGGAATCCGAACCTCGGTCAGCCTCCAACGGTCAGCGGTCACCCGTACATCATAAACATGAATACTTAAGAATCTGACCACTATATTTTATTTAGCTTTTTTTTATGTTTTTTTTATGCGTATTTACATTAGCTTTTCTTTATGTTTTTTTTTAATTTTTTTCATTTACTGCGGTGGTATTTTGCTCAATGATCAATTAGGTTATCACATCGTTGTTGGTCTGATTACTATCTTTGAAACATTATTTTAATTGTTTTAAAACCTGTTTTTCAGGTTACAAAAACTTACTCATATATTCGTTATTCTATAGTGGTGGCGTCCTTTGGGAGAGTCTTATGTCCAGCAGTGGACTGAAATATGTTGATGATGATGATAGCGATATCCTATCAAAACCAACGAAACATCTATTTCCTCCCAAGTACAGCCTCGGGTTTTTCAAAAGGGCCGTGATAAGGCTCCTGTCAGGTCGGCATGGCTTTTGCAATCCCCATGCATCACAGAATGTCCATGGGCATCGTTAGACACCTACTTGTGGGTGAAACGATGCCACATGTCGCGCTATCCATAAAAAACCGGCCGAACGGAGGGTTCCGTATCGCCATGTCATGGTCATGGCTTCATAGTGAAAGCATTTCCAAAAAGTTGTTTGCGCGCGCGCATACAACTTTTTGGTTTCTTCTATGGAAACCCCCATGAATTTTTAACTTTTCATTATTTTTATTATCTGTTTTTATATCGGCCATAATAACACATATTCTGTGAAAATTTCAACGGGCTACCTATTACGGTTCAAGAGATACAGCCCTCGGACACACGGACGGACGGACAGACAGACGGCGTAGGCTTAGTAATAGGGTCCCGTACCGGATAGGCAACCCTAAAACATACAAATGCATTGAACAGAAAAAAAAACCAAATGCTATTTCGCGAAATGACCCCGAGCCATAATCACTGCAGGCAGCTAGCTAACGAGAACAAATGAATGGTTATTACGAAGCCACATTTGTGCTTTCCGCGTATTTTTAACAATTAGATCTTCAAAATTACGTCCGATTAGTGACAAAAGTTTTACCTTTTTCCAAGCTTTTATATTATGACATCGTTGTAATCTGTAAGTTCGAAACTTCGAATTCAATTTACTATTTGTTTTTATTACACTAAAAACAGCAGATGACCGCTGAACAGTCTCGACTAGTGTTGTAACGAATGCCTATTTTTCCATATTCGCGAATACGAATTCGAAAACGAATATTCCAAAATGATATTCGCCAATACGAATACGAATATTGATAAATTTTATATGAAATTTTATACCCAAATAAAAAAACACTTTATTTTCTATTATAAATTTAGATCTACCTACATTGAGTCCTAAAATTATATGAATACGGACTTGTTTTAATCGTTTTCTCTGTTTTTGATTACTTGACACTGCATTTTCTTTTGGTTTGAAATGAAAACAAGCAAGAACAGACACGTTTTGCGCTATAGGCATATTCTCTCCTTCGCCCGCACCCTAGACCCCACCGTACACACTACGCGCCCATTGGTTTACGCGTATACACCACACCTACCAATATTGTTGCGCCTCACTCTTTCATTAGTAAAACACGCGAAGTAAAATATTCGATAAATATTCGGTATCTTACAACCGAATCCGAATACGGATACGAATATTAAAAATGAACCGAATATTCGGAATTTCGAATGCGAATACGGATATTCGTTACAACCCTAGTCTCGACGCTTGTATGTATGGAGAATGCAGTCCTTTTTTTAATTTGCCCAGATACAGGTTAACCCCACGCATACTTCAGGGGTTTAATCTGTATAGAAAACTAGGGAGATTAAAAAAAACGGCGACGAAATTGGAAAAAAAAATTAAATTCTCCATACATTTTCGTAATACCTAACATCAAAATGTGTGGAGCATTTCCAAGTTTCACATCGTTCTTCTTTGTTATCTACTTAGCTTTCGATACAGATTAACCCCTTGAAATGTGCGGAATAGTAAGAAAATCATCCATATATTGAGTTTGTGGTAAATATTCAAATATAATTTTCACTACTCTCGTGCTCGCCTACATCCCACAGTCCAAAGGTTAGTTAGAATAAAACGTCTTATGTCATTTAGCTCGCCTTTTGTGCTGACTTCGTGTGTGTAATTTTAGTGTGAAATAAAGTATATTTGATTTGATTTGATCTCGTGAATGTTTTTTTTTCTCTATTCGAATTACAATTTCGAATTTGAATACCGAGTTCTAATTTACCCCGTTGAATCTCTGATCGAGGAGCGGACGCCGGGCGTAGCGTCGCATCCACGTGCTCAATATAAAGCGAAGCCATTTAATTAATTTCTAAAGTTTAATTGGGAATTTCTCAAAGCTGAGAGAGCGTAATAAAATGGAATGTAGTGTTACGAAGTTCTGTGAGCATCTCAATTTATGGCTAAAGTTCGCGCGAGCTTTGCGCTGCAAAAAAGCAATGTTTTTCTATTAAAGCGAAACAGAGTACATGAGCGTCTGGAGTGGAATGATTTTAGGTTTTTCAGGAAATAGATCTTGCTGGATTTTTTAAAATTTTATTTTATCGAAAGCGCGACATATGTCGCCGATCCACCCATGAGGTGTCTAACGACGCTCATAGACATCATTCACGCCTCTCTTGAAGGACCCGAGACTGTACTTGGGAGGGGGGGGGGGGGGGGGGATATGAGCAGGGTAGTAACCTACAGTTTTACGTGGAATCCGAACCACGGTCATCCTCCAACGGTCGAGCGGTTACCCATCCATCCACTGATCGCGCCCAGATGCGCTTATGATCCGACCGACAGTCGACTGACCGCACCACTGAGTTACCGAGGCTGACAAATACTGTATTAGTTTGATCGTGTGATGCCATTTTCCTTCCTGCCTGCTCATAAAGGAAGCCAGCTGAAAATAAAAACAAAACCACCCCTTTTCCGCTGCACATGACAACGCTTAGAAAATCTCAAATTAAAATAAAAAATTCGAGCCCGCCTCGGCTTCTGCAGACGGCTCCGAAATTGCTTATTTAAGGCCCTTGACGCTTTTTGCCCCGTCCCCTGCCCTCCACTTTGTACGCCCAACTCATTATCAAAGCGAGCCCGTCACCATTTATGCTAATCCGTCCTACACATCGACCAATTTTCAATTCGGCTTATATAATTTTTATTATCTCAAAGAACGAATGTATAGACATTCGCTTACAGAAATAAATATTACATGTTACGGTGTTTGAATGAGTAGGAATACAAATACATTACTTCGTCGGCTCATTCCATGAAATATTCTATTTAATCTAAGGTAGTCACGGGGATTATTCTATAAACTGAGAAACAATAAATTTTAAAAATCAACAAAACATACTCAATTTGCGTTAAGTTGCTCTAGAATTAATTACTCAGAAGGTATATTATCTGGCAGCCGTTTTGATGATTTTGTTTGATTCTCATTTTTTGTTATTTCATTTTTTTAAATATTATATATTTTGTACATAATAAAAAAACACATATTTTAAATAACATTTCGACTTGTATTAGTCGTCGTCAGATAACAAAATTTTAAAATATATAAAAGTTATGTATATGTGATATGTGAAAATGTGAAATAATGATCACGAATGAATGAAAAAAATATATACGAGTATATTTGGGACATTATTATAAATTTCAAATAAAATCAAAATATAATTAATTGTACGACATGCAACGTGGAACAAATAAGGCGAGTTTAATGCTGTGCACTATTCTTAAACTAACATGCACAAACTAACTTTTGGAATGCGGAAAGGCGCATGCGGCAGACAATACAGTAAAAAGTTAAGTTGCTTATAATAAATATGTAATATCTACAATTTATATCCAATTTATATTGGCCTGAACTCGACATGAACATTTATAATAAATGTTCAATTTATTATTCATTAAATTTAAAATAATAATATTATAAATAAAATTATTATTATAAAATCAAATATTAACCACTTCAATATTTTCTTTGGCATAATTTGGTTCGTGCTGTACTTTATGTATTGGTAGTTTGCTTGAGCTTCTCGTATAGTGCTATCAGCGATAATACTCTCCGACCTGATACTGTAAGCCTGGGCGTAGGGTGAAGTTCAGTGTATCCGGCACGACCAAAGGAAAGCACTGATATGGCCCCTATAGTTCACCAAAGTGTTATGGGCTGACGTCACGGATGTAGTAGGGTGATGTAGCCAAACGTGACAGTTTCCATAAAATAAAAAAATGGTTCACTCTCTCTCGCTCGATTCGACGAAGCTTGAGGCCAGGTCGATTTAGAAAACGGATTAGCATAGCTTAGGACTTTTACTACCGGAGCATCTATGTGAAGCGAAGGTTCCGCAATCATTATACTCTACTCTAATTTTAGGATAATCGGTAGATACTTTTCTTTAGATTTTTCCAAAATAGGTATTCATAGAGTAAAGGTAAATTTTTTATGGATATTTTTTATTTCGATATTGACATCTATGAGAAGCTAGATTGAAAACCGAAAACGTTTGCCAGTATGGTACCTGGCTGAGCGTGGTCTCGTGAGGGTAGATAAAATTGCCTGTGGCACCCTTGGTCCTTCGCCACAGCAGCTACCCATCTGGTTCTCGTAAAAAAAGTATTGGGATAGAAACAATTATTTTTAGGTAAAACTATTTTTTCGTAAAACAAAATTACAGCAAGCTTTGCTTTGCAAATTTTTATCACTCCATTTTCTAAAGTGGCTGTCCCGAAACAAATTGGTAAAATTTTCACACAATCTCCACATAATCTTATCTAATCATCTTCCTTTCTCGCCGTAACTCAGTGTAATAAGCCTTGTTTGGCGTCGAACTAATTTTGTTTGGGTTTTTTTGGAGCTAAGATGAAAGCTCCGAGAAAACGTTATGGACTGGGTACATTGGGCCCGTGTGGATATTTAAGTGACGAATGAAGTAATCACGTTATCTAGGAATGATATTATTAGATATCGTGGAACTGAAAGACGTCTGGTTTTGTATGAATTTATAATTTTTAGGTTTCCGTACCGTACGGGAGCCTATTACTCAGCCTAAGCCGCCGTCTGTCTGCCTGTTTGTCTGTCTGTCAGTCCATCCGTCCGTCCGTCCTAGGGCTGTATCTTTTGAACCGTAATAGATAGCCGGTTGAAATTTTCAAAGAATATTTGTTATTATGAAGGATATAATAACAATTAAAACGGCTAACAATTAAAACAATCTTCCCCCACTCCTACAATCCACAGATCTTCAAATCGCGGGTTAATAGCCTTTCCCCAGCAACATTATTCCACCTCCAAGCCGGACTGGCACCTCCTCGGGGGTGAAATTGGCTGCGCCTGAGGTTGCGACCTCGGACAGAGCCACTCAGTTCGGTAGCAATAAAAAAAAAAAAAAGCAAAAAGTAAAAAATTAAGGAGCCTATATACATCAAATTAACATAACAGATCGGTATATACCGGATTCGGTAGAACAGAGCGCCTTCTACCGAATGTAGTTAACAATATAATCACCGTACAATATACGTGTTTTTTTTTTTTCAAAGCTCTTTTAGGGTTCCGTATCCGGTACAGGACCCTATTACTAAGCCTACGCCGTCTGTCTGTCCGTCTGTCCGAGGGCTGTATCTCTTGAACGGTAATAGGTAACCCGTTGAAATTTTCACAGAACATGTGTTATTATGACCGATGTAACAACAAATAATAAAAATAAGAAAAAGTAAAAAATCACGGGCGTTCCCATACATGGAACTAAAAAGTGTATGCGCGCCATCACCGAAAATAGTATGAAGCATTTTAACAAATCATGAATTTTAACTAATATGAAGCATTTCATAAAACACGCCATAGATGGTGTCAGTGGCGCTGACCATGACATGGCGATACTAAACCCTCGGTGCGCGAGTTCGACTCGCACTTGGCCGGTTTTACAATTTTTTTTATTATTATTTTAGCGATTCTAAGTAAAGCCCCCGACGCAAACGGAGGGATGTTATAAGTTTAACGTGTCTGTGTATGTGTGTATGGGTCTGTGGCATCGTAGCTCCCAAACGAATGGACCTATTTGGATGGTGTTTTTTTATTAGAAACCAGTTATAAAATCAATGTTAGAAACCTGGTTTAATCGGGATGGTTCTTAGCTATGTTTGAAATCAAGTAATCAAGGAATTAAGTAAAAAAAAATGTTATCTTAAAAAAAGTGGGCCAATTCGCATGCGGTATTTTTTTAAAGGCTGAAATAAAAGTTACAAATTAAAAAAAAAAACCCGACCCCTAATAAATTCCGAAGTAAACGGAAATTATTTTTGACTTTTTAAGGTTCGACGGTCTTACGTAATTCTTCTAGAACTGGAAGAAGTTGTTGATTTTGATTTCAACAATACTTTTTCCAAATTTACCTTTTACGTACAGTAAGCTAAGAATAAATAGGTATTCCACGAACGATCTTTAAGGAGGACTGTACTCAGCAGCGGCGGTAGAGGGCACATGTACACGTTTTATCTCGTGCAGTCACCCGTTCGCCGCATTCAAATTGTATGCTAAACAGTCAAATATTGGCACGAACTCTAAAACTTTGGAGATGGCAGTCTGTTGTTCTCGCAAGTAGCATCGCCTCTGTGCGGTATATGATGCTTACACTATACGAACTTTTGTTTGTGACTTCATTGTTTATTGTTTACTAGCTGTTGGTCGCGGCTTCGCTCGCGTGATATTCGTATTTCAAAGAAGAATGTAAGTAACTAAGGGCGAGGCCGAAGGCCGAGTTGCGTTCAGGTAAACGATAAACCTTCTCAAAGAAAGTAACTAACTAAGGGCGAGGCCGAAGGCCGAGCTGGGTTCAGGTAAACGATAAACCTTCGCAAAGAAAGTAACTAACTAAGGGCGAGGCCGAAAGCCGAGCAGCGTTCAGGTATACGATAAACTTTCTGAAATAAAGAAAGTAACTAAGGGCGAGACCGATTTTATTATATATATAAGGTGTTTCGTGAGTCTTGTCAAAAATTTCGGGATGGTTACTTATACACTCAAATAAACACGTTACGCAAAAAAATATATATGTTTTTAGCATTACTTTTCGAGATATTTAACAAAACATGTTTGCTACCTAAACATTAACCTGTGTGTAACAGTAGGTAACTTGCATTGTACGGGGTTGTAATTGGTTTTTACAGCTACTTATTTGATTTAATTTTTTTGTTAGGAGAAAAACTGCTCCTATAAACATTATGTTTTTTTCTTACGTAAAGTGTTTATTTGAGTGTGTATGTAACCCCCCCGAAATTTTTTACAAGACTAACGAAGCACCTATATACATTGTATAATTTCATCCATAGGTAGGTAACCTACGCTTGGATATGTCGAAAAGTCCGCCAGTTCTAGATTCAAATGCGAAGAAGAACTGACAAACAAACTTCGCAAGTCACAATGTTCTGTTGGTACCTTATAAGTATTATATTATAGTAACTTACGAGTAAATCGCTGTCAAGAGCTTTAAAAAAATTACACACATACTACACACGCTGTATCCCAACAATCAGGGTAAGTAGAGCAATCGGTGTTGTGCTACAAGAACTTTGGAAAATTGCAACACAAGATCGACTACCACGTTTAGCAAAGTATTCGGACAAGAAAACTATCAAGCAGCAAGTAAGGCACAAAGACTCACCTGCTGCACTACTGCCGGAAGGACCGTGCCATGGTGAGAGGTGGCAAGCCTGTCACCCTTTATCACGGCATCTCGTCGTTATCCCTTAGTCGCCTTTTACGACACGCACGGGGAGTGACGCAGTGAGGCTATCTTTTTAAGTACCGGCCTCACACAGTACCAATTACTCAACAGTAAAAATTATAAGCGTACATACATACATAAAGATGGCCGACGTTGAAACTTATACATACAACTATGTAGTATATTGATACTCATATAAGTAATTTAATTTACATAAAGCAATTTAAATTGGTAATTGGAAATTTAAATCACGATGCACAAGTTCGACTGTAGACCAACCTACACACACACACATACATACATACTACATGCTATATCCCGACAAATTGGGGTTAGCAGAGTAATCGGTGTTGTGCTGCAAGGTCTCCGGTAAATTACAGCACAAAACTGACTACCACGTTTAGCAAAATATTCAGACAAGTTATTATATCAAGCAGCAAGGAAGCACGAAAACCTACCTGCTGTATGACTCGGTGGAAGGACCGTGCCAAGGTGATAGGTGGCTACCCCGTCGCTATATAGCACGGCATCTTACCCTCATCCTTTAGTCGCCTTTTACGACAAATTATAATAATTAATCCCCGACGAAAAAAGAGGAGTGTTATAAGTTTAACGTGTATGTGTTTGTGTGTATGTGTATGGGTCCGTGAGTCCGTGGCATCGAAGCTCCCAAACGGATGGACCGATTTGGATGCGGTTTTGTTTTAAAGAAATCTGGTTTAATCGGTATAGCTCTTAGCTATGCTTGAAATCAAGTAATCAAGTAATTGAGTAATCAAACAATTATCTTAAAAAGTGGGCGGATTTGCATGCGGTTTTTTTATAAAGCTTGAAATAAAGGTTAAATGAAAAATTTCAAAACTCCCGAGCCTTAAAAATCGACAATACTTTCCGTTTACTTACTTAAAGGAGTCGGGGGACCGCTAAGTGAATAAAATATAAAAACTCAAGCTGCACGGGTATTTACTTAACGGTCCTCCGACTCCTTTAAGTAAGTAAACGAAAATTATTTTTGA
This sequence comes from Nematopogon swammerdamellus, assembly GCA_946902875.1. NCBI lineage: Eukaryota > Metazoa > Arthropoda > Insecta > Lepidoptera > Adelidae > Nematopogon > Nematopogon swammerdamellus. The sequence continues at coordinate 19,808,396 of OX336351.1, forward strand.
CTTTTTAAGGGTCAGGGGTTTTTACATTTTAATAATAGGAGGTTTCTCTCATTGGGACCCGACAACGGGTAGCCCAACGAATGGGTAACCTTGGTCCGCCCCGCCGCCGATGGTGGAAACTCTATTTATTTTATAATAATTGTATATATAAGTTTAATATATTTTAGGCATAGTATTTTTTTTTTTATGGAAACTTGACACGGTTGGCTACATCACCTACAACATCCGTGATGTCAGCCCATAACACCGGGTGAACTAGGTGCCATGTCAGTGCTTCCCTTCATTTCGCGCCGGCTACACTGAACTGGACGGAAAACACGAACTATTTACATAGCCGTTCCGACCGACGTTTCGCTCAGTGCGGTGGTACCAACCCGGCCGGGATAAACCCTACCACCTAGTAAGGTAAGAAGGGAAGGGACCTACAGTTTAACGTGGTATCCGAACCACGGTCAGCCTCCAACAGTCGGGCGGTCATCCATCCAATGGCTGACGATCCCTTAGTCGACTTTTACGACATGCGACGGGGAGAGATGCAGTGCGGCTATTCTTTTTAAGTACCGACCCCACACGGTACAATAGTGCCTTAAATATATAAAACTTATATTATTAACATAATACAGGATAACATTAATAATAATAATCTTTTAAACCAAACTCTGTCGGCTCGAAGCGAACTAGAAGTGGTGAAGTTCTTTTAAAAAAACAAATCAGCTATTCTTATTGGCAGTGGGCTCCGATATCAATTTGTTTTATTAGTCTCTCTGTCTTAGTACCTGCGTATTTACTCAGGAATTTGTGAAGAAAATCGGAGCTCCTGGGGAAGCTAATTTACCAAATATTTGCCCTAATTGAATTTTTCTTGCTAGTTTCATATTAAATTCTTTTGATACGAGACTAGGGAAATTCTTTGCATGGAAAAAATATATTTTGGAATTTAATCACAGCTTCTCTTTGAGATTTGACGCTGGGCGCAAACGTCTTCGTATTATTTCTCTCTCTGCTTAAAGATTTTTATTATCTATATTTGTCAAAGATTTTATTTTGTGTTTGTTTTACTTATAATATATTAGGTATGCTATTTTTTAGGTTTAATAATTGTGGTCCTATTCTTTTAAAGTACCGGCCCCACACGGTACTCTAATAAATTACAGCACAACCACGTGTAGCAATGTATAAAGGTGCGTACAGACATCGCGAGGCATGCGGCGCGAATGGTTCGTCACGCATGCCTCGGGCTGTGTGAACGTGAGTGCTCACTGTGAGCATTCGCCGCGTACGCTCGTTGCGAGGCTGCCTCAGTGCGAGCCGTGAGTTCCGTGTGGACGGCGCACGCAACACAATAACAGCCGTCCACACGGAACGCACGGCTCGCACTGAGGCAACGAGTTAATTGCTTGGCAACGAGCTTATGCGGCGAATGCTCACAATGCGCACTCACGTCCACACAGCCCGAGGCATGCGTGACGAACCATTCGCGCCGCATGGCTGCGTCAGCTTGAGCATGTGCGTGCGTGGTTGTTCGCATGCTCAGCTTGAGCATGTGCCGTTCAGGAGTTATGCACAAATGTTGCGCGCATGCCTCAGGTTGAAGCATGCGTGACGAACTGTTCGCGCCGCATGCCTCGCGATGTCTGTACGCGCCTTTAGGACAGGCCAACAATCAAGCAGCAAGTGAGACACGAAGGCCCACATGCTGCATGACTCAATGGAAGGACCCTGCCAAGGTGAGACGTGGCCAAACTGTCGCTCCTTAGTCGTCGTCATCCCTTAGTCGACTTTTACGACATGCACGGGGAGAGATGCCGGTGCCACGCGGTACGACATAACCCCTATCGACTAGAAATTAAAAATATAATACAGATACTATCACGGGCGCTGCTCTGTGAAACTGGCATCACTTCCCTGCCACCCAGGGCGGGTGCCTCCGCATGACTCGTCGCAGAGAGACTCAGCACCCTTTTGTTGTTGACATTGAGCTTTTGAGAACCCATCGGTTCTCTAAATCGTTTCTTTGTCGCACCGCCAGGATGTGGAACTGTCTTCCGGCGAGTGTCTTTCCCGCATCCTTTAACCTGGGTGTCGTATCAACGGGCTAGACAGCCTAGCAACAGTCCGCAAATCTGCTTGCGTGGCACCTAGCTGAGCGTGGTTTCGCTAGGAGAGCTGTTTTTGTCGAATGAACCATTGGTCTCTCGGCACAGCCACCCATGTTGGTTTACATAAAAAAATTGTTATAAAGGATGGTTGCCAACCCTACCGGCACCCTGCAACAAAGATGAGACCTGCACTAGGTAGTGTTGTGTGGACTGGCATTCAATGCAGTGCCGCGGTAAGGGTCTGTACAGGCTTCACATTTCCAGGAATAATTTTATTAAATTGGTCATGAGCCATTCATTGAGTCAGGCGCTTTGAATGTAGGTTGTGTAAATGTACCTATTGCTGTACCTCAGCATAGGGATAGCACCGTCTGTGATCCAGCTCGCCTCGGGTAGTACTTGTGATACAATTAAACACTCACAGTTGCTTTGAATATTATAATCAGCCACATAATCACATACACGAACTTATCCGTCGTACCGTCCCACGGCGACTGGCGAGGGGGGAGGCGGCGGAGAGGGAGCCAGTGTGGCCAACACAAATACCAAATATGCCACACTCTTCCCTACATAAAAATAATGAGACAACCAGCCTCTCCCCTCCCAAAAAAAAATTAAAAAGATACACAAGAAAGATATACAAGAAAAAAAAATATACCACGAATAAATTATTTAAATTATATACCACTTATCGAAACTTAAAATTTTAAACACTACAACGAATTAAATTAATTATTGTTACCTGTGAAATATGAAATGCGTTTATTCCCAAAAATACAATAATTTATTAACTATCAAACTGTAATATAAAAAAATTAGTATTATTTAAATTTTATTTATTCAATTTTCAGTGTAAGTAAATACTATTTAGAATTTCCAATTATAAATTTTATTAAATTTTAGCCAGTGAATTTATATTTTCGCATATATTAATATTATATATACATAGTCAAATATTAATAAAGAAATTTTGACCTGTCTGTCCGCCTAATTATGTATTTGTCACACCCCAGTCCTATTTCAGCAAACGATTTGAACGAACATCTCAACGCGATCTGCATGCGGTCCACTAAAAGCAATACCTAATCATTTTCCAACCACATTTGAAAACGGTGTCAGCAAATTTTCAAACGACTAAATAATTATTAGATTCCGCAAAGCGATTCCGGCATAACACTGAACACAAGTGAATAAATCAAGAGATAATATGCAGAGGCGGCGGCGTGCTTGTTGAGGAATGTACGATGGTCGACGTGTTTGCGAGCTGCGATTGGTCCGTAAAGTGAGACCAGTGAAGCCATGAACCTCTGCCATATACACGCTAGTACTAATAAGTATACTGTGTATACAATATACAGGGTGTTCGGCACATCGACCGACAATTTTTTTTTTTAAGGTAAGTGGGGTCATTTGCAACATTTTGACCCAAATACCTTTTGTCAGATGTCACGTGGTATCGAGATATGATTTTTTTTCTTTGTTTTTGAAAATTACCAAAATCCCAGCTATAAACCCTTGTGACTTTTTTGTTTATGATTGTATCAGCATTGACCGAATTTTACGATGTATCCTTGTTCTAGAAAAAATATTATTTGATGAAATGTATACCATGAAAAGGTCTTATGACCTCCCAAAGTCCCGAGAACGAGTAAAAATATGACATAATCTTAAGTGACTCCCAAAATTTGAAGACTGGTCTGTGTTCAGTGACAATGTGAACAGTGACAATGTTCCAAAACTGGCAAAATTTTAGCTGTTTGGCCGCCTGGTTATGGATTTGACACACCCCAGTCCACGCGAACGAAGTAATGGCCTAAAGCTTGTATGAAGTAATTTTAGGTTTTCGTACCCCGTACGGAAACATATTACTACGCTTGCAACGTCTGTCTGTCTGTCTGTCCGTCCGTCCGGCCGGGCCGTCCGATGGCTGTATCTTTGGAACCGTAATAGCTAGACGCTTGAAATTTTTAGAGAATACTAATAATATAAATAATATAAAAAAAAGAAAAAAAAAAAGAAAAAGAGCTGTCAAACCGACATGTCGAAAAATTTTTCTCTTGGAAATTGTTTTTAAAAACTTCTTGCCTGGGACGACCCTACCGAGCTTCCGCCACGCGCCGACTCTACTCCAGCGGCGCAGCGACCCGCACGGTTGGAGGCACCGTGCCGGCATCACCACCGCCGCCGCTCGGCGCCCCTGGTACTACTCCACCCAAATCGACATGCCTGGTAACAGTAGCGGCTGCAGACCACCCGGGACGCGACCTGCGTGATGGAGAGCAGGCTCTGCAGCGACGGCCGGCCGCCGCCGCGCTCGACTTCGACGCCGCCGCCGCCACCGCTCGCCCGCAGCAGCACTGCCTCCGCTCACCGCGTCGCCCGGCCTCCCCGCGCCCGGGTCGTCCAATACGAGAGCCGCCTTTCTTCTCCAACACCACACGCACGCCACACCACCCAGCTCCACGCCGCCGGTGCATTTCATCGACGGCGAAGATGGAGCGTTGACGTCGGCCGAGCCACAACATCTACGGTGAGGGCGACGTCCACCATCGGCCAGCTTGGGGTCATCGGGACTTCACGTCCCGTCTAGTGCCCCCGCTACCGGTGGTGCTGTGCGAACATCAGGCGACGCGCGCGCGAAGAGGAAGAAGTTTAAAAGAGCTGCGCGACGACGTCGCCGTGCAGTCCGGCGGATACGGAGCTCTCCGAGATGGGGGTGGTGGTGGCCTACGTGTCTAGTACCACCACCTATCGCTCGTAGCTTGCCTCGCGTCGTCTCGGAGAACTCTGTAGCCACGGCCTGCACCCGCCGGTGTGCTTGGAGGCTTGCCTCCCGCCGCCGGCGGTATTCCGTTTATTATTTTTATATTAAAATAATGTAAAATTACTTAAAATTACTTAAAATTACTTAATTTTGAGTATATGTGGTGTATTTTTATAATCTGTATATTTAAAATTAATGTAAATATTATGTGAATGTGATAATAAATGTATTAAATAATATTATAGCGGATATAACAAATAAATAAAAAAGTAAAAATGTGTGTTTCTTTTAACGTTTTTTTGTGGTGCGGTAACCTCTGTGTGCTATTCCGACTCGCACTTGGCCGGTTTTTTACTAATTAAATATATATATATGTCCCACTTAGATAATACAAAAAGTTCTGCGGAATTTAATAAATTAATCGTATCATAACATTTCAATAAAAATATATGTATACTGCCCGACACGTAACTTGGTCTCTGTGCGAGCGGGACAGCGTTATACCAACGATCGCATGCGTGTAACGCCGTCCCTCTCGCACAGAGGCCAAGTTACGTGCCGTCTATTCTAGCCTTCTTTGTCTTGAAAACTTTGCCGCGTCTTCCCGCAAAATTCTTGTTTTCCCTTCTAACTTGAGGTTTCGGTTTTTTCTTCAAACTTCCAGTGTTATAATTACGGTAAAATTCACCACTTTATTATTCTTTTGCAAGACCTTCCCGTCAAGTTCGTAAACTTTGTATTTTTGGTTTCCTTTTATATACAAAATAATTATTAATCGACCTTGCTGAAACACTAAACTTTTTAATAATAATTCTAGTTCAGAAAAACTTAACCTAAGCTATTTTTATTCGAACGTTTCGTATTTCTGTAAAGTCAAAAAGTGTTTTTTGTTCAGAACGAATAATTTTACATCCCTCTTTTGTTTGTCATTCGGTTGATAGATGCTTGAGATACACCTAGATAGAACAAAAAATAATTACCTAATTGTAGATTACGGCGGCCAATTCATGACAATCTCACTACAATGACATAACGTTTTACCTAAATGTCAGTTCAGAAGCAATTTTGACATTGACAACAGATTATCAAGCATCAAACATCATTGTGGCCAGTGTAAGAAATTAGTTCCAACGAAATTCCGCAATATGGCCGCCCCTCATATATTCCTGGTCAGGCTTTATTAAAAAAATTATTAATCGACCTTGCTGAAACCCTAAACTTTTTAATAAAATTCTAGTTCAGAAAAACTTAACCTCAGCTATTTTTATTCGGACGTTTCGTATTTCTGTAAAGTCAAAAACTGTTTTTTGTTCAGAACGAATAATAATTACGTCCCTCTTTTGTTTGCTATTCCGTAAATAGATGCTTGAGATACACCTAGTTAAACAAAAAATAATTACCTAATTGTACATTACGGCGGCCAATTCATGACAATCTCACTACAATGACATAACGTTTTAGCTAAATGTCAATTCAGAAGCAATTTTGACATTGACAACAGATTATCAAACATCAAACATAATTGTGGCCAGTGTAAGAAATTAGTTCCAACGAAATTGCGCAATATGGCGGCCCCTCATATATTCCTGGTCAGGCTTTACCAAAAAAAATAGATTTTTTTATTTTTTGATGTCGTTAAGTTCAATAAGCTTTATTGAGTCAAATAGATAAGAAATAAAAGACCGGAACGTAGGTAGATTCGGCTGTCTTTATTTCGACAAAAAAAGAATTCTAAAAATCGGATAAGGTTTAGGGGGGTAAAAACATAAATGCCGAAAGGCGATTTTGTTCTCATACATTCATAGTTCCACGTTCGGTGCATAGCGTAGGTAGCGGATATTTCCAACGCGTTGAATAATCACGAATGCAGCTGCTATTTGAACAGATTATACGAGCGCGCGCATCACCCGAACTCATCCCGCCCCACCCCCTCACCCACCCCTGCCCCCGCGTCCACCCCCGGCCCTGTCGACACAACCGCAGAGCTCTCTTGAAGTGCTGCACGCCGAGGAAACGAAATATATTCACCTGTACTCCTCTTCCAAGGCGCCACCGTTTTCGCTGGTTGGATGCAACACAATCAATAAATAAAAAATTTGGTTTTTATTTTTTTATTCCAAAACTACGGATGGAAACAAAAAAGTAAACATCTATGGATTTAGATATATTATAATATTCAACAAATAGCGTATATTTTTTCCAAAGCCTTGATTTGGTCACGTTGCCTTAAATACGTATTGTACCGTGTAAATTGTACCGTGTGGGGCCGGTACTTTAAAAGAATAGCCCCACTGCATCTCTCCCCATGTATGTCGTAAAAGCCGACTAAGGGATATGACCCCCTTCTTATATCACTAGGTGGTAGGGTTTAACCCGCCCGGATTGGTACCACCGCACTGAATGAAAGGTCGGTCGAAACGACTATGTAAATAGTTTGTGTTTTCCGTCCAGTTCAGTGTAGCCGGCACGACCGAAGGGAAGCACTGACGTGGCACCAAGTTCACCCGGTGTTATGGGCTGACATCACGGATGTTGTAGGTGATGTAGCCAACCGTGTCAGTTTCAATAAAAAAAAAAAAAAAAAAGTTTTTATAACCAAATTCAGAGGCATGTTCATGATTTTTTTCTATAAAACGAAGTTAATCAAATCGTGTTTTCAAAAAGCTATCGATCTGCGCTGATAGATGAAGTATTACATATATTAAAACTGAATCTGTCAGGTTTTTTTATGTAAACCAGCATGGGTGGCTGTGCCGAGAGACCAATGGTGCAGTCGACAGAGCCAAAATCTCCTCGCCAATCCACGCTCATTTAGGTGCCATGCCAACAGATTTGCGGACTGTTGCTAGGCTGTCTAGCCCGTTAATACGACGCTTGAGGTGAGTAATATTGGTGGTAAACTTCTTGAAATTCGAGTTAGACGCAGCCTCACGTCACCTTAAATTACTCACTAGGTATTCTTGCCGGTACTTAGAAAGAATAGCTCCACTGCATCTCTATCCGTGCATGTCGTAAAAGGCGACTAATGCCCACTTGCACCAACACGAGTATAGAGTTAAATAGCGAGTTATGGATTTAAACGCGGTTCAAACGCGGTTCCCACATACAACGGGTGCTAGTTTAACGAGTTAAACTGGTTTATAGTTAAATTCGTGTTGGTGCAAGTGGGCCTTAGGGATAAGGACAAGATGCCGTGCATAAGGGTGACAGGCTGAGTGTTTTCTCGTGGACCCATTGTTTTGTTCCATTAATGAGACCACGAGAGGGAGAGAAATTTCTCGTAGACCCATTATTTCAAGCGGTTGTTTTTTAGGGTTCTGTAAGTTTTCATGTGGCAAGGGCGGCCTTAGGCTAAGGCAATTTCCTCCAGTCAACCGGTAAGCCTACCTTTTTACATGGAATCCGAACCACGGAGCAGTGGGTTAAGGTATGTACGTAAAGTTTTTCAAATCAGATAAAAACTCATTGGTACACGCCGCCGCCGCCCGGTTGGATTCGAACCTCGGACCATTCGAAAGATAAGCCGCCGCCCAAACTACTCGGCCACCCGCCGCTGAAACTGAAACTTAACTAACATAGAATAGATCATTTTCTAGTGCGGTTTACAAAACGTAACGGTAACGTATACAGTATTACAGTTTCTCAGTTATAGACTCAGGCAGAGGAAGTTTTACATATTTTATGCCATTGTCGCTACTCTTCTCACTTTAAATAGGTTACGTCCTCGGGGGCTCGCCGATGCCTCCCCGGAGATGTTCCGTAGAAGCCTCTTTGTGGTCGTGAGCGTCGAACTAAATACTAGAACAGCCAAAGCGCGATGAAATGTGTTACCTGTCGGTAAAAAAGTGTGCGTGCCTCTCTTCATAAACATTTGTCATCACGAATACATTCAAATTCGCAGGGATGTCGGCTCCCTAAGTGTGTTCTATCTATTATTCCATTGAGAGTGCTCGGAGGAGCCGTTTAACGCGATCTCGCCGTCCCTTTCCACCTCCGCACCACGCGTACCAGGCAGGGTATGCATCCCTACACGCTGGAATCACCGCGGTCGCGTACTAACCGGTTCTGCAGATCTTTCCTCTACAGAACCGGTAAACTCTGAAACGCTTTCCCTGTCCATATATTTCCCCAAGTACAGTCTCGGGTCCTTCAAGAGGGGCGGGAACAGACACCTGTCAGGCCGGCATGACATTCGAAACCCTCGCATACGACCGAATGTCCATGGGCGTCGTTAGACACCTCATGGGTGACTCGGCGACAAATGTCGCGCTTTCTATGAAAACAATTTTAAAGGATCTCATTAATACCCAAGCAGCAAGGTCACGTTAAAATCACGTGATTTTTAAGTCATTTTCGCAGCAGTGACGACATCAGGACTAATAAGACGTCATTTTTAACGTGAGATACTGACTTGTGACGACATGTGGTCTAAAATACACGTCTAAAATCACGTTAACGACGACGTTATATTTACGACATTATTTAACGTAAACAATGCCGTCAATATGACGTGAAAATGACGTTTAATTTCACGTTAAAAACACGTGTTGCAGTTACGTAAACAATGCCGTCAATACGACGTGAAAATGACGTTTAATTTCACGTTAAAAACACGTGTTGCAGTTACGTAAACAATGCCGTCAACACGACGTGAAAATGACGTTTAATTTTACGTTAAAAAAACGTGTTGCAGTTACGTAAACAATGCCGTCCATACGACGTGAAAATGACGTTTAATTTTACGTTAAAAACACGTGTTGAAATTACGTAAAAAATGCCGTCAATACGACGTGAAAATGACGTTTAATTTTACGTTATAAACACGTGTTGCAGTTACGTAAACAATGCCGTAAATACGACGTGAAAATTACGTTTAATTTTACGTTAAAAACACGTGTTGAAATTACGTAAAAAAAGCCGTCAATACGACGTGAAAATGACGTTTAATTTCACGTTAAAAACACGTGTTGCAGTTACGTAAGCAATGCCGTCGATACGACGTGAAAATGACGTTTAATTTTACGTTAAAAACACGTGTTGAAATTACGTAAAAAATGCCGTCAATACGACGTGAAAATGACGTTTAATTTCACGTTAAAAACACGTGTTACAGTTACGTAAACAATGCCGTCAATACGACGTGAAAATGACGTTTAATTTTACGTTAAAAACACGTGTTGCAGTTACGTAAACAATGCCGTCAATACGACGTGAAAATGACGTTTCATTTTACATTAAAAACACGTGTTAAAATTACGTAAAAAATGCCGTCAATACGACGTGAAAATGACGTTTAATTTCACGTTAAAAACACGTGTTACAGTTACGTAAACAATGCCGTCAATACGACGTGAAAATGACGTTTAATTTTACGTTATAAACACGTGTTGCAGTTACGTAAACAATGCCGTAAATACGACGTGAAAATTACATTTAATTTTACGTTAAAAACACGTGTTGAAATTACGTAAAAAAAGCCGTCAATACGACGTGAAAATGACGTTTAATTTCACGTTAAAAACACGTGTTGCAGTTACGTAAGCAATGCCGTCAATACGACGTGAAAATGACGTTTAATTTTACGTTACCACCACGTGTTACAATTACGTAAAAATAATGACATTCATGTATCGTAATAAATATCCGCGATCTGTGGATCTTACGCGCAGTTTCGTTATAACTACTAATCGGTGGTTAATATATCAATATATGATAACCATACAAGATGTTTTGGAGCTGAACAACTTTTTATTTAATTAGAGATTTTTTTCCTCTACAATTTTTAGTAAGTACCTAACCTAAGTACCTAACCAGCATTCGTACATAACGATAGGTAACTAGGTACCTACCAATGATATTTTAGGAAAGATAGGTTATCTAAAAACTGCATCATAATCGGACCATCCGTTTGGGAGTTACATCGATGCCACAGATAGTAGGGTGACAGACAGACGGACAAACGTGGCGTCAAACTTATATAATATATATAATATTTATTGTAGGCTATTATATAAGGTCTTTCAAAATTAGTTCAGAGTACGCTAAGGGGGGGGGGGGGGGGGGGGGGGGGTTCTGTATCGGAAAAAGATCAATTTTGAAGAACAAAGATTTTTTTTTTATACTTAAAAAAAATAATTTTTAATATAAAATGTAAAAAAAAAAATTTCTTATCGTTTCAGTTTCATGCCAGGAACAAAAAAGTCTTCCAACACATAGATCTCTTTCTTTCAGAAATTGCGAAAAACCACAATTTTAGTTTTATTAGTATGGAATAGAAAGAATTTGATTTTGTTTTACCAACTTACACGTGTTACATCATAATGGTAATCAAGACTTTTTTGTTACTGATAGGAAACTGAATCGATTCGGCTATAAAAATCAACCACCTATTTTTTATTTAAATACATAAAAAAAATCTTTTACTTATAAAAAAGCCCAAGGTTCAAAAAATTTTATATAGGGCTTACTCCCTATATGATATAGAACCCCCCCTTAGCGTACTATGAACTAATTTTGAAAGACCTTATAATACCTACTCTTTTCAGAAATAATATTATGAGTTGCTTCGAGAAAAGGTGGTACGGCCGTGTTGCTCGACTTGGCGGGGCACTGCCGTGCCCCCAGATATACAGATTCTCTATCAATATAGGTAGGTATATCCATGCATGCTCGAATACGCCATTCCTATACGTACACGTAATGTTCCGTCCACAGATCATTACTTAGGATTTCTGTGGTTCCGTCAGAACTTTAATGCCGCTCCACCTACCTAAGTAGTAAATACATTTTAGGTCATAATACGTAGAACATAAGGTTGACTTTAATGTCGCTCGCACCTTTGGTTCCCGCATATGTGCAGTGAAGCAATTATCTACCCTATGTCTACGAGTGATGACCTTAAATTCGTTGACAACGAAGGTAGGTGAGCGGCATTTATGTTTTAAGGGAACTGTACGTACCTACATAATACGCTATACACAATCACATGCATGCCTGCGCCCTCCGACGAGTGACGACGCAAACAGAAACAGAAGGACAAGGTCAAGTACAACGATTAATTATTGGCATATTTATAACTTTCTCGACGAAGTAAAATGAGTAGTCTTACTTTTAACGACGTTGAAAAAGTTTAATAATAATGCTTGTTTGTCTAAACTATTATTTAAATTACGTAATTACTACAATATATCAAAATTAAATGATAAATATAACAAAAATCGCGCCAATTGTGGATGGCCTGCGTGTATCGTTCGTTCGTGTCGTGCGTGCTCGTGCCGTCCGTGTCACTCACGTGTGTGATGCCACTTTTCAGAAAATGCCATAATTAGGGGTATATAAATATGAAATGACTCGGGAAGTGCTGGGCATGAGCCTCCCTTTCTGAAATTAAGTTAAGATATTGACCTTTACCATAAAATGTGGTATAATTTGTTAGGGAACATTTCTACGTTAAGTCGCAACACTGATAACGGTTTTTCTACTTCCTTGCTCTTTCTTGCTAGCTTGTGTTGCGGTGAGGTACCTACAGTTCTTGCAATTCACGAATTCGAACGGACTTTACTCGCGGTTGAACGTATACATGCACATTGCGGTAGTGTGCGTGTCTGACGGAGCAATCAGTTAGCAAGCCAGATCTCCGGAGAAAGCGCATAGTTATTCATAGCGAGGAGGTAAAGTATTTTTATTTTGAAGTATCCGTGTACTACCTCGTCATACCCATGCTATATGGTGTATACACTAACAGGTCGGTTAACTATAGCTGGCACGTTCACAGTACTCACACCAATGCAATTTTATTATACATTACGTTTAAAAAAAACGTTTTATAAAGAAGACATTTTTCTTACCTATTTATTAAATTAATTAGATCAACCCAAGTTAGGCCAAATAAATATTTGAGGATATGAATAATGAATAATGTTTTTCACTAAAGTCAAAATTGAAGGAGAAAAACAACACTTTTTTTTCAAATTTTCTTGAATGTAAATGTTCTTTTGCCTGTATCATATTTCTAGACGAAATATAAGACACTTTTATTCTTACACATTTATCCCTAAAGTCAATATTTCTGGAGAAAAAAAAAACAAAACTATTTTTTTCCAGATTTTCGCGAATGTTAATGTTTCTTCGATAGAATCATATTTCTAAACAAAGCATAAAACACTTTTATTCTTACTTACTTGTTTTACACTAAAGTCAATATTTCCGGCGAAAGAAAAAAAATAAACTTAAGTTTTTCTAAATTTTCTTTTTTCTGTTCCACAAATATTTACTTTATTGAAAAACGTGTGAGAATAAAAGTATCTTATATTTCGTCTAGAAATATGATTTGGAACAATATTTGCATTACAAAAAGAACCTTTACCTTGGGTATTTTTATTCGTATTTAGTATTTGTATAATTGTTCGTCCCTAACGAGCAATTGTCGCCAGTTCATCTAAGTTAAGTCACTTTCTCCAAGCAGAATATAATTTAATGAAAACAAAGTGCCAGTTGTGATTTGAGATAGGAGTTGTAATTGGATTTTGAAGTTCGAACTTTGACAAAACTGCAGTCAGTTTTGAGAGAAAAAATTGGTTTTGACAGTTGTTTGATTTCTCTTTGCGCTCTTTGCTCATAGATATGGGTTACAAATGGAAAACAATTTAGGTAATCGTTACAAGAAAGGCACGAAATACAATAATGACGATAAAATTTTTTGAAAAAAAAAATCATCATAACAGTTCAGAAGGCCGTTCTATTGTATATATAGATCAGACATACGTACAAAGTTCTCACGTACGACAAAATACCTGGAGTCTGAAAAAAAGATACAACAAAAAAAGACACGTTTTCAAAAAAGTTAAGTACGGGCAGCCGTTTCATTATAGTGCATGCATGTACAGTAGTGGTTTTATTACAGATGCCACATAGTTAGTATACAGAGCAGCATCCACAGCTGGACATTATCACTCCAAAATGAATTTAAAGAATTATGGCAAGTGTCTGAAAGAGAAACTTTTGCTGAATTTGCCAAAAAAGCTACTGTGATGGATCGATCACAACACCCGAAGCAGTACTAAAGCCTATGTCAAATTCTGCAAGGATGCCATGCAAAAGTGGTTGACGGAAAAGAGTATTCCCAAAGAGTTTGTATTACGTCGCATACAAACTCTTTGAGTATTCCATTCGATGAACGGCTCCGCAAAGTAGAGCTGTATGATTTGATTAAAAAGAATAAAGAGGATTTCGTAACATTTAAAATCGACGAGATTATATTCGAAGCAACGGTTTCGAAATATTGCGTTTGCCATCATATAAACCGAGCTGAACGCAATCGAAAACATCTGGCGTATTACAAAAAACCAGATTACCTCGAAAAACATTGGACAAAACATTAAAGAAGTAAAAAAAATTATATCTGAGAGCTTGAACAGCATCGATAACAACGCCTGGTTTAATACCTGCAAGCACGTAGAAAAAATTGAAAAGGAATACATGATATGTTTTGATTACGACTCAGAGTTTGTGATTAAAGCATCTTATTTACCATCCTGCCTGCTCTACGTCCTGCGAAGGCCACGCACGATGCACGATGAAAAACAACAATGAATAGGCTCTACGTACGTCGGTAATTATTATTAATTGCTTGCTGGACCCGCTGGACGCATTTTTCATCCAGCAACGGTCCCCCCACCACTGTCTAAGCGTGACGTATGTCGCCGATGTATAATGAATAGTGCGAGCTGGAGCGTTTGTAGGTTTGCTTTACAGCAAATTCCCATTTTTTTACGTTTTATAGACAACAAAACAACAGACGTGCTATCTCTCTCACTCGTTCGACTGTAACTAGCACGCTGGATGCGCGCACGATGGTGTGTATGCTACGTCCAGCAGGGCGACCTTGACGGGACGTACAGCAGGATGGATGGTGAATAAGATGCTTAATGTTAGTCGAATCAAGTGACAGCGATACCGAAGAGGTTGTAAGTGACAGTGACAGTTTATACGAAGATAAGCATTGTAGCATTATTTCTTTTTTTTTTATGTAATCCGGTATGGGTGGCTGAGTCGGAGGGGTCAAGGCACATGCTTCGAAAAGCCAATATCACCTACGAGAAGGTAGGTGCCATACCGGAGACTTCCCTGGATTGCTGGCTATACTGAACTAGTGGAGAACACAACCGAGGCTGCTAGATGTGGCCATCTTACATCCAGTACGGTGGTGTCAACCCAGTCGGCTACAATTTGAGCCTACCACCTAGTAAGGGCCAAGGGAAGGGACCTACAGTTTACACCGGTTCCGAATGGCGAAGCAGTAGGTGTAGGTATGCACGTAAATTTTTTCGTCAGAAAAAACTCATTGGTACACGCCGACCGGATTTGAACCTAGAATCTCTCGCATGAGAAGCCGATGCCCAAACCACTCGGTCACCCGCCTCTTAGCTTGTGCCAAAAGCTTTGTGACAGTGCAATACATTTGTTGAACATTTATCTTTATTGTTTTTATGCTAACCATAACCGCGCTCACCCATCGAAACAATGCGGGCGACTGTACCTCAAGGACGCGAAGGAAGTGTGAGCGGAGCACGGGGTACATACAGTACGGGAGACGACTCATCAACCAATATTGTGGCAGCGTTGGCCGTCTTTCCCATCGCGCCTCACTCCCCCGCGCGAAGCCCCGCGGCATTTTTTTCCTGTCTTATGAGTGTACTTACTACCAGGTGCTGCCAGTTTTTAATATTACCAGCGATTACTACACGTGAGTGAGGCGATTTAACAGTGTGCTTCTTGATCGGTTGAAGAAATGTGTACCTCGTAGGGAAAGAAGCTGGTGATGAAGATGACACCTAAAAATTCGTCCTCGTTCTGGCCTTTCACGAAAAATACAGGAGTCTCAACAACAACAATAATCTCTTGATAACACATACTTCGCCAAGTGAAGCAAGATTGGGCTCTTCTTATAAAATTGTAACCGAAGTTCTTTGAAACTGGTGAGTAAAATACCTAGTTCTTTACCTTACGGACGGTGGCCGTGGTGTGGAACAGAGGAGAAGAAAGCCAAGACAGTTATCTAGTGATGACGATGAAGAGAGACAGCCACTTGTGAAGAGAATGAAAATACAGATTTTTCGAAATTCAGGTATGTTCTATTTTACTAGGGCATAAGGGTGTGGCTTTAAACTGGGGAGTCGAGATCCCAAATTGCTGGTAAGCATAATGTGTAGGTTGAGTTATAAGACACCTTTTAGCGAAATAATTTTTTGCCGGAAACGCCTAGTTTCGAAGAAAAAAAAAAGTTATAAAGAATTTTTTTTCACATCGCTCGCATCGCTTGCTCCCTGCGTGAATTATGGCCATCGGGCAGCCGTATACTCGGTTAGGTGGTCGGTGCGGTGCGTCTCCTGCGCTGCGAATGTTTTTTTCGAAACATTACACAGAAACAACGAAACATTGGGGCTTGGCCATACACTTTTGTATGATAGATAACAAATGTTTTTGTGTAATGTTTCGAAAAAACATGCGCAGGAGACGCGGCTTAAGTTACTCTATGGACAGGGTGCTCCATAGTGAGCGAGTGATGTTGGCGGCATATTTCCAAAGTCTAGTATGCGAGTTGCTCTGATTGGTGAAGAGACGAGTCTGGCTCCGCCTCCGGCACCCCGACCGAACCTACTGAATCCGATATTTGTTTGGTCGCATATGTACTTTGGTGGCTCAGTGGTAGAGTGTAGGAGTGTAGGGTTTTTATTTTTTCGATCTCGGCCATGGGTTCGTGCCCCTTTTGTCAAAATTTTTTTGTTTTACTTTTTTTCAAAGCAATGTTATTTAAATTAGGTTTATTACCACCTAAGAAAATTTTATATTTCCCGCCAAAGTTGAGAACGACCAATCAGAGAAACTCGCATACTAGACTTTGGAAATATGACGCCCGGCGCCGTGGGGCGGGGCGGCGCGGCGGGCGGGACACGCATCCAGAATAAGGAATTTTCCACTAAAACAAAAACAAGAAATATGTACATATATTATAAGATAATAAAAATACATTAAACATGGTGAAAGAATTGTTACAATACCTTGAAAAATGGCGAAGTTATTGAACTTTTAATGTATGCCCTAAAAAGTTAAAAACCCGCGGGGAGCATTCGCCGTGTGACGTCACAAGTCTCCGAGCCCGCAGTGTCTCGGTGGGTCGATGAGGCGCGCAGGCTAGGCGGCGGCGGCGCGGAGCGACGCGATGCATTGCTTGCATGCATTAGAGCCGGCTAACCCGACCGAGAGGTTCGTGTTTCGCGCTCGCTGTATCAGTGTGTGTAGTATTGAGCTCCCTAAGATAATATTTTACATTACATTCCTGTATATAGGCCGCCATTTTGAACTTTTTAGTTACTGGACCGATTGCTTTCAAAATCGACATCTGGGTGTCCGTGTGTGCTTTGAATCAGGGACCGAAAAAGGTTCAAAACAACCGGGTCGTAACCGGTTCGAAAAGGGTTCTCAAGAGGTTACGTTTATTAAAGAACCGGTTATATAAAATAAATGGTTTAGGAACCGGTTTTCTGAACCGGTTCAAAAACCAATGAACCGGTCCATCAAACGAACTGGTTCCGCAGGTGGGTTCAAGAACAGGTTCAAAAGAACCCTATATGAGCCAGTTTGCAGAATGGTTCTTAGAAACGGTTCGATAGAACCCTTTTAATAACCAGCTTGCATAATGGTTTTGAGAACCGGTTCTCGAACCGAGCTGCATAAGCGGACTGGTTTAAGAACCGGGTCATAACTCGAGAACCACTGGTGCTAGACCCATCGTGTTGGTACTCAAACTTCAGGTCTCGGTGAGATCTATCCATCTGTCACGTGAACTTTGGTTTTGGTCATAACTCGAGATCCACTGGTGCTAGACCCATCATGTTGGTACTCAAACTTCAGGTCTCGGTGAGATCTATCCATCTGTCACGTGAACTTTTGTTTTGGCCATAACTCGAGAACCACTGGTGCTAGACCCATCGTGCTGGTACTCAAACTTCAGGTCTCGGTGAGATCTATCCATCTGTCACGTGAACTTTTGTTTTGGTCCCGAACACGATGGGTATAGCACCAGTGGTTCTCGAGTTATGACCAAAACCAAAGTTCACGTGACAGATGGATAGATCTCACCGAGACCTGAAGTTTAAGTACAAACACGATGGGTCTAGCACTAGTGGTTCTCGAGTTATGAACAAAACAAAAGTTCACGTGACAGATGGATAGATTTCACCGAGACCTGAAGTTTCAGTACCAACACGATGGGTCTAGCACCAGTGGTTCTCGAGTTATGACCAAAACAAAAGTTCACGTGACAGATGGATAGATCTCACCGAGACCTGAAGTTTGAGTACCAACACGATGGGCCTGGAGTAACCGTGTCCTACACTGGCGGCCGTGGACAGGAAAACGGAGTGTGGGAAGACCACCCGCCAGGTGGGACGACGACATCAAGTACGCCGGCGGAAATCAGTGGTTCCGTATCGCTGAAGGCCGGGAGGACTGGAGGAAAATTGGAGAGGCGTATGTCCAGCAGTGGACGCTTACACGCTGACTGACTGACTGACTGACGATGGGCCTAGCACCAGTGGTTCTCTAGTTATGACCAAAACAAAAGGTCAAGTGACAGATGGATAGATCTCACCGAGACCTGAAATTTGAGTACCAACACGATGGGTCTAGCACCAGTGGTTCTCGAGTTATGACCCGGTTCTTAAACGAGTCCGGTTATGCAGCTCAGTTCGAGAACCGGTTCTCAAAATCATCATGCAAACTGGTTCTTAAAAGGGTTCGTTCGAATCGTTTCTAAGAAGCATTCTGCAAACTGGTTCTTAAAGCGTTCTTACGAACCGGTTCTTTAACCCACCTGTGGAACCCAGATATAGATTTTGAAAGCAATCGGTCGAGTAACTAAAAAGTTCAAAATAGCGGCCACTTTTTTTTATTTTGACAACGGATTCGCATTCAGAGCCCACACAGACACCCAGATATCGATTTTGAAAACAATCGGTCCAGTAACTAAAAAGTTCAAAATGGCGGCCCCTTTTTTTAAATGTTTACAACAGATTCGTATTCAGAGCCCACACAGACACCCAGATATCTATTTCGAAAGCAATCGGTCCAGTAACTAAAAAGTTCAAAATGGCGGCCACTTTTTTAAATTTTGACAACGGATTTGTATTCAGAGCCTACACAGACACCCAGATATCGATTTTGAAAGCAATCGGTCCAGTAACTAAAAAGTTCAAAATGGCGGCCACTTTTTTTTACAACGGATTCGTATTCAGAGCCTACACAGACACCCAGATATCGATTTTGAAAACAATCGGTCCAGTAACTAAAAAGTTCAAAATGGCGGCCACTTTTTTTAAATTTTGACAAAAAATATAGGTACCTATCTTATAGTAAAAAAACATTTTTAAATATGTGCTGTAGCTCACGAACAAACATTCACACATATTTCCTCTTTATAATATTATATTGTGTAATGAATTTATATTTTTATCGAAAGTAGCAGCCCTAGCGTCACCGAGTTTGCTTCAAGGCCACGCGGCTGCAAAGCAATAATCACTTTACGCTCTTTCGTTTAGGTACATTTTCGCACGCAGCGACTGACGATGTAAAGCTGTAGGCTATTAAAGCCGTAGGTATTGAACTTTTTCTATGGAGTGATTCATCTGTTACGAAGTAACTATTGGGTCATCTGTGACTAAAGTCTTAAATTAAAAGTCACTTTATCATTGGATTGCACGCACAGTTTCCACAATGAAATGATTTCGTAACGATACCTGCTACCGTCTTGAGCTAATCTCACCGCGTCGTCGGCGCCGGCGGCGCAGAGAACAGACTTGTGACGTCACAGCGGTGTCGACCGGCCGCGCGCCGAACAATTTGAAAACGGGAGGGAAAAGTATCATAACTTCGTCATTTATGTACGGAATTGAAAAAAAAATTCACTAGGCTTTATCGCAATCTTAGTATGTTTTTTTTTAAATATAATAAAAAAAGTGGAAACATCCTTATTACAGGTAAATATTTTTTCTTTTATTGGTGGTATTCTCATATATTGGTAATCTGTGGTATTCTCGTTTTGCACTATGGCAATGTGACTACGGGCTGGCGTGGCTGGCGGCGCTGACGCCATCTTGCTAATTGCCTGCAAGCAAAGAGAATATAAAAGCCTTTTCCGTGTATCGACTATCGATCGTTGTGCGTGTGCAATGCTGTGATGCAATGTGGTGTGGTGTGTTTACCAAAGAGTTTGGATAGCCCCCGCTCCCTGCGTCGCTCGTGCCGAGAGCCCCGGCGCGATAGCGGCCGGCGCGGCGGATTACGATATGCGGATTACGATCTCTATTTCGTTTACGGTACGGAGTAATAGATTAATTTGTGTGTTTTTTGTTTGCTTGTGTGGATCCTGAAGACGGTCCTCATACTCAACGCATGCTCAGTGGAGAGCGGTAAAATCGCACATGCTGAAACATGGCTTCCACCACCCCGCAAACATAAGTTTTGCGGAATTTGCTGGGTGAATACCACTGGCGAAGGACTCTCCATCGGGCTAAGAGGGACCCCTTCGCAAGTCTCCTGAAAGCTGATTTGACTATTTATGTATTGTGACGATTCAGTGTCTAGTGTAGTTTGAATTGCACACTACGGAAATTCTATAAATTAACCCTAACCTACGCAGCCCATGTCGGTTTTGTCTACATTTCAATGCAAAATCAATGTTTTGATGTTTTAAAAAAAATTAAAGTTTTACTTTTGTAGGAAACATTTATTTTGTATATGGATAATCTGTTTCTATATTATTTGTTTTCTCGGAAACTATACATCTCCGGCAAACAATTATTTCAATTAAATTCGTCTTTTAACTCAGCCTACCTACACATTAAGCACAAGTAGGTATATTACATTATCATGGTTGGTATTCAGGAAGTTGACTTACACCAGAGCGCAGCTTGTAACTTTATGACAATGAATTGGCCGTGCAAATAATACTTATGTAGTAATAATTTATTGTATTTATTTTCAGTGTGAGTACTTGAGTGCGTTCGCTGGCCTGGCCATTCGATTACAGGAACTGCCATCTAATAATGAGAGACAAACTTGCTAATAAGCTGGCAGCTACATAAGTTACAGCTGTAAAGGAAAACGGACTCTCGAAAAACGCCACCTTAACACGGTTATAACATGTAAGTAAAATTACTATAGATTTTACTTAATTTTGAACATAGCGCAAGTTACTGCGCAGTAGCCGAATTTTAGCCCCATTTAGGTCAAACAGGACAGGAAGGGGTGTCCACTTAATTAGAGTCAACCTTGTAAGAGCGGCATTTCTAAATTATTACATTAAATAACACCGACCTGAAAACTTAAAGTATTGTATGTACGAGTTTTGGTACAAGCTGTAAGCCACCCGCCGCTTAATCGAGCAGCGGGTGGCCGAGTGGTTTGGGCATCGGCTTCTCATGCGAGAGGCCCGAGGTTCGAATCCGGTCGGCGTGTACTAATGAGTTTTTCTGACGGTCACCGTTTGGATCCGGCGTAAAACTGTAGGTCCCTTCCCTTCCCTTACTAGGTGGTAGGCTCAAATTGTAGCCGACTGGGTTGGCACCACCGTACTGGACCACCGTACTGGATGTAAGATGGCTGCATAGCAGCCTCGGTTGTGTTCTCCAGCATAGCCAGTAATCCAGGGAAGTCTTCGGTATGGCACCTACCTTCTCGGAGGTGATATTGACTGGTCGGAGCTGCTTTGGCTTCTCTTGGCCTCTCCGACTCAGCCACCCATACCGGATTAGATAAAAAAAAATTGTATTTTTTATTATTGGTATGTTCTTTATTTCACATTTTCAAAATATTCTATTAATTTTACATATATTATACAAGTATTAAAAATACAAAGTAATAAAAATACACAAAATTAATAAAAAAATTAAAAACGGTAATACCGCCGGCGGCGGGAGACAAGCCTCCAAGCACGCCGGCGGGTGCAGGCCGTGGCTACGGAGTTCTCCGAGACGACGTGAGGAAAGCTACGAGCGATAGGTGGTGGTACTAGACACGTAGGCCACCACCACCCCCATCTCGGAGAGCTCCGCATCCACCGGACTGCACGGCGATATTTTGTTAAGGTCTTTAAAAAATTTTTAATAGTACGCTAAGGGGTGGTTCTGTATCGGAAATCGGAAATAGATCACTTTTAAAGAACAAATTTTTTTTTTACAAAAATAAAAAAAAAAATTTAAAATGTAAAAAAATAATTTCTTAATCGTTTCAGTTTCATGCCAGGAACAAAAAAGTCTTCCAACATATACATCTCTTTCTTTCATAAATTGTGAAAAACCACAATTTTAGTTTTATTAGTATGGAATAGAAATAATTTGATATTTTTTACCAACTTACATATTTGTTACATCATAATGGTAATGAAAAATTTTTTGTTACTGCTATGAAACTGAATCGATTAGGCTATAAAAATCAACCACCTATTTTTTATTTAAATACATAAAAAAATAGCCTCTATAGCTCAGTGGTGCAGACAGTCAACTGCCGCTATTGAATGTTAAGCAACGCTGGGTGCGGTCAGTACTTGGATGGGTGACCGCTGACCGTTGGAGGCTGACCGAGGTTCGGATTCCTCGTAAAACTGTAGGTCCCTTCCCTCCTAATATTACTTGGTGGTAGGGTTTAACCCGACCGGGTTGGTACCACCGCACTGAATGAAACGTCGGTTGAAACGGCTATGTAAATAGTTTGTGTTTTCCGACCAGTTCAGTGTAGCCGGCACGATCAAAGGGGGAAGCACTGACATGGCACCTAGTTCACACGGTGTTATGGGCTGACATTACGGATGTTTTAGGTGATGTAGCCAACCGTGTCAGTTTCCATAAAAAAAAAATATATTTTAGGTACATAAAAAAAAAGCCCAAGGTCCAAAAATATTTATATAGGTTTTACTCCTTAAATGATACAGAACCCCCCCTTAGCGTACTATTAACTAATTTTGAAAGACCTTATTTAATCTTACACGTGTAACAGTATTGAAAATAATAATTAAACATGCTTTTTTCTAGGTGCTACCAGGTCAGGCGCACTCCGCACTTTAGGTATGAAGCTACAAGTACATCGGCGGGCCCGGCTTGACAAGCCAATTCAATGACAGAGCCGAGTCAGAAGAGATAGAGTTACTCGTTAGAAAGAGAAGCGTGTTGTAGGTGAATATAATTTTAGGCAAGCAGCGCTGTGCGAGCTGAATTGCACTTTAATTTGTCGTTGCAAGAGTAGATATTTATTTATGTGTCTTTGTAGAGTGATCCTTCTGTACATTAGTTTAGTACTATTAATATATTCTGTGGTGTTACAAAAAAATGTTCCAAGACCATAGTGGACAAACCTAATGAGGATAGCATAAAAACCTAGCATGCACCCCAGAGAGCAGAAAAAAATGAGATATAATTTGGTGTTGGTGAGTAAAATACTTACCTATGCGGTGAGCAAGTTTGTGCTGATAGAACATAGTGATGTATGTAAAAAAGTTAAATTACACATTACAAAAACCCCCGACCCCTTAAAAAGTCAAAAATAATGTTCGGAGTCGGGGGACCGCTAAGTAAAATATCTGATATATTTTCTTTATTTACCGGTCCACTCCTTTAAGAAACTTAACGGACATTATTTTTGACCTTTTCAGGGGTCGGGTTTTTTAAATTAAACTTTTATGTCAAACTTTAAAAAAAAAATTGTTAACAACCGCATCCAAGTTGTTTCATCTGTGAGATGTAATCTTTTGACTACTTCATAATTACTTGATTTCTAATTGCTTACACCTAATAAACATCCCGGTTAAACCAGCTTTCTAATAAAAAAAAACCGGAACCAAATCGGCCAATCTGTTGGGAGCTACAATTCCACAGACAGACACAGTTACACACGTTAAACTTATAACACCCCTCCTTTTTCTTCGGGGATTAAAAATGTATATTTTAAGTAAAGATCAAATCTATAGAAGGGTTGAAAAACAAACATACATCTAGGACTTGAAAAAAATATTATTGTTATTTCTACCAATACTTCAAAATATCGGCATAACAGAAATAAAATTAGCTTTTAATGTAGATGGGTTACCTCCTAACATTCAGTTTTGGCCCATTTTTAACTCCCGACCCCGAAAAAAAAGGGGTGTTATATATAAGTTTAACTTCTGTGTGTATGGGTGTGTCTGTCTGTGACATTGTAACTCCCAAACGGATGAACCGATTTGGATGCGGTTTTTTTATTGGAAAGCTGGTTTAATCGGGATGGTTGTTAGCTAGGTTTGTAATCAAATAATAAAGTCATTAAGTAATAATAAAATTATTATCTTAAAAAGTGGACCAATTTGCATGCGGTTTTTTTAAAAAAGCTTGAAATAAAAGTTAATTACAAATTAAAAAAAAAACCGGCCCTTATAAAGTGAAAAATAATTTCGATTTACTTAAAGGAGTCGGGGGACAGCTAAGTATATAAAATATAAAAACTCAGAGCTTGCCGGGAATTTACTTAGCGGGCCACCTACTTCTTTAAGTAAGTAAACGGAAATTATTTTTGACTTTTTAAGGGTCGGGGGTTTTTAGCTGACATAGTTAGGTTGAAAGGATTCTGTATTTGTAATTGTGAATATTTTGTGGTAAATCGAAACCTGACCCACTTCAGAGTTACCTAGAAGATTTCATAAAAGAATTGAAAAACATTTACTACTGAGAGGGTTATCTAATAATGGGATAAGCATTGCTGTATCTATGCATTCTTATGTATATGACATGCCAGCTCGATCATGTCTGAAATGTGTCAAGTCGCACAATGCATATTCTAGTTGTGATAAATGCACCTGCTATGGAAACTATGTCAATAATCTCGTTGTTCTGGATGACCTTAATGTTCTTAAGAATTGATTAATCATTCATATTATAAATTGGACTATCGAAAGATAATGGAAAACAATGAAAGATTGGAGTATGAGATAGGTAAATTCGTTCCTGTAGAATTTAATTGTAAAGACGCGAAGTGTCCTTGAACTAGATCATTGGAAAATAACTGAACTTTGAATGTTCTCTTGTACACAGGCCCTGTAGTATTGTATGGAATATTGAAGGGAAGTTTTTGAACCTTATTATTGCACTGTGCTATAATTATACTAGTAACAAACCAATTGTGTCTCAATTATTCAGATTATGCTAAATATTTACTTTGGGAGTTTGTCAAAGACTGTAGATGTATGGTAAACAACAACTGTGCATTCACTGATTCATCTTACAGATGATGTTGAGAAATTTGGTATATTAGATAAAATCTTCCTTTAGATTTGAAAATTCTTTGGGAACACTAAAAAAATAATTTGCTAAAAATATTATTATGTTCTGTAGTTGAATAGTTCATCTGAAGACTTTTTTGAAAATCTATGTCAATCAACAGTTTTAGGTATGGTTTTGGTAAGTGAAATATCTCCCAATTTGACAATGATTCCTATGAATAATGTTATTGATATAAAATGTATCATGCTTCCATTTTTTAGTAAACATGTATATTATGTATAACCTTTTAATGTCAATACTAATTATACAAAATTATAAACCAAAACTTTCCAGGATGTTAATAATTAGAAAATTTTGCGATTTTTAGTTTTTGTTTGTTTTTCATGATATGTGTTATGTGTGAAATACGAATTTGTGAAAAACTATTCCGTTGGTGCCGCATGAAGACTTTGTAATGAATACGTTTCGCCCGCTGCGACGTGAGCTTCACCAGGACGCGTGATTCATCCCTAAACAAACAATTGTCGCTAAGACCAGTTTTCGTGCCACACTGACAGGATGGAACCGTGCTTTACAAATTTAATGTTGTAATAAAATTCTCCTATAACAATATGTACTAAACTTTATTTTCTCCTTCCAGCTATTCCACCACCTGCGTTGCATCAGCAGTCACTGTCCGTGAATGTTTCTCCTCAATATTCAAAGCCAATAAACATTATACTATATGTCAATTCATTTATTTAATTGAGAATTAATGTTCATGGACCTTAGTCTGATGAGACGTGTAAAACAATTTAATTTTGACTTAGGCACAGGGTGTCCCGAGCATGATGCATGAAACTTCAGGAGGTTATTCAGCAGGTCAAAAGAAACTTTCTCTTGCATTATTTTGTCTCCGAAAATTCTAATACTTATGTATGGGGAAGACAGAAAATTGTTTTGCGAGACCTAAAATAGAAGAGAGAAAATAATTATGTTTCTTTGATCTCCTGAATTACCTTCTGAGGTTTCATGCATCATGCTCAGGACATTCTGTGCCTACGTCAAGTTGACGTCTTATAAAGACGTTAAAATAACGTAAATAAACCCCCTTAAATGACGTCATATAAAGACGTTAAAATAACGTAAATAAACACGTTAAATGACGTCATATAAAGACGTTAAAATAACGTAAATAAACCCCCTTAAATGACGTCATATAAAGACGTTAAAATAACGTAAATAAACCCCCTTAAATGACGTCATAATTTTCGTCAAATTGGTCGTCATACTCACGTCATGGTGGACGTCTTCTTTGACGTCATATAATGACGTTAAATAACGCAAATAAACACGTTAAATGACGTCATAAATGGCGTCATATTTTTCGTCAAATTGGTCGTCATACTCACGTCACGGTGGACGTCCCCTTTGACGTCATATAATGACGTTAAATTAAGTGAATAAAGACGTTAAATGACGTAATAAATACGTCGTAAATGCCGTCGAAATTTGTGACATCCGCACGTAAAAAGGACGTTTATAATGACCAATAAAACACGTATTTTTTACGTTAAACGACGTTATAAATACGTCGTAAATGCCGTCGAAATTTGTGACATCCGCACGTAAAAAGGACGTTTATAATGACCAATAAAACACGTCTTTTTTACGTTAAACGACGTTATAAATACGTCGTAAATGCCGTCGAAATTTGTGACATCCGCACGTAAAAAGGACGTTTATACTGACGAATAAAACACGTCTTTTTTACGTTAAACGACGTTATAAATACGTCGTAAATGCCGTCGAAATTTGTGACATCCGCACGTAAAAAGGACGTTTATAATGACCAATAAAACACGTCTTTTTTACGTGACCTTGTTGCTTGGGTAGCTATCTCACGCTATGAATGTGCTAACACTCCTAATTTTCGATTTGCGAACTTAACACGATAAGGTCTTCCTGATTCTGTAGGTATTTTATTCACTGAACCGGGAAATTTGGAACGCACTCCCTGCTCATCTATTTACTTCCAAGTACAGCTTGGGGTTTTTCAAATGGGGCGTGAAAATGCTCCTGTCAGGCCGGCATGGCATTCGCAAACCCCGTGCATCACAGAATGTCCATGGGCATCGTTAGATACCTACTCGTAGGAGCCACATGTCGCGGTTTACATAAATATAAGGTCCGCATAAAATACCCCTTCAGTAATTGTGAACTCAGCACTCGTAGATACATCTTAATTACAAGGGTTATAAAAGCGCCTAGGTCCGATGCGGGGAGAGAGAACGGCCACACCCTGAAGGGGTGAGGCCTGCGAACCTCGGCGGGCGGTATGAAAGAAAAAAAAGTATGCGGGTGTTCAAAAAAATCGTATAGTGAAATAAAAATGGGTGCACACTTCACCGGCGAGGAGTGATGGTTCCTGCGGCTGTGGGCGATATGACAAGCCGCAGGATGGATAGGAAGAACCACCAACCTTTGCAGTGCGAGGCGGACGAGCGCAGGCGGCACACAGTAACGCAGCAAGCGTTGCACGCGGCTCGACGGACAGACGAATATGTTGCAAGCCAGCGACGAGGCGGACGAGAGCGGGCGAAGATCCGCAGCAGCCAGGTGTGCAAGGAGCTCCAGAATTCTTCGGGTTAATTGCGTTGCGGAAAAAAAGTGTTTCTTGCTTGAAGATGAAGACGCGAGGAGAAAAAAAAAGCGAGCGAGCGAGGGCAGTCCGCCGGTCGATCCGTCAGTTGATCTTTTTCTTTTTCGCGGCTTGGATGCTAGTCCCTCTCTTGGTATTGCCAGATGGTTGGTGGCAAAGGAAATGTAGCGGAAAGGGATGGAAGCTGTATGCCGTGTCACCCATTCTTAGAGATTAATATCAATGAGATTAATATTTGTACTTATAAGGAATTGGCGCGAGCATGCTCCCGGCCTTGAAAGTACTCAGGTGAGTGCTTTCAATAATGTTATTGCAGTAATTACTAAACTGTTTTATATTAAGTTAATTGAGTATACCAAGAAAAAGGAAAAACATAAAAAATAAAAACACCCTATGATAAGGTTTAAAGACTGCAAAATATAAGTGCAGGAAAAGAACATGTTTAAACTATTGAGAAGGCAGCGCACAAATTTTGACGACAGGACGCTTGAACTGACCAGACTTGGTTCTGATTGAAACGACCCGCACAACACCATCTTGGCCTGGGTAGACATCAGTTATAATTCCAAGGGGCCAACGAAGTGGTGGTAGGTTATCCTGGTGCATCAACACAACAGTGCCTACTTGCACGGGGTTCGATGGAGTATTCCATTTTTCTCTTGTCTGTAAGGTGTGGAGGTATTGAATGCTCCATCTTTTCCAATAGGACTGAACAAGTTTATCAAGTAACATTTGTCGCTTCAGTAGATTCTCCTTCTCATTACTGACATCTGCAGCCGGCAAATGTTGCAATGGTGTCAAGGTCAGAAAATGAGCCGGGGTTAACGCGGTGGGATCTGCTGGGTCTGAGCTAAGCAACGATAAAGGGCGTGAATTGAGCAGACACTCGATTTGAGTCAGCACTGTCAGTAGTTCTTCATACGTCAACAACTGATTGCCGATAACGCGATATAAATGTGTTTTCACGCTCTTTACGTTGGCCTCCCAGATACCCCCAAAATGCGGGGCGCGCGGTGGGTTCATTTTCCACTCAATTCTATGTTCAGTCAATTCCTGAGACAGCGAAGCGTTGTAACCTTCTGATGCAATAAAGGCATAAAGATCGTTTAGATAGGATTTCGCGCCTATAAAATTAGTACCATTGTCAGAATACATACAGGCAACAGGTCCTCTACGAGCTAAAAAACGCTTGAATGCATTCATGAATGCTTCGGTACTCAAGTCAGAGGCTACCTCAATATGAATTGCGCGAGTAGTTAGACAAACAAATAGGCAAATGTAAGCCTTTTGGCTACGAATGCCGCGTCTGCGTGTGAGAGTAATGTCTAACGGACCGGCATAGTCCACTCCAGTGTGCGTATAGGCTTTCGTCTCCTGAACGCGCGCAGCTGGAAGATCACCCATGAACGGAAAACTAAATTTGGGATTCAATTTGTAACAGAAGTTACACTTGTGTACACGGTGACGCACAATGCATCTAGCGGAGAGAATCCAAAATTTCTG
The DNA here is from genome assembly GCA_946902875.1 of Nematopogon swammerdamellus. Taxonomy (NCBI): domain Eukaryota; kingdom Metazoa; phylum Arthropoda; class Insecta; order Lepidoptera; family Adelidae; genus Nematopogon; species Nematopogon swammerdamellus. The sequence continues at coordinate 19,837,706 of OX336351.1, forward strand.
GCGTAAGATGGACATCAGCAAATGTGGTCCGGTATGACAATTTTTGCGGTGGTAGTGATCTATGATAAGATCAATGACATGGCCATTAGAAGGTAATAAGATGGGATGTTTGTGTTCGTAACCTATGTCCGCATTGTTGAGCCTGCCTCCCACTCTCATGATACCGTCACTAACGAATGGAGCCAGCTTGCGTAATGTGGGTGAGCACAGCTTTCCTTGGTCCAGTTTTGATTTGTCTTCACCAAAATGAACGCCCTGCACCTGACGTATGATAGCATTTTCAGCGAAGTCCAGATCAGATGTGGATATGTATTTTGTGCGCGGTAGTTTTTGTGCAAAACGGAGCACATAGACTACAATGCGAAGAAGTTTCGACCAGGAAGAGACTCTGGAGGCGAGCCCAATGAACATGGGTGGTTCAATCGACGAGACGGGAAGTGAGATCTTCTTCTCTTCTGGAACTGTTTCCAATACTGATGGTGAGAACGGCTGGATAGGCCACGACGACGGATGGCTTTGGGCCCACGGTGGGCCATGAAACCAGAGCGGATGGTTGATTAGTTGAGCAGGCGTTAGCCCACGCGATAAACAATCGCTAGGATTTTCGATACCAGGAATGTGATAAAATGATTGACTAGGTATATTTTCCTGAATCTGAGCAACGCGGTTGGCGATGAATGTCTGCCAGCGGTGCGGCGATGAATGGATCCAGCTGAGAGCTACAGTGGAATCACAAAACGCCAGAACTTGTTCAATTTTATGACGCGGCGAATACGTGAGCACGACCTTGTGCATCAGTTTCGATAGAAGCACAGCGGCACATAGCTCTAGGCGCGCCAGGCTCACGATCTTTAGCGGTGCGACTTTGGACTTGGCGCATAATAGACGCATGCCGTTCGATTCCGGTGTAGAGACGTGTACGTACACAACGGCTCCGTAAGCCTTCTCACTCGCGTCTGCGAACCCTACCAAGCAAATCGTTGACATTGAAGTCACCCCTAGATGTCGTGGGATGGAAATATTTTCCAAGAGTGGCAACTCCGTTACAAAATGTGTCCAAGTAGTTTGAACTGATGGTGGAGGTATGTCATCCCAGTCCAGTTTGCTAAGCCATAAGGACTTTATCAGTAATTTGGCGAAAAGAATTACTGGAGCTACTATGCCCATAATGTCCCAAAGTCGTGCTACTGCCGACAATATTACACGTTTGGTGCATTGTGGATCGACTTGATGTATTTTGAAACAGAAGGTATCAGCTGCGGGTAGCCACTGCATGCCGAGAATCTTCAAACTACTATCCTCTGTGAAGTCAACTGTCGCTGGTGAGTGTAACGAATCAGGTAAGTGCGACAATAGCTCCTGCGAATTACTCGACCATTTGAGCAGGTCAAAACCTCCGGCTTTAAATAGCGCTAAGAGCTGGTGCACCAACTTCAAGGATTCCGGGAGGCTGTCCACGCTCGTAACGACGTCGTCCATGTAGACGTCCCGCTGCACGACGGCAGACGCGAGAGGAAACCTGTTTTGCTCATCTGTCGCGAGTTGACGTAACACACGCAGAGCTAGGTATGGACTGCATCTTAGTCCAAACGCAACGCGGTTGAATTCGTAGGTGCTTATCGGATCATTGCGGTCAAATCGGAAAAGAATGCGTTGAAATCGGCGGTGTTGTGCACAAACCCCTATTTGTAAGTACATCTGTCGTACGTCTGCGCACAATGCATATTGGTATAAGCGAACGTTTAATAAAACTACAAAAAGATCAGCCTGTAGGTTAGGCCCAGCGTGCAGAATATCATTCAGTGATAATGCGGTATCAGTTTTAGAACTGGCGTCTAAAACTACACGGAGTTTGGTCGTCGATTTATCTTCTCGTACGACTCCGTGGTGCGGTATGTGGTAGCTTGCTTCCTGCTCGAGCATGGTCGAGACAGGAGACAAATAACCTTTGTCGAGGTATTCTTGTATCACTCCATTATAGCTTTTGCGAAGTTCAGATGAGGAATCTATTTTCCTCTCTAAAGATAAAAACCTACGTCGAGCGACGGCTCTGGAGTCGCATAATGCTGACGGATTCTTCTTAAATGGTAAGGACACAGTATAGCGACCCTCACTGTCGCGCTCAGTAGTGGAATAAAAAATAGATTCACACTCACGATCATCTGGGCTGTAAAATACTTGAGGTTTAATTTCTTCTAACTCCCAAAATTTGTGAAGTAATGTTTCCACAGAGCCTTCACCTACAATGCAGAAGTTATGCGACTCCAAGCCATCATGACTGTCCCTTGCGGTAGGTATGTCACCCATCAGAATGTAGCCTAAACTTGTTTCAATAGCAGGCGGAACCGAAGGCGGCCCAGCCACGCGACCGGCCAGCAACAGGTGCGGAAATAATTTTGCTCCTATTAGGATTTCAATATTACCAGGAATGTACCAACTATCGTCCGCCATAGGTATACCATCTAGGTGACGTAGTTGCGACGGATCGACACACGATGTCGGCAATTTATCCGTTATGCAGTCGACTATAAGCGGTTCTATTGTAAAGTGTATGTCTGTTTGCACGCGCGATCGAATCGTCACCACCGTATATCCACGAACCTTATTTGCGTTCCCACCGACTCCCTTTATGACCGAATCATAAAGTGGGAAAATTTGCAAATTTAATTTTTTTGCAACACGCGGTAGTGATAAGATGATTTTGCGAAGCATTATCAATCAGACAGCGCACTGTATGACGACCCCCAACATTATCAATTATTTTTACTTGAGCGGTTGCTAATAACACGGTAGAACGTGAATTATCATGCGACACATTACACAGTCCGAGACGCTCAGCGCCATCTGTCGACGAAGTAGCGAGATGCACTGACTTCGAAGGTTGTGTTAGGTGGGATTCCAGCGATTGATTGGAATGCGGTTGCGGTGCGGAGGCGACAGGGTGGGGGCCGAGAGCGATGGAAGACGAGTCCATCATTGTGCCGAACGCACAATTAATGTTGTCTGAATTTTCGCGGGATTGATTTTGCGGCTTCTTATCTTCAAAATGAAGGAGCGTGTGGTGTTTAGAGCCGCAACGCTGGCATAAGTGTGTCGAGTTACAGGAAGAAAATTTATGTTTAATACTTAAGCAATTAACGCACGCTGAGTGCTTTTTTACTAAGTCATATCTGTGTTTAGGATCCAACTGAATGAATGCTGGACACTTGAATAAATGTTCATGACCAGAACTCTTGCACACTTTGCATTGGGCGTTAATGTCTGATGTGTTTGCAGTAAGTAGCGTTCGTGTGGGACCGGTATGTTTGAAGTTTGGTTTAAACCCAGCGGCAGCGGGCTGGCCGCGCGATGCCTGCGTTTGAGTGGCAGATGTAGGTGTAGTTTTGCAAGTACGCTCTAATATTTTTACCTGCTCGTTTATGAATTTTACGAAACTTTCGTATGTCGGCAAATCGGACCCACGTACGGAAGTCTCAAAAGCGCGTGCAGTTTCAACATCAATCTTTTTTAGCGCGGTGTGAAGAAAAATAAAATCAGTTAAATCTTTGATATCAAGTTGTTTTAAAGCGGCCACTGCACTTGAAAATTTGTCAATAAAGACACTCAGGCTCTGCGGAGTTAAAGCGGTAATATTTCTAAGTTCTATTATTTGGTTTAGGTATACACTGGCAAGAGCGCGTTTGTCCTGGTAACGACTGATGAGTGCGTTCCAGATTATCTGATAGTTAGCAGCGGTCGGTATGATTCCAGCACAAACGGAGGCAGCTTTACCCTCCAACTTGCTTACGAGGTAGTGCACTCGGTCTGTGTCGGATAAGTCCGGGTTATTATGTATGGACGATTGGAAACATTCATAGAATATTGTCCACTTGTGTGGATCCTCACCATTAAATGTGGGAATTTGAATTGGTGGCAATTTAGGTCCCTGTTTTGAACTAGTGTGTTTTCCTTCACTTTTCTTTGACAATATCATGGTACTTGTACGCTTTATACGGCAGTATAAGTCCTCGAATGCGGTCCACGGTTGGAAATTAGGTTCGAAATCCTTATTCAATTTTATTTGAATTTCATTTATTTCTTCTAACACTATTGTGTATTCATTTCTGATAGAATCTATAGTTTCACAGGCCGCTAAGAAGTCTTCCTGAACATCTCTATTTTCAATAGCATTTTTCGACGACTTATAAATTAATTGTATGCGTGCGAACATTGTTTCGCGTTTTGATTCCAAAATCTTCAACCTCGCTGCCATTGTAGAATTGACCGAAGATAAAAGGAGTGAACAAATTTCAATAAATGCACTAAAGAGAGCGGCTCATAGACAATGTCACCACTGATAACCATGCAGGTATGCGGATCAGATCCGGCTCGAAGGACCACTAATAAAAGCGCCTAGGTCCGATGCGGGGAGAGAGAACGGCCACACCCTGAAGGGGTGAGGCCTGCGAACCTCGGCGGGCGGTATGAAAGAAAAAAAAGTATGCGGGTGTTCAAAAAAATCGTATAGTGAAATAAAAATGGGTGCACACTTCACCGGCGAGGAGTGATGGTTCCTGCGGCTGTGGGCGATATGACAAGCCGCAGGATGGATAGGAAGAACCACCAACCTTTGCAGTGCGAGGCGGACGAGCGCAGGCGGCACACAGTAACGCAGCAAGCGTCGCACGCGGCTCGACGGACAGACGAATATGTTGCAAGCCAGCGACGAGGCGGACGAGAGCGGGCGAAGATCCGCAGCAGCCAGGTGTGCAAGGAGCTCCAGAATTCTTCGGGTTAATTGCGTTGCGGAAAAAAAGTGTTTCTTGCTTGAAGATGAAGACGCGAGGAGAAAAAAAAAGCGAGCGAGCGAGGGCAGTCCGCCGGTCGATCCGTCAGTTGATCTTTTTCTTTTTCGCGGCTTGGATGCTAGTCCCTCTCTTGGTATTGCCAGATGGTTGGTGGCAAAGGAAATGTAGCGGAAAGGGATGGAAGCTGTATGCCGTGTCACCCATTCTTAGAGATTAATATCAATGAGATTAATATTTGTACTTATAAGGAATTGGCGCGAGCAGGTTACCTACTATAATTTTTACCCTTTTTTTATGGAAACTGACACGGTTGGCTACATCACCTACAACATCCGTGATGTCAGCCCATAACACCGGGTGAACATGGTGCCACGTCAGCGCTTCCCTTCGATCGTGCCGGCTACACTGAGCTGAACGGAAAACACAAACTATTTACATAGCCGTTTTGACCGACCTTTCATTCAGTGCGGTGGTAACAACCCGGGCGGGTTAAGCCCTACCACCTAGTAAGATAAGAAGGGAGTCTTATCCCTTCGTCGTCTAACGTTCAGTTCTGAGAGAGAAACGCAGAGAGCTTACAAGCTCATTTGGTCGGTGGCGTGTTTTTTCAAGAGCGATGTATGAGAAAAGCTTATCTAGTTCTATACATCATTGGTCGTGAGGCTGTCGGAATGACTTGTAATGAGATGGAAGACATTTAGGTTAATCAAAAAGCCGGTGGGCGGGAAGCGGGCTAATAAAATTATTATGATTTGTGGATGAGGGGAGTGCACTTTTTCTGTTATTTGTTTTTGTAAAATTCCCAAGTGAATTTTTAATTGTTTATTTCGCTGAGCAAGAAAACGCACCGCGCGCTCTACGTAGAGGCGACCAAATGGGGGGAGACCACCGCCGCCGCCAGTCGGTTTTCTATGGTTTGTTGCTTTATTTATTCAAAATATTTTGTACCGTGTGGGGCCGGTACCTTAAAAGAATAGCCCCGCTGCATCTCTCCCCGTGTATGTCGTAAAAGGCGACTAAGGAATATGACTCCCTTCTTATATTACTAGGTGGTAGGGTTTAACCCGCCCGGGTTGATACCACCGCACTGAATGAAAGGTCGGTCGATATGTATGTCGGCTATGTAAATAGTTTGTGTTTTCCGTCCAGTTCAGTGTAGCCGGCACGACCGAAGGGAAGCACTGACGTGGCACCAAGTTCACCCGGTGTTATGGGCTAACATCACGGATGTTGTAGGTGGTGTAGCCAACCGTGTCAGTTTCCATAAAAAAAAAATATATATATTATACATACATACATACATACATATCACACACGCTGTATCCCGACAATCGAGGTAAGCAGAGTTATCGGTATTGTGCTGCAAGAACTCTGATAAATTACAGCACAACACCAACCACCATGTTTCGCAAAGTATTCGGACAAGATTCAATCGATCAAACAGCAAGTAGGCACGAAGACCCACCTGCTGCATGACTCGGTGGAATTACCGTGCCAAGGTAAGAGTTGGTGAGCCTGTCGCCCTTGACCGGCCCCACACGGTACCATCATCATACATAGAGTCTGCAAACGCAGTATCTCATAAAACAAATTAACTTACTCCATGACCGTCCCTTAAAGATTTATTATTAGTATTGATTGACGTGCGTTACACGACCGCTAAGTAATAGGGTGTGCCACACTTGCAACTTAAAGCCAAGTGTGTAGCTGGGTTCCCCGTTGCCTACTGCACTCCGTCACGTCTCAGCCACCCACTCTACATTAATGACAATTTACCCTACCTCCACTAGGGGACAACAACGAGTCATCTATTATGAAACACGCCGGCGCGGTGGGTCGGTGGGCGTCGTTGTAATTTTTCTTAGATGTAGCTAGCTAGTCGCTTCTACTTGGTACCGGTGTTTCATTATTATAAATTTGCGCTGGAAATTTAGCGTGGAGTGGTTTTAAGTAGGGAAAATTAGTCTTAATTACTTGAGTCGGCTATCAACTTCTTGTTAAAATTTGTGTGTTCTAATATTCTTCGTATACGTACGTCATCATAATATATTATATTTATATAATTTATTTTTTATTTTTGACAATTATTAGGGTTCCGTATCCGGTACGAGACCCTAAGCCTACGCCGTCTGTCGTTATGTCTGTCAGTCTGTATGTCTGTCTGTCCGAGGGCTGTATCTCTTGATCCGTAATAGGTGGCCCGTTGAAATTTTCACAGAATATGTGTTATTATGACCGATATAACAACAACAAATTATAATAATAAGAAAAAGTAAAACATTCATGCGGATTCAAATAGAAGAAACTTAAAAGTGTATGCGCCATATACCGAAAAGAGTATGAAGCATTTTAACTAATCATTAATTTTAACTAAATCCAAATCCAAAATATTTATTTCTCAGAAAACATAAAAGAAACATAGTAACAAAGACAAAATTAGTATAGATAGTAATATGAAGTTGTATACTTATATAACTAATATGAAGTGTTTCATAAACACGCCATAGATGGCGTGAGTGGCGCTGACCATGACATGGCGATACGGAACCCTCGGTGCGCGAGTTCGACTCGCACTTGGCCGATTTTTATTACCGTTTCACAAGCAGCTACGAAATGACAGCACAACACTCGGAGGTAAGTTTACCGGAAACGCAATTTCGCGAATTAATGTGACGTCATATCCGAATTATCCGCAACGATCGCCGCCCATTTACGTTTCATTTTCCCGCAAAATATCCAGCTAAGATCCTTCAGAAGTGACTACTTCACTGAATAATGAAGCCTTGGGCAGACCGTCCGATTCAGAACATCCATCGAGCGCTTTCGCTTTCCACCTCGGGGCCCAAAGGGCGCTAGGTCCACACTCGCGACACGCGTGTCACGCACGATGAAGAATGCCAATATATTTTTTTTTATTTAACATATATTTTTTTTTGCGTAACGTGTTTATTTGAGTGTGTATGTAACCCTCCCGAAGTTAATGGCATGACTAACGAAACACCTTATATAACGAGCTGAAATCCTTATTTTGAACATTTTTTCAAACCTTGGCGACGAGCCACAAGTCGCGTGTGTCTAACGACGCCCGTAGACATTCGGTCGTATGCGGCGATTCCGAATGCTATTCCGGCCTGACAGGTGCCTATTCACGCCCCTCTTGAAGGACCCGAGAGTGTATTTGGGGGGAAATTTACTGTACTATGGGCAGGCAGAGTTTATCAGAAAAAAAAATATTATGAAAAGGATAATATGAAAATCTGTTATGAAAATGGGTAAACGGTAAATTCAGAAAAGAAAGTCAAAGTCATAGTCATTGTCACCGCATACAAATTATTTGTTTGTGGGTGTTGTGCGGTGCTGTCCGAAAGATAAGCGTGAGGGACAGATAGAGGGGGATGGGTGGGTTGAGCGGAGGGGAGGGGGATGTAAGGGGTGTGAAGATAAGTGGGTTTTTATCAGGTAAATTTATTTCTTAAGAAAGTTAAAAAGCACCTACAATATGTTTCACTTTTAATACAAAATAAATAATAAAAACAATTAATATCTTGATAAGCATTGAGTTTACCAAATCATGTTATATTATAAACCTAATAAAATTTATAATTTATACGTCTTTGTCTGCAAAAGATTTCACGCTGGTGAAAGGTTCACCCTACGTCTTTTCTTTGTACACTATATATTTTCAAAATATTTACCAGAACATTTTTTTTTTCAATTCTTGAAAAGCGTGTTGTCACGTCAACACGCGTTACCAGTGTAGCTTTGACGGAGCAGACCGTCGCACGAGACGTCCATTGTCGCTCAAGAGGCGGCCTGGCCCGGCCGCCGCCGCCGCCGGCGGGGACCGAGCCGCCTGTCATTCAAAATGTTGCCTTTTTCAGACTCGCGCTAAGTGTAATCGGCTATTTAGGCAGATTTTTCAACTCCTGTGATGTCTGCGCCCCGGCTACATAAAGGAAAAATCGTCTTTTGAGCAGATTAGAGAGATATTTAAATTGAATTAAAATCTGTGTTCAGTTCGCTTGTATGTGTGCATATTGAGCGTAAACATAAGGTATAATAGTATTATGGACAGATGTGTTCATTTTTAATTCTAAAAGTATTTTTATTTAATATGATTATTTCCAACAATCGATCATTTTACATATTTACAGCATTATAATTTTAAAGAGAATGTGCGTGTCTACTGCATTGACTGCATCGGCTTAAAACTATAAAATTTTAATTTCAATATTTATATAATTTTGTAGCTATTTTTTTTTATGGAAACTGAAACGGTTGGCTAAATTTTTTTTTTTTTTTTTTTTTTTTTTTTTATGTAATCCGGTATGGATGGCTGAGTCGGAGGGGACAAAGCGCATGCTCCGACCAGCCAATTTCACCTCCGAGAAGGTAGGTGCCATACCGGAGACTTCCCTGGATTGCTGGCTATACTGGACTAGAGGAGAACACAACCGAGGTTGCTATGCGGCCATCTTACATCCAGTACAGTGGTACCAACCCAGTCGGCTACAATTTGAGCCTACCACCTAGTAAGGGGCAAGGGAAGGGACCTACAGTTTTACACCGGTTCCGAACGGTGAAGCAGCAGGTGTAGGTATGCACGTAAATTTTTTCGTCAGAAAAAACTCATTGGTACACGCCGACCGGATTCGAACCTCGGACCTCCCGCATGAGAAGCCGATGCCCAAACCACTCGGCCACCCGCCGCTTTAGCAACATCGGTGATGCCAGCCCATAACACCGGGTGAACTAGGTGCCATGTCAGTGCTTCCCTTCATTACATTTTATAATTTATTCTTGAAGAAATATAACAGTATTTTATAACTTTAAATATTAAGAATCTTTTTAATGTCAGAAATATAATGATTAAATGTTGTTCGAAAAAAATATCTGTTGCGGCGGCATAGAAAGCTTTCCTTTAGTTGATTTTTAAAGATGGCTCGGCCAGTTGAAGAATGTTCGGCAATCACAGAACGAAAGAGCGCATGACCTCCGCCATTAATAAAGACGAAATTTCATAATAAAAACTTATAATCTAATACAAGGCCCGCGGCCGAGCGCATAACTTAAGCCGCGAGTTATCTTCGGTGAGGTCTTGTGGAAAGCGCAACTTTCGAGTTACAAACTTGCAAATTTCTCTCGAGAATCGCTTTTGATAAATAGTTCTAGTTGAGCGGCCATTATAAACGTATTCGCAAAACTTTTGGCTAATGGAGAAAAAGTTTTTCGTTTGCTTAGTTAAAAATTGCGGAGTAAACTTTCTCCGTAAGTCATATAAATTTTATTGCTTCCAAATTGGTTTCTTTCTGTTCTCAATGTCTGCACCACCCTTGCTTCAATTTTCACGATCTAGGTGGTCGATTGGAAGAAATAGCCGTATACAATTTATTGCGCGAAAGTGTTTTATTCTAATGGACATTCGGTCGTATGCGGGGGTTGCGAATGCCATGCCGCCCTGACAGGTGCCCATTTACGCCCCTCTTGAAGGATCCGAGACTGTACTGGGGGGGGGGGGGGGGGGGATATTATGAGCAGGGAGAGCGTTCCAGAGTTTACCGGTTCTGTAGAGGAAAGATCTGCAGAATCTATTGGTACGCATCCGCGGTAAGTCCAGCGTATAGGGATGCAATCCCTGCCCCGTGCGTGTGATGGGGAGGTGGAAAGGGGATGGCGGAATTGCGTTAAACAGCTCCTCCGAGCACTCCCCATGGAATAAGCGATAGAACACACAGGTGCGAGCAGTACTCCAAGCAGGACCTGATCTGCGATTTATACAAAAGCAGCTTTTGGTCCGGGGTGAAGTAGCGTCGCACCTTATTGAGTACGCCCAGCTTTTTGGAAGCCAGCTTGAACTACCCCTGGATATGGCGAAGAAAGTTTAGGTCTTGCGACAGTTCGACTCCGAGGACCCCGAGGTGCTCGCTTAATTTAAGCGACGTGCCTTGAAAGGAAGGAGCCGGTGTGAACGCCGCTCTCTTCGTACTGAACGCGCAAACTTGTGTCTTGGAAACGTTGAACTCGACCAAATTACTGCGGCCTCATTCAGAAATGGAGCCGAGTGTTTGTTCGAGTTCAGACACAAGTCTTCGCCTCTTCTCATCCACAACATCCCGACTGGCTGAAGGGTGACTGGTGTAGGATCCGTGTGCCGTACTGTCATCCGCATAACAATGTATGTTGCCCAGAGGCAGCATATCATTGATATGCAAAAGAAACAGCGTGGGTGACACAGATCCCTGTGGTACGCCGGCGTTCACTGACATGGCGTTCGACGAGCAACCGCCCACTAGGACCTGAATGCTACGCCCATGTAGGAAGTCGGCGAACCAGTCACAGAGGCCAGAAGGAAGTCCGTGGGCCGGCAATTTGCCCAAGAGCGACTTGTGCCAAACCCTGTCAAATGCCTTGGCAATATCAACTTAACTTACATCGAAGCCGCGATTCCAGACATCGTAATAGAATATGTTCCAGTTTGAATGTCGAACTAAGTCAAACGTAACGGCGTCGCGTCGCGGTCTGACCGCGCTACAACTGCAGCTGCGGGGCGCAGCCAGCGATCGGCTTTACATCGTTTCGGTCACGTTCGCTCGTTAGTTCCTCGAGAGATGGCGCTAGTTGAGAACTAAAGTTACACTAAGCTGAACGTTTTGTGCATTATGCTTTTGTCTGAACTGCTATTTGGAATTATCCAATTTGCACTGTTGTGTATCCGTGGTGCGGTCGGTCGGATTGTAAGCACACCTGGGCGCGGTCAGTGGATAGATGGGTGACCGCTCGACCGTTGAAGGCTGACCGTGGTTCGAATTCCACGTAAAACTGTAGCTTTCTTTCTTACTAGGTGGTAGGGTTTATCCCGACCGGGTTGGTACCACCGCACTAAATGAAACGTCGGTCGTAACGGCTATGTAAATAGTTCGTGTTTTCAGGGTAGCCGACATGAAATTAAGGGAAGCACTGACATGCCATTTAGTTCACCAAGGTGTTATGGGCTGACATCACGGATGTTGTTAGGTGATGAGATTCGATAAAAAAATAATTGTTAGGATTTTATTACAAACATAGCTAAGAACCAGTAATTAAGTAATCAAAAAATTAATTATCTTAAAAAGTGGACAGATTTGCATGCGAGTTTTAAAAAGAAACTTGAAATAAAAGTTAAATTAGAATGAATTTTAAAAACCCCAGACCCTTAAAAAGTAATAAATTATTTCCGTTTACTTACTTGAAACAGTCAGCGGACCGCTAAGTAAATAAAATATATAATCTCAGAGCTGCGCGGGCATTTACTTAGCGGTCCCCCGACTCTTTTAAGTAAGTAAAAGAAATTATTTTTTACTTTTTAAGGGTCGGGGGTTTTTTTATTTATTTATTTTTCCTTGATACCTAAATATAGCCAGAATTGAGATGGTCCCCAATGTTTATGCTCGAATTTTCTCTGCATTAGGCGGCCATCATCGTAAATAAGCTCCGCCTCTAATAGGAAAATAAGAGAGCCGAAAGGAAAGCTGTTTAAATGCAAATTGGACAGAATTTAGACAGGCAGTGATTATGTCGAATCTAAAGTTTTTGTATTTTGTTGTATATGCAGTCATGCTAGAAATTTAGGCAAATATTTGTTGGACAAGCAAAATGGTTTATCAAACGCATTCCTAAATCTGGGTTTTTAAATTACCGTGGTTGTTAGACATTATATTTTTTAAAACAAAACAGCTTTACTCACGTTTCTTCCCGAGCTATGTGGCTCGACGTTTCAGGCCAAGCGTATGGCCCATCCTCATGAGCACTCTGTCTAGTGCGACGGTTGGCGGTTCTGTTGCTCTCACTAGGCAGAGTGTTCATGAGGATGGGCCATACGCTTGGCCCGAAACGTCGAGCCACATAGCTCGGGAAGAACCGCGAGTAAAGCTGTTTTGTTTTAAAAAATTAAATCTCTAAATCTGTTTTTAAAATGTTTTAAACATGTTTTAAATTTATATTATATAACACTAGCTGTGCCCACGGCTCGGCTCGCGGTAAATTCGGTGAATAATATATGTAAATCGGTTAAGTAATTTTTGAGTAAATCACATGGTACAGAATTGGTGCATTTTTACGGATTGCGTTCACTGTCGACCCCACTGCCCAGCTCATATGAATAATAGCGTGATGCTATACAGCCTAGAACCTGGTGTCGCATTACATAGGCTTAAGGAATAGGTTGAGCTGTTCTTGAGTTATAAGGCGAACATCTTGAATATGAAAACTAGAGATACCTTGTAGGACAGCGTTCGGGAAGATAGGAAAATATGTTCATGATTCCTCTCTTGATTCCGACAAACATAACTATGATACACTGTGTAAGAATAATGTACAATTAATGAGACAGAGATTATCTAAAACCTCAAAAAGCTTTATTTGTAATAGTGTTAGATTTTATAATAAACTGTCTTCTAACACAAAACAATTAGATGATAATAATTTTAAACGACGAATTAAACAAATGTTAATTGAAAAGAGTTAATTCACTGATAGGGATGCTTTAGCTGACCATAATTTTATCTGAGAATCTGACTACTGTTTTTCCCACTAAATAACTTGACAATTGGATACACTTTGTATCTTTAGATTTTTAATATGACTTATTACATTTCTTTGTAATAAACGTAAACTAATTCTTTTTTATTTGACTTGATATAATATGAAGTATCAAAATTGACGATGACACTATACACCAGATATAGGTAATGTAAATAGGCAGAGTGGTCAGATTCATGAGTATTCATGTTTATGCTGTAAATATTAATGTTCTTGTGAGCGGTAGTATGGGTTAATTATTTGTAAGTTACTGTAATATAATACTTATAAGGTACTAACAAAACATTGTGACTTGCGAAGTTTGTTTGTCAGTTCTTGTTCGCATTGAATTTAGAACTGGCGTAATTTTCGACATATCCAAGCGTAGGTTACCTACCTGTGGATGAAATTATACAATAAACAATAAACAATACATACATGCATACTAAAGACTGCATACGTAGAATCTTTCTTTGCACCTTATGTAAATGTTCTAATCTGCTTGTTACTGGTGAATATTTCTTGGAGCTATAAAGCATTTTCTATTTTATGCTGTCTGTGCTTATACCATTGCGTGAAGTTCGTTGTTAAAAAAATCTGGTACCAGCGTATCGCTCTAGGTATAAAGCGAAGCTGGTGGGCGATTTAATTTGCTCCAGCAACAGCGTAGTGCAGAACAAGCTCTTGCTCTTCGCACAGAATTATTTCGACCAATGAATGAACAGAAACTTCAGAAAGGCGAGTAAACAACTGCTTGAACTATAGTCACGACAAGATTCTGTGGGTCCGCTGTGATAGGTCGAATAATATGTATCTCCGAGGGGCCAAAGACACATGCTTCGACCAGACAATATCACCTCTGAGTAGATGCCACACCGGTGATTTCCCTTTGCATTACTCTGGCTATACTGGACTAGAGGAGAACACAGCCAAGGCTGCTATGCGGCCATCTTAGGTCCAGTACGGTGCTACCAACCCAGTCGACTACAATTTTAACCTATACCAGACCGCATATAATTTGGAATAGTGCAGTAGCCGATTTTAGAGTATCTTTGGTGGAGGGCGCGGGATGCGACGGCGGGAAGAGCACCTGCAGACCGCGTGATTGGTTGGCCGGAACTACAGTTTTACACCGATTTCGAACGGTGAAGCAGCAGGTGGTAGGTATGCACGTAATTTTTTCGGTCAGAAAAAAACTCATTGGTGAATGTCGGCCGGATTCGAACATCGGATCCTGACATCAAGAGCACAGGCCGAGGCCGCGCCGACCGCCCGCCTCGGGTCCTTCAATAGGGGCTTTAATAGGCACCATGCAGGCATGGCATTCGCAACCCCCGCATATGACCGAATGTCCATGGGCGTCGTTAGACACCTCATGGATGGCTAGGCGTCGCGAGTCGCGCTATCAATAAAAAAATTTGTTGTAGAATAGAGGTTTAGATATTATGGTTCACAGTATTGACTTACTGTCGACGTACTATCCGCGCGCGAGCTCCGAGGAATCGGGGGCTGGGGAAGCGGGCGGGTGTGCGGTGCGCCCTGCCCGACCGTCGCTTCATACCCCGCACTCTCCCAGTACGAGTGTTGGCCTTGACGCGAGAGCACGCTTATCGATGACGTATTAGTGATTTGCGCGCGTGCTTGTGAGGGAACATACGAGTAACATTACCTCTGACTTTTCTCTGACGAGACTTAAGGAAATTACCGAACGAGCTATCACCGAAGAAGATTGGTGTGGTTATGATGACCATGCCTTAGTCATAGAGGAACATTATCTACTGGCAAAAAGGATGGCCTAATGGATAATGCTACCGACTCATTTATTATTGAAGTACGTGTGGATAGTGACAATAGTACATCAAATTCTTCAAGCACTGTTTTTTCTGATTACGACAGTAACTGTAATTATAGAATAATTTCATAATTATTTAATATCGATAACGTAATATCGACTCAATCACTGCACTAGGTCATTACGTTTCCTCGGAGCTCGCGCGCAGACAGTTTAGACGTCGACTAACCAGCCTCTCGACCCACAGTGCGCCATCCCGCCTCGCCGCGGCGCGCTTCGCTCGGAAGAGGAATCGCATTGTTCACACGACGAGGTGCCCGCTCTGCTCGAGTTTGTAATGACTTTTCGATTTTGCTAAATCACCCCCGAAAGCTGAAACCGGTACACCCGCGCTCGGGGGATTTAAAATTAAATCCTGATTTAAGGACGTTTTCACCTGAAGGACGTCTTGCGTCCTTGCGTCAAAATAGAATAAATTAGCAAATAGCTACGTATCAGATTAGAAAACGCAATTTGCCATTTAGCTAGAATTTAGCATTTTCTTGCTAACATGGAGAAATTACGTGTCTTAAGGGGGGGTACTAGACAAAAGCACTTCGCATTTCCCTAACCATACCCATATTTCAAGTGATTTAACTATAATTTATATGCCTATAGTTAGGTAAAGATTCAAGGTATAATGTAAATACATTATTTTTTATTTAGTCTTATAAATTCCCTTAAAAATATGTGGTTGAAAAGTGGTAAAATCGTTCAAAAATGCCTTTGCTATTTCCCTCGCCATTTTTTACAAATGTATCTAATACGAAAAATGCTTCATTGAGCTTAGAGTCCATAAGACTAAGAATCATCTAAATAAATTCAGACGCTTACATATTAAATGGTTTTCACTGAACTGTCTTTGAACATTCTAAATTTGGGCCGTTGTCGTGCGCGAGCGTTCTTTGTATGGACGTATTTGTAATGAGGGTAGCAAATGCATTTTCGAACGTTATTACCACTTTTCACCCACTTATTTTTCAAAGAATTTACAAGATTATATCACACATTGACAACTTGATACTTCAAGTATCTTAAATATTCATATATTTTTTATTTTTGACAATACAATTATACTACATTGTAGTTTAATACACTAACATAATTATGTTGATACAAATTACGTATCAAAGTTTGACAAAGGCTCTTTACACCTGATTCACTTAATTAATAAGTCTTTGTAGTCAGAACTCTCAGCAAAATTGTTAATCTTGCTCTCAAGCTGTGTTTTAGATGGACTATGGGCGGTGTTATTATGTGGCTAGTCACTAAATACTTGTAAAAATATGTTTAAAAAAAAATACCCTGCGAAGTTTCTTGTCGGTTCTTCTTCGTGGGTGTAATCGAACCGGATAGAACAAATTGTGACAACTTCGAGCGCAGTATAACTGCCATAAGAATGATCAATAAACAATACAATACAATACTAATCTATCACACATAATATCTTGAATCTTTACCTAACTATAAGCATATAAATTATAGTTATATCTATTGAAATATGGCTATAGTTAGGATAATATGATGTGATGTTTTGCCTAGTACCCCCCCTTAAGCAAAGAATACTTACTGGTCGAATTACTCTCTTTTTTTTAAGTCGCAAAATTTAGTTTTTTATAATTTTTGTAATTTACTCGTATTTGTATACAGTCGGTACCATTTTTTTATTGCTTCCGAACTGGGTGCCTCTGCCCGAGGTCGAAACCTCAGGTGCAGCCAATTTGACCGCCGAGGAGGTGCCACTCCGGCTTGGAGGTGGATTAATGTCGCTGGGGAAAGGCTATTATTCCTCGATTTAAAGATCCGTGGATTGTAGGAGTGGGGAAAGATATTCCCTGGGAGCCCGTTCCACACCTTTGCCGTGCGGCACAGGAAAGATTTAGAGAATCGTGCAGTTCGAAGAACTCTTCTGTCGACTACAAAGGGGTGTTCCGCGAGAGTATGGCGGGTTTGGCGAAGGCGAATAGGAGGAGGAGGGATAAGGGAAGCAAGTACAGCAACCTACCTTCGCATTATAAAGCACCACTTTTTGCCTAGACTAGTCGAATAATGTCAGCAGTACCAGTGAAGTTTAATTAACCCGACGCATGCTCATTCTGAGCCACGCGAAGAAACTGATTTGGTGCCCACAAGACGAATCGATTCCTCCTTCCTAGCTACTGATAACCAGAGTTTAGTTCTGTTGAGGAAAGATCTGCAGAACCGATTGGTACGCATCCGCTGTAAGTTCAACGTGTGTTGGAAATAGTTTGTGTTTTCACTTCGTCCAGTTCGGCTTAGCTGGCACGATCGGTGGCGGAAGCACTGTCAATGCAATGCACCTCATTCGTCAAGATGCAATGGTTTGACAGGTTGAACGAGTTTAATAGGTGATTTGGACTCTTGGTACATTCGTTCTATCGCTTATTCCATGGGGAGTGCTCGGAGGAGCTGTTTATTGCGATCTCGGCGTCCCCTTTCCACCTTCGCACCACGCGCACTGGGCAGGGATTGCATCCCTACACGCTGGACTTACCGCGGATGCGTACCAATCGATTCTGCAGATCTTTCCTCTACAGAATCGGTAAACTCTGGAACGCTCTCCCTGCCCATATTTCCCCCCAAGTACAGTCTCGGGTCCTTCAAGAGGGGCGTGAATGAGCACCTGTCAGGCCGGCATGGCATTCGCAACCCCCGCATACGACCGAATGTCCATGGGCGTCGTTAGACACCTTATGGGTGGCTCGGTGTCATATGTCGCGCTGTCAATAAAAAAAAAATCAAAATCTTGTTGAAGAAACATTAACTTAGCAGTTGCTCTATTGTGGAATAAGGTATTATGTATGTATTTTATGTCATTTTTATTATTAAACTAGCTTTTGCCCGCGGCTTCGCTCGCGTGAAATTCGTATTTGAAAAGAAGAAAGTGCCCGCTACCTGAAAAGTGGCCCTTTGTGTGCAATTATGTAAGTAGTTCTATATTTTTAATTAGAAAAATGCAAATCGAAAATCATTGGAAAAAATACATCCCGACCATGATTTTAACCTTGGTTTCTGGCTTGAGCCGCCAACGCGATAACCAACTACACCACCGGGCCGTTACATATTATCTCCAAATTTTCGATCTGTTGCACCTTCATGAATTATGTTGCATAATTTTTGCGTTCATCATCATTTGCGACATCATTCATGAAGGTGCAATAGATCGAAAATTTGGAGATAAAATGTAACGGCTCGGTGGTGTAGTTGGTTATCGCGTTGGCGGCTCAAGCCAGAAACCAAGGTTCAAATCCTGGTCGGGATGTATTTTTTCCAATGATTTTCGATTTGCATTTTTCTAATTAAAAATATATATAAAGCGAGTACGTGCTTAGTACTAACATAAACATAAAATATAAGTAGTTCTATTCTATTCTATTCATTATAAGGTACTTACCCAAAAAAACCGACACTTCCCCGCCACCTACCATTTTCACTTCCAGCCAGTGAAGAAATGGCATCGAGATAGGCTTTAAGCGAGCATTCGTCTCTCGCCTTTCCTTCCTCTCGGAAGCAGGTTGACGGTAAGGAATCGAAGATAGACCGAACCGCGCTCGATCACCGGGAAGAAGTCTAAAACGCCTGCCAAAAGCAAGCGATTATCTAGATCGAAATGGCAATTATCCAGGCTAGGCGCCGACGGGATGGCCCAGCCGTGAACCAGTGCTCGCCTTTCAAATGCAGTCGTGGGGAAACTTTATGGGCAGTTTCGATGCAGTTTCCGGGAAGCTCTTTCTCGGACAAACCATCGAGAAGCGACCCGGCGAAAATATTGATTTGAGTGACCAGTTATCTGCTCATGAAGTTCATGTGTGCTCCTTAGAATACGTTCTGTGTATAAAAAAAATAGTATTTAAACTTTATTGAAACTACTTAATATAAACCTACTTTTTACATCAAAATGAAGCTTTTGACAATATGAATAAAATACATAAAACTAAACTAATATAAATTAAAACTAACAAAACATACAATGTTAGTAAACAAATTTCCTCCATTTCGTTCCTTAGTTGCCTTTTACGACATACACGGGAGTGATGCAGTGTGGCTATTCTTTTAAAGTACTGGCCCCACACGGTACGCATTATTTGATGCCTAAAACTTTACATGTTCCCGTCAGAAAAAAAACTCATTGGTGTATGTTGACCGACTCAAGGGCCTTTGAACCAAGCCGGACTCCAACCTCGGACCCTTGGCATTCCCCTCAGACTTTCCCCCCCTAGTGCACCCAGGGCGTGCAAACTTGTCATTTCTGCCGCCCCTCCTCGCAACAATAGTCACGAAGGCTATTTTTACAAGCCAAACTGACAGACTGCCCCTGTATATGACGATAGTAACTTATCCCCCTGTTATGGCCGCTTGCCAACAACTCAGCTTTCTTCACTAAACTAACTAAAGTTTTCCCTCTCTGCGCTTATGCGAACGCTTCCAAAGGCTTGCCCAAGTGGCTGACGTCTAAACAGCGTTAATACGGTCGCTTTTCATTTAAATATCTACCCAACTGCTAATAGTAATAAGGTAGACATTAGTTTCTTCATTGATGGGGTATTTAATGAGATTTTAATTGACATACAGAAGCGCAAGATACAAAAGACTAGGCTGACCGGAAATTAACGCTAACGTAGCAAGCTTTTCATCTTGCTCCAAGCTATACAAGCAAAGAGCCAAGAGTCTGGATAAATAAATAGATTTCCCTGCTAGAGACTTCCATAGAGCCAGGTCTGATTCAGTTGCCTACTAGTTTAAATTGCAGAGTAAGCTAAAGGTTGTCTAGCTAGAACACGCGGCCTGCCTGACATTATATTGCGTTGAGTCAACAACGGTTTCTCCTAAATCCTAATGGATGACCCTTCTGAGCGATACGCTATACAAACAACCGTTCAACCATTTTCTTCTCTTGTCGAAATGTGTCTTGTCGAAGTGTGGCCGATGTAACATTTTAATTTAGGCCGGCATGCCATTTTGCGTGCGACTGAATGCCCATGGGCGTCGTCAGACTTATTAAGGGTGGTTTGTCATTTGCGTAATTATAAAATGTAATTAATAATGTATTATAAATGTTAATTGTTTATAAATGTATACAAATGTAATGTAGTAATATATAATATTAAATTTAGTTGACAATGATCCATTTATACCACGAAAAATTAACACCATGTCATCATAAGCAATTATTTAAAATTTTATATTACAATTGCCATCTTGCATTATTTCTATATTACTAATTGCCACGGTGCATTATTTTGGAATTAAAAATTGCCATGCCATTGTGTTTTTCATGTAATCCGGTATGAGTGGCTGAGTCAGAGGGGGCGAAGCACGTGCTCCGACCAGCCAATATCACATCCGAGAAGGCAGGTGTCATACCGGCGAGTTATCTTTGGATTGCAAGTACAATTGGTTGATTGAAAATTACAATTGCCACGTTGCATTGTTTTCAAATTGCTAACATTGTCTGCTAGCGTTCCCCGAAGTCGGTAACGACGTGAAACAGTTCATCCAACTTTCGCTTCGCAATGAGCATGAAGAGCAAAGAGTTTCAAGGTACGTGTAGAGGGCAAGTAGGAGGATGTGATCCTTATTGTGGACTTCAATGCCCATCGTCAGCCTCGGCTTTTCAGTGGTGCGGTCGGTCGACTGTTATTAAGCAACCCTGGGCGCGGTCAGTACTTGAATGGGTGGCCGCTCGGCTGTTCGGATTCCACGTTGAACTATAGGTCTCTTCCCAACGTCGGTTGAAGCGGCTATGTAAATAGTTCGTGTTTTCCGTCCAGTTTAGTGTAGCAGACATGAAATCAAGGGAAGCACTGCCATGGTACCTAGTTCACCCTTTGTTATGGGCTGACATCCCGGATGTTGTAGGTGATGTAGCCAACCGTGTCAGTTTCCATAAAAAAAAATCACGATTCACGAGACGTGGCTTGGCTCCAGCCAGGGGAACTGACTTTGTGGGGAGGAATAGACATTTACAATACATAACACAGAAACAAGAGAACAGCAGTGTGCAAAGGCGGACTTATCACTTTATTCCAGTCAACTTTTGGGTGATGAGAGTACCTGAGGAAGAAATATAGCAAGGGCAGTGCAGATATTTGGACAGGAAAGTAATATATACTTATACAAATATACATATCGGTACATACATATAACTGGTAGACCAACCCATCAGACTACCCGATATACCCATGAGCCGGATCTTTCTGCTGGATCTTTCGCCGACGACGAGAACTCCACTGGATATAAAGTCACAGTGAGGGTCCCGCATGGCTCTTACGATCATTGTCTAGTGGTGTACACGGTTTCGACACCTCAGTTCCGTTCTGGGGAAGTACGTCGAATTTGGAACAACGCGCGTCAGCGGATTGGGATTGGATGCGAGAACACTTCGCATCCTACAATGGGAGAGAGATTTGCTTCGACGATCCTTCGGAATGCGCTAGTAACGAGGTGGTTCTGGGCATAGTGTAAACAGACTACAGACTCCTTTTTTTTTATGGAAACTGACACGGTTGGCTACATCACCTACAAAATCCGTGATCTAAGTCCATAACACCGGGTGAATTTCGTGCCACGTTAGTGCATCCCTTCGGTCGTGCCGGCTACACTGAACTGGATGGAAAACACAAACTATTTACATAGCCGTTTCGACCGACCTTTCATTCAGTGCGGTGGTACCAACCCGGGCGGGTTAAACACTACCACCTAGTAATATAAGAAGGGAGTCATATCCCTTAGTCGCCTTTTACGACATACACGGGGCAAAATGCAGTGGGGCTATTTTTTTAAAGTACCGGCCCCACACGGTACTATTTTAATATGTTCTTGGGGGGAATAGAAATGTTTATTCCCAGCGCCTTTGGCCGCCTCGGTGATAAGAGGCAACCGTACAGCCGCGTCTATGCTGATGGAGCTTAGGTCGCGCAGCTTATGTCGTATGCCTGACGGCGATGCAGCGCGGCCGCGGGCATACAGTCAGTCAGCGTGTAAGCGTCCACTGCTGGACATACGCCTCTCCAATTTTCTTCCAGTCCTCCCGGCCTTCATCGGTACGGAACCACTGCTTTCCGCCGACGTACTTGACGCCGTCGTCCCACCTGGCGGGTGGTTTTCCCACACTCCGTTTTCCTGTCCACGGCCGCCAGTGTAGAACACGGTTACTCCAACGTTCGTCGTCTCTTCAGCTGACGTGCCCAGCCCACTGCCACTTGAGCTTAGCCACCCGGTATTCAATGTCGACAACTTCGGTGCGTCGGCGGTTTGCCTCATTACGTACTATATCACGTAGCGATGTTCCCAGCATGGCTTGCTCCATTACTCGCTGGGCAACTTTCGACTATGATTCATCGCATTCCGGTGCTACCTCATGCTCGCTCTATTCCTCATGCATTAACACTCTTTGTTAGAGAAGAACTTAAATATTAAGGAATTTCCTCTGGGATGGCGGCGGAGTGAAGCCGGCGGGGTTCGGAATAATTGCGTCGAAGAGAGCGAAATCAACTTTAGCATTTCCATAATTTCGCCCGAGTGTTACCTACGTCAAAGAAAACTTTGACCCGTTTCCACGGAGCGGGGAAACGATGACTATATGAACGAGTGATGAGTGCGTTCTGTATAGGAACTCGGTGTCGTAAAAATTCCTACCAACTTAACTCAACTTCCTTCCATAAACGTGCCCTTGCCCCTTACTAGGTGGTAGGTTCTAGTTGTAGCCGACTGGGTTGGTACCACCGTACTGGATGAGGGATGGTCGCATAGCAGCCTCGGTTGCGTTCTTCTCTCAGTATAGCCAGCAATCCAGGGAGGTCTCCGGTATGGCACATACCTTCTTGGAGGTGATAATGGCTGGTCTAACGCTGAGATGTGGCTCTCATACAAACCGAATTGTTCCGCGCGCTGAAATAAAGGTACGGTAGCGGGCTTACTTTCTTTATTCTTTTTAAATACTAATTTCACGCGAGCGAGGCCGCCGGCAAAAGTTAGTTTGAAAATAAAAAGCGATGTGTTTCGGCTGTTCTTTGCCAAGGTCTTTTGCAAATTGTATTAGCAATTATTCAAGATCTGTCTCTTTCGCGCGTCGGGTGATAGAGAGTACATAGTTAATATTCCCATAATCAAAAATCATGATAATAACCGTTGGGTTTTATGAGCTGAAAGCACACTTCGTGGAGCCAGTGAGCGAACTAGCAACGGCCACTGCTGCTCGAACGGTTATAGCGTCTGGAGCGCAAAAGCTAATAATTCTAAGAGAGTCACACTTCGTCGAGATGAAACCGAATAAATATTAAGTTTTACGGCGATCAGTTGAGAGAAAATCACATTTTCCAATAACGTCGTGTTCCGCGCTCCGGCGGCGAGCGGCGATCAGCGCCGGGTTACATACGTTACATTGAATTGTCAGACTTTAAAAAAAAATTATAGATACCTATCTTATTTATTTATTTAATTTTAATGAAATCAATTATGCTAAACTATGTATTATATTGGTATTAACCTCCCGAAAATGTATAAGCACTCAGGAAGACAATTTAATAAATATCAAATTATCATAATCAAACAATTTAATTTATGCAAATATAATAGGTAGGTATCTAATATATTATTTTTACTGTGAAAATATATATTTTTTCGAAACTATAAATATATAAAAAGAAATATTAATGAAATTTAGCCACTAAGTGCAAAAAAGGAATATTTATATAAATGAATATATATATGTTGTTAAGGCTTAAAAAAATAGTTTTTATAATTAATTTTGAACATTAAATTATTTATTTTTGATTTACAAGATCAACGTTTTTATTTAAACTATTAAAACTAATGATGATTTTATTTATATTGTGTGATCTGATCACCGCCGGGTTCCATACATTACATTGATTTGTCAAAGTAAACTGGTTGTCATCAAATTCATGTATTCTAAAAGTTCGCGCTAAGTAGAGCCGCACTGCGGCAGCGGAGCTGCGTGACGGCTCGGGCGGGGCGCACAGTGGGCCGAAAATCGAGCTTATTGATCTAAGCGGTAACCATAACAATTTACTTTGCTTTTTCGACATTTCGCTGATGTGTATGTATATAGAAATGTACCTACTATTCTTAATATTATTCAGATACTATATTATAAGACTACGCCGTCTGACCATCCGACTGTCCGTTCGTTAGTCTGTCCGTAAGGTCTGTATCTTTTGTAACCGTAATCGATAGCCGGTTGAAAAATTTACAGAATATGTGTATTACGGCGATTATATTAGTATAACAATTAATAAAAAAAAAACAAAGTAGAAAATTAAAGGGAAGTTTTCTAGTATTTGCTCTATCGTAAAAACGGTTATAGACACAAGAGTCAAACTCGGCGTGATTATATTGCAAACTATAAAGTAAAACAACAAATAATAAAAACAATTAAGTGGTGGTACGGTTTTATTGTTATGCATTTTCCTCATAGACCGATATTTTAGAGAATTGATGTATCATATGAATCCCTCTCGGGGCAGTAGTTTATATTCTGTCTACGAAGATAATGTTTTATAAAGCCGGCAGACGAAACGTGAAAAAATATACGAAGCATGAGCCAGCCTTGGAGGCTCTATCTATACCGAAGGTACTGCGTGGTCTGCTACGAACCTATTCGAACGAAAACGCTGACGTATTTTATCGAAGGGCTTCTTCCTTCATGAATATTTGTGTAAGATGATTTGAATGGAAAACGCCTATAGTTGAGGCAGCCCAGGTAAGGGACTCGAGAAAAAGGACTAGACCATTATTCGGCGACTTCGTATCCCTTTGCTCTATGGAAGTATTAAATCGGTATTACTTTGATCCATGTAAGTATTAAAACAGTATTACATTGATCCATGGAAGTATTAAAACGGTATTGCTTTGCTCCATGGAGGTATTAAAACGTTATTGCTTTGCTCAATGGAATTTTAAAACTGTATTAATTTGCTCCATGGAAGTACTAAATTGGTATTACTTTGATCCACGAAAGTATTAAAAAAGTATTACATTGATCCATGGAAGTATTACAACGGTATTTCTTTGCTCCATGGAAGTATTAAAACGGTATTGATTTTCTCCATGGAATTATTAAAACGGTATTACTTTGCTCCATGGAAGAATTAAAAGGGTATTACTTTTGTCCGTGGAAGTATTAAAACGGTATTACTTTGATTCGATTCTTACAATAGACGAGAGAAAAGTGGTAAAGGCGCTAGAAAGTGGATGTAAAAATCGAGAATAATATTACGGAATTTGAATTTGATTAAGTTTTGCATATATTTATAAATAACTTTAACTTTAAAAGATGTTTTTTAGATTTAAAATGAAGTAAATAAATAAATGATCAATACTAATAATAAATCTTTAAGGGATGGTCATGGACTAAGTTTACTTTGTTGAGATATTGCATTTGTAGACTCTATGTATGATACTAAAACTAAATTGATGATTTTTAGAAATATATTCTGTATGCATGTAGGTATGTTCCTCCATAACTTTTAAACTGATCGACGGAATTCGACGAAACTTACTGTAAGCACATTTAACTATACGTGACACAGGATAGGCTAAATGAAATTGAGTTCCGGCTACGCTAAGGCGTGGCTCTCAACCGAATTTTTCCGCGCGCCCGAAATAAAGGTAGCGGGCTTACTTTGTTATTTTTAAATGCGAATTTCACGCGAGCGAAGCAGCGGGTAAAATCTATTAATAATAAAAACTCCAACCGACACATAAAAGTAATTTTCATAATTTCCATTGCTAGTTACTTGATCTCGTGGCGTTCTGACCCATTCTCAGGCCCCATTTAAAAAAAAAAATTATTCTTCTGATCCAATGACATTTTATTTTAAATTCTGGGCGCTTCGGAAACAGTAGAAGCCCACCAGAGGAAAGTTTTTTATTAAATAACGAATTTCACAAAACCAACTTATGCCCTCATCTCTCCGATATTGTACTCTATTGTAATCTAGATGGAATAATCGTCATGAATGAGTTTTAAATTTCGTTAAAACATTAATTTTAGCTTTACGAAGAAGTTTATTCGTAAACAAAAAGTAATCTAGCAAGTTGGAGAAGTGTTTGCATTGGCGTCGGTTATACGAGCAGGTAGGTCGACTGTAGGCGGTGTTATTATGTGGATAGTCACTAAACGCTTGTACAAATGATTATGGAAAAAAAACCCTGCGAAGTGTCTTACCGGTTCTTCTTCGTGGGTGTAATTGAATCTGATAGAACAAATTCGAGTACAGTCATGCTGTCTAATGTATGCTTAATAAACAATATACAATATACCTATAGTCCGCGCGCGAGCTGAGATGAATCGGTGGCTGTGGAAATTAAAATTATTATAGAATTTTTAAATTTTAAATTGATATAATTAACTCGCCTAGTATAGTATAATCATCACAAAAATGTGAAACTATATAAAAATTCCATAATATAATAAATGAATTTCCACAGCCACTGATTCCTCGGAGCTCGTACGAACTGTACTTGCTCCATGTTCCTTGCCTTGAAATTAGGAGAAACTCTCGAGAATGCTTATCACGCTAATGAAACTTGAAGGAAAATGCTAATTTAAGGCGCACACTATGTACAATTTTAAAAACCCTACAGTTTTGAATGAAATGACCGAACCACGGTCAGCCTAATGCAAAAAAAAAATGTTTTGCTCTATTGATAATCTAATATAAAATATACCGAAACCAATGAAGTGTCCGCATATAGAATTTAGACATATGCTACTTAATATTAACCTACCTATTCTGAAGATAAATGAAGAAAAAGAAAAAAAAAATGAAGATATTTTTTACAATATTTGAAACACCGCTCAGAAAATTATTTATCAAAAAGTAATTAATTGTGTATATATTATACACCTAATTTAAAAGAGACCTACTTGAGGGAACATCTTTACAAGTTTACAACATTAACAACAAGTTAACGCATCTATGTGGGGGAGCCTTTATACAGAGTGTTTCAGGATAGGCTTGAGTGTGCTTGAGAGACTTCAGGAATATGTAGAAAGTACTCATTACTAGAAGAAACAAAACCTTATCACTCAAATCGAAATTCTGTATTTTTTTTTTTTATACAAAAATTGAAAATTGGAATAAAAACTCGATGGACAGTGAGTTTGGGAAAAGTGCGGTTTAGGTCCAGGGAGTGCCATGATCTAGTCTAGTCCCCTTTTTCTTTTGATGTCATTCAAATTTTAGTGTTTGGAATTTACCTACATGCAGTTCAATTCTACTAGTTAAGCATGTAAGTTAGTGGTAAGTAAAGGTGGACGTTAACCGTCCACCAAATCTCGATTAAACGATTTTCACCAAAAAGTACTATAGAATGACCGAATTTGGGAAAAAGTTTTAAAGCTTTTCTTCTATAAATATGAACCCATTTCGAACCCTGAAGTTACGAAACCCTACTCTGAAACACCCTGTATATGTAATCGTGCTGGGCCATATCCAGCTGCTATCGGAACTTTCGCGCAGTGCATTTCATTGCGACTGCATTCGACAAGCTCGCGTGTCGGCTCGTACCAAAACAATATCGCACGCGATCCACCCGCCTGGACGGCTATTTACGTCCATTCAAACATTTCGAAGTGGCAGAAGAGTTATCAATTCAGATCAGATGAAACATTGTGAATTGTGTGCAGATAGACAAGGACACAAATGTCTATCTATGTCACTCCACAAGTGTGGTATTTAT
Source organism: Nematopogon swammerdamellus (assembly GCA_946902875.1). Lineage (NCBI taxonomy): Eukaryota > Metazoa > Arthropoda > Insecta > Lepidoptera > Adelidae > Nematopogon > Nematopogon swammerdamellus. Next base: position 19,865,609 of record OX336351.1, read on the forward strand.
CTGCAGATGTCAATAAAATTGTGTGCATTGTTAGAATATCTATGAAGATGAAAACAATTTAAATGTCTATTACTGAGACACTTGGCAAGACAGACTTACGTGTATGTCGTAAAAGGCGACTAAGGGATATGACTCCCTTCTTATATTACTCGTACTAGGTGGTAGGGTTTAACCCGGCCGGGTTGGTGCCACGTCACTGAATGAAACGTCGGTCGAAACGGCTATGTAAATAGTTTGTGTTTTCCGTCCAGTTCAGTGTAGCCGGCACGACCGAAGGGAGGCACTGACATGGCACCTAGTTCACCCGGTGTTATGGGTGATTCCTTAACCAATTAAGAAAAGTGCTTATGATCATCAAACCGAATGTTCTGATCTTCATCAAATATAGCTAAGAACAATCCCGGTTCAACAAGTTTTCTAATTAAATTAAATAAACGTTTAATTCTGGTATAAACCCATATCTGTACACAAACAACACAATAATCATTACCGCATCCAAATCGATCCACCCGTTTGGGAGCTACGATGCCACATACAGATAGATGTAGGTCAAACTTATAACACCCCTCCTTTTGCGTCAGGATTGATAGTAAGAAATGTATGCCATTAGCATCTCTACCTTATTGATTTCTTCGCGTCCGTTATAATCAAAGCGCAGCTGTAAAATTCATCGCATTCGAATCGGAAAATCAGTTGCGAGAGCATTTGCGTATCTATACGGTATTTTCCGGGACTCTCGTGCCCGGAAACCGGACGGTTCGGTGTCGTCGCCGGCTTCTCTTAATTGATATTTCCGGTTCCCGATCGCCGCTTGCGACACACCGCCCCCCTCCCCCCGCGGCCGCGTTCCCGCTGATCCCGTATGTCGAGCGTTCGCTCGTTCATTGGCGGCGTAGATTCCGCTTTTCAAATTTGGAACTGCAAACATGGCCGCCCGTTTGAAAACTGAGTGAGCGGCGCTGGGACGAAGCTGTGCAGCGCTACATCGTATTATTGCGGCGAATATTGGAATTTAGTTTATGGAAATGATAATGAAAGTGATATTAAGGAAACATAGAAATAAATAATATATATTATTAAATAATAAATCAATCAATAAAGAACCGAATATGCACATTGGGCAGTGCACACGTAGCCAGTACTATTTGCCATGCCAGTGACTGCTGCAGTGCTGTATCTGAAGATTATGCAGATACATCTTGTCGAATTGTAATTAATTAAGCTTCACGAATCGTTTGTAAAGAAAATTTATAAAAAGACTATCACAAAAGTAATCAAGACAATGGAGAAATATTGTATAAAAATATATTTTGCCCGCGGCTTCGCTCGCGTGAAATTCGTATTTAAAAAGAAGAATATAGAGGAAGACTACACCACCCGGAAAATTGTTGATGTTTCTACAAGTCACTTTTTGCTTTGACATATTTTCAGCGATCGACCGTTTAGGCACTACTGATCTATTAATAACCTATAAGACAACACTATATTTAATAACCTATAAGATAACCTATAACATCTATAAAAAGGATTTGATATTCGTCGCACACACTCCTAGCCATTCCAGCAATCCACACATTTGTAGTTTGGACGGAGTTAGAAAATTATCCAATCAATTTGGAAGCGATAACGCAGCAACGACGATCGCGGCCATAACCATCAGTTACTACATAACCATCAGTTACTACATAACCATCAGTTACTTCATAACCATCAGTTACTACTTCGCCAAAACCCCGCTCTCCGCGAGTGGTGTCATTAAAACAGGAGTCGACATCGTTCCCTTGCCAGCTGAGTACGGACTTTTTCTTTCCCCTAGTGTCGTCAATCACCGGGGAAACAATGGAACAGTCGCTGGAAATGTTAGTGCTGGATACAGAGGGTAGTTCAGTTACGACAATATTTAGCTATCGTGCATACATACTATTCAGACAATCGGGGTAAGCAGAGTAGTCGGTGTTGTGCTGCAAGTAATCTTGTAAATTACTGTATTATTGTATTGTATTGTGTTATTGTAATTAGGACAAGATAACTTTAAGCAGCATAAGACCTTGTTACAGTACCGTGTAGGGCCGGTACTTTAAAAGAATAGCCCCACTGCATCTCTCCCCGTGTATGTCTTAAAAGCCGACAAAGGGATATGACTCCCTTCTTATATTACTAGGTGGTAGGCTTTAACCCGCCCGGTTTGGTACAACCGCACTGAATGTAAGGTCAGTCGAAACGGCTATGTGAATAGTTTGTATTTTCCGTCCAGTTCAGTGTAGCCGGCACTACAGAAGGGTAGCACTGACGTGGCACCAAATTCACCCGGTGTTATGAGCTGACACCACGGAGGTTGTAGTGTAGGTGATGTAGCCAACCGTGTCAGTTTCTATAAAAAAAAGACATAAAAATGTAACATACTCGTACATTTGTTTTTAGTTGAAAATATGTCCAATTGTTTCTTTGAGGATAACACAGGCTATGCGCCCATCTTGTGTCCAGTACGGTTTGTTACACAGAGCATCAAATACCTACCGCGCGCGCCCCCTACTAGAGACGCCCTAAGCGATAATATTTGAAACCCAAAAACTACACGCAGTGCTGCTAGCGCTTCGTATGTGTGTGTGTGTGTGCTAGTATCGACACTACACACAAAGAGGAGCAAGTTAGGCGCACGCACAAAACAAATGCACACGCACATCACACATATGTAAGTCATAGGCCACGCCCACAGGCTTCAACGGCGCTGTAGGGAAATCGCGCTCGGGCGCCTCTAGGAGGGGCGCGCGCATTTGATGCTCTGTGGTTTGTTACTATTTATTATTGCATGGTTACTGTATTTAGTTTTACTGCGATGACAGTTGACTTCAGGACAACCAAACAATAAAGAGACGATAAAAAAAAAACAAAAAAACAAATTTATAAAACTAGACTGCTAAATTATCCTCATTTTTGCTTCGCACAATCTGGTAAGCTATCTCTATCTGTCTATTCCAGAGATGGGCAAACTACGGCCCGCGGGCCATCTCCGGCCCGCGAACGGTTGCAATCCGGCCCGCGATCATCGACCCAGAAGTGTATAAATTTATTATACATGACTTTATACATTAAATATTGTATATGGTTACATTAAATCTTTGTTCCTATTTTATAGATTCCCAGCAATAAATATAAATTTCCCTATTTCATAGTGCAACACTACCTGATTCGAATATCTACAGATGTTCATATAATTAAATTTTGTCTAATTAAGAGAGCTTTTAACGTTGTTGAAACCTATGATTCAATAAATAACTTTAATTCGGAAAATACAAATATCCTTATTTCATCAAAGAATTATAACCAAAAATTCAAAAACCTGGCCCCCCATTGATCATGTTTGTAAATATTGGCCCGCGTAGAAAAAAGTTTGCCCATCCCTGGTCTATTAGAATCCAACTACACACCCGACTACACCATTGTCTACTATTATTTCCTTGTTTCCTTTATTTTTTAACAGTCGGGTTTTACATTTTTTCTTTTTTTTTTAATCACCTTTTCGAGCTCTTGACGATGATACTCCACTAGATGGGATTTGAGGAAACATTTTCAAAGGTTGTCAAAAAAATTATAGCTCATAGCACTTCCAATTATGAAGAATCTAACGCCACCTCATATGTTAAAATCCATGAAGCCGTATAGGCTACAGCGCGTGCTATAGAAATAAACATGCATATTATACACTCTAAAAAACATTACCCTCCTATTTGCTTTGCGCAGTCGGGTAATAAAAAGGCAATCGCGACGGTATTAAAAATTATTATTGTTGAAGCGGAGCCTTTTAACGCACATTTGGGATGGGGAACTATTTCAGAAAAATGTGAAATGTCACGAACGCACGAACGGAAGTTGCAACGCTCCTATTGGCCGGGCAGCGCCTATTGTTGCTCTAAGCGCCATCTATGGTGGTCTTTTGAAGGCGAATCATTGTGTTGATCGTTAGCTAGGTTGTGAAAGAATAACTTGAAAGGAATATCGCATAGATGACGCTATACCGACCGAAATTAAATCATATTAAGTAATAAATGGAATTTATATACAAAGCGTTAGAAACCTCGCTTCTGTCGGGTGTGACACGACACCTCACCATTTGTTATTATAATAATATGTAGGATCACGTGGGATCTTATAATAATCAATAAAAAAATAATAAAAAAAATATGTAGGGAAGTAAGCAGTTAAGCAGTAAATAAGGAACGTCGAGTTTTAGAAAGAGACAATCCCGTTGTAGAGCCTTGCCCTTGTCGTACGAACTCGCCCTTATCGTGCGACAGAGACGACACTCTATAACCGGATTGTCTCTGTTTAAAACTCGATGTTCATCATTTACTGCCGGGCACTGTAGATAATGTATGAAAAAAAAATCATCTTGTAGTACTTGTAGTTGGATTTGCCACGGTACACGGTACTATTGGTTCTAGAGCCAGCCAACTACGACACGGTAAAAGTTCGACAGAACGCAATGAGAAATAAACAATCATGAAAGGCATTCGAAATTTAAAATTTAGAATTCTGCTTTACACGAAATAATTTTGTGTGACTTCAGGGGCTTCGTATTTATTAGAATGAAAAAATATAATTGATTGCACAATAAAAAGTGGCATAAGGTGCACTTAAAGCCTAAAAGCATTCTCTACAAGTCATGCCTGAGATTGTGGGTAAGATAGATAGATAGTCTGAAATTAAATTAAAAGAAATAAATTATAGCACACTTCCTTATATATTTAACATATAAATAAATACATTACACATATACTTACAGTGTTTATTACTCAGTGTTTGGTGGTCGTCGAAAAAGGAAATTTTAAAGGCGTTCAAATATTATTTCATTATAATGTCAAGTAATTTCCTTTCATCGCATTAAGTTCTCAGATTCATTTAGTTAGTGTGATTTTGATAATCTCATAATATTAATTTTCAACTCTTTCAAATCCTTTTAGCTGTCTCTCGCAGATAAATCATTTTTATTCTTTTATTATCGCCAGACATCACTTGAATTTTTATTTTAACGTTTTTGAATAATTTTGGTTCACGATTTAACTATCGAATTATTGCTTTTTTAAAACGATTAGGTACCTAAAATGAAAAACTGGTAGGATTTCGTGTGGAAAAAAAAACATTTAATTGTTATCGTCAGAAGAATAAACTTTTTAATGAAGGCAGATTAAAGACTACTTCGAAGTAGCGAGTTTTCTGAAATGTACTTTCCGTCTAAATTACTTGAAAGCTTTTCGCTAATAACCTGGTTAAGCAACAGAGCAACAACAAATCTCTATTATTAAATTATAAACTTGAAAGGGTTGACTTCGTTAAAATTATTATCACTGCCTTCAAGAATCTGCCTTTCGTCTCAAAGAGCAATGCATTGCGACTCATACCCCTGCTCTTTTGTTACGATACCCTAAATAAACTGCGAACCGTTTTCAAATTTCGAATTTCCTTCATCGTATTGCTGTCTCTGTGGGCCGCGCCGCTGCCCACGCACGCGATAAGGACAACTGCAGCTCAGAAGCAAACTGCCTACAAAATAATTATTTATTGTGAATCATCATTCAGGCGAAGTGATATATTTTTTTGTACGGTACCTACCTACCAGATGTCCCTATGTCTTAATTTTAATTATGTTTTTATAGTTTTCCATATAACGAATATGAAAGTTAGGCCTAAAATTGCTATATTTTCACATTTTTATAATCAAATATATTTAATTTAAATTTAAATAACGAAAAAATTACTACATAGGGACATAAATGTTAAAAATATCTTTTACACACAAAAAAATTTTTAATAGTAATGCAAGATTTGTGGGTTGGAAAGAGACTTCCCCTGGTGTATGAGAAAAGTGGACTTCCCGGTTCTCTTAAGCGCCACACTCCCCTTATGAATTACTGCATACAATTTACACTGGAATGTGTATTCCTCTCCTCTTCAATTCCCTCTCACTGCATTCTGGAGCAGAAGGAAGAGAGAACGGAGAAACGCAACATGTAACTAAAGTCCGGCCGCTGAGAGAATAAGGGGAGAATGCGTTCCTGACATCTGTCAGTTGGTTATAGTGTTGCCACAGTGTTGCCAGTCTGGATTGCCTAAAATTGCACGACGAGCTCGTCAAAATAGTACGAAACAGTATAATAAAATAAAAATAAAATAAAAATTAAAAAAATAAAAAATAGAAAAAAATGTTCATAATTGCCTTAGCTCGAACGTGCTGTTGCAGGAGTGAGTGATAAAAACTTGTAAAAATGAGTGATGAAATGACGACCAATTGACAGACGTCAGGAACGCATTCTATCAGCGGCCGGACTATAGTTTGCGGCTACAAAGTTACGTGAAAACAAATTCACGACGCTGCTGGCGTTGTTGCACTTTGCTCAATATTCTTAAAAGCGAAGATAGCGGAGTGCTTACGTCAGCGACACAGCTGCTATGTCAGATATTGTAGGTTAGGCAAAATATTGATATTCGTGCATAATACGGAAAGGAAATAGAAAGATTGATGTGCATAAAATTTCTCACGATAATATCTGTGCACCTAAGAAACGAAAACTAGTTGCTTACGTACGTATAAACTTATTGTATTGTATAACCATTTTTTCTGTCTACGGTATAACCCAATTTTTATAACTGTGCACTTCGAGTTGTCAAAGTCGTTAGGTTTGCACAAAGAGATTGAGTTTAATGTCTTTGGGTTTGCAGGACTGAATTCACCGCCCGCTTCATTCCTCACCTCTCTGCCGACGCCTATCAGTAAACACACACACGCAGCAAGGGCGTATACTGATAGGTGTCGGCGGAGAGGTGAGGAAGTAAGCGGGGGGGTGAATTAAGTCCTGCCAACCTAACGACTTTGACAGCTCGAAGTGCACAGTTATAATAATTGGGCTATATTGTTTATTCATCAATCAATATCATCAAACAATACTCAATACTCATAATAAATCTGTAAGGGATGGTCATGGAGTAAGTGACTTTGTTTTAAGAGATATTGCGTTTGTAGACTTTATGTATGATACTAAAACTAAAATGACGATTTTTAAAATATTTTTCTGTATGTATGTCAGTCAGTCAGTCAGTCAGTCAGTCAGCGTGTAAGCGTCCACTGCTGGACATACGCCTCTCCAATTTTCCTCCAGTCCTCCCGGCCTTCAGCGATACGGATCCACTGATTTCCGCCGGCGTACTTGATGTCGTCGTCCCACCTGGCGGGTGGTCTTCCCACACTCCGTTTTCCTGTCCACGGCCGCCAGTGTAGGACACGGTTACTCCAACGGTCATCGTCTCTTCGGCTAACGTGCCCAGCCCACTGCCACTTGAGCTTAGCCACCCGGTGTCCAATATCGACTACTTTTGTGCGTCGGCGGATTGCCTCGTTACGCACCATATCACGTAGCGATATTCCCAGCATGGCTCGCTCCATTGCTCGCTGGGCAGCTTTCAACCTTTGGACAACAGCGACCGTCAGAGTCCACGTTTCACACCCGTATGTCATAACCGGGAGGACACACTGGTCATATATACGGGTCTTTAAATTCTGCGGAAGGTCTGTATGTATGTATTCTGTATGTATGTTCCTCCATAACTATTAAACCGAAAATCAAAATTCTAAACTTAGTACAAGCACATTTTAAGTACAAACACATTTTACTATACGGGACACAGGATAGGCCAATTCAAATTCAGTTCCGCTTACGCTAATGCCGGCACTTCACTCTTGGCTTAGCGTAGGTATTCGTGTATTTGGCAAAAATTTCCGTTTCGTCTCCCTTTAATGGCTTGTTTAGAGCGAGATAAAACTAAAATGTTTGCAACAAACACGAATACGCTAAGCCAAGTGAAGAGCCGGCATAAGATGTGGCTCTCATACAAACCGAATAAAATTGTTCCGCGCGCCGAAATAAAGGTATAGTTGCGAGCCTACTTACATACTTTTTTCCTTTTAAATACGGATTTCGCGCGAGCGAAGCAGCGGGCAAAAGCTAGTAATTCATATAGCAGTTATTTGTTCCGTCCGGTTCGATTACACTCATGAAGAAGAACGGCAAGAAACTTCGCAAGCACCAGGTTTCACCGAAACATACATTTCCGCCCCCAGTGCTCAATAGGAGGTTGTAATCACGTGCGCCGCGAGGTGGACTCGTCTTATTAACTGTGTTCCCGCGCCTTCCGCGCCGCGCCGCCTACCCGCAGCTAGCTAGCGCGTCGTGCACTACGCTCACTGCTTGTAATCACGCCCACGAGACGACGCTACGCCTCTAGCGCCACAGACTAGAGAACTTGTGCTAGGGCGTCGTCTCACAGGTGAGTCACTGCCTGCGTTGAAGTTACTGTTCTTTACACAACCTTCGTCCTTCCCGCATATTGCAACCAGCTCGTCTCGTGGATATTGATTGGTTGTAATGACGCCCACGAGACGACGCTACGCCTCTAGTCTAGCGCCACAGTCTAGAAAACTGGATTAGGGCGTAGTCTCACAGGTGAGTCACTGCCTGCGTTGAAGTTCTTTACACAACCGTCGTCGTCCTTCCCGCATATTGCAACCAGCGTGTCTTATGCATAATACTCACTGGTTGTAATCACGCCCATGAGACGACGCGACGCCTCTAGCGCCACAGACTAGAACACTGTGCTTGAGCGTCGTCTCACAGGTGAGTCACTGCCGGCGTTGAAGTTACTGTTCTTTACACCACCGTCGTCCTTCCCGCATATTACAACTAGCGCGTCGTGCACAACGCTCACAGTTTGTAATCACGACCACGAGACGACGCGACGCCTCTAGCGCCACTGACTAGAACACTGTGCTAGAGCGTCGTCTCACAGGTGAGTCACTGCCGGCGTTGAAGTTACTGTTCTTTACACCACCGTCGTCCTTCCCGCATATTACAACTAGCGCGTCGTGCACAACGCTCACAGTTTGTAATCACGACCACGAGACGACGCGACGCCTCTAGCGCCACTGACTAGAGCACTGTCTTAGGGCATAGTCTCACCGAATATTCACTGCCTTCGTTGAAGTTACTGTTCTTTACACCGCCGTCTTTCCCGCATATTGCAACCAGCGCGTCTTGTGCATAACATTCATTGGTTGTAATCACGCCCACGAGACGACGCTACGCCTCTAGCGCCACAGTCTAGAAATGTGTAATAGGGCGTAGTCTCACAGGTGAGTCACTGCCTGCGTTGAAGTTCTTTACACATCCGTCGTCGTCGTCCTTTCCGCATATTGCAACCAGCGCATCTCGTGCAACACTCATTATGGCTGGTCGGAGCATATGCTTTGGGCTCTCTGACTCAGCCATCCATACCGGATTACATAAAACAAAACCCACGTCAATGTTCACTAACACCACGGTCACTCAATTAAATTCACCGTTTGTAATGATATTATACCTTCCTCCCGACAGATTGCAACCAGCAGCACGCGCGTAAACCTTATCCGATTTTTACAATTCTTTTTTTGTTGTAATAAGGACAGTTGCATCTACGTTTTTGTTATTTAATTTTTTGAATATCTAAAGCGATGACTCAATAAAGCTTAATGAACTTCAAGAAATCAAAAAAATTTAATTTTTTGAATATCTAAAGCGATGACTCAATAAAGCTTAATGAACTTCAAGAAATAAAAAAAAAATATTTTTTGAATATCTAAAGCAATGACTCAATAAAGCTTAATGAACTTCAAGAAATAAAAAAAAAAATTTTTTTTTAATATCTAAAGCGATGACTCAATAAAGCTTAATGAACTTCAAGAAATCAAAAAAATTTAATTTTTTGAATATCTAAAGCAATGACTCAATAAAGCTTAATGAACTTCAAGAAATAAAAAAATAATAATTTTTTGAATATCTAAAGCGATGACTCAATAAATCTTAATGAACTTCAAGAAATCAAAAAAAATTAATTTTTTGAATATCTAAAGCGATGACTCAATAAAGCTTAATGAACTTCAAGAAATCAAAAAAATTTAATTTTTTGAATATCTAAAGCAATGACTCAATAAAGCTTAATGAACTTCAAGAAATCAAAAAAAATTAATTTTTTGAATATCTGAAGCAATGACTCAATAAAGCTTAATGAACTTCAAGAAATAAAAAAAAAATTTTTTTTTGAATATCTACAGTGGGTGGCCAAATTATTAGACTCAACACACTTAATGTCATAGTTATCAATACAAATTTGCTCTTGGGAAAAAAAATTCCACCTCCTAAACTTTTGAACCTAAACTATTGCAACTAGGTATTTTTTATTACTGATATATTTGCCATAAACCTACATTTACACCTTAATCCAATGAAAGTCGGCTTAACTTGGAGACAAATTTATAAATACCGATTATTTATTTTCATATCATTTAAATAATTTATGCATAGAATTAAAACATTTCGATTTTTTACTTTGTCTCTAAGTTAAGTCGACGTTCATAGGTTGAAAATGGTAACGTAGGTGTATGCCAAATATATCAGTAATACAAAATACCTAGTTGCAATAGTTTAGGTTCAAAGGTTTAGGAGGTGGAATTTTTTTTCCCAAGAACAAATTTGTATTGATAACTATGACATTAAGTGGGGTGAGTCTAATAATTTGGCCACCCACTGTAAAGCGATGACTCAATAAAGCTTAATGAACTTCAAGAAATCAAAAAAAATTAATTTTTTGAATATCTGAAGCAATGACTCAATAAAGCTTAATGAACTTCAAGAAAGCAAAAAAATTAAATTTTTTGAATATCTAAAAAATTGTAAAAATCGGATAAGGTTTAGAAGGCTAGAAAACATAAATGCCGAAAGACGATTTTGTATGGAGAAAGTTAACTTCCGTCTCAAGTGAATCTTCTTCGGCCGCAACGTCTGTGATTCGCGCCCGTAGCACTATCAAGCTATCTCACAAAGTACGACCTCGACAACTTAATAAGATTTGCCGTTTAGTTGCTGATTGCTCCAGTTCTCTTACCCATTAATCCTTAGTAAAGCTGAACATTTGACTAACTAACGAATTCAACGTATGCACATACATACATACATACTATAAATAAAACCAATTTACAATCAATATAGAATACTTGAATACTAAGATTAAAATTTGATATAAAAACTAACAGTAGAATCATTAAATTAAAAATTTAAAATAAAATTTGTAAAAAAAAAATTTATTCACTTTATTATTTACCTTTGTATACACATTTATTAACACACTTTTTTTTGCATGAATTTTAGATACAAACATATACAATAAATACATACATACATACATACACACCACACGCTGTCTGCCGGCAATCGGCGCAGAGCAGAGTATTCGATGTTGTGCACCAACTAACTACTCTTATAAATTACAGCACAACACATTTAGCAAAGTATTAAAACAAAATAACTATCAAGCAGAAAGTAAGCACGAAGACACACCTGCTGCATGACTCGGTGGAAGGATCGTGCCAAGGTGAGAGGTGGCTATCTTGTCGTCCTTATACATGGCATCTTGTCTTTATCCTGTAGTCGACTTTTACGATGCGATTACCCCCACGAAGCAGAGCCGACAAGAAACTTCGCAGGGTATTTTTTTTCATAAATATTATGAATTTTAGTGACATAATAACATCGACTATCCAAATAATAACATCACTTACAGTTCATAGGAAATTTCCATGTGGGTGGCTGGAAGTCACATTGCGTGCATTATATAAAAAAAACTGGCCAAGTGCGAGTCGAACTCGCGCACCGAGGGTTCCGTATCGCCATGTCATGGTTAGCGCCACTCACGCCATCTATGGCGTGTTGTGAAATGCTTCATATTAGTTAAATGTCATGATTAGTTAAAATTCTTCACACTCTATTCGGTAGATGGCGCACGCGCATACACTTTTTTGGCTTCCCTTATGGGGTTCCCATAAGAGAAACCAAAAAGTGCATGAAATGTTTTACTTTTTCTTATGTTTATTATTTATATTCTTATGTTTATATATATATATCGCCCATAATAACACATATTCTGGGAAAATTTCAACGGGCTACCTATTACGGTTCAAGAGATACAGCCCTCGGACAGACAGACGGACGGACGGACGGACGGACGGACGGACAGACTGACAGACAGACAGACAGACAGAGGGCGTAGGATTAGTAATCCCGTACTGGATACGGAACCCAAAAAATGATATTTTATATACCACAACTAAGCTGACATATACAGTGTAATATATTCCATCAGACTTCTGAAAAATATTTAATATAATATATCTCCAGCGCCCATTCGCCGTGTTAGGGTCTTTGTAAGACCGTTACGCCAAATCGCCGAATGCGGCGAATGAAATACTTCCAGATGAATCGCGCCGAAATATGTAAATACTTGCGGCTCCCAAAAACCTCATTTTGCTTCGTACGCCTCAAAGGAACAGTCACAATCAATATTCACAATGAACTTGCCGCGGAGCCTGTCGGCTGTGTTGCTATACATGGCCACCGCTACGTACAGGCGATATGTCGAACCCGACTTAAGGTGACGTGAGGCTGCGTCTGACTCGAATTTCAAGAATTTTACCACCAATATTACTCACCTGACAGATTCAGTTTTAATATATGTAAAACTTAATCTATCAGCGCAGATCGATAGCTTTTTGAAAACACGATTTGATTAATTTCGCTCGATAGAAAAAAAAATTGGTTGTCTGTAAAGTCGGTTTACGGACGATAGTTTTACGTGATGACGTCATAAAGTATATAAAGTGCGAAATCATACAAAATCAGTTCCGGCGGATATTTACCGTTTTTATTTAAATTTTTATTAATTTTGTGTATTTTTATAAGTTTTTGTAGAATATAAAATATGTAAAATTAATTTAAGTACATGATAAAGATATGATAATAACTAATAAAAAATATGAGAAAATTTTGACTATTAATTTTTGTTTATTTTATAAAAAACTTAAAAAGCCAATAATATTAATTATCAATATAAACATCGTGTTGGGACTCAAACCTCATAACGCCATCTACATGTACAACGTTGCAACAATTACCTAACTTCTAAACAGGTGGGTGACCCCGTGGTGTCCCGCGACTTAGAACCACTGCAACTCCGTAGGGACGTCGGCTCCCTGAGTGTGTTCTATCGTTTATTTCATGGGGAGTGTTCGGAGGAGCTGTTTAACGCGATTCCGTCGTCCCCATTCCACCTCCGCACTACGCGTACTGGGCAGGGGATGCACCCCTATTCAATCGACCTACCACGCATGCGCACCAACCGGTTCTGTAGGTCTTTTATTCACAGAACCGGGAAAATGTGGAACGCACTTCCTGCCCATCTATTTCCTCCCAAGTACAGTCTGGGGTTTTTCAAAAGGGGCGTGAAAAGGCTCCTGTCAGGCCGGCATGACATTCGCAATCCCCGTGCATCACAGAATGTCCATGGGCATCGTTAGACACCTACTTGTAGGTGTAACGATGCCACATGTCGCGCTATCGATAAAAAAAAAAAAAAAAAAAAAATCAAGTAAATACCGCTGAAGTATTTCATTTACTGTTGACGCTAGATGTGGACGCTAGATGTCGCTCCATGAAATCTTCACATACTGAAATATTCACATTGAGAAAATTTCCTGCGATAGGTACATGGTCGATTAGCCCGCGTGGTTAAGACGTCTGGTCGGTGATGGTGGCAGGGACCGCGGGTTCGAGGCTCGCAAAAGACGGACAAATATATTTTGTATTTCCAACTATTGTATATGCCTCTCTATCGCGCTCTCGCTTGCACACACAGGTTTAGATGGAACGTGACACTTCTTCGTAGGTGCAGCCGGTGTTCATCAATTTATAAGACGTGACGTCATCACGTCAAAAAATCATGAATGTGCCTCTGAATTTAGTTATAAAAACGTATTTAAGGCAACGTGACCAAATCAACGCTTTGAAAAAAATATATTTTATTTGATGAACATATTATATCTAAATCCGTAGGTTTTTACTTTTTTGTTTCGATCCGTAGTTTTGGAATAAAAAAATAAAAACCAAACTTTTGATTGATTGATTGTGTTGCATCCTACTCTAACCAGCAAAAGCGGTGCTTTGAAAGAGGAGTACAGGTGAATACGGGTTGACAGGGCCTTAATAAATCGGTTTAAAGATTTATATTGATGAGAATTCTATGAACGTCTTACGCTTCGAAAAAAGGGGGCCATTCCAGAAACTTGGCGACTTCCAGAAAGTATGCGCTTTCGACGACTTCGTGCTGCCAAACTACGCAGACCCATCCGGCGACTACACAAAACCGTTCACTCGTTTGTACCGTGTGGGCCCGGTACTTTAAAAGAATAGCCCCACTGCATCTCTCCCCGTGTATGTCGTAAAACACGACTAAAGGATATGACTCCCTTCTTATATTAATCGGACTCGGTGGTAGGGTTTAACCCGCCCGGGTTGTTACCACCGCACTGAATGAAAGGTCGGTCGAAACGGCTATGTAAATAGTTTGTGTTTTCCGTCCAGTTCAGTGTAGCCGGCACGACCTAAGGGAAGCACTGACGTGGCACCAAGTTCATCCGGCGTTATGGGCTGACATCACGGATGTTGTAGGTGATGTAGCCAACCGTGTCAGTTTAAAAAAAAACAAAAAGCAAAAAATCCAGAAAGTTGGGGACATACGAGGTGTAGCAATTAAGGAATTTTTCAATAAAACACAAACAAATTAAATTACGAACAAAATTGTATTATCTACCTTCACTATAGTCTCCATCTAACTGTACACAACAATTCCAACGTCGCTCCCACAATTGGAAGCAACCTTGGTAATCTTCCCATAAGATGTCTAACGACGCCCATGGATGTTAGGTTGTACACGGGGGTTGCGAATGCCATGTCGTGTGTGTGCCTATTCACGCCTCTCTTGAAAGACCCGAGACTATACTTGGGGGAAATATGTGATCAGGGAAAGCATTCCAGAGTCTACCAGTTCTGTGGAGGAAAGATCTGCAGAGCCGATTGGTGTGCTTGAATTTGTCCAGTTCAGTTTTGACAATTCGGTTCGATTACACCCACAAAGAAGAGCCGCCAAGGAACTTCGCAGCTTTTTTTAACGTCTTCGATTACAATACATTGCGACTAGCTACACAATAGACACCGCTTACAGAATGAGAGATACAGTTTGAGAGCCAGAATAACTATAATTTAAGCTTGATAATTCTGACTGCATAAAATCAAAACTAAAACTAAACGTATAAATAAGATCAGGTGTATAGAACCTTTGTCAGAAATTGTTGATACATATCGTATCAAGTCATGTCAATAAAATATCTTTTCGTATTCTCAAGTATTGAAGTTACAGTTGGAAACTTAATTTATGCTCGGATAGATTAGAAATAGAAAGATAGTAGTCGGAGGCAGAATGATTGATAGTAGTAGGAGGCAGAATGATAGAAGTAGTAAAAAAAGAAAATAAATAATAAATTTTATTTCAGGTTTCATGTGAATCCCGGAACAAATATCAAATCACGCGCGTGTTCGGTTCTTATGACAACATCGTTTGAATTCTTATGCCCGCATGAAATATGCTCCATTATAAAAATGTCACTGTAAGATTTTTTTGGTTTACTAGAAATTACGTGTAATTTACATATTTGAAATTATTAACTATGCAACACTCTCCCCGCCCACATATTTCACTTCAAGGTCGTCTTGAGTCCTTCAGACGGGTGTCAATAGGCACCTGTCAGGCCGGCATTAATTCGCAACCCCCACATGCGACCGAATGTCGTTAGACACCTTATCGGTAACTCGGCGCACCATGTCGTAGGTTTTCTATAAATTTTAGATTAGTTTTAGTGTTATGGGCTGACTTCACGGACGTTGTAGGTGATGTAGCCAACCGTGTCAGTTTCCATAAAAAAAAAAAGAAAAGTGTATTAGTTATTTAGTTTTTATTAATTTTGAATAAAGGTTTTTAAAGATTTAAACTGTGCCATTTTAAAATAATAAAAAAATATCACCTTAATTTATGTTGCTTAATTCTAATTTTTCTCCCAAAATTTAATTTATTAATTTTTTTATTTTAAACACTGACAGCTAACAGCTGGTGCGTGTGTTATGTTTTTTAATTTATGAGTGCACTGTAATTGATGTGTAATTTTTTTTAAGTATTTTTGTTTGTTTGTTTTTTGTTTTGTTTTTTTTTTTTTTGTCTAATTGGTTTTTTAAAGAATTAACCGAGGGGCGCTGACGGTGTCCTCAGATAATTTGTTCCAGGCCCTTACGACCCGGTGCGTCAGAAAATGCTTCTATGTGAGGTTGGTTCTATGTGAGGGCCATTTGACCCAAATTGACCCTTAAGATCGAAATCGTTCAATTATGCTATACGTTCGTGATTGGGTCAACAAACTCTGACCAATACCATATGTACCAAATTATAAATTGTTTATCCAGTAGATTCGGAGAAAATTAACCGCGACAAGACGGACAGACAGACTAGACACATGAGAGATGGCATCCTATATGGGTCCGTTTTTTTTTTCTCTTTTAGAGGTACGGAACCCTAAAAACATAAAGCTCATATGTCTTCGTGAGATGTAAAGCATAATATATCATACGGTCTAGCGCTCCAAACTACTTAAAGTTCTGTTTGCTGTAGAGTTTTTTTTTATGGAAACTGACACGGTTGGCTACATCACCTACAGCATCCGTGATGTCAGCCCATAACACCGGGTGAACTAGGTGCCATGTCAGTGCTTCCCTTCATTTCAGGTCGCTACACTGAACTGGACGGAAAACACTATTTACTTAGCCGTTTCGACCGACACGGTCCATTCAGTGCGCTGGTACCAATTCGGGCGAGATAATCCTACCACCCAGTACGGTAAGAAGGGAACGTACATACAGTTTTACGTGGAATCTGAACCACATTCAAGCGGTCACTAATCCAAGCACTGACCGCGCCCAGGTGTGCTTAACAACAGTCAACCGACCGCACCGCTGAGCTACCGAGGCGGATATGTTTTTGGTTGTCACAACCTTTTTCCTCTGTGGTCACAACTTATAAAAAGGTGTCATATTTTTAAAGAGTCCTGAGAACTGTCATTTTCATACGGCGATGACCGTTCAAGCAGCGGGTGGCCGAGTGGTTTGGGCATCGGCTTCTCATGCGAGAGGTCTGAGGTTCGAATCCAGTCGGCGTGTACCAATAAGTTTTTTTTTCTGACGAGAAAATTTACGTGCGTATACCTACACCTGCTGCTTCACCGTTCGGAACCGCTGTAAGACTGTAGGTCCCTTCCCTTAGGGGGAAAGATCTGCAGAACCGATCGATACGCACCCGCGATAAGTTCAGCGTATGGGCACAGATTACTTAATAGTTACTTCGTAACAGATAAATCACTCCATAGAAAATGTTCCTACCTTCGGGCTTTAATAGCCTACTGTTTCACGTCGCCAATCGCTGCGTGCGAAAATGTACCTTAACGATCGAGTGTAAAGTGGTTATTGCTTTGCAGCTGCGCGCAGTTGCGTGGGCGAGCGTCTATGTATACTTCGCGCGGCTGACGAATTACCACTGAAATAGACCGCCGGCGGCCCGTCGGGCGGTAGGTAGTTAGCGCGCGCAAGTACATAGAGTGCGCGAGGCCTGGTATGGGGACGTTGTAAATAAGAAGATGAAAGTAAATAAACGTTGACACAATAATACCCTCCTACTAAAAACAAAAGTAAAGAAAAAATATCGCACTTATATAAATATTTTCTTTGATGAACACAGTGTATGCCATATGAAATTTTTCTCCAACGAATGTAAGAGCGGTTTCACCTCGACGAAATTATTAAGACCCCATTTACACGCTCCGTCGCGCGCGTCTCAAGCAACGAAACGCGTCGACACAGAGCGACGCAGCTTGCGCCGCCGGCTTTCTCATTGCGCTGGGCGTGTTTGATGTGAAACATATTTAAGCTCTACAGTTGCGCTAAGCTATCTTGGCGCAGAACAACCTGAGCGAACTAGTGCGTCAAATGGCTGCCGTTAAGTTGTCGCAATACTTCATGTATTTTTATATGTAATCCGTTATGGGTGGCTGAGTCGGAGGGGCCAAGCCCATGCTCCAACCAGCCAATATCACCTCCGAGAAGGTAAGGGCCATACCGGAGACTTCCCTGGATTGCTGGCTATATTGGACTAGAGGATAACACAACCGAGGCAGCTATGCGGCCATCTAACACCCAGTATGGTGATGGCAACCCAGTCAGCTACAATTTGAGCCTGCCACCTAGTATTGGGCAAGGGAAGGGACCTACAGTTTTACACCGGTTCCGAACGGTGAAGGAGCCAGCAGGTGTAGGTATGCACGTACATTTTTTCGCCAGAAAAAACTTATTGGTACACGCCGACCGGATTCGAACCTCGGACTCTCGCATGAGAAGCTGACGCCCAAACTACTCGGCCACCCTCCGCTGGTTAATGTTGACTACACCGCACCCAGATGTTGAGTAGAAACCTCGATGCAAAGTGAAATGAGGGATATTGTAGGTGATGTAACCAACCAAAATTGTTTTTTAAGATTTTTTTATATAGTTTTTAGGGTAATAATTCGAATTAAATGAACAATGTAAAATTGCTCTGTATGAACGCTTCACTTGATACCGCAGCGCTGAAATAGTGAAATTGAAAAAAACAGTTATTGCGACCCAAGAGTCAATAAATAAACTGTCACTACCGGAACAGTTGTTGCGGTTTCCTGACGAGTGGCGACGGGCATTCGATTACCATGCGACCGTTCGTTTCAATTTGGTCGGTACAGATTTTCATCGTTTTGAAAAAAACTGAGGACGACAATAATAAAACGCGATTTTAGCAAATCGAAATGCAGTGCAATGACAGTGCAATCTTCCATCAAACCGCATTGAGTACACATACAAAATTTCTCAAATTGTATAAGTTTTAAATGCAAAAATCGTTTTTCGCTCACTATTAAAAATTATCTCTGCATGCGAACAGTGCTCGAACTTAATTGTCTTTTAAAAATATACGTAAAATATTAAATAACTAAGGTAAAATTATAAATAAAAAAAAAATCCAGAAGAAAAAAAAGGCTAAAATAATTTTCGTTTCGTTACTTAAAGGCGTCGGGGGACCATTAAGTAAATAAGCGCGTAGTTCTACGTATTTATAATGTATTTCCTTAACGGGCCACCGAAGCCTTTAACGAAATGGAAATTATTATTAAGTTTTTTTGGGCCTGGTTTTTTTAATTTTTAATTTTACTTTTATTTCCAACTTTTTGAAAACGTAATTTTTGGATTAATTAAATTACTTTATTACAAACATACCTAAAAACCATCACGGTTAAACTAAGCTAAGCTGTATAATAAAAAACCGCATTCAAATCCGTCCATATTTCAAGCTTTTTAAGAGACGTATTTTTTTTCATTATTTTATTACTTGCTTTACAAGCATAGCTGACCATTCCGGTTAAACCAATAAAAACACCACATCCAAATCGGTCTATCCGTTTGGGAGCTACGATGCCACAGACGTGCACACAATAACAAATATATCAAGCGTTCAACACCTGAAAGACATTTTGGCTCCTTCCTAGCTCCTTTGGCTCCTTTCGTGAACACTCGGCTCGAAACGAAACGTAACAACGACATGCACCGCCTCAACATTAGGTTAGGGTTAATATAGAAAAGATGCGTCGCGTGGCGATGCGTCTTCTTCATATTAACCCTGGTTATTTTTTTTTAAACCACCAAAACTTCACCCATACCACACTTTCCTTCGAGGCGAAGTCTGTCGAAAGGAGCTAAAGGAGCCAGGATGGAGCCAGGAAGTCTTTCAGGAGGCGCACCGATATATCTAAGTTACCACAGAATATAGTCCAGTGTTGCTACTAGTTAAGGCCCGATAGAGGCTGACTAGAAACACCCCGCAGACTGCATCAAGAAGCTAGCGCATCCTGAAAGCCATTATGTTCACGACGCGACGACGCCATCGTTGTTGGTACCGATCACCGACCACTGCGCCTTATGATATCACATATATCGTCGTATTACAACATTGTACCGTGTGGGGCCGGTACTTTAAAATAATAGCCCCACTGCATCTCTCCCCGTGTATGTCGTAAAAGGCGACTAAGGGATATGACTGCCTTCTTATATTACTAGGTGGTAGGGTTTAACCCGCCCGGGTTGGTACCACCGCACTGAATGAAAGGCCGTCGGTCGAAAGGGCTATGTAAATAGTTTGTGTTTTCCGCCCAGTTCAGTGTAGCCGGCACGACCGAAGGGAAGCTGACGTGGAATCAAGTTCACCCGGTGTTATGGGTAGACATCACGGATGTTGTAGGTGAAGTAGCCAACCATGTCAGTTTTCATAAAAAAAAAATTTAAACCTAGTGCCCCGAAAATCGAGGGTGTGGCGAATGCAGCGACGGCCAATCGAACGCGACGCTCAGCGGCTGCGCGCGTCGAATGCCATTCCAAATTCCAAATATTTTATTGAAAATTTTAACAAATTACATAATATAGGTGTTTATACACTTGTTTATCTTATCTACTTAATTTACTAGAATTTTAAAGTATATCAATAGTTATATTATTATATATACGCCATAGTTATATTATTGGTATTTGGCTTAACATGGTTGGAATTCGCGGCCGACGATACTGTCAACCGCAGCAGAAAGAGTGTTCTGTCAACCTCGGGCCCGACCGCATGCCAGGCACTCGCCCTGATGATGGACTGCACGCACCACTTCGAATTGTCGGCCAAAGTATTTTTTTTTATGGAAACTGACACGGTTGGCTACAACACCTGAAACATCCGTGATGTCAGCCCATAACACCGGGTGAACTAGGTGCAATGACAGTGCTTCACTTCATTTCGTGTCGGCTACACTGAACTGGACGAAAAACACGATCTATTTACATAGCCGTTTCGACCGACGACGTTTCGTTCAGTACGGTGGTAACAGCCCGGCCGGGAAAAACCCTACCACCTAGTAAGGTAAGAAGGGAAGGGACCTACAGTTTAACGTGGATTCCGAACCACGGTCAGCCTCCAAAGGTCGAGCGGTCATCCGTCCAAGTACTGGCCGCGCTCAGCGTTGCCTAACAACAGTCGGAGCTACCGAGGATGTCAAGTGGCCGCGAATTCCAACCATGGCAAGCCCAATAATATTATTATCCATGGTAGACTAAAAGTATTTGCCATAGTTACGTTGCGTTACCAGCGACGAGCCGTTCCGTGTACAAAGTCTCCGAGTATATAATCTGTGGCTTTTACTGATTTCCTCCGTCACAAAAACGACATGCACCGCCTCAGCATTAGGTTAGGGTTAATATAAAGAAGTTGCGTCGCTAGCGACGCATTTTCTTTATATTAAACCTGGTTTTTTTTTTTTAAACCACCAAATCATTACTGTACAAAGTCTCCGATTATATAATCTGAGACTTCCAAAAAGTTATACGATCACGATCAGCTGTCTGTTTATATTCTGTGTCACTTTGTTTTTGACTGAGGGAATGAGCGGAGACTTTGTACACGGAACGACTCGTATTACCAGCGCACGCCATCTATTCTGAGACGGAGGGTGCGTTGATGAGTGCTCTAGAGGCTCAGTGGTCCGTGGTACCGATAGGCGACGCGATCTGACGTGATACCGCACTGCTCAAGCACACGCAGGTTCAAATTACACATTCTGAAACCAGTTACAGAATTTATTCCAAAATTGAGTACTAATAATATTCAGCAGTACTTTTGAGCGAACTGTAGATTAAACCGAACCCGTAGATTAAATAAATGTATGTATCTATATATTTATATACCTACTAGCTTTTGCCCTTGGCTTCGCTCGCGGTTGACTCGGTTTAACAGCAAATACGATTTAAACGAAAATATGATAATAAACGATCGCTTCTCTTACATTATCTCTCCCTCTCCCAGCATGCGTCGGTAGCATCGTCTTAATATGTCGATTGTACCAGGGACTACGGCGTAGCATCGTCTTAATATGTCGACTGTAGCAGGTTCTACGGCGTAGTGCCGTCTTATTATGCCGATCATAGCAGGTACTACGACGTAACACCGCCTTAGTATGTCGATTGTAGCAGGTACTACGGCGTAGCATCGTCTTAATATGTCGACTGTAGCAGGTTCTACGGCGTAGTGCCGTCTTATTATGCCGATCATAGCAGGTACTACGACGTAACACCGCCTTAGTATGTCGACTGTAGCAGGTTCTACGGCGTAGTGCCGTCTTAGTATGTCGATTGTAGCAGGTACAACGGCGTAGCATCGTCTTAATATGTCGATTGTAGCAGGGACTACGGCGTAGCATGGTCTTATTATGCCGATCATAGCAGGTACTACGACGTAATACCGCCTTAGTATGTCGACTGTAACAGGTTCTACGGCGTAGTGCCGTCTTAGTATGTCGATTGTAGCAGGTACTACGGCGTAGCATCGTCTTAATATGTCGACTGTAGCAGGGACTACGGCGTAGCATGGTCTTATTATGCCGATCATAGCATGAACTACGGCGTAGCACCGTCTTAGTATGTCGATTGTAGAAAGTACTATGGCGTAGCACCGTTTTATTATGCCGATCATAGCAGGTACTACGGCGTAGCACCGTCTTAGTATGTCGATTATTGTAGCAGAGACTACGGCGTAGCATGGTCTTATTATGCCGATCATAGCATGAACTACGGCGTAGCACCGTCTTAGTATGTCGATTGTAGAAAGTACTATGGCGTAGCACCGTTTTATTATGCCGATCATAGCAGGTACTACGGCGTCGTACCGTGTTATTATGCCGATCATAGCAGGTTCTACGACGCAGCACCATCTTACTATGCCGATTGTAGAAAGTACTATGGCGTAACACCGTTTTATTATGCCAATCATAGCAGGTACGACGGCGTAGCACCGTCTTAGTATGTCGACTGTAGCAGGTTCTACGGCGCAGCACCATCTTAGTATGTCGATTGTAGAAAGTACTGTGGCGTAGCACCGTTTTATTATGCCGATCATAGCAGGTACTACGACGTAGCATCGTCTTATTATATCTATCATAGCAGGTACTACGCCGTAGCACCGTCTTAGTATGTCGACTGTAGAAGGTACTATGGCGTAGCACCGTCTTAGTATATCGACTGTAGAAGGTACTACGGCGTAGCACCGTCTTAGTATGTCGACTGTAGAAGGTACTACGGCGTAGCACCGTCTTAGTATGTCGACTGTAGAAGGTACTACGGCGTAGCACCGTCTTAGTATGTCGATTGTAGCAGGTACTACGGCGTAGCATGGTCTTAGTATGTCGATTGTAGCAGGTACTACGGCGTAGCATGGTCTTAGTATGTCGATTATATCAGGTACTACGACGTAGCACCGTCTTAGTATGTCGACTGTAGAAGGTACTACGGCGTAGCACCGTCTTAGTATGTCGATTGTAGCAGGTACTACGGCGTAGCATGGTCTTAGTATGTCGATTGTAGCAGGTACTACGGCGTAGCATGGTCTTAGTATGTCGATTATATCAGGTACTACGACGTAGCACCGTCTTAGTACGAATTTGGCCGATACGGTGTAGTACACTAAAGGCCGTGGCATCTTTGTCCTTATCCCTTTTAGGTCATGCACGGGGAGAGATGCAGTGGGCCTACTATTTTCACGTACTTACCGGGCCACACACGGTGCGAGTACTCAATATTGTAAAAATGGCTACTTGTAACTTTTGATCGGGACCTGGGACCTGTAAAACAAAACGACGCTAGCCCACGTAGAGAACAGGCGCAGGCTGAGAGTGCATCGGAAGTATGCTAACGAAGTATCAAAGCGCCGGAACTATCGGCGCCCCTGTAAGGGCATTAGGGCCCCGTTGCTTCAGGACTTTGCGACTATTTTGTTTACATAGATGCCCTGTGAGGAAGAATAGAGAGTTCTAGATATCTCTCCTCTACTCAACTTTGGAACGCACTCTCTGCCCATTTATCCCCCCCCCCCCCTTCCCCTCCCCAAGTACAGTCTCGGGAGTCCTTCAAAAGACGCGTGAATAGGCACCTGTCAGGCCGGCATGGCATTTGCAACACCCGCATACGTTCGTCCCTGGGCCTTGTTAGACATCTTAGGGGTGGCTAGGCGCCACATATCGCGCCTTCAATAAAAAAAAAATACATAAAAAATATTTTTAAATATTTGTTTGAAAGTTTGTGTTAGGACGAATAAACTTTTTGAAATTGGAGCAAACGTACGTAGGTATGGAGTGTAGGTAAGGAATGTTACGATTGGTGGATATTGGGGCTGGATGGCTTCAAATCGTTGGAACGTGGTGCTCTGTTCGAGAGAACTATGTAATAAGAAGTTTTTTTTATGAAAACTGACACGGTTGGCTACATCACCTACAACATTTGTAATTTCGGCCCATAACACTGGGTGAACTAGGTGCCATGTAAGTTGCTCCCTTCATTTCATGTCGGCTACACTGAACTGGAAGTACACATCACGACGGAAACATCCGAGAACAACGACGAACAGGCGTTCCTACTCTCGTCGATTTTTGACCATAAGTGTGCAGTATCTGGACTATTATCATAATCTGAGTCTATCTCGGCATGTTTCAGTCTAGCCCATAATGTTATGATGCTTATGGAACGACTAGACGTCTTGTTGGAAGATAGCTGAGTCTTGCCGGAGCGGGTTGTGTCAAAATATGTTACCTGCTGAGGCTAAATTGAGTCAAATGCGCTTGTCATGAATGCGATTACAATGGAGTAGTGAATATTATTACTTAAAGAAAAGAGAAATATAACTTATGGAATGGGCACATGAGTACTTTCGTATCTAGCAGGATGCTGTAATTGTTTCGTCTTTGGTTTGATAGTTCGCTTGGCTTAAGAGCTTATTGTTCATTTCTAGTATTGATTCGATGTTCTGTAAGTTTAAAATAAAAATATCTAGTGATTGTAAAAATATAACTTTAATTCTAGTCATACTTCAATATAAATTGAAAATTGATACAATAATTAAGAATTTCTCGTCGAGACCCGTCGTTTCCTCCAGCGGATGAGTAGTCTAAGATCAGTAGTTTCAGAGATATGC
This sequence comes from Nematopogon swammerdamellus, assembly GCA_946902875.1. Classification (NCBI taxonomy): domain Eukaryota; kingdom Metazoa; phylum Arthropoda; class Insecta; order Lepidoptera; family Adelidae; genus Nematopogon; species Nematopogon swammerdamellus. Next base: position 19,890,692 of record OX336351.1, read on the forward strand.
CCTAAAAAAAAGTTTTATCTCGTCGAGCCTTATCATTTTCCATATAGGAATGAGTAGGCTGGGATCAGTAGTTTCCGGGATATGCCCTCTCAAAGTCTTTTTCCGTTTTTTTCGAAACGCTCGCACACGCAACTGCGCGCAGCTGCGTAGCAATAATGTACTTTACACTCGATCGTTTAGGTACATTTTCGCAGCCAGACGACGTGGTCAGTAGGCTATTAAAGCCGAAGGTATGGAACTTTTTCTAGGGAGTGATTTATCTGTTACGAAGTAACTATTTAGTATTCTGTGACAGTAGTTTCCTATTCACCATAAGCTTACTCTCTATGTCAAGCGGTTTATACACACGTACATGACTCGATGTCGGCATATTTTGCCCTAAGTTACTTAAGTCTGTCGGTGAACGATAACGTCGTTAGTAATCGGCTTGCACCACGCCAAACTCTCGCGTAGGGGAGTCTTGTTGACAAACTAAACGTCTTGAAACACAGTATTTGCATTTTAGAGCCAGCTATTTCAATTAATATGAGCGATTAACAGAGCTACAGGTTGACACTTTTTCTAGTGAATGTGGGTTACACTTCAAATCAATTGTTTTAAATTTAGGTCTAGAAAAAGTTGCGTTTAGACATTTGACCATTTTTTATTCATATTAATAAATTCAACTTAGTTAAAAAAAAATTGATTTATTTATATACCTTATTAAAACTATACAGGGTGTTCGGCACATCGACCGACAAAATTTTGTTGTAAGTAAGTGGCGTGGCAAATTTATTGAATTTTACAATGTATCCTTGTTATAGAAAAAATATTATTTGATGAAGTTAATACTATGAAAAGGTTTTATGACCTCCCAAAGTCCCGAGAACGAATAAAAATGTGACAGAATCTTAATTTCTTAATTCATTTATAAAAAAACTAACAGCAATTGAGTGCTTCATTTTCTTTTAAAAAGTTTGCTAGTTTACGCCCTTTCCAACGGTATACCATATGTCATACAAATAATGCACTACGTGGTCAAAATTAGGCACAGAGACAGAACAGAACGACAACACGGGCACTAATCGGTGGTCGCTTCCCCTATTGAAAGCGTTTTCGGGAGCATTTTCAAATAAAGAACATGTACCGGTCGCGCGGGCACTCTTGCAAATTATGCCTAATTTTGTCGTTCTGTTCTGTCTCTGTGCCTAATTTTGACCACATAGTGCACTATTTGTAGGATATGTGGTATACTGTTGGAAAGGGCGTAAACTAGGGAACTTTTTAAAAGAAAATGAAGCTATCAATTGCCGTCAGTTTTTTTTAATGAATTAAGAAATTAAGATTCTGTCATATTTTTACTCGTTCTCGGGACTTTGGGAGCTCATAAGACCTTTTCATGGTATTAATTTCACCAAATAATATTTTTTATGGAACAAGGATACATTGTAAAATTCAATCAATTTTATTTCGTGCTGATAAAATCATAAAAAAAATTTTACAAGGGTTTAAAGCAGGGATTTTGGTAATTTTCAAAAATAATGAAAAAAAATCTTATCTCGATACCACGTGACATCTGACAAAAGGTGTCATGGGTCAAAACGTTGCAAATTACCCCACTTACCTACAAAAACAATTGGTCGGTCGATGTGCCGAACACCCTGTATATAAATTTCTAAAAAAATATATAAATTTTCTTTTAATGTTAAATTTATCACTTACCTCGTGGCGATAAGGACGAGATGCCATACTAAAGAGCGACAGGCTATCCACCTATCACCTCGGCACGGTCCTTCCACCGAGTCAGGCAGTAGGTGAGTCTTCGTACCTTACTTGCTGCTTGAGAATTTGTCTCTTGTCCTAATACTTTGCTAAACATGATGGTCGGTGTTGCGCTGTTATTTACCCGAACACTTGCAGCACAAAACCGATTACTCTGCTTACCCCGATTTACTGAAATACAGCGTTATGATGTGTGTGTGTGTGTGTATTATTAAAATTTCGTCCGTGTGTATTTTCTAAAAAAAAAAACCTTTTGTTTCATACCTGGGATGAACAAGTAAGTATGTATTTTTATTTATTTGTATATTATATTCTATATATTTAGTAAAATATATGTAACGAAAGTATTTATTTAACTAGCATGTACTTTTTTTATTTTTTTTTTTTTATGGAAACTGACACGGTTGGCTACATCACCTACAACGTCCGTGATGTCAGCCCATAACACCGGGTGAACTAGGTGCCATGTCAGTGCTTCCCCCTTTGATCGTGCCGGCTACACTGAACTGGTCGGAAAACACAAACTATTTACATAGCCGTTTAGACCGACGTTTCATTCAGTGCGGTGGTACCAACCCGGGCGGGTTAAACCCTACCACCAAGTAAGATTAGGAGGGAAGGGACCTACAGTTTTACGAGGAATCCGAACCTCGGTCAGCCTCCAACGGTCAGCGGTCACCCATCCAAGTACTGACCGCACCCAGCGTTGCTTAACATTCAATAGCGACAGTTGACTGTCTGCACCACTGAGCTATCGAGGCTGACAAAATACTTACTTACATGTATTATTTGTAATAATTATTATTACTTACATGTATTATTCTTATTAATATTTTATCTTCAATTCTCACGGTCAACTCTTTGCTACTACCTACTTACATTCCACTATAATAATCAAATCTCAAACATCCAAAGGTTGACTGTAAGAAATCTCTATAAGGGATAAGTCCGCCTTTGCACCTTATGTAAATTTTCTAATGTACTACTACTGTTATTATTGGAGCAATGAAGCATTTTCTATCAGCTATCGTTCATCTACTTTTTTCCACCTCCTCGACAAGGTCACGCCGCTTCTAAATATATATTTCTATCAGTACAATTTGCCTAGTAGGATAGTATCGGGATATTTTCAGCCTAATTAAGCGCTCGTGTAGGTAATCATTACAGGTAATTACCCTTCTCGCGAGTAACGGCTGTCGGGTGCTCTCTACGGGGAACTTTGGAGGAACTATTTATTACTCAAGTCGAAGTCCCTGTCGTCGTCAACAAATTGTTTGACGGTAAAACTCGTTTATAGGTGTTTAGAAATGAGGACAGTTCAAGTATACAATTTTAATTGTGGTTCTCAAACTCAAATCCTAATAAATAAAGCGAAATTTCTACGGGCGACCGGCGCGGAGGCGGCTGTGTAACGTACGTGAATCTTACATAAGTAAGTAATGTAACGTAATGAGAAATACATAGTAATAAAAGTAATGTAACGTAATTGTATATGAATATCCTTATAGCTCGAGAACCACTTTATCCATTTACAAGCGGCGGGTGGCCGAGTGGTTTGGGCATCGGCTTCTCATGCGAGAGGTCCGCGGTGCGAATCCGGTCGGCGTGTACCAATGAGTTTTTTCTGACGAAAAAAATTACGTGCATACCTACACCTGCTGCTTCACCGTTCGGAACCGGTGTAAAACTGTACGTCCCTTCCCTTGCCCCTTACTAGGTGGTAGGCTCAAATTGTAGCCGACTGGTTTGGCACCACCGTACTGGATGTAAGATGGCCGCATAGCAGTCTCGGTTGTGTTCTCCTCTAGTCCAGTATAGCCAGCAATCCAGCAAGTCTCCGGTATGGCACCTACCTTCTCGGAGGTGATATTGGCTAGTCGAAGCATGCGCTTTGGCCCCTCCGAATCAGCCACCCATACCGGATTACATAAAAAAAACATGCGGTTTTTACTGTTAAATTCTGTCACTTCTCAAGATAAGCTATAAATCATAATTGATACATCATCGGCGGGCTGAGCTGTGAGCAAAATTTCACACGAAGCGAAGCCGCGGGCAAACGCTAGTATAAATGCATTTAAAGTGTTGTCTTAAAACTATACGCCTATGGTTTAGTTAGACCAAGGCCAATGGCCCATCTAGCATCCACGTCTCTCATCTGTGGAAAGAACTCACAATTGCACACGGAATCCGAACCACGAAACAATTCGAGGTCGCGAGGGAAATACACTTATCAAACTTAGAATGAGAATGAAACTGGCGCATGCCGACGGGTTCGAACTAGGGTTGTCACAATGTCTGGGAAGCATTATAAGCAAATCCATCCGGCGGAGTGTACCAATGAGTATTTCTGATTTGAAAAAAAAAAACCGGCCAAGTACGAGTCGAACTCGCGCACCGAGGGTTCCGTATCGCCATGTCATTGTCAACGCCACTCACGCCATCTATGGCGTGTTTATGAAATGCTTCATATTAGTTAAAATTCATGATTAGTTAAAACTCCTCTTTTCGGTAGATGGCGCGCGCGCATACCTTTTTAGTTTCTTCTATGGGAACGCCCGTGAATTTTCTACTTTTTCATATTTTTATTATTTGTTTTTATATCGGCCATAATAAATAACACATATGTATGTGAACATTTCAACGGGCTACCTATTACGGTTCAAGAGATACAGCCCTCGGACAGACAGACAGACAGACAAACGGCGTAGGCTTAGTAATAGAGTCCGTACCGGATACGGAACCCTAAAAATTAAGTGCATACGGTAGTATAGTAGGTCCTTTCCCTTCGTACCTTATTGGTGGTAGGGTTTCTACAAATACAAGAAATCTATCGGTGTTTCTATGCATATTCAAGAAATCTATCGGTGTTTCTATGCATATTCAAAACATCTATCGGTGTTTCTATGCATGTTCAAGACATCTATCGGTGTTTCTATGCATATTCATGACATCTATCGGTGTTTCTATGCATATTCAAGACATCTATCCGTATTTCTATGCATATTCAAGACATCTGTCGGTGTTTCTATGCATATTCAAGACATCTATCGGTGTTTCTATATGTATTAGGGTGCCAGCTTAGGTTACAGAACTCTGCAATGCAATGTCGCTTTTACGTATATTTTATTCGTAGATGAAGCACACCACACGCTGCATACCGACAATCGGTGTAAGCAGAGTAATCGTTGTTGTGCTGCAAGTCCTCTCGTAAATTACACCACAACACCGACCACCACGTTTAACAATGTATTAGGACAAGATAATTATCATGTTGCAATTAAGGCAGGAAGACCCACCTGCTGCATGACTCGGTGGAAGTAGCGCGTCAAGGTCAGAGGTGGTTAGCCTGTCGCCCTTTAGCACGGCATCTAGATACATATAATCGTAGACGTACTCGCAATTTATTACAAAGGCATTTCTGGGTACTTATCCCATGTTCGGGATCTATTTCGGGCCCGGGGCGCTTTCTAAGTGGATATGTTTAGTAGAAGTTCTCGGCGTATAGAGGCCTATGCTTACTTTCTCTAAAGTTGATGCTCGTGTTCTCGAGTGAGCTCGCCCTCGCACTTAGCTCGACATTTATTTGACAGTTTGACGTCTTCACTCAATACGTCAAATGTCGCCTCAAGGCCGGCTTATGTAAGTTTGAATTTCGAATTCGAATTATCAAAGTGTGACTTTTTGCCAATTAATTTGCACAACATTTCCGTACACGAAAAAGCGGTCAAGTGCCAGTCGAACTCGCGTAGAGAGGGTTCCGTACCATTCCGTTTTCCGTGAGACCTTTAAGATTGAATTATTTTCCAGTAAACTATAAAAGGTAAATTATTCTCTATAATATTTTTTTTTTCAAAGTTTTACACTCAGTAGTTTTGAAGATAAGGGATCGAGAGGACAATTATTAGATTTTTGTATATTTTCTTTAATGTCTTTTAAAATATGTATTTTATAGTTGATGATGTTACGTAAAACTGTAGGTCCAGCGTAGCCAAAATGAAATGAAGGGAAGCACTGACATGGTAACTAGTTCACCCGTTGTTATGGGCTGACATCACGGATGTTGTAGGTGATGTAGCCAACCGTGTCAGTTTCCATAAAAAAAGTGCGCTTTCAAAGTCGTAAAAAGTGTGTACTTATCAAAAAAACTCCCCCTAACTTTTTAACTATCCCGTGGAAAATTCTGAAAAAAATGTAAAGTGGTACTTTCAAAGAAAATTAGCTTGAATAATATTTATGCCGTGTAGTTTCCAGATATCGGAAATTTTAGGTTACACCGTGATCGTTCTTACTACGGAACCCTTCACTGTGCGTGTTCCGATACGCACTTGGCCGATTTTTTTTCTATATTGCAAACATACTTTATTCAAGTCTATTGCTTTAAATACTTACGTATATATACAACGTGTCCCAAAACTCAAGCGGAAACCAGGGCGTAGGCCAGTTTATGACTACCCAGGGAAAAAGAAGAAAAAAAAAATCTGAGTCATTTATTTTTTTAGAAAAAAAATTAACGGAATATTTTTTTTGGTAAAACCTCAGGCATTCTGGTTTTATTTGGGATAGTTATCAATAGCAGAGTTATTTAGGCTACCAATATAAGAATTTGTTATCAAAAATATTTTATTCAATAAACATAAGACAGAAAAAAGGTATAAATGTAAAAAATAAAATAAAAAATAAAAATAAATTATACAACTTAAAGACTAACTTATGTTTAGTGAATTGGTATCAGGCCCAGTCTACGTCTTCCCATAACCGGGAAGACACTGATTTTAAGCCTGACCCCTTAAAAATGTACATTAATATTAATTGCGAACTGCATAGGTAACTTACAGCTAAAACGAAAACAATATATTTACAAAAACAAAATAAACAAAACATAATATTATAACTACAGACAAAACATACCTATTATAGATTATCAACAATCACTAACACTTATAAAAAATTAAACTAAACTATACAGACTAAACTAAACAGACTAAACTAACCAAAATTAAACAAACAAAACAAAACAATTATGTAACTAATGCAAATGTACAAGGCACCCAAGAGAAGCTATGGCTGTCTCTGTTCAGACAGCAGGAGCTGTTTGTACGCTCGTTTGAAGTTATTTTTATAGATAATGTCCTTTATAGGAGGAGGTATGTTATTCCAGCACTTTGATGCCGCATATTTGAATGATCCTTCAAATGCAGCACCATGGTGTTTTGGAATAATGAGCATCTTACCAACGCCTTGAGTCTTGTGCGTGTGTGTAGAACCTGCCCACTCTAACTTGCTGAATAGAATCTCTGAAGTTTGCGTATATATGATTCTATGTGTTTGAGCTGCAAAATGTAGCATCCTACGGTTGCTCACGTTCAAAATATTGAGGGAGTTTAAGTGTGGTGTGATGCGTTCTCTCCTACCTATGGGTCGGCAGAACCGCATGCAGGCATTCTGGACGCGTTGAATTTTCTTCTGAGTTTGTTTAAATAAACAGTGTCCATATACAGTGTCACAATAGTCAAAATGAGAGAGTACCAGTGCGTCAGTGAGTATATGTCTAACCTCGTGAGCTAGGTGTTCACGTACCCTATACAACGTTTTTAGTTTGTAAAATGACAGCTGGACCTTTTTATTTATGTGCTCTTCAAATTTCAAATTGGAATCCATGTGTACACCGAGATTGCGTGTGCAATGAACCATGGGAATAATTATGTTATTAATTTTAACTTGTGGTTTTAGATTCACAACTTTTACAACCTGTTTCTTGTTGCCGACAACCATAAGTACTGTTTTAGTAGGGTTGAGTGCTAGACCGTTTTTAATGGACCACATCCATACGCGATCCAAGTCTTCATTTATCTGAGATATTGCTGTATCGACTTGGTCAAGATGAAAGACAGAATCAATTGAGTGTCATCAGCATACATTTGACATAGCATAAACTTGAGCACCGTCCATAGGTCAGCAGTGTGGATGGAGTACAGAAGAGGCGATAGTATAGATCCTTGTGGACAGCCCTGATTGACAGGTACGGTGTCAGAATAGGTGTATGTACCAGCTGAATTTTGACACCTAGTCGATTGAAATCTTTCGGAAAAGAAACTTTTAAACAGATCAACAGCATCGTCTGATAGGCCATAATATTTTAGTTTGGACAAAAGAAGGGGTATATCCAGACAGTCAAATGCTCGAGAATAATCAAGTAGAACCAGTATGGAAACCTTGCCGTCGTCAGATGCTGCCAGTAGTTCATCAGTAACATGGGACTATGCAGTACTAGTACTGTAGCCCTTGCGGAATCCGGCTTGTATCCGCGGAATGATGTCATGCTTTTCAATGTGGGACAATAACTGGTCCAGCATAACTCTCTCCAATAATTTTGAGCAGACTGGAAGAATGCTTATTGGCCTTAAATCGGTTATTTCTTTGACTGTAGTTTTTTTCGGTATCGGGTTGACGATAGCATACTTCCAGTTAGATGGGAATTTACTTTTCTCAATAAATGTGATTGGACTGAGGCATGATGGGAGAAGCATTTCTAACATTTTAATTGAAATTCCGTCCAGACCTATAGCTTCAGTTTTAATCTTCTGTATATACTTGAATATCACAATATCAGTGGCTGCTTTAAATGAAAAGGTTTGATAAAACTGTTTGAATGTATTATTTCTGAAATATTCAAGTAAGCCGCTTGGTATGGGCGGAAGATTGGGAAGTTTAAGAAAGTGGGCATTTATTTTATTGGGATCACACAAATGTTGAGGAATTTGACTAGTTTTCTTAATATTAACAGTACTACTTAAATTTAAACCTTTCCACAACGCTTGGGAGTCTTTTACATTGGCGTTTACGAAGTGTTTAAAGTACGCTTTCATTTCCCACCTAACCGTTGAGGTCACCATGTTACGGAGATCTTTATAATATTGAATATGATGTGCTTTCTTAGTGCGTATTATATTTGCAGATTTGTAGTCATAGTACCTAAAATGTTGTATGAGATGTTAATTTTCAACGTTTTTAAAAAAATGCTCATGTCATAAAAAACAAATGACTCTGATTTCTTTTTCTTATTTTTCCCTTAGTAGTCATAAGCTGGCCTACTCCCTGGTTCCCGCTAGTCGTTGAGTTTTGGGACACGTTGTATATAGGTAATACGAGTAGACTTTGAATTCTAAATGAAACACCACGAACCGACGCTCCGGTTGTCGACACAAGTATTCAAGGCGCCGTCGTAGCTCGCCCGAAAAGAATTTTCCGATTGCACACCAATCGACAGGCAGCAACGAAATTGGCTCCACAAATCAAATAATATTGAATTCCGAAGTAGTCGAGTGTCGCTCTCCGCGAGCTCACAGACAGTGGGTCCATATTGGAAAAGATTTCTTGCGTGTGTGTGTGTGTGGGCACTGCTGGTTTGATTTCTAGGTTTCCGTATCCCGTACGGAAGCCTATTACTAAGCCTCCGTCGTCTGTCTGTCTGCCCGTCCGTCCGTCCGTCCGTCCGAGGGCTGTATCTCTTGAACCGTAATAGGTTGCCGGTTGAAACTTTCACAGAATATGTGTTACTATGGCAGATGAAACAACAAATAAGAAAAATAAGAAAAAGTTAAAAATTTAATAGATTAGTCACACTATTGAAACTCTCAACTACATACATACATACCATACACTGTATCCCGAAAATCGGGATAAGCAGAGTAATCGATGTTGTGCTGCAAGGACTCTGTTAAATTAAAGCACAGAACCGGCCACCACATTCAGCGAAGTGTTCGGATAAGATAACTATTAAGCAGCAAGTAAGGCACGAAGGCCCACCTGCTGCATGACTAGGTGGAAAGACCGTGCCAAGGTGAGAGGTGCTAGCCTGTCTCCCTTTAGCATGGCGTATTGTCCTTATCCCTTAGTCGACTTTTACGCCACGCACGGGGAGGGATGCACTGGGCCTATTCTTTTAAGTACCGACCCCACACGGTATAGATAGAACTATAAAGATTTAACTGCCTACCTTATTGTATATTGTTATTATATCTATCACTATTGTATGTTGACGAACCTAAGTGTAACCTTGTTACCTAAAGATAATAAATTGAATTGAATTGAATTGAATTGGTACACCCAAATAATATTTACGTAAAATATTTTAAGTTTTTTGTCTACTCTACTCAACGTTATATTCCTATCCCTGACAATACAAGACAGAATTATCATAACAGTTCTCATAATAGACATCTAATAAAAAATATACCACCAAGTATTACTCGTGTTATGTTAAACAGGAAGCAGGCGTAGAGGCGAAAAAACAAATTGAAGATTTGTGAACTAACTCTATTGAAAGTTATTCCATTTCATTCATGCGGATTCAACCAAATTGTACAACTCAATTTCGTCTAATCTCTGTGAGTTAATAAAGTCAATTTCCTAAAATATTTCAGCGGCAAGATGGAAGAAAAATAAATCTTTACATGAATACAGCACGCGGCCAGTGGTGCCATAGTGTTTCCGCATCCAGTTAAATCACTCTGTAAATAACTTTATTTCAGTTAATATGTATTTAATTTTGTTACAATTAGTTAGTAGGAAGCGTCGCAATAGTTCTTACTAGACAAAATGTAAGTCTAAATTGAGAATTATGAGTAAATAATTGTCAAATTTATATTAAATAAAGAAATTTGAAATTCGAAATTTGAAATTTGAAAGCATAGCGAAACTCGCATTTTGAACGAACGAACATTTTGTGTAACTAAATAGGTAGAAATATTTCAGAATTCTAGACCTCATATCCGTTCGTTATAAGATTCATGATCGTTAAATGTGTTTCTTTTAACGACATTCCGTTCCGACATTTGTACCGTGTGGGGTCGGTACTTAAAAAGAATAGCCCCACTGCATCTCTCCCCGTCGCATGTCGTAAAAGTCGACTAAGGGACAAGAAAATTCGTCAGCTTCGGTAGCTCAGTGGCGCGGTTGGTTAGTCAACTGTTATTAAGCAACGCTGAGCGCGGTCAGTGATTGGATGGGTGACCGCTCGACCGTTGGAGGCTGACCGTGGTTCGGATTTCACGTTAAACTGTAGGTCCCTTCCCTTCTTACCTTACTAGGTGGTAGGGTTTATCCCGGCCGGGTTGGTACCACCGCACTGAACGAAACGTCGGTCGAAACGGCTATGTAAATAGTTCGTGTTTTCCGTCCAGTTTAGTGTAGCCGACATGAAATGAAGGGAAGCACTGACATGGCACCTAGTTCACCCTGTGTTATGGGCTGACATCACGGATGTTGTAGGTGATGTAGCCAACCGTGTCAGGTTCCATAAAAAAAAAAAAAAAAAAATTCCTTATCGCTCGTTACACTCCAGGTACTTGGCGAATGAGAGCTAGGCCGAAAAAAGTGTAAGACTTCGACCGTCGCGATACTTTTTCTGTAGTATGTTTGTTTGTGTGTTTACAAGCGTATGTCTATGTATAGGTATATTTACTGCAGTATAGACGATTTATTTTTTATTTTTCATATAATTACTCTAAAACGTTTTTAATTTATTTCATTGTTTCTGTTATTTAATAGATAATATATTGCAAAAGGAATTTCGTTCCAACCGGGTGTCAGACACACAGACGGCGTAGGCTTAGAAATAGGGTTCCTTGCGGGATATGGAAGCCTAAAGACACTTAAATTTGTGCAAATAAAGAGAAAACTATGTCCCCGGCTAGGATTCAACACTGGGCTCTCTGGTCTCAGCCAAATCACCGGTCACATTTTCGGTTTTGCCTTGACAATCATTGCTAATAGATCAATGGAGAATTCGATGGAGCCCAATCGTGCCGTGCCACCATATTATCGAATTGTACTCGTCGAATTTTTCAGCGTTAAAACGATGTAATTTTCTGTGAACACACTCGCAATTAACAGTTTTTCCACTAGTTTTGATCAGATACTGTGCCATCGGACGGTCAAACGTCGCGGTCGCCGCCGCGAGCAACGCTTTGTGGACGACAAATGCCGTAACTGACTTTTTCATTTCACAATTTTCGTCGCTCAAGTGGCGGCCACGATGGAAAAGAAATTCCTAGAAGCTGCTTCAAATTCTCGAGCAGGTGAACTTACTCTCTTTACACCTGATAAGCTTAATTTATTAGTCTTTGTAGTTAGCACTCTCTGCAAAATTGTTAATTTTGCTTTCAGTCTGTGTTTTCGATAGACTGTGATCGATGTTATTATGTGGCTAGTCACTAAAATAATTGTAACAAGTATATGTATAAAAAAATACCCTGCGAAGTTTCTTGCCGGCTCTTATTCGTGGGTTTAATCGAACCGGATAGAACAAATTATGACAAGTTCGAGTGCAGTCTAAATGCCATATGAATTTCTGACAAAATAAAAATTACGTGCATTACATACTACACCTGCTGCTTCACCGTTCGGAACCGGTGTAAACCTGTTGGTGGGAAGGGAACTTCCCTTCGCTTGCCCCTTACTAGGTGGTAGGCTCAAATTGTAGCCGACTGGGTTGCTACCACCGTACTGGAAGCAAGATGGCCGCATAGCAGCATCGGTTGTGTTCTTCTCTAGTCCAGTGTAGCCAGCAATCCAGGGAAGTCTCCGGTATGCCACCTACCTTCTCGGAGGTGATATTGGCTGGTCGGAGCATGCGCTTTGGCCCCTCCGACTCAGCCACCCATATCGGATTACTAAAAAAAATGCAACCTACGGCAATGCTGTGTCTCATTATTTATTTCCGTGGCGGCGATCGAGCGACTTGCGGCCAGCGCTTTGTGCCGGTTCTGGTGGTACGCCAGCGGGGCCATCGTAGTGGCCGCTCGTCCGACCTATTCGTCATTTTGAAATTCGATGAACGTTTTCCAATACACTTCGTACCTAACTAACATTACATAATATGCAGTGCCGGATTAAGTCATCGTGAGGCCTATAGCAAACGATGTCAAGAGATCCTTGCTTTGATATAGGATCAATCACCATCACCACAAATAATAAAAAAAAACAATAAGCGTCTGTATTAACGAAATTTTCGTAAAACTCCTTTGCTGCTGTTTTACATTAATGAAACTAATTATTATTAATTTTTTTTTATTGAAAGCCCGACACATGGCGCCCTGCCAACCATAAGGTGTCTAGGCTAACGACGCCTATGGACATTCGGTCATGTGCGTGGGTTGCGAATCGGTGCGCCACCTGAAAGCCATTGTCGTGCCTGCTGTTCCTGCGATCCTGCGGAACCACTCCTTGAAGTGATAAATAAATGATGTTTTGGTGGTTTAAAAAAAAAATAACCAGGGTTAATATATAGAAGATGCGTCGCTACGCGACGCATCTTCTATATATTAACCCTAACCTAATTTTGAGGCGGTGCATGACGTTTTTGTTACAAGTTTGTATTTCCGAAAATAATTCTAGGTGGTTATAAAAAAAAACTAAACACCCTAAAACAATTTAAACATCGTAACATTGCTTAAAAAAGAAAAAAAAAGCAAAAAAAAAACCTAAAAGATTCGGTGGGATTCGAACCCATGGTCCAAAAAATGCAAACCCTACATGCTTACCACTGAGCTAACAAGTAACCTAACCGACCAGAATATCGGCTTCTATTGGTTCGCTCCGGGCGAAGGAGTAGGATCGCAGGAACAGCAGGCACGACAATGGCTTTCAGGTGTCGTACGCGTTGCGAATGCCATGCCGTCCTGACAGGTGCCCATTCACGCCCCTCATGAAGGATCCGAGACTGTACTGGGGGGAAATATATGAGCAGGGAGAGCGCTAAACATTTTTAGGTACTACGACTACAAATTGGCAAATATAATTGTTATTTAACCAAAATGCCCATAGTTTTATCACAAAAAATATTAAGTAAAATTTCAAAACAATGCTCATATTATTATCATAAAAAAAAAAAATTACTGCGATTTTTTTTCTTATTTTCACCAAGGTAATCATAAACTGGCCTACTTCCTGGTTCCCGCTTGACGTTGAGTTTTGGGACACGTTGAGTATGTAGCTAATCCGGTACTGTGCATATGGGATTATTAGAGCATCGATTATAAATTATCTGAACAAGTTTGCCAACGAGTATTCTGTTGTATACACTGTTGTATGTATAATTTAGGTTTTTTTTTATGCAACCCGGTATTGGCTGCTGAGTCAGAGAGGCCAAAGCACATGCTTAGACCAGCAAATATCGCCTCAGAGAACGTGCCAAACCGGAGATTTACCTTTGGATTATTGGCAATATTAGACTTAGGCCCAATTGCGCCAACACGAATTTAGAGTTAAGTAGCGAGTTATGGATTTAAACGCGGTTCCCACAGTCAACGGGTACTAGCTTAACGAGTTAAACTGATTTATATCGTTAAATTCGTGTTGGCGCAATTGGCCCTTAGGCCCACTTGCACCAACACAAATTTAATATATAAACCAGTTTAACTCGTTAAGCTAGCACCCGTTGACTGTGGGAACCGCGTTTAAATCCATAACTCGCTACTTAACTTTAAACTCGTGTTGGTGCAAGTGGGCCTTAGAGGAAAACACAGCCGAGGCTGCTATGCGGCCATATGTCGCCCAGTACGGTGGTATCATTGCAGTCAGGTATAATTTGATCTTGTAACCTGCAATTGATTTCAACAGCACATTTTACGGTTGTTATGCTGGCACTACATGGTGACCTACTTCCTGGACCATCAGGAGCGAGAACATTCATATTAAGAAGCAGCATTGTAAAATACATTGCTCACAAGTTACTTAGATTATATCGCTTAGGAATATCGCTACGTGATATGGTGCGTAACGAGGCAATCCGCCTGTTACCGACGGAACGATCGACAAATAAAATTATCCGTTAAAATCCGTTGAAGACCGTTAGAATACGTTACTGAATACAATGGCTCACTTCTTTCCAGCCGTTGCTTCTTGGAACAGCGTCACCACTCGCTCCATTCAGCCAGCAGCAGTATAAATAGAGGTCCCGTAACGGTCAAACCGTCATTGCAATTTTCACAAGCGCGTCGAACACTGAGAGAGCTCTGCTGGCTGTGTGGGCGAGTGTGAGCACGAGCAACGGCGTGAAGGAGAGACTGTGCCTTTTGCTGATAATATTTCGAGTTTTCGTTCACCTTTCCACCGACACCTACATAAATACAGTCCACCTGAACAGTTTTAGACGGTCCCGTGTCGATTTGGTCAACGCCGCATCGAGTCGGGATGGGACGCGTCGTTTTCATTGGTCCAATCGAGCCGGATCTACAGCAAGAAAAGTGAAATAAACTGTAAATAGTGAAAACTTCGAACTTATTGTGCGATAGACTTTTCCAGACTACGAGATTGCAATCAAGTGAGTGACTGAGTGAGTGACTATCTTGTGATACAAGTGAGTGACTGTCGATGTGTTACGCAGACTGAGTGTGAGTGAAGCGCCTAGCAACCGATATCGCACCACGCAATACCGCGAGGCCGCCGCGTCCGGTTCAAGGCCACTCCCCGCCCGCAAAGGAGTAAATACGCACGCGCGGGAGCGTATCGCATCTTAGTGTCAAGTTCGATTGAAGATGGTCAACACCCGATCAGGTGCCGTGACGAATGGAGACCAGAGCTCAGATACGCCGCTAGACTCCGGTCAGACCACCGGAGAGGATTCCTCGCAGCTGACGAGTTCACCAGCCTCCATAACGCCGCACACGTACACGCAAGAGGTACCAACGAGCCAGGTACCACCCAGATCCGTTAAGTCAGTACGGACCACTGCCAGTATGGCAAGAAGGAGAAAGGAAGCAGAGCTAGCCGCAGCGAAGCGACTAGCTGAGATAGAGAAGGAGATCGTGAGAAAAACTCTCGAAGTAGAATTGGCAGCAATCGACGATGAGGAGCAAGATGAAAATTGGGCGCCTTCGAGTTCGTCATGCCGTGACCCATCCGTCCTCAGAGTTGAAGAGTGGTTAAATAAGGAAAATAAGGACGACGACGTTCGTGCCGATATCAAGCAGTTAGATGCACCCGCCGCCGGACAGTCACCGGAGGAGCATGAGCATCACGGGTTATCCGCACCGGTTGTCGTTACACCGCCAGGCGCAACAGACTCTGCACAGCCGCTAGAGAAGCCAGCGCGTCAAGAACCACCCTCTACACAGCGGGGGGAGCCGGCACAGATAAGCGATATTCAGCTGCTGGCCAAGGAGATAGCTAACCTACAACAAGCGCCGCCCTACGATCGTCGACTACTGGAACTCCCCACATTCTCAGGAAATGCTTCGGAATGGCTGTCCTTCAAAGCAGCCTACAATGAGACTTGCCAGAAGTTAACTGATTCGGAGAACACTTCTCGGTTACGCCGCAGCCTCCAGGGAGAAGCGAAGAAAGCCACAGCATCGCTCCTCATCGCAGCCGCGAACCCTTCAGAAGTAATGAAGACTCTGGAAAGGAAATTCGGGCGTCCCGACGACATCGTAGCCGGAGAATTACGTATATTAAGAGATTTGCCACGAATCACGGACGCCGCCTCTGCAAGTGTTCACACCTTCGCGTGCAGCATTCAAGCAACAGTAGCTGCACTACAGGCACTAGGACGAGAAGAATACTTGCGAAACCCTATGTTGGCTCAAAGTATTAAAGCGAAGATGGCACCGCTTCAAAGAGGATGGATTGAATACGCAACAACCCATGAGAAGTCACCTGTACCGGAAATCGTCAAAATTTGTGAATTTCTCAACCTTGAAAGCGACCGGCTTCAACAATATTGGTGCCTGGATACATTACAACTTAGCGCCATAAACTCGAAATCAGCCAGTACTACGAGTCAGGCGAACACACGCAACACAGGAAAATACAGCGGAGTCCACGCTGCCGACTCTACAAGATCTATGGAATGCACATATTGTCGTAAAGGGAATCACGCTTTATATAAATGTGAACTCTTTTCAACTACCGACGTAGATGAGAGATGGAAATTCGTGAAACAAGAAAAGCGATGCTTCAGGTGCCTGAACCGAAATCACGCGAAAATTAACTGTAAACGCCGAAATGTCTGCGGCGTTAACGGCTGTTTGTATAAACACCATTCTTTATTGCATCAAAACAATACTGACCGTGAATCACAGACCTCAGCAACAAGAGTCGAGCCGGCGGCGGCACTTGAAACGACCTCCAACGCGGCCGTCGCACAGCCGGTGACGCACTCGGGAGACGTTATGAAAACATGCGCGGGAACAAACAAAAGGGCATTGTTGAAAATACTACCAGTAACTGTTCACGGAGATAATGGGAGCGAACGAACATTTGCTATGCTAGATGATGGAAGTACCATAACACTTATGAAAAATAAATTGGCAGATAAAATTGGTGCTCCAGGACCACGAGACCCGCTCACACTTGCAGGAATAACATCAACCTGTACGTACTCCAAATCCAGACGAGTAAATATATCAATTTCTGGGTCATCGGGCAAAAGGTTCGAGCTGAACAACGTGAGAACGGTAGATAAATTACCGATGACAACACAGTCATTCAAACAAAGCGATCACCCGTACCTACTTGACATACCGATTGAAAGCTACGAGGACTCTGAGGTCGGCATTCTCATCGGACAGGACAATTGGTTTCTTCTGCTATCCGAGAAGACACGAGTTGAAAGGAAAGATTCACCTGTAGCGTCGCTGACACCGCTTGGATGGGTGGTGCATGGCTGTACTTCCTCCGTATCAGCTGCTCGTGTAAACTTCGTGGGACACATACACACTGAAGAGACGCTCGGCGAAATGATAGAGAATTATTTCCGTCTGGAGAACATTGGTATAGTCGCGAAGGAAAGAAAGAGGCCGCAAGATGCACGAGCAATAGAGATACTTCAATCAACCTGCCGACGAATTGAAGAACGTTGGGAGACCGGACTTTTGTGGAAAGAGGATCAAGTGGAGATGCCACCCAGTTATAAAAGTACTTTAAAGAGACTTCGCACCATTGAGAATAAGATGGACAAAGACAAACAATTTGGAGAAGCATACGTGTCACAAATGAATTCACTCATAGAAAAAGGCTATGCAGTGCCTTGTCCGCCGTCGGACTCCCCGAAGAAATGGTACCTACCACATTTTGCCGTGACCAACCCCAATAAACCGGGAAGAATACGGATTGTGTTTGACGCCGCTGCTACAGTCCAGAGTACGTCACTAAACGACAAGCTGTTAACAGGACCAGACCTTTTGCAATCGCTAACGGGAGTCATCTTCAGATTTCGAGAAGGAAGATACGCAGTATCTGCAGATATAAAGGAGATGTTTCTCAGAATTATAATGAGAAAAGAAGACAGAACATCACAACGTTTTCTTTGGAGTGGTTGGGAGCGTCATTCACCACCTGTGGAGTACGAAATGGCGTCAGTTATATTTGGAGCGGCGTCCTCACCTACCACAGCGAATTTTGTGAAAAACCTCAACGCCGAAGAGTTCGTCAAGACTTACCCGGAAGCAGTCCGGGCAATAAAAGAGAACCACTACATGGACGACTACTTGGGAAGTTACGAAGATGAAGAAACTACCACGAGGATAGCTAAACAAGTAGCGAAGATCCACGCCAGCGGAGGCTTTCAGTTGACGGCGTGGGCATCAAACAGTAAAAATGTTCTTGATGCAGTCGACGAGTCACAGTCACAGGTGACATGCAGCGATCGTAACCTCGACCTTCAGAGAGCACAAGAGAAGACCCTGGGACTGCGGTGGGATCCTCGCGACGACACCTTGGGCTTCAACCTCACTATGGCCCGTGTGCCGGCAGATATAGCAGATGGCAGCAGAATACCTACGAAAAGAGAAATGTTGAGTGTTGTGATGTCCGTATTTGACCCGCTCGGACTGCTCGCACCCATCGTCGTGCAAGGAAAAATATTGCTACAAGAGGTGTGGAGGACTGGCATCGCATGGGATGAAAAGCTCGCCGGACGTGAAGCGACGAAATGGCAGAATTGGCTAAAAAAAATTGCGTCTGTCATGGAACTGCAGAGTACCAAGATATTACGGTATCATCAACGAAGAGACGTCATTACACTTACACACGTTTGTTGACGCGAGCGAAGCCGCGTACGCCGCAGCAAGTTACTTACGTATCGAGCGACAAGATGGATCGGTGATTACAGCGCTAGTAGCTAGCAAGTCCAGAGTTACACCGCTGCGCCCCACTTCTATTCCCCGCTTAGAACTGCAAGCAGCGGTATTGGGCAGCCGTCTCGCTCACACAATACAACAGGAACATTGCATGAAGATAACAAAGAGATACTTCTGGACTGATTCGAAAACTGTGTTATCCTGGATCAACAGTGATGCCCGCATGTACAAAGCGTACGTTTCGCATAGATTAAGCGAAATTGATGAATTGACCAAAACAAAGGAATGGCGTTGGGTACCTACACAGTATAACGTAGCCGATGACGCAACGCGTGATATGGAGCAGCTGACTAGTGAACACAGATGGTTTCAAGGCCCTGCATTCCTACGGGAAGGTCACACGCACTGGCCTAGTACGAAGATTGCGTCACCCGAGAGTTCAATGAATGAATTAAGAAAAGAATATACTACCATTGTATTTGACACGGCCGCGCGACCGAGTCCCGACCTACCCGACGTTGGAAGATTTTCATCATGGTTACGACTGATTAGAACAACTGCCTACGTACTCCTCTTCGTGGAAAAATTGAAACGTAAACATCAGGGCGGACTCGACCAGCGACACTACCAGAATGCCGAAAATCTATGGATAAAACGAGCACAAGAAGACTCCTACGCAGCTGAACTTGCATGCCTACAAGCGGGCAGACACGTGGAACGCAGCAGTCGGCTAGCCCGCCTCGAGCCAGTCATCGATTCGGCCGGAATCATTCGCCTGCGGGGACGAGCGGGGCGCGCACCTGACGTTACAACTGCAACTAATGAGCCCGTTATATTGGATGGAAAACATCGATACACTCGACTTCTGGTGCATCACTATCACGTCCAGGCTCACCACGCGAACCCAGAAACTGTGGTGAATATGCTTCGTACCAAATACTGGATTGTGCTGCTGCGACCCACTGTCCGGGCCGTCGCGCACAACTGCCAGCTCTGCCGCTTGCGCCGGGCAACCACTCAACTGCCTCCGGCGGGCGACTTGCCGCTCGCTCGCCTAAGTCATCACCACCGCCCGTTCACCCACTGTGGAGTGGACTACTGGGGCCCGATGGACGTGGCCGTCGGAAGGCGCCGGGAGAAGAGGTACTGCGCGCTGTTTACGTGTCTCGTGACGCGCGCGGTACACCTCGAGTTGGTGAACAGCTTGACCACTGACTCAGCCATTTGCGCTCTGCGCCGTCTAATGGCGCGCAGGGGCTCTCCAGCGATCATCTACTCCGACAACGGCACTAACTTTCGTGGTGCCGACGCCGAACTGCGCCGTGCTTGGGATGAAGTCGACGTGGAAGCTATCAAGACCTTCTCTCTCAACCGAGGCGTCGAGTGGAAGTTTATGCCGCCGAGCGCGCCGCACATGGGGGGATGCTGGGAACGCCTGGTGCGGTCAGTGAAGACCGCTCTCCGCGTCACTCTACACGAACGAGCCCCGCGGGAGGAGGTCCTCGTCACCCTGCTCTGTGAGGTTGAGCACACTGTAAACGCTCGGCCGCTCACACACGTTTCAGTGGACCCGGAGGATCCTGAGGCACTCACACCCAACCACTTCCTGCTGGGCAGCGCTTCGGGTGTGCCTACTCCTGGCACGTTTGATGATCGAGACTTGGTGCGCCGTCGGGAGTGGCGCGCCACTCAGCGACTTGCCGACATCTTCTGGACGCGCTGGGTGCGCGAATACCTGCCGACGCTTCTACCCCGTCCGCATGTGGGAGATGGCCGTCCTGACCTGCAACCTGGGGACCTCGTCATCATTGTGGATGCGAATCTGCCGCGCAACGTTTGGCCGCGCGGCGTCGTGGAGCGAGTACACCCAGGTGGAGACGGGCGCGTGCGCGTCGTGGACGTGCGTACAACAGGCGGCGTGCTACGCAGACCTTCGAAGAAGATCGTCCGTCTTCCAGTAGAAAGAGTCGTCGAGGAACCTGATTCGACGACTGGGGGGAGGATGTTACCGACGGAACGATCGACAAATAAAATTATCCGTTAAAATCCGTTGAAGACCGTTAGAATACGTTACTGAATACAATGGCTCACTTCTTTCCAGCCGTTGCTTCTTGGAACAGCGTCACCACTCGCTCCATTCAGCCAGCAGCAGTATAAATAGAGGTCCCGTAACGGTCAAACCGTCATTGCAATTTTCACAAGCGCGTCGAACACTGAGAGAGCTCTGCTGGCTGTGTGGGCGAGTGTGAGCACGAGCAACGGCGTGAAGGAGAGACTGTGCCTTTTGCTGATAATATTTCGAGTTTTCGTTCACCTTTCCACCGACACCTACATAAATACAGTCCACCTGAACAGTTTTAGACGGTCCCGTGTCGATTTGGTCAACGCCGCATCGAGTCGGGATGGGACGCGTCGTTTTCACCGCCGAAGCACCAAAGTAGTCGATATTAGACACCGGGTGGCTGAGCTCAAGTGGCCATGGGCTGGGCACGTTAGCCGAAGAGACGATGACCGTTGGAGTAACCGTGTCCTACCCTGGCGACCGTGGACAGGAAAACGGAGTGTGGGACGACCACCCGCCAGGTGGGGCGACGACATCAAGTACGTCGGCGGAAAGCAGTGGTTCCGTATCGCTGAAGGCCGGGGCGACTGGAAGAAAATTGGAGAGGCGTATGTCCAGCAGTGAATGCTTACACGCTGACTGACTGACTGATTACTTAGATTATCGCTGATATTTCGTCGGGGTGCAGTCAAAGAGAATTGTTTCTTTTACTAACCCCCGACGCAAAAAGAGAAGTGTTATAAATTTGACGCCTCCGTCTGTATGTGTGTTTGTCTGTCCACATAAAAAAAATATTACATCACCCTAAAACATGAAACATGTAAAAACAATTGACAGACAAACACATTTGGATGCGGTTTCATTACTGTTCAAACGATACAGCCCTAGAACGGACGGACAGACAGACGGCGTAGGCATAGTAATAGGCTTACGTATGAACACGGAACCTTAAAAAAACCGACCAAGTGCGAGTCGAACTCGCGCACCGAGGGTTCCGTATCGCCATGTCATGGTCAGCACCACTCACCCCATCTATGGATTAGTTAAAATGCTTCATACTCTTATCGGTAGATGGCGCGCATACACTTTTTAGTTTCATGTATGGTGAGATGTGTTCGCCTGATACAAAGTGTATTTGCACCATACGCACACTTCTCATATAAAATTATGATATTTGTTTCTTCTTATCTAAAATATTTTCGAATTTTGAATTCACACGGTTCACACACGTGCAAATAATTCCCTTGGCGTCAGGATTCTGTAATCTGATACTCTTGGCAATAAATGTCGTCTATAACAAAAATTATGGACCCTTTTCAGAAATGGGCTAATTTTGAGTGTTATTTCTTAAAATCTCACAATCTCAAAAAAACAACAGTATAAAAACCCTTCGAATTTCAAAATGGCTGTTTAGGACTTGATGCAAAAAATAAATAAACACGGAACATGGCGTTAGTTAGGGGTGTGGCCTACAGATATTCTACCAATTAGGGAAATGAACTGTTGCGGCCATTTTGCAAGGAAAGAAGGAGGTGTGCTCCTCAGAGGACAGTCAGGATCGCGCGGGAGGATTGATCGGATGTCTTCGTGGAGTCGGGATCGCGCAGGAAAATCGATCGGATGTGTTCGGGCGGATAACTCGTGCAATGTCGGAATAATCTTTGATATCGCGGTTTGCAGTTCAATGAGTTGAGGCCCGTTCTCCTCTAACTGTGTTACTCGCGAAGGAGTGGACCTTTTATAGAAGTGATGGTTAAGTGTGTGGCTGTGTGCAGACATCACAGGAGCGGTTGCCTGGCAGGATCGTGTGAGCTGGGAGCGGAATGAAAGGAGTTTTGTCAGCTAAGTTGCATGTTTTAAGTAAAAATATTCCATCGAGACTCATCACTTCCGAGGATCGCGATTGCGTGCGGTTTTCCACCGAAGCGTCGATTCATTTTGGCGGCCGATTTATTAATCCGCGAACGTAAAACAACTACTCGGTTGCGGATTATTGTTCTCGGCGCGTTACCAAACTTAACAGCGAGGGACAGCGTGAACTTTGCTCAAAAAACGGCGCGCGAAATTAGCTCAAAGCCATCGGCGGCCTAGACGTATGATTACAGGAACCACTGCAAATCATCTGGCTGAGTGTTTCACGGACCTCAAGGAATCGCCGTGACGTGCGACATATATCACCAACATTGCTGCGCAGCGGTAAAGGATACATCATCATCATTACCATGCAGCTGTAAAGAATTTCCACCATCGGAACGAGCTCAGGAATTTCTCACAACCAGCGTAAACACGACAGGTCGTAGTGAAGGATAGCACTGTATTCTTTGTTATCTGTAACTCACCTGGAAAGTGTATCACGCAAAGGAGAACCCATTTACATTAAATGCACGGTTTAGGTTTAAGTATAATAAGCTAGAATAGAAGGTCTGTCGATTCGGAAGATGTTCTAAACCTACTTGAGGGGAATTAACTGCGACTTTTACGTAAAGGGGAGTGCTGTGCACCCTGTTCTCACTTGGTAGCATTGTCATTTCCTGGAGGTCGTTCTAGGTTGATTTTCTACGAGGAAAGTTGAAGGACTGAATTCCTTTGAGTCGATCGCCTACAATTAGATTAAGCATACTAGATTAGCTCTAAGTAATAGATTAACATAGGTTTAATGATATGCGCATGGTAGTTTTAGGCACCAAACATTCAAGCTGAACGTCCCCGTCGTGCTTGGTGGGCAATGTGGAGTTTGAACGACTAGATTTGATTATAAATCAAATCTGACGCAAAGAGAATAAACAATCTGAAAGCATATAAAGAATAACTTAGTCAAATTTCATAGCGAATCGGCGAGGTAACAAACTAATAATTTTGCATGTTAGAAATAGAAAAGAGCATAATGTCTCAATGGGGACCCCGTGATTTTTTTACTTTTTCTTATTTTTATTATTTGTTCTTCTAACCGCCATAATAACACATATTCTGTGAAAATTTCAACGGGCTACCTATTACGGTTCAAGAGATACAGCCCTCGGACTGGCAGACGGACGGACATACAGACAGACAGACGGCGTAGGCTTAGTAATAGGGTACCGTACGACGGATACGGAACCCCTAAAACGATTCCATCTATATCCAGCCATGTTGAGGAAAACTCGAGTTATTCTGAGAATAAGCAAGCAGGAACTTGATCGATCTCCCATCCAGGCTTACGTCCGCCTTTGCTTCGAAGATTACGATTTTATCTATGGTTAGGATCGGCTCATTCACGAACAAACTGAATAATTATATCAGTAAATCTATTTCCTTTCAAAGTGAATTCCTTATTTCCTTTCAGAAATAATTGTTTTTACATGTTTCATGTTTTAGGGTGATGTAATATTTTTTTTATGGAGACTGGCACGGTTGGCTACACATCACCTACCTACAACATCCATGATGTTAGCCCATAACACCGGGTGAACTATGTGCCATGTCAGTGGTGAACTTCGTTTCATGTCGGCTACACTGAACTGGACGGAAAACACGAACTATTTACATAGCCGTTTAAAACGACGTTTCATTCAGTGCGGTGGTATCAACCCGGGCGGGATAAGGCCTACCACCTAGTAATGCAAGAAGGGAAGGGACCTAACAGTTTTACGTGGAATTCGAACCACGGTCAGCCTCCAACGATCGAGCGGCCACCCATTCAAGTACTGGCCGCGCTCAGCGTTGCTTAACAACAGTCGACCGACCGCACCACTGAGCTACCGAGGCTAACAGGTAAAGGGAAGGGACCTACAGTTCTAGATTAAATCCGAACCACGCTTAGCCTCAGCGGTCGAACACTCACCCATCGAAGTTGTGACCCCGCCCGGGTATGCTTAATCCATTGCACCATCGAGCTACTGAGGATGTCTCTTTCTATGTTCTATGCACATGCAATTGTAACATGCAAATGTGTCACATGCAATAATTCTTCAATCTCACATCCAGATTGCGCGCAGACAGAGTTTCTTCATCACAGATTATGCACCAGGCTTGCCAAGTCGCGGTCCCCGCTGCCACTGATCTATACCACCTAGATGAGGCTTCTCATACATCACTCTGGAGAAAAACAAGTCACCGACCAAATCAGCTTATAAGCTGATATTTTTTATGTAAACCAACATGGGTGGCTGTGCCGAGAGACCAATGGTGCAGTCGACAGAGCCAAAAACACCTCTCCTCGCGAAACCTAATCTGTGTTTTGTACAGCAGGAATAGTTATGCCTGTGAGAAGAACCGTCGATTGCGGAAAAGTATTCCCATTTTTCTGGATGCAGCTTTGGCCTTAGACTCGATTAGTTGCCGGAAACCTACGTCTTTGGAAATGGTGGTGCCCAGGGGGTCTAGGTGCTCCGAGACAGAATTTATTATCTCCGCTGCTCTGACGAACTTGATTCCCTTATCCCTCCTCCTCCTGTTCGCCTTCGCCAAACCCGCCATACTTTCGCGGAACACCCCTTTGTAGTCGACAGAAGAGTTCTTCGAACTGCACGATTATCTAAATCGTATAGTAATGTTTTCGGTTACGCGGTATAACTGAAAGCGACTCACTTTTGTCTACGTTTGGTCCCACACTCCGGGGACATCTTCAGGACTCGCGGTACTGCGACGACCTGGAGGTCAGATGTCATCTGACTGGACGACGTGCCGGGTGTCCTCCAGGTAATAAATAATATTACAATTGAAAATAGAAATATAAAGAATAAATTTAAGCTGCTGACTTAATTTATATTTAAAAATAAAATTTAGGGCGCGGTCAGTACTTGGATAGGCGACCGCTCGACCGTTGGAGGCTGACCGTGTTTAGGATTCCACGTAAAACTGTAGGTCAATCCCGCCCGGGCTGTATCCACCGCACTGAATGAAACGTCGATCGAAACGGCTATATAAATAGTTCGTGTTTTCCGTCCAGTTCAGTGTAGCCGACATGAAATGAATGTAAGCACCTAACATGGCACCTAGTTTACCCGGTGTTATGGGCTGAGATCACGTATGTTTTAAGTGATGTAGCCAACCGTGTCATAAAAAAAATTGGTTGTCTGTAAAATCGGTTTACGGTCGATAGTTTTACGTGATGACGTGGAATAATCGTAGTACATAAAGCAAAGATCAGTAATTCTATTTCCAGTAGAAAGATTAATCATCTTGTGACTGGCCATCAATAAACTTCTGTTGTCTCAAGATCAGACAACGTTTTACTTCTTAAGACGTTTCCATGGTAACTTTGACTACACCGATTGTGCCTCTCTATCGCTTGTTACGCGCTCTCGCTTGCACACATAGGCTCAGATGGAACGTGACACTTTTTCGTGTGTGCAGCCGGTGTTCATCAATTTATAAGACGTGACGTCATCACGTCAAAAATAAAATATAAAATGTGAAGGCACCCACACTTGTTCACCGACAAGTAACATGTTTAATCACGTTTAGCTTCTTCTAGAGTATTTAGTTTGGTGCCCGCTGCAGTACGCGACGCAACCACCGCGCCGTCTGCTTGCCAGAAAAACACTATTCTCTGCAATCAAGCTCTTAGAGCGAGCACGAAATAAAAATAAACGGAACAATTGAAATTAGCTACGGACAGGCTGGTGTCGATCGAATGAAAACCGTTGCGGTGTTTTGGAAATTTCATTTTTGTCCACTCGTGGATTATTGTTTACTAATGCAGTTTTTCTTTTCATCTGCATATTCTTGCCGGAAATTAAGAGAAAATTTCAATAGATTTTTTATTTAATTTTTATGAATACTATTTTATTTAAATAAATAAACATGTTTGGCTACATTACCTTCTACATCCACGATGTCAGCGCATTACACTAAGTTTTTGCAGACATTAGGTGCCATGTTAGTGCTTTCGTTTGCACTTGGCCTCTCATCCAATGCTACCCCCGTAAAGTCAGCCCATAACACCTTCCCTTCTTACCTTACTAGGTGGTAGGGTTTATCCCGGCCGGGTTAATACCACCGCACTGAATGAAACGTCGGTCGCAACTGCTATGTAAAATATTTCGAGTTTTTCGTCCAGTTCAGTGTAGGCGACGTGAAAATGAAGGGAAGCACTGACATGGTACCTAGTTCACCCGGTGTTATGGGGTGACATCATGGATGTTGTATGTGATGTATCCAACCGTGTCAGTTTCCATAAAAAAAAACTTACTCCGCGCTGTTATACCATTCACATTATAAATACGTCGTCATCAGTTTTACTCTGAGCGTCGCGTCGTTGAACTGTATTTTTTTTATTTGCCTTCGTTTATTTTCATAGAAAAGTATTCGTGACAGTCTAGTCAGATGTAATGTTTGCAAGCCTCGATAGCTCAGTGATGCAGACAGTCGACTGGTTGCTATTGAATGTTAAGCAACGCTGGGCACCTCGTTGGGCGCGGTCAGTACTTGGATGTGTGACCGCTCGACCGTTGGAGGCTGACCGTGGTTCGGATTCCACGTAAAACTGTAGGTCCCTTCCCTTCCTACTTTATTCGGTGGTAGGGTTCAACCCGCCCGGGCTAGTACTGCCGCACTGAATGAAACGTCGGTCGAAACGGCTATGTAAATAGTTTGTGTTTTCCGTCCAGTTCAGTGTAGCCGGCACGATCGAAGGGAAGCACTGACATTGCACCTAGTTCACCCGATGTTATGGGCTGACATCACGGATGTTGTAGGTGATGCAGCCAACCGTGTCAGTTTCCATAAAAAAAATCTATAATTAAGTCTTAATTATTTGTGTTTCGATTGTAGAAGCGAAGAGTAAAAACAATATTACATACCACACGTTATAACCCGGCCATCGGGGTAAGCAGAGTAGCCGGTGGTGTGCTGCAAGAACTCTATTAGATACAGCACAATACCGACCGCCACGTCAAGCATTCTGACTGGATAACAATCAAGCAGCAAGTAAGCCAAGAAGACTCACTTGCAATATGACTCTGTGGAATTACCGCGCCAAGGTGAGAGCTGGCTAGCCTGTCGCCGTTTAGGACGGCGTCTCGTCGTTATCCCTTAGTCGCCTTTTACGACGTGTACAGGGAGAGATGCAGTGGGGCTATTATTTTTAAGTACCGGCCCCACACGGTACATATTATGTACACAGTAAAAATTATATTTTCCCCTTACATTCGCACGTTTTGCTCATGTCACCGATTCATATCAAAGCTGTGATATCTATGTCATGATGGCATGTTTGTAATCATTCGGCAGTTTCCGTAACAGTTGAGCGCGGGTCCGTGAGCGCGCCGCGAGACTGTAAACACGCGACTGCGTCCCGGCGCGGGGCGGCGCGGGGGCGGGCGCGGGGTCGAGCGCGGGGTGGAGGGCGGGCCGTGGCTCGCAGGCCCACGCCGTCAGAATCCGCACAAACCGAGTGAGCGAGCAGAGCCTAACCTTCGAACGACTGAGCGATCATGAACTATACTCCTAGCTTTAATTAAATGTAATTATGAAATGTAATTTTCTTTGTTTGAAGAGCGGAGTAGACGGCCGTATCGACTGGGCGCGCACGCCTCGTGCGCGCTCGGCTCGCGTCGGCCGTCTCCGGCGCCCCACCCCGGCGCCCCCGCGGCACCGCGCCCGCCCCCCGCGCTCACCGCTCCTCGCTCACTTTCGTTTCCATTCGTAAGGCTCCACTGGCAATTTTAAGGGCTGCGTAGAGGGTGGCTGTGCGTGCGTGCGGCGGCACGCGGCGGCGGCGCGCGCGGGCGGGCGGCGCCGCATGATCGACGAGCTTTTTCAATTTTACAGGGACCTATGATGGATGGAAACGAATTGATTAACGCGCCGAGGCCTCGGGCGCTGCGGCTAGCTAGAGGAAAAGCCTCAACGTCAAAAGGTTAGCGCGAAATGCCACATTTTATTTCCAGCTTCGCCTTTGACCTGAACCGCGACACTAAGGCCCATTTGAGCTTTGTACAAAAAAAGCTATAGTAGCAATATCTCGGGGGCGGGCAACCCTTTGCGGCGTTACATAGGCTGTACGCCGGCGGGGGCACATGGCGGCGCCGGGTGGGGTGCGGCGCGGGGCGCGCGGCGCGCGGCGGGGGCGCGGGGCGGGCGGGGGTGCGGCGGCGCGGCCCGGGCGGCGCCCCGTCAGTGGCGGGCAGCAGTCGCGGCCACGGAGGCGCGTGTCGGCTGCGGTATTTCCGCTCGCGCAGCGCTCACGGCGGCAGCGCGCCCCCAGCGGCAGCGCTCAGCGCCAGCACCGGCTCCGGCGGCGGGCCGCGCTCCCGGCGCCCCCGCCCAGCCCGCTGCGGCGGCTCGCGCGTGCGGCCGAGTGCGCGCCGCGATGGTGCGTTATCGCACGGCGCCGCGGAACGGCACGCGCTCTTACGCCACCGGGCGGCGCGTCCCGCAACATAATGCCATAGTTTAGCGGCGTTGTTTAGTTTGATAATGGTGAGAAACGCTGCGCAGTGCGACGCGGCTGGACTGTGACGGCGCCGCGGTCGCGCGGGCATGCTCATGTGAGTACGGCGGCCTCCGCTCCCTCTGTCTGCTGCGGCAACCTGTCGTGCTCCCTCCGTCCGCCCTCGTGCTCGCCACACAACCCTCGCTATGCAACTGCACACGCCGATATTCGGCGGTCGCGCTCGGCCAATCGTATCATAACCATATTCGTGAATATTGTGATAGTATATGCGATACAAATTGTATCCATTGAAATTAAGCCATAATAAATTCGAAACAGGTAGTGAATTTTATTTTTAATTTTATTTAATTTCCTGGTTCGGAAGTTGCACCAAATTGTTTACAGCTAAACCGCTATAAATGATTATTGTGGCGATAAAATTAATGTATATTGTTTTATTTGCTAACAAATTTTCAGCGATTTTTTTTTTCAATACATATTTTACTGTATATAAAGCGGTGGAATGTTCATAATGTATGTTCATGCATGACTGAATATTCATACTATTTTCGCCGTTAGTTCTGTGTTAAGTCAATGCTATATTATTGACTAGCTGTTCCCGCGGACATATAACCTATAACCGTACAGAAATAAGTCCGATTGTATTGATGAAAACCGCATCTAAATGGATTTAGAATTTCCCCAAAATGAAGATATAGATACATGTAGAGATGGGTGTATCAACAAGCAATTAAATGTGACATATTTTCATTTAAAATTGTTCTAAATCGTACATTCCATAAATATATCATGTAACAAGACACACATAGGTACAACAAATCAGCTTTTATATACAAGGTGCTTCAAATACATAAGTTAGTTCATGGAGAGCGTATTTGTTATGACGTCACGACGCGAACGTGCGATTCGAACCCGACGTTCGTCGTCCCGTCTCCTTCTAGTAGCGTATAATTCGTATATTTCAGCGGACGTCACAGCCAGCTTCAGCCAGACATTTCCTCTCACAATCCATTGGAAGAACCACTATTGTGGCGCCATGCAATCATGTTTGCCTGGTAGACGTAAAGTTTGCGACTGCAAAATAATAAGCAAATTGTGTGCATCTACTCAAAATGTTACTTTGTGACTATTATAAACGCAAGTTACTGGCATAGCGCCACACTGAGCGTGATTTTGCGAGGATTGGTGATTTTGGCATGAATTTGATGAAACGTCTTTGGGCTCGGCTAAGGGGGTGCGACTAAAAAAAATTAAGACTTTTTTTGTACTTTGCGACGCTTAGTACTCAGCAACCAGACTACATACAACAATTCTGAATATGTCAGATGAAAGATCTATATATCCGCTTCAAATACGTAATACATTTTTATTTTGTCATTCCATCCCTTCTGGCCTAAATCAGCCCTTAAAGTTGGCATGTTTTGAAAAATTCGAAAATACGCAAACTTCAAACACCTCTCGCGCTTTAGTCGTTAACTTGCATAATCCAGACAAACTCTAACGAACAGAGAAAGGTTTTAACTTTATTCGTTTCTTGAAACGAAACCTTGTATGAAGTCTAGGTGGGGCAATATGAGCTACCAAATTTGAAAAATTTTCTTACGATTTTTTTTTTTCAAACTACGCAAACATCAAATTTACGAACTAAGTTTGACGGCTGCATGTGTACATACAGACTCCCTCGATTTTTTAATGAAAGCGCGACATATGTTTTTATGAGAGTTATTGGCTTAATTATAAATGGATTTAATAATATACATAATATATTATATTTAACACAATTCAAACTTAGTATGTAAGTTATATTAAAAAAAAGCTCTATAAGGTTTCTTATCCGGTTCTTCTTTACATATTGCATTGCTGAACTGGAATGACAAAAAAAACATAATTTTGAACCATACTGAATATGCTTGTTTCCCAATTAAATATTGTTAATATTGTGTGTTCTTTATGGCGAAATAAATATCTAAATCTGAATCTATAAATATCTTTTTTCAAATCATTGCGTCAGTCTAGGTTTATTTTTAGGGCTATTAACAATAATTTGTTAATAATAGCTCCATAGTACTCACCTTTTCTATACCTTAGGGCCCAGAAGGGGTATAATTATTCTACGAAATTCAACACAATTACTAATTCCCTCTCATAGTCTAGACTTTGAAAGACCTTTTTATCGATGTACTACTCGACCTGAAAAATTAAATTATTTTCAACTTCGTTTTTGCGGTCCCCATTTAAAGTTGAGGACCCCCAATATTCTTTACACATCACATTTCGAAACCTGCCACAAATCTATAAACATTTTAACTTCCAGGGAGACAGCTTGAAGAATTTAGAAACTACAGCCTATAACAGATAGACGGAGGAACGGACAGTCACATGACCGATATAAGGATCCCTGCCAACGTCGCTGGCCACGGAAGCCTAAAAAAACAACACAGAAAAATCCTTTCATACATTGGTTTGATAAGGCTTACGTACTGAATGTAACCGTTATCAATAGAGGTTGTGCCATAAAAACCAAGGTAGATACTTTGTTTTTTATTGTTTGAAGTCAGTAAGACTGCACTCGAACTTGTCACAATTTGTTCTATCCGGTTCGATTACACCCATGGAGAAGAGCCGGCAAGAAACTTCGCAGGTTATTTTTTTCACATAAATATTATTAAGTACAAGTATTTTAGTGACTACATTGTAATAACATCGCTTACATGTTATCGAAAATTCAGCTTCAGAGCATGAATAATTATTTTATCGAGAGTTCTGACTAAAAAGACTTAGATAGAGCGTATTCCCTACCACCTATAACCTGGGAATCTTCAAAAGGGGTGCCAATAAATTAGACGACAGCCTTTTTGTCCACCTCATAGCCGGCATGGCGCCTCACTGAGCGTGGTGTCGCGAGGAATTGTGTTATTGGCTGTGTCTAATCTTCCGTTGAAGTGTTGGCCATAGACACCCGCGCCGGTTGTCTATAAAAAAATTGGTTGTCTGTAAAGTCGGTTTACGGACGATAGTTAGATAGATAGATAGATAGAAAATTCTTTATTGCTCCAGTAAACATTAAACAGTAACAAATACATTGGAAAATTTACATAAGGTGCAAAGGCGGACTTATCCCTTACAGAGATTTCTTACAGTCAACCTTTGGATGTTTGAGATTCGATAATATAGTGGAATGTAAGTAGGTAGTAGCAAAAGAGTTGCGTGACAATTGGAGATAAAAATAATAATAAGAATACTTATTAATACGTACATATAATTACATGCTAGTAAAATATAAGCCATACATGTTTAATACACATAAATTACTAAATATATAGAATATTATATACAAATAAATATACATATATACATACTTGTCCATCCAGGTAAGTATGAAGCAAAAGTGGTTTTTGTTTTTTAAGTTTTTACTTCACATTGACGGAGGTAATACAGTTTTAGGTGTTTTTTGAATAAGGGAAGCGATTTACAATGTCGGATAAAGTGTGGTAGTGAATTCCACAGTCGAGCTGCGTGAACAGAAAATGAGTTGGTATAAAAACCAGTTTTATGAGAGGAGATAGCTAAAATATTGTCATGACTAGACCGAATAGTTTTACGTAATAACGTCATAAAGTGGTAAGCATGAATCGATATTGTGATACATATTCGGACCCTTGTTTCATGAATATTCTAAATTTGAAATCTTTTCCGACCGGCCAGATGCGGTTAATATGTTATGGTACGAGTAACCTTCTTTTCAATTTCTGCTGCCCTGGTACTTTAGACATGAATATTCTAAATTTGAAATCTTTTCCGACCGGCCAGATGCGCTTAATATATTATGGTACGAGTAACCTCCTTTCAATTTCTGCTGTCCTGGTACTTTAGAACTAGAGAGATAAATGTGTACAAGCCGACGCTTGGGCCGATTGTGCCTCTCTATCGCTTGTTACGCGCTCTCGCTTGCACACACAGGCTCAGATGGAACGTGACACTTTTTCGTGCGCGCAGCCGGTGTTCATCAATTTATAAGACGTTATCACGTCAAAAAAAATGTGTATCAGGTGTTCACCTGTGTGTGTATCACCTGTTGTCAAATTTTGTATCAACTCAATAATCCTACTAATATTATAAACGCGAAAGTTTGTTGAGGATGGATGGATGTAAGGATGTATGGATGGGTGTATGGATCTTTGTTCCTCTTTCACGCATAAACTACTGAACGGATTTTGATGAGACTTTACAGTACTACAATAGCTTATACATCAGAATAACATATATGCTACATACCATCACGCTAAATAGCCTTAGGGCTCAGCAGTATCAAATAAAGTATAGTATGGACGGGAGAGACAGAGAATATAAAAGAAGCGATCGTTTAATAATAGCAAATACGATTTAAACCCATTATGATAATAAACGATCGCTTCTTTTATATTCTCTCTCTCCCGTCCATAATATACTTTATTTGATACTGCTGAGCCCTAAGGCTATTTAGCGTGACGGTATATAGCCTATATGTTATTCTGATGTATAAGCTATAGTACTGTAAAGTGTCATCAAAATTCGTTCAGTAGTTTTTGCGTGAAAGAGGAACAAATATCCATACATACATCCATACATCCATACATCCATCCATCCTCACATACTTTCGCGTTTATAATATTAGTAGGATTGGTTTGAATCGTATTTGCTATTAAACTGAGTCTACCGCGAGCGAAGCCGCGGGCAAAAACTAGTGTTATTATATTACGCATACTACAATGTAGTATAATTGTTGAAAATCTACTAACATCATATCCACCAATGATCACTACATTGGACTGAAATGAAAATTTATCGTGCCATCTCTTTCACTCCAATGCCACGGTGTTTTAGAGGAACCAAAGCTACCTACCAACACTTTATTTATCGTCAGCTTTTATTAGTTGTCAGCTGGAAGGCGGAAAGATTTATTTTTATCTCGAAATTAGCATTTAAATGACAAAAAGAGAGTGCTAAGGGCTCTGTAGGCTAATCTAGGGCCTTTATAAAAAGTTACGAAAGAGATCTCTTCAGCACTAAAGGCGACATTTTTTGTTATATACGTAATTGAAAAGTATAAAGGTTAAATTAATTGAAAATATACTTCATTGCCCCCACAAAAGTTGACAAAAATCGGACGTAATGCCTAAAAGCATTCCCTACGAGTTATTCCTGGGATTGTGGTTAAGGTTGATGGCTAGCGTGAGATTAACTAAAATGCGAAGATATAATTTTTTTTTATTTCAATTATAAAAGTTTAAATCTTTTTTATGTTTCAGATTTAAATAGTTGTGTAGTTTATATTTTGGTATTTAAAATTCTTGATTTTAAATTTTTTTTATTGACATTTAAATGATTTTAAAAGTTTAAAATTTCTTGATTTTAAGGATTATTGTGACATTAATTTCGTTCAGCTAAAACAATTCGAAGAGTGGTCAAAATATTTTAAGAAATAATCGAACTAGTTTTTATTTAAAAATTTTTGACAACTCTAGTTGACAAATTAAGTGCACTTTCTCGACCGAAAATTCCGCGAAGTTTGCGAGCGGTCTTAGTCTAGATTTCCCCATTTTTGTAATGGGTTTTCACAAAAGGCGTTCTTATTTTGTGTAGCGCTCCATTTTTATTTAATAATCGAAACAATCATAGGTGACACCTGTCAGCATAAGGTTCAACGTTGAACCGTGCAAGCTGACTGTTCGCAAAAATTATGCGACATCATGAAGGTGCAATAGAACGAAAATTTGGAGATAATACGTCACGGTCCGGTGGCGTAGTTGGTTATCGCGTTGGCGGCTCAAGCCAGAGACCTAGGTTCGAATCCTGGCCGGGATATATTTTTTCCAATGATTTTCGCTTTGCATTTTTCTAATAA
Source organism: Nematopogon swammerdamellus (assembly GCA_946902875.1). NCBI lineage: Eukaryota > Metazoa > Arthropoda > Insecta > Lepidoptera > Adelidae > Nematopogon > Nematopogon swammerdamellus. Next base: position 19,925,857 of record OX336351.1, read on the forward strand.
AAATATATATAAAGCGAGTAGGTACGTGCTTAGTACTAACATATAAGATAAAAACATAAAATATTATTAAAAAACTCAAGTCAACTTCTAGTGTCCGAAGCCAAATACGTCTTTGGTGACGACAGCATAAGGTTCAACGTTGAACCGTGCAAGCTGACTGTTCGCAAAAATTATGCGACATCATGAAGGTGCAATAGAACGAAAATTTGGAGATAATACGTCACGGTCCGGGGGCGTAGTTGGTTATCTGTTTGGCGGCTCAAGCCAGAGACCTAGGTTCGAATCCTGGCCGGGATGTATTTTTTCCAATGATTTTCGCTTTGCATTTTTTCTAATAAAAATATATATAAAGCGAGTAGGTACGTGCTTAGTACTAACATATAAGATATAAACATAAAATATTATTAAAAATCTCAAGTCAACTTCTAGTGTCCGATGCCAAATACGTCTTTGGTGACGACAGCATAAGGTTCAACGTTGAACCGTGCAAGTTGACTGTTCGCAAAAATTATGCGACATCATGAAGGTGCAATAGAACGAAAATTTGGAGATAATACGTCACGGTCACGGTCCGGGGGCGTAGTTGGTTATCTGGTTGGCGGCTCAAGCCAGAGACCTAGGTTCGAATCCTGGCCGGGATGTATTTTTTCCAATGATTTTCGCTTTGCATTTTTTCTAATAAAAATATATATAAAGCGAGTAGGTACGTGCTTAGTACTAACATATAAGATATAAACATAAAATATTATTAAAAATCTCAAGTCAACTTCTAGTGTCCGATGCCAAATACGTCTTTGGTGACGACAGCATAAGGTTCAACGTTGAACCGTGCAAGTTGACTGTTCGCAAAAATTATGCGACATCATGAAGGTGCAATAGAACGAAAATTTGGAGATAATACGTCACGGTCCGGTGGCGTAGTTGGTTATCGCGTTGGCGGCTCAAGCCAGATACCCAGGTTCGAATCCTGGCCGGGATGTATTTTTTCCAATGATTTTCGCTTTGCATTTTTCTAATAAAAATAGACAGCTGTCAAATTTCAGAGTTGCCACTTGCATGAGAAAAAAATGCCACAAAATTGAAATAGTGCATTCTTATTGAGACGCCCGCGCCCATAATATAAACAAGTTTCAAGAAGATAGAATGAATATTTTAATTCATACTCGTATGTCACACACATGATGCATTTGAATTTTTTATTTCTTTTATTTCTAATTTTGCCCCCAAAATTGACCCCCAAAATCTTAATTCGTTCATTTATATGCTACACGTCCGTAATTGAGCCACCAAAGTCTATGTATGTATGTCCAGCAGATTCCGAGAAAATCATGAAATGAATGGAAGCACTGACATGGCACCTAGTTCACCCGGTGTCATGTGCTGACATCGCGAATGTTGTAGGTAATGTAGCAAACGTCTCAGTTTCCATAAAAAAAATCAGCTGTGACAGAAGGACAGACAGACAGGCAGACACGAGAGTGATCCTATAAGCCAGTTTTCTACGAAGGTCTACCCACAAAAAATTCAAGGTTGTAAGATCGACACTAGTTTCGATCTTACAACCTTTTATAGGTTTTCGTTGTTCAATAATTTGTAGTAATTTTGGTTTGAATTGAAAGCTATGTTCATTACATCCTTTATATTAGTTACTATTGCCACACTTGTGGAAGACGACACCACCCGGAAAATGTTACGTCACATAAAAAATTATGAATTCTTCGATGTTTCTACGAGTCACTTCAATCGGTCAATCGCGATCGACCGTTTGGACACCGCTGCTATAAGCGTTCCGTTTTTTTCCTCTTTTGACGTACGGAACCCTAAAAAAAACGAGGGAGTCTGCATATACACATGCAGCCGTCAAACTTAGTTCGTGAATTTTATGTTTGCGCAGTTTGAAACAATTTTTTGTAAGAAAAATTTTCAAATTTGATAGCCCATATTGCCACACCTAGGCTTCGTTCAAGGTTTTGTTTGAAGTTTCAAATAAAGTTAAAACCTTTGTCTGTTCGTTAGAGTTTGTCTCGATTATGTAGCGTTAACGACTAAAGCGCGAGAGGTGTTTGAAGTTTGCGTGTTTTCGCATTTTTATAAACATGCCAACTTGAAGAGCTGATTTGGGCCAGAAGGGATGGAATGACAAAATAAAAATGTATTACGTATTTGAAGTTGTCAGATGGGTCTTTCATGCAACATATTTATAATTGTTGTATGTAGTCTGGTTGCTGAGTACTAAGCATCGCAAAGTAAAAAAAAGTCTTAATTAGGTTTCCGTATCCCGTACGGAAGCCTACTACGGAACTAAGGCTCCGCCGTACGTCCGTCCGTCTGTCCGAGGGCTGTATCTCTTGACCGTAATAGGTAGCCCGTTGAAATTTCCTCAGAATATGTGTTACTATGGCGGATATAACAACAAATAAGAAAACGTTAAAAATTAAGGGGGGCTCCCATACAAAACACGTCCGAAAAATCTATTAGTCACACTATTGAATAATAGATGGTGCCACAGGCTCTTATGGCATTGCTTTGTTGAAAGACAAAAGATAGGCTGATATAGATACGGAAACCTCCGTGCGCGAGTAAAACTCGCGCTTAACAGATTTTTTTTTAGTCGCACCCCCTTACTCGAGCCCAAAAGCTGCGTATCCATTAGAGCAGCCTCAGGCCGAGCAGCCTCGCCTTGAAGCAAACTGAGGCTGCTCACTCTGAGGCATAGTCTCGAGGCACGTTGCGGATCAAGTTGAGGCGTGGACCAAGTGCACGCCTCGGACTGAGGCTCCTTTGAGCGCGGCAAAAAACCGACAAAATATGGCTCGGGCCGAGGCGACGAATTTGCCCATGGCGCGGCGCGCGTGCCTTAGGTTGAGGCAGCGTCTCCACTTGTGCGGCCTCGGGTCGAGCGGCTGCCTCGCCCCGAGTCTGCCTCTAGTGGATACGCAGCTAAAGACGTATAATCAAATTCACGTCAAAACATAAGAGCGTGTGTGTTGGTTGCAGCCGGACTGAAGGAGCGGTGCAGTGGTGGTATCTAGTGTTCGCTCGGCGGATGCGTCGCGGCGGAGGCAGCGGACAGTGCGGACTGGGGGCGCGGGGCTGGTGGTGATGCGGCGGTAGCGCGGCGGGGGCGCCGCGGCGCGCGGCCTGCCGGGGCGCACGGAGTCGGGCCCTCTCGGCTATGTGCCGCCCTTGCACTACACTGTGAGTACTAAACAAAAGCACTTATCGTTTTCTGATTGTTCATAATAATATATGTATGTTGAAGATATTAAGCCTCTATCACTCGGCTCATCTGTACCGTAGATCGCAGACATATGAAAAGTAAAAGATAAGTATAGGGAATGTTCTAGGTTTTCAATCTACTGGATTGTCTTTAGTGAACCTCGACGTTGAAAGAGCAAGTTTTTTAAATTCGCTCGATAGAAAAAAAATCCAAACATTTCTCTATTTTTGCGGCAATTTCTATTGTAAAAATAATTTTTTTATAATATTTCTCCAAATACAAATTTAAATTCTTTGGTGAAGCACGATTTTAAATTCTTTAGTGAAAAATTCACAATGCTAAATTTGTTTATACTTCTTAAAATAAAAACCATTTGCGCGCTATTCGCATTCGCTTTGTTTTATCGTAAGCGCCTTGTGGCGATTCCATCCCGCTCTTGTAAAGAGGAAACAGCCTAAAGAGGAAACGGGGGGCGGGGGGGGGGGGGGGGGCTGTCCCCGCTCCCCATTACGCTGAGCGCATGACGTCACTATGAATGGAAGAGGCTTAAAGGTGAAATAAATTACGAATCGACAAGAAATATTTGTATTAAGACCTCCTGCTCATTTCCGCCTTGCTGAAAGCTCATAAAATTTACTCGACACGTAATGGGTTTATTAATAAATTTCATAATTGCCCAACAAATTGTCGTTTACGAGAAAACGACAGTGTTAAAAGCGACGATGCTCCATCGAGATGACTCGGCCCTTTTGGAATTTTAACTCAATTTTGATATTCTGTGAACAATTCGATATTGAAGGCGGACTTTCAGAAATTGATACCAATATTGGCACGCGGGATACTACTACTATTTTTAACACGCACTGACATACGGACACGACGAATTATATTACGTCCCCTTTTCTATTCTTTATTGTTTATTTATCATCCATAGACAGTAAAGTGCATTCGGATTCGTCATATTTTTTAACCGACTTCAAAAAAAGGAGGAGGTTCTCAATTCGACTTTTTTTTACATTTAACATTTAGCATTTTGCCAGTTCACAGCGAAGATGAACTGTCAAGAAACTTCGCTGGATACTTTTTTACGTCTCTCTCTCTCACTCATTCAGTTGACTGTGTTGTAGTACAGTAGGTCCCACTGATTAATGTATGTTCATAATATATGTACAAAGTATATATATACATATACAGGGTGTAACAACGGCGAGTACATTAATTTTAGGAAATGGATGTTGGGATCAAGAGTAACAAAAAAGTAAGTAAAAATGATCTAATGACATAATGACAACAGGGCGGCGCGGAGAGGGGGGGGGGGGGGGGGGGGGGGAAAGCGGGTGAGACGTGAGCGCCTCGGACGGAGGTGTTGGCGGGAGGGGCGAGGGTTAGCTTTGTGAGTAGAGGCACAGATTACTGAATAGTTACTTCGTAACAGATAAATCACTCCATAGAAAATGTTCCTACCTTCGGGTTTTAATAGCCTACTGCTTCACGTCGCCAATCGCTGCGTGCGAAAATGTACCTTAACGATCGAGTGTAAAGTGGTTATTGATTTGCAGCTGCGCGCAGTTGCGTGGGCGAGCGTCTATGTATAATTTGTATAAATTGGTGTTCAATAAAGAATATATACATACATACATATATATGCGTATTAAAGTATTTATGTAGTATTCGTTGTAGTACCCGTAGGTACCGTGTGGGGCCGGTACTTAAAAACAATAGCCCCACTGCATCTCTCCCCATGCATGTCGTAAAAGGCGACTAAGGGATATGAACAAGATGCCGTGCTAAAGGGCGACAGGCTCGCCACCTCTCACCTTGGCACGGTACTTCCACCGAGTCATGCAGCAGGTGGGTCTTCGTGGCTTACTTGTTTCTTGATCGATTAAATCTTGTTCGAATACTTTGCGAAACGTGGTGGTCGGTGTTGTGCTGTAATTTACCGGAGTTCTTGCAGCACAACACCGATTACTCTGCTTACCCCGATTGTCGGGATTCAGCGTGTGTGATATGTATGTATGTATGTATCGTTGTAGTTTATATTGCTTTACAGTTTAATATATTGCCACAAACTGTTCTTGTTCGGGTTCGAGTGTGATTTTAACTTTCTGTGTTATACACAGAGCACTAAAAAAAATCTCTTTCCGTAGGCTTCGTATCTTTCAAAGGGCAAAATAAACAGCAAGTTGAAATTAAAAGTGGAAAGCAAACCTGGCATTCTCTCTTCGGACTATAAAATCTCTGTTCGTGTTTATGCTTTAATTTCAACTAAAACACAAAAGTACATAAACCGAATTTTTACAGCGCAAGGAGACCATTTAACAGGAGAGACCAATAACCGCCTACGCGTATCCGTCGCTCCACACCACCCCTGCCTACCGCTGCCTCCGCCCCGCAGGGTCTACGGAGGTGGAGGCCTAGTTTTCTCCCCCACCCCCGGTTTAAAGTGAGGGCGGTTTATTCTCCTCTCGGTGGGATGACGACAAACTTGGTGAATATTATGAGGGCTTAGGATAGCTACCGGGCACTTTGGCCTCCATCATTGCAAATGGAAAAATAACTTTCGCTTCATTTTCGTGTGCGTGATTTTAGGGAAACAATCACCGTTCAACGGATTAAGTTGTATGTTTGCAGTAGATGGTGTTTTAGTAAGAACAAGTACTGATTTTTTTGAAAAGAAAAAAATAATGCGTTTCGTCAACATCATCATCATCAACAGCCTGTATCGAACAGAATGCTGGACATTGGCCTCTCCTAAGGCACGCCATAACACGCGGTCTTCCGCTCTTCTCATCCATCCACTGCTGGTTAAATTTTTAACAGGGAATATAATAAGAATAATTTTTATACAATATTTGACATTTCTAAGTGTATAAAATATACCAAAGATACCAATTAAAATTTGAATTGAATTTCAAATATTACGCATCTGCTGAGGAGTTTATATTACCTAATATTTTAGAATAGAAAAAAAAATCTAGTCGTCGAACAAATTACTCGTATTTTTACCCAATTACTGCGTATGCAACTGGACCTACCTGTATAATTATTTAGCCTGCTTGTTTTGTTAACGTATTTTGTACACCCGCAGTTGAGTTACCGTACTTTGATCGCGGTCGTTTGTGGTCGCAGTTTACACAAATGCGGGGCGAAACCCTCTCTACTATTGATGAAGTCAGCCCTGGTCTAATCCGTTTCCGTGTGCCTAACAAACTGCAACAATTAACTCGGGCATCATCAGACAGTGCCATTTGTTTAGGGTCACGCAGTTTTCAAATACATCTAACCGAACTTACGCCAGGCCTCACGCACTCTATGTACTTGGGCGCGCTAACTACCTACCGCCCGACGGGCCGCCGCCGGCGGTCTATTTCAGTGGAAATAGGCCGCCGGCGGTCTATTTCAGTGGAAATTCGTCAGCCACGCGAAGTATACATAGACGCTCGCCCACGCAACTGCGCGCAGCTGCAAAGCAATAACCACTTTACACTCTATCGTTAAGGTATATTATTAGGTATATTTTCGCACGCAGCGATTGGCGACGTGAAACAGTAGGCTATTAAAGCCCGAAGGTAGGAACATTGTCTATGGAGTGATTTATCTGTTACGAAGTAACTATTAAGTAATCTGTGCTAACGCAAACAAACTGCAAATCGTTAAGACGAGACGGAAGTTAACTTTCTCCATACAAAATGGTCTTTCGGCATTTAGGTTTTTTATCCCCCTCTTTTTCATCTCCCTCTTTTTAATCTTATTCTTATTCTGTTGTTTGTAAACTAAAACTTGGCGGAAATTTAATATAATACCTCTATATGGGCTTTGTGCACTTTGGTTAAAAAAAAACGATGCGTCTCGGCTCAAGAAATGTTGTTTTTGTTATACCTAAGTATTTAATTCTTTTTGTTTTTTTATGTATTTTTTTCTTTTATGTTTTTTATTTCATTTGTTTGCAAATAAAAGTCTTGAATTTTAATTAGAATTTGAAATATGTTGCCATAATAAAAAAACGGGCGGGTTGCACTCCGGGAGTGCCGGCAGAAGTGAAAACTTAAACATCAACGTTGTGCATTTTTGAATATTTTGGAATGGTTAGGGAATAATTTCGCACGAATTGTTTTATTTATCAGTATAAAAGTACTATCATTTATGTGGTAAAATACAATATTCATTTATTGCGCTATCGTAGACAATCATGACAATTTATATTACATAAAAAATTTAACACTACAGAACTATTATAATTATTTTACATCAAAAAGTTTATTTCTCAGAAAAATCAACTTTCATCCATAATTTCAACGAATCTTACGCTTTTTCGATCAGGCTACGGATCTGACGCGAGTTTAACACTTTTTACCCATCTAAAAAAAGTGCCAAGCGCCGCTAAAGAAGTTTCGAATCTTACGCTTTTTCGATCAGGCTACGGATCTGACGCGAGATCTGACGCGAGTTTAACATTTTTTACCCATCTAAAACAAGTGCGAAGCGCCGCTAAAGAAGTTTTCACTTCAAAAATATATTGATTTTTGGACATGATTGTGTTCTTTGTTAAATAAGTGATTCAATTATGAAAATCGGTCAAGGTAAAGGGGTTGTGAAACATAAACCCCTTAAGACGATTTTGTGTGGAGAAAAATAACCTCTGTGTTATCAATCACGTTTGCGGGGGGCGGCCGGTGGCCGAGTGGTTTGGGCATCGGCTTCTCATGCGGGAGGTCCGAGGTTCGAATCCGGTCGCCGTGTACCAATGAGTTTTTTCTGACGATAAAATTTACGTGCATACCTACACCTGCTGCTTCACCGTTCGGAACCGGTGTAAAACTGTAGGTCCCTTCCCTTGCCCCTTACAAGGTGGTAGGCTCAAATTGTAGCCGACTGGGTTGGTACCACCGTACTGGATGTAAGATGGCCGCATAGCATCCTCGGTTGTGTTCTCCTCTAGTCCAGTATAGCCAGCAATCCAGGGAAGTCTCCAGAATGGCACCTACCTTCTCGGAGGTGATATTGGCTAGTCAGAGCATGTGCTTTGGCCCCTCTGACTCAGCCACCCATACCGGATTACATAAAAAAAAAAAATAAGTTTGTCTCCTTAAGCTGCGACCACCAAATTACGAAATAAACCCCCCAAAATGTTCTTTTTTTTATGGAAACTGACACGGTTGGCTACATCACCTGCGACATCCGTGATGTCAGCTCATAACACCGGGAGAGCTTGGTGCCACGTCAGTGCTTCCGTTCGGTCGTGCCGGCTGGACGGAAAACATAAACTATTTACATAGACGTGTCGACCGACCTCTCATAAACCCGGGCGGGTTAAACCCTACCACCTAGTAATATATAAGAAGGGAGTCATATCCCTTAGTCGCCTTTTACGACATGTTTTCATATACAATTTTTTTTTTCATCAGCCGCTAAAATTGTATGCAATAACCTTTCGAACTGATCACCCACCCAGTCAGACGTTTAGCCGAGAAGGCTGTACAGGTGTTCAACAGCAGGCTCGATGCTCCGAACTCCTATCAGCCGTTTGCAAATAGGAACCGGAAATGAGATTAATACGCCGTCTAGGTGGAGAAGGATGTCGGAAACGGAGCGGCGCCCGTCTATCAAGCTCCGGAAACACGGCAGGAAATGCTACTTAAAGCTGCACTGGGGGATGAGAACCGATATGGAGACAGACTGCTCTATGAGGTTGACTAAACTTTCTTCTCTATCATTTTATTTTATTTGATTTACGTTTTTTTTTTTTGTTTATAGACGTCCAGAGATACCAGCCTTTCGGCTACAAAATCCAGACGTCTACTACCTGCACTCTTGCGAGTACAGTGATCATGTATGCCAGATCGAGGCCCCATAGCTGCTCTGTCGAACGTCCGTTCTTCCGAAAAAATCCCATGGGAAACACAAGCTGCGACCTTTCCCCAGCCGATCCGAGCCACCACCCGTCCACCCGAAGGAACCCCCGACCGAAGTCGAGAGCCGGGGGTGAAGCCTTCACTGCCACTGGGGTCAGCACCCTATCCAACCGCAACCTGTGCCCAGGGCCTCAGCGTTTTGTACTAGCCCAAAGGCTTTTGTTTTCACCAGCTATGTATATGCGTGGAAGTGCATATGACCACCACCTAATGTGTACCGGGGATCCACCGGTCTCGAATGACAGACTTACGTCAGCGTCATTAGCTCGTGGGAAATCCATCCCACATCCACATATAAGTGTGTGTAGCACCGACATACCGATCTACATTATTCGCATGTCTACCAATTCTCCACATTGGTTACGGAGCTCTAAGTGGCTCACCACTCGCAGCTTTCGCTACTTATTCCCGTGTTAGGTGCTTTAAACACAAGTACGGAAGCACCAGGGAATCAACGCTAAACCACAACCCCTGCGAGACCAACTCCAGTGTTCCGTGCAGAAGCACGAAGCATTCTGGGGCTTTTAACGGAACCCCGCAGTACTCAACCCAGCGTTTAGGGTAGTATCTCATTTGACCCACCGACCTGAGTGGAGTCAGCAGCGTGAGCTAAGAGGAGGCCGAAACCCACAACTTAGTACTCATGTTAGACTAGCAACGTTTAATGAGTAATCGTCGAGAACAAGTTCTCTACCACACATTATTTCTAACAGTGACGCCCGTTACACCGCCCAGTTGCGGGATAGGGTAGCCAGCTGCTAGTTTTAAGGGTAGCCACCGTGTGGTCTGCATAGGGAAACGTCACGGATCCTAGTACCCAACTCCGACACCTTGGACGACTAAACGCCTCTGCGACCCCGTACAAAGGTCGCTAGTACGGGTCTATGGATACTGGTGGCCGGGCCCGACACCTTGGGTAGACCGAAGTCTACCACTGCGATCGCTCCCCAGCGACTACCCCACTATACGAGGTTGACTAGTTTAAGTACCTTTGACGTTTGTTGGCTTACGGCCGGTCTTACCACTTCCGGTTTTTTTTTTTTTAGAAACTGACACGGTTGGCTGCTGCTTCACCTACAACATCTGTGATGTCAGCCCATAACACCGGGATAACTAGGTGCCATGTCGGTGCTTCCCTTCATTTCACGAATTTCATCCCTTCATGTTGTGGGGGTGTGAAATGCCCCCTAGGCTTTAGAATCGACTTATAAATGCGTAGCGAACGTGTAGAGGACCCTTTCACCTGATTGTAAATGGTCGGAGCTGTCCACGTCGGTGCATGGGATTTGCAAATGCCGTGTCACCTTGACAGGTCATTTTTCATGCCCCTTTGGATTAAGATTCAGGATTTAAGGGAGGGGTTTGGGAGAGAATATTGGCAAGAGAAAATGTGAACTATTCCCATTCGGATGTAAAGGATGCGGCTTGAATAAAAAAAGTTATGTACTATAGATAAGCTCTTAAGGAAAATCTGTAATTGGCGAAAATCATTAATGTACTCGTACACTCATCACCTATTGTAATGTTAAGCTGTCGATTTTCTGAATAAAAACAAAACAATATACATACATACATAATTCAGTGCTACATAATTCAGTGCATAATTCAGATTGCTCTGCTTACCCCGACAATCGGGGTAAGCAGGGCAATCTGTGTTGTGCTGCAATGGGTCTGGTAAATTACAGCACAATACAGAACACCACATTTAGTAAAGTACGAGTATTTAGATAAGATGAAGCAGCAATTGAAGGACGAAGACCCACTTGCTGCATTACTTGATGGAAGCACCGTGCCAAGGTGAAGGTAAGATGGACGAACCGTTCCATAAGGTCAGATGGAAGAAGACCTACAGTTTTACGTGCAATGCGAACCACGATCTGCCGCCAACGGTCTAACGGTCACCCACTAACCATTCAAGTTCTGACCAAGCGCTTATGTGTTCTTATGATCACGAACTACGGTCGACCAATCTAACCACTTAGCTACGGCGGCTGACAAAATCGACGTTCCAAAAATGACGTTTCGGCATCTTTCAAATTTAGAATCATATCTACACATGTATGTACTATGTAGGTACGTAACGTTGAATTAAAACGGATCGGACGAAAGAAGAGTGATGCAGAAAATTTGTGCCATACTGTCCATGCCCTTGCGATTGCGACGCCTGTGATCATGCGCAATGGGGCCGCGTCGTCGTCCGTTCTTGTCGTCGTCGTCGTCGTCGCTCGGTTGTGGAATCGATTGGCAGGGATAGTAAAACGAAGGCGTTGGAGCGGGAACGCAAAGCAAAAGTTGGTAGCGCCGGAGTGACTGGTTCTCTGAAAAATGAACCTGGTGTATCGACATAGATTGAAAGCACCGTAGCATAGGCCGGGAGACAGTGGCGGAGAAGTTACGTAATTGTAAAATGTATGTATGTTTATATTCTTTCTTTCTAGAGCGTCGACCATGTCGTCTCTGTGCGACAGGGACGACGACAACCGGATTATCTGTAATTCTTTTTTATTGTACACGCCGGAAAAAAAAGTTGATGAAAATGTGTTTTTCTTTTTTCATTTGAAGCGTTTTTATAAATTTTAAACTGACACGTTTGGCTACATCACCTACAGCATCCGTGATGTCAGCCTATAACACCGGGTGAACTAGGTGCCATGTCAGTGCTTCCCTTCATTTCATTCGTTACTTCTATAATATTTTAAATTCCCGTTATTTTAATATAACATAAAGAGCCACGTGTCGTAAACATTCAGGAAGGAGCTCTCGATCTGTCAATCTCGCTGCTGAACGAGATATGGCGATTTATTTTAATCGCTTTCCTACCGCATCGCCTGACAGTGGCAAGCGAATATGAACCATGCCTCAATAGTAATAGGAGCGTATACGTTTGATATGCCATCGCTGTGGCGTGCATCGTTCATCTGGGAGATAGATTGATATTTTTCAAATTAGAAAATAGACTGAAAAATTCATCAATAAATGTCGAAGAAATTAAAAAAAAAATCTACGCGTACCAAACACATACTTAGTATAATATGAACTTTCCTTGAACATTTTTAAAACAGTCAGTATGCGTGTATGCGTCGAGTTCTGGATATACGCCTCTCCAGTGTTCCTGTCTACGGCCGCCAGTGTATGACACGGTTATTCCAACGGTCGTCGCCTCTTCGCCTGACGTGCCCAGCCCACTGCCACTTGAGTTAGTCACCGGGCGGTAAAATAAATATAAAAAATATACATTTTTAATATTAAATATTTAAATTACAAACCATACTCGTCCATGGACCATACTCGTAATTCAAACATACACATTCGATTTTCAAAATCAAAATCAACCGTTTCTTCTGGTCTGACCGTAATTAGATTGATTAGAGTTGACAGCATAAATTATATTCATGTTGTCCGTCAGCAACTAATTTGACGGCACTGGACGGCACACTGCGAACTTCTAGCAGACGATGCAGTATATTATATTCTGTGCGTCAGCTTTTCCGCCGCTCAAAAAAGCCAACACAGCCTCCCTAAAACATGCTACGGTCCCTTCAAAAACAACGAGCGGCCTAACAAGACAACAAGTCAAACTTTTATCCGGCCTCGTCGCGGAGTGGACGAAAATTTAATAAATATTTGAATAAAGAGGCGATAAGAGGCGAGTCGCTCCGCCGAAAGAGTGTTGGACCTTCCCGTCGTCGTGCCCCCCGCCCTCCCCCCGGCCTCCCGCCTCCCGCGCCGGTCCCTCACTTCGGATATAATAAAGAGAAGATTGCTGACTAAACAATAAGCCGCGAGCAGATAAGGCGAAGGGTCCTCTACAGCGCGGAAAGAAATCATATTGGTACGGTGTGACAGCAACACTAGGAAGAGCGACCATAGATCTTAGATAGACATGAGAAAGCATAGTTTTTAGGCTTCCGTATCCGTCGTACGGGGCTGTGTATTAGTCTTGTGTATTAGTTAAAATGCTTCATACTCTTTTCGGTAGATGGCGCGCGTACACTTTTTAGTTTCTTCTATGGGGACCCCGTGATTTTTTTCATTTTTTCCTATTTTTATTATTTGTTGTTATATCGGCCATAATAGCACATATTCTGTGAAAATTTCAACGGGCTACCTATTACGGTTAAAGAGATACAGCCCTCGGACAGACGGACAGACAGACAGACGGCGTAGGCTTAGTAATAGGGACCCTATTACTAAGACTACGTGGGTTGAAGAGAATGTAGTGTGATTACCTACCTTAATGATTATATTTTGATTATTTGATACCAAACCCTCGGGCCGTTAGACTGACTTGTACTTGATTGAGTTGTCGAGATTCGAGTAATTAAATGAAACATATTCTGTCAGCCTCGATAGCTCACTGGTGCGCTCGGTCGACTGTCGGTTGGATTATATGCACACCTGGGCGCGGTCAGTGGATTGATAGATGAACGCTCGACCGTTGGAGGCTGACCGTGGTTCGGTTTCCACGTAAAAATGTAGTTCCCTTCCCTTCTTACCTTACTAGGTGTAATGAAAGGTCGGTTGAAACTATTTAATAGTTCGTGTTTTCCGTCCAGTTTAGTGTAGCCGGCACGACCGAAGGGAAGCGCTGACATGGCACCTAGTTCACAAAGGTGTTCTGAACTGACATCACGGATGTAGTAGGTGATTTAGACAACCGTGTCAGTTTCATTAAAAAAATTAAATAAATTGAACAACGGTAGTGTCTATAAACTTGCTCCTAATACCTAATGATTGCCAATGATTCAACCAGTGGGTAGGAAGCGGTATCTGGTTAAATAATTAAAATTTTTAATCGGGTATTTAGCATTTTATTTGCTAATTTATTTGAGGTTAGCGGTTTAAACCCACGCGTGGTGTTGTTAAAATTAAAGCCAAGCATTCGTTTTCAGTCGCAGTTTATTCAAATAAACCCGAGTTTATTTCTTTTGAAAATTGTAAAATATACTACGGTATAAAATCATTTAGTTGTGTAGAGAAATTCCTACACACTTATTTCTGTGCAGTCGAGCACTTGAAGATTGTAAAACTCAATAAGCACTTGAACTGTTCGAGCTAGATGGCTTCTGAAGAAGTTTCTTGAAGAAATTTTATAAAAATGTTGTCATTCTTGTTTCCGCAATAAAAATTCAGTAACGCTTCGAGAAAGTCTCGTGATTTGAATGGAACTGTTTTCGTTATAGTAATTTTCTACTAAACTAAATTTTAGTCCTAGATAAACGTCATAGGGGCCGTGTGGGGCCGGCACTTTAAAAGAATAGCCCCGCTGCAACTTTCCACGTGTATATCGTAAAAGGCGACTAAGGGATATGACTCCCTTCTTATATTACTAGGTGGGAGGGTTTAACCCGCCCGGGTTGGTACCACCGCACTGAATGAAAGGTCGGTTGAAACGGCTATGTAAGTAGTGTGTTTTCCGTCCAGTTTAGCCGGCACGACCGAAGGGAAGCACTGACGTGGCGCCAAGTTCACCCGGTGTTATGGGCTGACATCACGGTCGTTGTAGGTGATGTAGCCAACCGTGTCAGTTTCCATAAAAAAAAAGCCACAGTTGCACTCTGGGAGTGCCGGCAGAAGTGAAAACTTTTTGTATTTCCGAAAATAATTCTTAGGTGGTTATAAAAAAAACTAAACGCCCTAAAAAATGTAAACACCGTAAGATTGCTTAAAAAAGAAAACAAAAGAAAACAAAAAATTTGAGGGATTCGAACCCATGGTCAAAAAATGCAAATCCTACATTCTTACCATTGAGCCACGAAATCACATAAACGACCAAACGAATATCGGATTCCCACCGTCACTGAGAGACGAACAGAAATTATCCCGAGCCACTCGTAACTTAACCATTAATGCAATGGCATAAGGTTACATTTTAAATAATAAAAATAAAACTGACGCTGACGCCATGACGCGATGACGCGAGTTTAAAATTTTTTACCCACCTAAAAAAGTGCCAAGCGCCGCTAAAGAAGTTTTCACTTCAAAAAATCTTGTCTGAATACTTTGCTAAACGCTGTGCTGTAATTTACCAGTGTCTGCTTACCCCGATTGTCGCGATAAAGCGTGCGGTATGTACGAGCAGACAACCGCACATTTCGGGCATGTGACCGTATTCGACCGCACTGCCCGCCCAAACGAATGCTGACAATAGCTAAATGGGCTTCCCAAAATCCACCGCCTTGATGCTCCAACGGAGTTAGCATTTCCAATTTTTCCTCTTTTATGGTTCCGTATCCAGTGCGGGACTCTATTACTAAGCCTGCGCCGTCTGTCTGTCTGTTCGTCCGTCCGTCTGTCCGACTTATTATGGCCGATATAACAACAAATAATAATAAAAATAAGAAAAGTAAAAAATTACGGGGGTTCCCATAGAAGAAACTAAAAAGTGTATGCGCGCGCGCCATCTACCGAAAAGGGTATGAAGCATTTCATAAACACGCCATAGATGACGTGAGTGGTGGTTACCATGACATGGCGATACGGAACCCTCGGTGCGCGAATTCGACTCGCACTTGGCCGTTTTTTTTTATGTAATCCGGTATGTAATACGGCTGAGTCAGAGTGTCCAAAGCGCATGCTCCGACCAGCCGATATCACCTCCGAGAAGGTAGTTGCCATACCGGAGACTTACCTGGACTGCTGGCTATACTGGACTAGAGGAGAATACAGCCGAGGCTACTATGCGGCCATCTTACATCCAGTACGGTGGTACCAACCCAGTCAGCTACAATTTGAGCCTACCACCTAGTAAGGGGCAAGGGAAGGGACCTACAGTTTTACACCGGTTCCGAACGGTGAAGCAGCAGGTGTATGTATGAACGTACATTTTTTCATCAGAAAAAACTCATTGGTACACCCCAACTGAATTCAAACCTCGGACCTCTCGCATTAGAAGCCGATGCCCAAACCACTCGGCCACCCGCCGCTTAAATTTGTCCTTATAATGAAGAATCTGTACCCTGAATCACGAGATTTAACCTACTACGCTACGCCGTGTTCTCCGCATGTTTTGTATGGAGAAACGGAGCAGCGCCTCTAGTGATAGATTTGCGAACTTAGTTTATCCATACAAAATGATGCGGAGAACACGGCGTAGCGTAGCGTAGCGTAGTAGGTTAAATCTCGTGATTAGGGTACTGGAATAAAAGTGTCGCTACGTATCTACACAGATGTGATGTGATGATCGATAGACGTGACCCTCTACTTTAGAAACACGTTAGGGAAACTTTCACATTTCGTTAGTTAAGGTTTCAACCCTACGAGCCCTTCAAAGCGTGATCAGTCACACGCACTGGTGGACAAGCCTTACTGCGCGAGAGTCCTTAGTGTTTGATCTCTGTCGATGTTAATTATTATGTTCATAATTATTAACGCTGGTGTCGAACACGCGCGTTCTCTGATGTGTTAAAACATTTCGCCGGTAAATTAACGCCTTAGTTTGTTCGGAATTTATTTACAGATCCGTACCGTGTGGGGCCGGTACTTTAAAAGAATAGCCCCACCGCATCTCTCCCCGTGTATGTCGTAAAAGGCGACTAAAGGGATATGACTCCTTTCTTATATTACTAGGTGGTAGGGTTTAACCCGCCGGGTTGGTACAACCGCACTGAATGAAAGGTCGGTCGAACGGCTATGTAAATAGTTTGTGTTTTCGGTCCAGTTTAGTGTAGCCGGCAAGACCGAAGTGAAGTACTGACGTGACGCGGCACCTAGTTCACCCGGTGTTATGGGCTGACATCACGGATGTTGTAGTGTAGGTGATGTAGCCAACCGTGTCAGTTTCCATAAAAAAAAATAAAAAAGGGGCCAAAGCACATGCACCGGCCAGCCAATATCACCTCCGAGAAGGTAGGTGCCATACCGAAAACTTCCCTTTGGATTGCTGGTTATACTGGGCTAGAGGAGAACACAGCCAAGGCTGCTATGCGGCCATCTTAAATCCAATACGGTTGGTACCAACCAGGTCGGCTACAATTTGAGCCTACCACCAAGGCCTCAAGACTCAGCCACCCATACTGGATTACATCTAAAAAATAAAATAAAGTTTTAAGTGTCAGGACCAAGGTCGAACGGTCATTCAAGTTCTCACCGCCAAACAAGGTTTTTTTTTTTATGGAACCTGACACGGTTGGCTACATCACCTACAACATCCGTGATGTCAGCTCATAACACAGGGTGAACTAGGTGCCATGTCAGTGCTTCCCTTCATTTCATGTCGGCTACACTAAACTGGACGGAAAACACGAACTATTTAAATAGCCGTTTCGACCGACGTTTCGTTCAGTGCGGTGGTACCAACCCGGCCGGGATAAACCCTACCACCTAGTAAGGTAAGAAGGGAAGGGACCTACAGTTTAACGTGGAATCCGAACCACGGTCAGCCTCCAACGGTCGAGCGGTCACCCATCCAATCACTGACCGCGCTCAGCGTTGCTTAATAACAGTTGACTAACCAACCGCGCCACTGATCTACCGAGGCTGACGAATTTTATTATCCCTTAGTCGACTTTTACGACATGCGACGGGGAGAGATGCAGTGGGGCTATTCTTTTTAAGTACCGACCCCACACGGTACAATCTCCCCTCACAACGGTTGATGTGCCGCACTCAAAATTAATTCCAAATTCAAAATATCGACTACACGAACCAGTTTCACCGTACACTGCGTAGTTGTCCCGCCCCGTCGTTACCTATTAATATTCACGATGAGTTTCTGACTGATTATGCTTCCGATTCACGATGCGGTGTGTTAGCGCAGGTAGTGATAGCTTCGGTTAAATTGCACGACACGATGTTAATTATTAGTGCTTACACTGGCTTGTTGAGCTGATTAGTGTCTCATTATAGCGGCCGCTTGCGGACACAACGTAATGATTTGATAGTGATCGCCGGTCCATTTTAGATTTCTGTGTTGACTACGCTTGATTAAAAGCGTTTGTTATAATGTTTTATGGAGATTTTGAGTTTTGGACTTTATTTCATCCGAATTGGGTGTCTGTGCTCGAGGTCGGCTGACTGGAACAAATAGGCTGTGCCCGGAGCCACAGGTACAACCAGTTTCACCCCGAGGAGATACCTCGCTCTCTCTCTCTCTCTCTCTCTCTCTCTCTCTCTCTCTTTAGTCTACTTACTACTTTTCGATTTGATCACATGCAAGAAACGTTTTTTTCACGCTTTTTTTTTACTCCACGTAAAAAGCACACGTCAAACTTGCTGTGATAATAGTACAAACTGTAAAGTTGTGGTACCTACACCACGATGCGGCTGCGATGAAACCATTAATCCTTATTATAATATATTATAAATATAAGTATATTATTTTACGTTCCTACATTACCTTCCCTACTTATATTTTACAACATACGACTCTCAAATATGCAAAGGTTGAATGTATGAAATTAATTGTAATTTATGTATCGAGCTTGCTTCTGTAAAATGTTTTTGTATCAATAAAGTGTTTATATCTATATGACTCGGGTCCTTCGAGAGGGGCGTGAACCTGTGAGGCCAGAATGGCATTCGCAACCCCCGCATACGACCGAATATCCATGGGCGTCGTTAGACACCTTATGGGTGGCTCGGTGCCGCATGTTGCGCTTTCAATAAAAAAATAAAAAAACTATCTATTAATTAATTCATATGAACATCGCAGTCAGTCGGTTATATGACATCGTCACCCCGACTAAAACAGTTATTGTTCATGAAAGTGAACTTCGTAGCCTTCATAACAGCACAATACAATCCAGCGAACGTAACACGGTATGCCCATCACGGCTCCCAGGCGCCGGGTATTAAAAACTCATCATGCCGGCGGCAGTTGATAGCCGAAGCTTGTCAGTGTCCGGGTGTCGGGCAGGACTATTCGGCAACAATCGCCAGCGGGCGACTAGAGACATGATAAACACTGGTTGCGGTCGACTAGAGACATGATAAACACTGGTTGCGGGCGACTAGAGACATGATAAACACTGGTTGCGGGCGACTAGAGACATGATAAACACTGGTTGCGGTCGACTAGAGACATGATAAACACTGGTTGCGGTCAGAATCCATGTACTTGTATTTAGGCAACAACATCTAAACATTAACTACTGATCACTGAATGAAAGGTCGGTCGAAACGGCTATGTAAATAGTTTGTGTTTTTCGTCCAGTTCAGTGTAGCCGGCATGACCGAAGGGAAGCACTGACGTGGCACCAAGTTCACCGGTGTTGTAGGTGATGTAGCCAACCTTGTCAGATTCCATAAAACAATGTTGGTGTTATTAGAGTGCAAAAAACAAAGTAAAACAACAAATTAAAAACCGGCCAATTACGCGGTGATACGGAGCACTCGGTGCGCGAGTCTGACTCGCACTTGTCTTTTTATTATTATTATGGAAACTGACACGGTTGGCTACATCACCTACAACGTCCGTGATGTCAGCCCATAACATCGGGTGAACTAGGTGCCATGTCAGTGCTTCCCCCTTTGACTGCTTTTTGTTTGACGTTTCTGGTCGCTCGCTGACATTTTGCGTAATATTCCTCTCTATGTCCGCGGCTACGTGTAGTCTACGACTGATGCGCGGGAAGTTCGTACGTAATTAACGCAGCGAGCCTGGGGAATGAGGGTCATACAGATTTCAACGGGCGTTAGCGACACCATTTTAACCAACTTGAAGCAGAGGCATGACATATTTTAAATATTAATTACTTACTGAGTACCAGCTTAGTCATGATACTCGTATGTTTCCGTTTTTATACACGGTGTTGCAACCCCAACCGTAAAACCCGAAAGGGGGTGATTCTGTACGTGAAATAGAACAACTTTTGTTCTACTACTTTTTATTTGAAGAAAAAAAATTTTTTTTTCTCCATACATTTTTAGAATAGGTATATAAAATTTGTATGGAGAAAATATTTTTTTTTGTTAAAAAAAAATATCGCCACAGAAGTTGTTTAGTTTCACATATAGAATAACCCCCTTATGTCAGTTAAAAATATTACGGGGGCAACTGCAACACCGTGTATATTTCGTTGACGGACTAGCACTGAAATTTGAGGTTTTTTTTATGGGAAGTACGACATCGCGCCAGGCTAGCGCAAAGGTGTAGTCCGACGGCGCCCACGGGCATTCGGATATTTACGGGGGCTGCGAATACCATGTCGGCCGGCTAGGTGCACCTTCACATTATGATTGAAGGAACCCAGACTTTACATTAGAGGAAAGCATGCAGGTGGGAGTGAATTCCACATGTTGGCAACCCTGTAAATAAAGGAATTACAGGATCGATTTGTCCTAAGTGGGGGGATATCGACAATGTGTGGATGCATTCCCAACCTGTTGCGCGTGGAACGATGGTGAGTTAGTGATTCTGACTGTGATTGTGAGAGAATAATCATGACGTTTTTTTTTATGTAAACCAGCATGGATTGCTGTGCCGAAAGACCAATGGTGCAGTCGACAGAGCCAAAATCACCTCTCCTCGCGAAACCACGCTCAGTTAGGTACCATTCCAGCAGATTTGCGGACTGTTGCTAGGCTGTCTAGCCCGTTAATACGACGAATACACTCGCCGGAAGACAGTTCCACCCTCAAGCGGTGCGACAAAGAAACGATTTAGAGAATCGATTGGTTCTCAAAAGCACAAAGTCAACAACAAAAGGGTGCTGAGTCTCTCTGCGACGAGTAATGCGGAATAAATAAATAAATCTAACATAAATCGAATACATAATTTTATTGTAAGTAGGCGAATTTAAAATTACCACCGAATTTATATATTAGGTACCTACTTCATATTGTTTTCTATAAAATGAAGCTCCATAGCTTAAAATAACTCCTAATACTTAAGACGGTAATACACTAAATTATCAAAAACGTCTGCCGTATGAAAATTAATAATTGGCCGGTTTTAATTATTAATGTTTGCACTATAATCACACCACATTTGACGATTAATGAATGGATTACCGTTTTTACGATAGAGCAAAAACAAAACAAACAAAAAGACGTTTAAAACACGTTGCTTCATAATTTTATACTTTTTAGGGTTCCGTATCCGGTACGGGACCCTATTACTAAGCCTACACCGTCTGTCTGTCTTCGGGGTTCCCATAGAAGAAACCAAAAAGTGTATGCGCGCGTGCCATCTACCGAATAGAGTGTGAAGCCTTTTAACTAATCATGACATTTAACTAATGATGACATGGCGATAAGGAACCCTTGGCGCGCGAGTTTGACTCGCACTTGGCCGGTTTTTTTTATTTGTTAGGTTATCCGCCAAACATTCTGCAAAAATTTCAACCGGCTACCTATTATGTTTTCAAAATATACAGTCCTCGAATAGACGGACAGACGGACGGTGTAGTCTTAGTAAATAGGCTTCCGTACGCGCACTGTACGGAACCCTAATGCAAACAGAGCTACAAGAAACGCGTCAGTTGTCGGCCATTTTGCAACTAGCTACGTCCTCTCGGCCCCACGTGACCCCGTCTCCTTATCTCACGAGTGCCAGCGAGTCGTTCCTGCCGCTAATCGAAGGTTCGAATCATATATGAAACCGTAGGTAGACCTTGTAGGAATATAGAGGACGGAACTTTAGAATAACGGTACTGCCCCTTGCCGGTTCCCTTGGCCCTTGACCGGATGTTGTAGGTAATGTGGCCAACCGTGTCAGTTTCCATAAAAAAAAAATTTCCTCGGACTGTGGGACGAAACGTCGACAAATAAAGTGAGTCCCTTTCAGTATACCGCGTAACCGAAAACATTGCGATAATGGTGTAATAGCGTTAAAAGCCTAAACGAACATAATTTTCGTCTTTTTAACCGACTTCAAAAAAAGGAGGAGGTTCTCAATTCGACTGTATTTTTTTTTATGTTTGTTACCTCAGAGCTTTCGACTGGGTGAACCGATTTTGAAAATTCTTTTTTTCTTTGAAAGCTGGTGCTTCCCGTGTGGTCACAGTTTAATTTGGTCAAGATCGGATTGGAAAGCGAGGCGGAATCGCGAGGCCGAAGGGCGAGCGATTCCGCCGAGTACATTAATAGCAAAAAATTACTAAAAAAAACTGTGAAATAAAAAACTATTTAAAAAAATATGGTTCAAAAATGTATGAAATAAAAACAGATCGAACCCTAGAGTTGACGGCGGTGGTGCTAAAGCAAGCAAAAATAACCGACCTTCAGCCTTCACTTCAACTCTAGGGTTCGATTTTTTTTTATTTCATAAATATTTTTAAAACAAAAAAATAAATTCTTTCACGTTACGCACAGTTTCCCCAGCCTCCAATTCCCAACAGTTTCTACCTACAGCCAGCGGCAGCTAGACAGCCTGAGTTCAGGCATTGTCCCTCTGTCACGTGACACCCTCATCACGTACGTGTTGGCGCGAATCAATTTGGGCGGACCATAGTCGGTCGCGGGCCGATATTGCCTGCGCCTACTTTGAATTCGGTTATTTTATTCATAAGTTAGGTCGCGCCGGTGACACGGCCCAGAGTCTAACATCTAAGTTTTGAGCCGACGCAGGTCGAGACGGGGCGCGCAGGCGTGCTTTTTGTTTCAGGTTGTATTATCATATTGGGAAGATATTTTTTTTTGCGACGCCGAAAATGAATTTATCCCGAACAGGTCGCGAACCAAATATGGCAAGTTGAAAATAAATATATTTATTGGTAGACTAGAAACAGTAGTTGGGCAAATATAATGATTTAGATCTTCTCACACGATACGAGTTTCTTGCCGGCTCTTCTTTGTGGGTGTAATCGAACCGGATTGTAAAAACTAAACAGGACAAATTCAAGCGTAGTGTACTACCATACGAATGATGAATAAAGAATAAAGAATAAAAAGAACACGCTAGAAAATTAAAGCTAAGTAAAAATAAAAATAAACAAAAAAATGTCGCCGCATTATGAAACCAACAAACCGGCCAAGTGCGTGTCGGACTCGCACAGCGAGGGTTCCGTGCCACCATGTAATTCGCTGGTTTTTATTATTTCTTATTTTACTTTAGAGTTAGCACTATAATGAAATGACACCAATTTTGACTGCGAGATTATGTATTACCGTTTTTACGATTTAAAAAAAGTTTCTTGTATGGGGGCGCCCTTAATTTTGATTTATTGATTTTTTTTTGTTATTATTATTTGCTAGAATGTCCATTATAATAGCATATTGTTCGACATTCTGTGAAAATTCCATCCCGGTACTAGGGTTCTAAAATACAGCCCTTTACGGTAGGACTGATAGCGAACGCACGGAAGCTTAAAAATGTGTCACACGAAGTATGTGAGAAACTCGCCTTGTGTTCCATGTTTTATGGTCAGTCAGTCAGCCAGTCAGTCAGCATGTATGCTTCCACTGCTGAACATACGCCTCTCCAATTTTCCTCCAGTCCTCCTGGCCTTCAGCGGTACGGAACTAATGCTTGCCGCCGACGTACTTGATGTCGTCGTCTCACCTGGTAGGTGGATTTCCCACACTCCGTTTTCCTGTCCACAGCCGCCAGTATATGACACGGTTACTCCAACGGTCGTCGTCTCTTCGGCTGGCGTGCGCAGCCCACTGCCACTTAAGCTTAGCCACTCTGAATTAAATATCGACTACTTTGGTCCGTCTGCGGATTGCCTCGTTACGGTCCATTTCACATTTTATTGTATACAATAATATTTGTTTGTTTTAAATGCTGAAATGTCCTGAGTATCTATGTATCTACCAGGAAATTAACATACATACATACATACGGTGCCACAAACTATTCTTGTTCGCCTGCATGTACTTCTCCCACATCCCAAAGGTTAGTTAGAATAGAATGTCTCGCGGCATTAAGCTCGCCTGTTGTACCTAATTTTTATAAATTGTTGTTCAATAAAGAATATATACATACATACATACATACATACATACATATACATACCACACGCCGTATCCTGACAATCGGGGTAAGCAGAACAATCGGTGTTGTGCTGCGAGTACTCTCATAAATTACAGCACAACACCGACCACCAGGTTTAGCAAAGTATTCGGACAAGATAACTATCAGGCAGCAAACACGAAGGAACTTGCCACAAAGCCCCACATTAGGTATGATACAAGGTCTTCCGAGTACATTCTCCCCAGAACTCGTAAAGCAGACTGTAGTCTGTATTCTACTGTAGTAGAATACACGATGGAGGCGGCAGGTCTCGCTACATCATCCTGTTATTGTCTCGAGTCACGAACCACGATTACAAGACAAGTGAGGCATAAATACCGCGCATATAATATACAAAATGATTCAGGAAAGGGTTTCGTAACTTTAGGGTCCATATTTGAGAACGAAACGCTCTTAAACTTTTTCCCAGATTCGGTCATTTTATAGTACTTTTTGGTGAAAATTCTTTCATCCAGATTTGGTAGACAGTTAACATCCGTCTTTATTAAATAAAAATAAAATGACTAATTGCAATTTTTAACTATTAGAATTTAAGTGTTTGGAATTTAGGTACATGCAGTAGGTAAATTCCTAACACTTAAATTTAAATGACATCAAAAGAAAAAGGGGACTGGACTAGGTCATTGGACTACCTAGTACTAGACAGCACCTCCGCATACTCACTGTCGATCGAGTTTTTATAAGAATTTCAAATCTTTATATGAAAAAAAAAAAAAACGGAATTTCGATTTGAGCGATAAGGATTTTTTTCTTCTAATAATGAGTACTTTATATTCCTGAAGTTTCTTAAGCCTATCCTGAAACACCCTGTATATATACTTACATTCTTCCTGTGTCATGTGCGCGAGTAATTAAAGATAGATATTTAATTTTAGATAGTTTTGGGTCATATTTTTTATTATGGAGATTTATTGTATTGTTGATTATTGTATAATTTCATCCATAATAGGTAACCTACCGAGGCTTGCACATGTATAAAATTCCGCCAGTTCTAAATTCAATGCGAAGAAGAACTGACACACAAAGTTCACAAGTCATTATAAGTATTATATTATAGTAACTTATAAATAATTAACCCATACTACCTCTCACAAGAACATATATTACAGCATAATTACAGCATACATAAACATGAGTACTCAAGAATCTGACCACTCTGCCTGTTTACATTACCTGTATCTGGTGTATAGTGCCATCGTCAATTTTGATATTTCATATATCAAGTCAAATAAAAACAATTAGTTTACATTTATTACAAAGAAATGTAATAAGTCATATTAAAAATCTAAAGATACAGAGTGTATCCAATTGTCAAAGTTCTTTAGTGGGAAAAACAGTGGTTAGACTCTTAGATAAAATTACGGTCAGTTAATATAAATACTTTTAGTCTACCATGGATGTTAATACTAGGTAAATTTGGCCTAACATGGTCAACAGTCGCGGTCATTTCGCCCGACTGTTCGGACTGGGGTGTGCAATGAACTCAACCTGACGATGGATAGCACGCGCCAGTGCGAGACGTCGGCCAAAATGTTTGCGACTACCAATCATTGAAAGTCAAATTGACCTATGCCGGTTCTCTATAAAAAATCATACATACATACTAATCATATATTACACACGCTGAATCCCAAAAATCGGGGTAAGCTGAGTAATCGGTGTTGTGCTGCAAGAACTCTGGTAAATTACAGCACAACACTGACCACCACGATTCGCAAAGTATTCGAACAAGATTAAATCGATCAAGCAGCAAGTAAGGCACGAAGACCCACCTGCTGCATGACTCGGTGGAAGTACCGTCCCAAGGTGAGAGGTGGCGAGCCTGTCGCCCTTTAGCACGGCATCTTGTCCTTATCCCTTAGTCGCCTTTTACGAAATTCAGGGGGAGAGATGCAGTGGGGATATTCTTTTTAAGTAACGGCCCCACACGATACAAAAATCGTGTATTAAATTTTCTATAGAAGACACAGCTACTATCTGCGCGCGAGCTCCGAGGAATCGGGGGCTGAGGAAGCGGGCGGGTGTGCGCCTCTCCCGACCGTCCCTTCACACCCCGCGCGTTCCCAGTACAAGTGTTGGCCTTGACGCGAGAGCACGCTAATCGATGCCGTATAGTGATTCGCGCTTGTGAGGGAACATACCTCTGATTTTTCTCTGACGAGGCTTAAGAAAATGACCGAATAAGCTGTGATAGCTTATTCGCTTATTCGGTAATTTCCTTAAGTCTCTCTAAGGAAGAAGATTGGTGTGGTTATGATGACCATGTCTATATAGGAAAATTACTGGCAAAGGGATGGTCTAATGGATAATGCTACTGACTCATTTATTATTGAAGTACGTGAGGAGAGTGACGATAGTACATCAAATTCTTCAAGCACAGATTTTTATGATTGCGACAGTAACTAATTATAGAATAATTTCATATATAATTCACATCGATAAAGTAGTATCGACTAAATCACTGCACTAGGTCATTACGTAAACATTCCTTAAGCTTCCCCGGAGCTCGCGCGCGGACAAATCTCCAAAGTGTTCTAAATATACTGGAGTCTTCTCCACAATGATAGTACGAACACGAACTCAACGTACGAGTATCACAGAATTTCCAGCACCATTTCCCGTTTCGCAGCTCGGATGGCGCAGTCTTTGTGAATAGCTCCGAAGCGTAGGAGCGAATCCGTGCGAATGTTTGGATCAACACTGGTGAATATTGAACCAACTTCTAGCGTAGTTTCGATACAGTCCGATCGAGGCGACGAGGCGTGAGCTCGCGTCGGTACGACCGCTTTTGTGTTGAATTGAATGAGGGACATAATATTTTTTGTGGCATATAAGAAATGTAGAACTCAAAAAAAAGCCAATTTTCCACCAGATCTCCCGGCCTTCAGCGGTACCGAAACTGCTTTCCGACGACGTACTTGATGTCGTCGTCCCACCTGGTAGGTGGTCTTCCCACACTCCATGTTTCTGTCCACGGCCGTCAGTGTAGAACGCGGTTACTAAAACGGTCGTCGTCTCTTCGGCTGACCCTGAGCCACCCGGTGTCCAATATCGACTACTTTTGTGCGTCGGCGGATTGCTTCGTTACGCACCACATCACGTAGCGATATTCCCAGCATTGCTGGCTGAACAAATTTCAACTTTTGGACAACAGCGACCGTCAGAGTCCACCGACACCTAGCGATTTCATAAACGGCATCGTATGCACATAATATTGCAGCAACTTTTTCATAACGGCTTTTTTAATAAATTGCGATCTTACGCATTAGAACTTTGAAAAGCGTTTGATCAATAGATAAAACAAATGGCGTCATTTTGCTATAACAATTCCATTCAAATTCTCTTTAATTTCCGAGATCAAGTCTTCAAAGTTCACGGGGAAGAAAATATCGACATTTATTTTACCGTATAGTTTGTATAGAACGTGTGATCGATAGACAAAGAATTTTTCTGGATTTTGCAGTAGTTTTTGGCCTTTAGATCAGTCTGGTTATCACGGTCTACTTCTTCAAAAATTAACATATGGCGTTACTACGTGCCTTAAGTGTCAGAATTAAACTTAAAATAATTGCTTTGAGTCGAATAACATTAGCTCGCCAAAACTACTCGAAATGTTATTAAGTCGTCGTCGAGATTGTCTCTTTCGTTCCCCTCTACTCAAAGGTCGCATCTTAAGCCGATAGTAAGCCTGGCTTTGCCTTTCTCTTCGTTTTGAGTCTTCTTTATTTATGTACTTAATTCTATTTACCTCAACTTATCGGTCTAGGATCCCTATTTGTTGTAAACAGATAGAAAATACTTTATTGCTGGGAACATTTTACAGAATTAAATTATGATTTATCTTTTTGTTCCTTTTTTTTTGTAGCGCCTAATTAAAATAAAAAAAATAAAAAACCATTTATTGAGTGTGATAAACATTTGCATACAGAGCAGTAATACTTAGTCTACATTTATTTACATGATTTATGTTGTTGCTGACTGGTGTAACGGTGCTTACTCAAAAGGCAAGGGGTATTGCATACGAGCAATCTCTTACCAATACCATTAATTACTGCTGATAATAGATTATTTTGAATATGACAACACATTTTAGACTTTAGACGAGTTTAGTTATATATAAATAAAAATTATTATGACGAGCCACGGGAGAATCGGAATAAACATGTAATGTGTTACTGTTCTCTTACGTCAAGATCCTTTACCACATCAGAAAGGTTTGCTTGTATATAATGCAGATCTGCATTAAGCCGATCTTTTGTTCCATATTTTATAGCAAAATTTTGGAGAATAAACAATAAAACAAACAAATAAACAAACAAGATGTAATTAAATTAATACATTATCAATTTATCACATATAAATCAGAATATAAATCTGAAATACTGAAATAATAATATAAAATTTTAATCAGTTTCAATCTTAATTATTAATATTAAAATTGGAATACGCACTTGTGGCTATCTTATTATTATGAATAATGAGCCTATTATACTAAATTAAAAAATATCAATCAATGCATGTGTTTCAGTACTAGGTCTATAACGCAGCAAATATACTGACTTTTCGTTCAAGATGAAACTACTGAGCCAGAATCACAGCATATCATACCATAATAAGATATTCGCTTACTAATACACATTTGATGCTCAGACGAACGAAGCAGACAGGCAGACAGACAAGGACCACCGCTATTCGGGTTTCACCGCAACCCCCAAAATCCTATTAATTATTTCATTTCCCAACTCTACGACAAACATCGCAGTGCTATCCCAGCAAAAATAACAACATTTCCCCGGAATCACTCCGGCAAGAAAGAGCGTCCGCTCGCCTGAGAGCGACGGAGAAAAAACACACATTCATTTATTTACGAGGTTCGCCTTAGAGACTCGGCTGCCTGGGACCATTAGCAGTGGCCGCTCCCGGCATTATCCCATCCTCTCTTTTTTTTCCCGGATTCTGCAGCTCTATTTTTCCCCGTTAAAATACTTAAACTTTAGACTAGTGCGGCGCGCGTTTCAATAAGGATTTGCTCCCAATATTTATGATTGCTTTCGCGCTCAGCTTAGGTAAATCTTAGGAAACGTGATCGAGTCGAAAGTCCTTTTGGGCGCTGGGATTTGGTGTAAGCGAAGGCATCGGAAGCGGGGGATTATGAAAGTATACGCTGATATCTTTATAGCCTTCGCATGCGGCACTCCAGCCCCAGCTCTGGACCTTTGAGAAGATAGCCTACCTACGTAAATCTTGATAAAAAGTCTAGCTGAAGAAAACTCCGTATAAAGGTTAAGTCGTTTCAGATATGCATTACTTAAATATTCTAACTTTATCCATTATTTTAATTTGGTATTTTTTGGTTTTTCGATGTTATTCTAATCCGAAACATGGAATGGAATCGTTTTCATGGTGGACATGAACTCATCAAAGTTAAATTCTCTGAACGCACCGCTTCTCAAAATCGTTCCTGTCTCGTACCGCGAAAATGTGAAACGGTCTTCTTATGAGCATATCTCCGGACACATATAACCTGGGTGTCTTCGGAAGGCGTGTGAACAAACTGCCCGATGATCACCTTTTTCTCCACCACATAGCTGGTATGGGGTCTCACTGAGCGCGGTTTCACAAAGATAAATCTGATACCGGTTTCATACAAAAAGAAAAAAAAAATACTTATAGAATTTAAGAAAGTAAACGCGTTCGAACCACTACTACCTTTTGCAAATGAGGCAGGGCTGTTATCGCTCGACCCTTTAGTGGGCGCCCATACTCCGAATACACAACTGATTTAAACCTGCATCCTTGATATCATTACAAGGCTGTAGTCCCGACACCTATAGCTATGTACTATACCCGACTAACGCCCTCTCCTTACCCCATTAGGTTTGTCAGTAATACCCTTAACCTTTCCCTGGAAGACGAAGCCGGGTGGACACCCTAATAGGGATTTGGAGCGATGTTTATATGTCGCGCCTAGCTTCTACTAATGGGATCTCGGAATCTAAATTGTTCTTAACACGGCCTTTGCGGCCTGCGTGTATCCTTGCCCTATTTGAGATTAGAATTCCGTGAGATTTGATTGCATACATTTTGAATTCGCGTTTATAAAAGGTATTTCACTTGTCAGGCTTGCTATCGACCATCTTACCCTTATCCCTTAGTCGTCTTTCACAACAGGCTCGGAAAAAGATGCAGTGGGCCTGTTCATTGAAGTACTAGACCCAAACGCTACTCTTTTGTGTGCAACAATTTGTTCTGTGTACAGTTGTACGAAATTGTTAGGCGCTTATTCTCTGTAGGTATTTGTCGGGACAAAAAGTCAGACAAGAGAGGAGAAAATTAAATTTACATCCGCCGAGGGATCAGCGCGAGACAGGTGCCCAAGAGGCAATAACTACCTGGAACGGGCATTTCCTTTTTGAGGAGGTGAAAAAGTGCGCATGACATTACAAATATGCCCTAAAAAAGTATATCGTCTTAACTGAACGCAGCTCGGCCTTCGGCCTCGCTCTCTCTCGGTGAGTTAATTTTGTACGAAGTATATCGTTTACCTGAATACGGCTCGACCTATGACCTCATCCTCAGTGACCTGTCGTTTTAAATAAAGTATTTAATTTAAATCCACGGTCATCGGCCTCGCTCGTGATGACTTCAACCTAATAAGGGGCAAGGGCAGAGACCTACAATTTTACACCGGTTCCGAACCGTGAAGCATCATGGGTGAACGTAAATTCTTCAGTCTGAAATTCTCAATAATGAACGTCGACCGGATTCGAAATTCGAATCTCAAGTGAGATCAAGAGTGTGACAACAGCGGTCACCCATCGATTAAATGTTTTATTTTTTTATTTTTGTATGTCAATTGTCAATGGCATTTCTGAGTATTTATTTTCATGGGTACCCAGAATTCCGCCAACGCATACTTGATTTCGTTGAGCAGCGCAGAAGAAGGAAACAAAGTTCTCGCGGAATCGAGCGAGTGTTGTCCATACCAATGAATAAAATTTCGTACGCGCCGACGACGTCTTTCCCTGTAGCCCTGTTTGCCTGAAGCGTATTTCAATATAACCGCGTGGGTTCAGAGTGGCAAATATTGCGGAAAGAGCAGACTACACAGCTGAAATGAAAATAAGAAGACGAAGAATGGTTCCTTTGTCGGACCGCTGGAGTGAGAAAATGTCTTCCGGCGAGTTAATTAACAGATTCCTTGAACCTGGGAGGTCTTCCGACGGCAACAGTCCGCAAATCTGCAGGCATGCCATCTCACTGAGCGTGTTTTCGCGATGAGAGTTGATTTTGCCTGTCGACTTCATCACTGGTCACTCGAACCAGCCAAAAATGCGGGTGTTCATAATTTAAAAAAGAAATTATTAATCAGTCACATTAAGTGAGCATTGTTAAATTAAAATATTTAGATATTTATGAACAGACATAATCATATTTTTAAAAACTTTGTCTCTTTCGCTTCGGTACGATGAAACAACCCTCGTTGTGGCTTAGGACATGTCGTGCGTTCAAACTCCTGTATGTTAGTAATCTAGTTCAGTGTAGCCGACATGAAATGAAGGGAAGCACTGACATGGCACCTAGTTCACCAGGTGTTATGGGCTAACATCACGGATGTTGTAGGTGATGTAGCCAACCGTGTCAGTTTCCATAAAAAAAAAATTAAAAAAATTGGCTCACCTCTATGAATTCAAGGGGGTCAGGCGTTCTATAGATTTGGGCAGCGTTGAAATACCGCCCTGTCGGCCGCCCCCGCACTCCCGCCGGCGCAGACTCGACGCCGCCAACGACGTGGCACAAAATGCCGGAATTAAAAAAATACCAATGACACATACCGTCCCTCTCTCGCACGCGCTAGCTCCACCTCGCTCCCCCCGACTACACCCGCGTACATTATTTATCTTGTGCACGCGGTTGGTTTACTGGTAATTTACTATTCCGCTTTGTAGCCTCGTGGGCGGATGTTAAGCTTTTAACAATTTACCTTTTTTTTACACTCCCAGTCATAACATGTACTTATTCGACAAATCATAAATTACTTAAATTAAAAGTTTTCAGATAGAAAACTTTGGTAAGAAGGGAAGGGACCTACAGTTTTACGTGGAATCCGAACCATGGTCAGCTTCCAACGGTCGAGCGGCCACTAATCCAAGTACTGACTTATTATTACGACCGACAGTATACCGAGGCTGACAATTTTTAACTTCTCTTTTTACCTTTACTACATCTCTGCCTACTGCATCCACTACATCTCTCCCCATGCATGTCGTATAAGGTGACTAAGGGGTAAGGACGAGATGCCGCGCTAAAGGGCGACAGACTAGCCAAGGTCCTTCCACCGAGTCATGCAGCAGGTGGGTATTCGTGCCTTACTTGCTGCTAGATAGTTATATTATCCCAAAACTTTGCTAAACTTGGTGGTTGCTGTTGTGATTTAATTTATCAGAGTTATTTGCAGCACAACATCGATTACTGTGCTTACCCCGATTGTCGGGATACAGCGTGTGGTATATATGTATCATTTTACCTTTCGACCGAAGATGATTATGATTATGATTTGAAGTGTGAGAGTTAGGGCCCCTCCTGGGCTCTGCTGTCGATCTAGGAAGATCTATTGTGATCTTTCAAAAGTTTGTCTCACCCACCCAAAAGTCCGATTCCCTCATGAAACGAGTTATATTCTTGGAAGTTGAGTGCCTGTGTTTGGCACGGGTTAAAAATATAATCCCCAAGAATACGGCTTCTACTGTGAATGAATGAGCACATCACATTCACAAAGGATGCGTGTGGGCGTTTCATCCCCTTTTATACAGAACCTGACGATGATGCGAGCGACATGATTTTTTTTTTATTTTTATTTATTATGGGAAAACACACAGACATGTACATGAGGTAACATACAACATAATATAAAAAAAGGATGGACACATCTAGCAACGTTCTCCACGGAAACAATAATGAAATAATGAAAGAACGTTATAATTTAAATGACACATAAACCAAAAACATAAACCTACCTAAAAAGTCTGAATACAAAAAAGAAACACGATAGGTACACAGCAGTAACAAAATAAAAATAAAAAACACAAATAATTAAGAGCAGCAAAGACACAACCCACCGTTCAGATACGTTACTCAGTAAAGGAGTAGTACCTAATAAAAAGAAAGCATAAACACCATATAGTGTTTATGCTTTCTTTTTATTAGCTCAGAATAGTAGTGTTTACATATAATATAATGATGATGATCAGTGGAGGGAAATATAAGTAGTTGCAGAAGTAATGGCAGCAATGACATCATCCCTGAACCTCCTCTTGGTAGTATTGAACATGTCAAGAGACCGACCCTTTGAGTGCGAACACCCATATTATGGGCGCGGGGAGGAATGTCGATAAGTGCGAACACCCACATTATGGGCGCGAGTCTATGTCATACTAAATAATTTATTGTAACGTGCAACATCCTTCTTAACTCTTCTAACGAATGTCTAGTTATTCGTGAAAGAGTAGGCTACCTAAAAATACACACTTCTATGTGCTTGTCCTGTCAAAATAATTTTTACAAGCGATCTTCAGTCGGTCTCTTCGCGTTCGCGGACGGTGACGTGTGCGCCTCGTGTTTTTAGTCGGTTTTTGTGGATTTTGTGGTGTTTTCTTTGTGAAAAACGATGGAAGGGTAAGTAATCTTCATTTACAATAGTTTCTCGGCGCTGAGGAACGATTTATTCGTAAAGTATCGTAATTTTGGTAACCCCCTAGGCAAAAACCGTTCCGAAAATTCTTGATTTTTTTAAACCAGTTTAATAATGATAGTATTAAACACATTACCAATGAAATTATAGAAAATTTAATGTACATTTGGAAAATAAAACCTTTTCATATACGTTTAAAAGAAAAAAGTCTAGAAATATCGCCAAAAACGCAGAGCGCACCCGATTTTGGCCAAAATCGATTTTGCCCAAAATGGCGTGTCGCACTTATGGGTTGACAGCTAAACTGGTTGTTCGCACTCAAAGGGTATAGAATTAATCTTTACCTTAGAGTAAGATAACTGAAACGATTACCTTTATTTGCAATAAGCCTAAACGACGTAGGAATTTGGGTATCTTTCCGGCGCGATTAAGGCTAATAAACTCGAATGGGTATATCCTGACCATATCGCATACAGGGATATCACATTATCCATTAAACCAATTATTTGAGAGAGTCGCGGTGTACATCTAGGAACTGGAGTTATCCCAACCACTCGCTGCGACCCAAATAATCCAGAATAATCCGTGTTTTCCTCTGACGCAGCAATAAGCTGAGAGAGAGACATCCATTTATCTTAGTAAACACGGTACACACACGTTGACAAAACGGGAAAAATAACTTTTATGCTTATATTTTTATGGCTATTTAGTTTTTTATGAGTTCTAGCGTATACATATATATATAATGTAATAATATATAGCACATTATTATTACATTATTATTTAGATAGGTACGTCATAGCGTACTGTGTGGCTTACATTCGTCGACGTTTCGTCCCTCGCTCTGGGGACGTGATCAGGATTGTTTATTGTTTATTGTTTATTTAGCATCTATTGGCAGTACACTGCGCTCAGATGTGTCATATTTACACTGTAACATTCCGCCAGTTCGATTATCACAGCGAAGAAGAACTGACAAGAAACTTCACTGGAAATTTTTTCAATGTCCACTTAGTCTATACAAAAATGTTTGCCACTGCCTAGACACGCATGTGCTGATTTGTGACATGCCGCAATTCATTCGATTCGTGAAACTGCGACGACCTGGAGGACACCCGACACGTCGTCCAGTCATTGCTGTCGTCGCTTACGTATTTTGTAGCGATGAGAGGGTACTTCGGCCGATGCGGGTAGGCTCGACATCTCTTGCTGGAAAAGGTCGGTGCACACGTAACTCACTGTGTCTATGACTGCTAGAGCTTGATACTGGTTACCTACCACCCGCGCAGTGCTTCGCCAGCAGAGGAGTCCACGACGATGAGAGTACCATGCTGTATTCTCTGTTACGATAATGAGCAACAGCAGTAAAAGCCTAAACGAACATACAGTACGACAACAGAAAATAACCTAAGCTAAAAAATTAAGCTCTTCAGATTCACGAACGGTGATTTTGTTCTTTCCAGTATTCCATATCTAGGTGTCTAATTGGTGATCCCAAGCTGACGGAGGGACTTGAATCATTGCAACACATGCGAACAATTTGGTTCCCTTAGTCTGTTTTATAGGTACTACCATTGCCGATGTTCCGAAGAACTGGCTTCCCTTATCCCTCCTGCCCCAATACGTATATGTCACACCCGCCGGCCTCACTCGGAACATCCATATGTTGTTGACACACAACTTCTGAGAACGCATCGCTTTTCAAAATCGTTCCTATGTCGTACGGCGAAAATATGGAACGGTCTTCCGGCGAGTGTGTTCCCCAATTCCCCACCACCTTTATCCTAGGAATCTTCAAAAGGCGTGTTAATAAATTAGACCATGACCTCTTTGTCCGCTTTGTAGCTGGCATGGCGCTTCTCTGAGCGTGGTTTCGCGAAGAGTAGTGTTATTGGCTGTGTCTTAATCTTCCTTTGAACTTTTGTGGACAGCCACCCGTGCCGGTCGTCTAAAAAAAAAACTTACTGAGGTAATCCTGTATACGAGTTGGTTGTACCGAACGCTTTGCCTTGCATCGTTAAGACTGCGGTACTAACAGCGTGAGGCACAATTTGCAAAATTTGCCACATTTTCGTTTCGGTATTTTGTGCAACGAATTTCAAAAATATATATATTAAAAAATCCTGTCTGAAAGTTGACCATATTTAAAAGTTGGTGACAGATTTTTATTTTTATTTATGTCAATTAATATGTGAAAAAAAATCACAAACGTACTACAAAATGGTCCTAAATACTCCGAAATGCTCTCTTTGTTTCTAAATTGCAGTTTTCTAAAACATTATTTTGAGTTTATACTAATTGCAGATGATGTAAGATAAAATTTTACTTCTTTTGACAGATTTGGATATTCGTGTAATGTAAATTGGTTTAACAAACTTTGAACAAATACTATAAAACAAGCGAACGCTTCGCTATTCAATCAGTGCCGCGCGGTGCGGCATTTTGATGCTGTAGTACCGCGCTCTTAAAGCAAAATAGTTGCAATTTTTGCTCTTTCCTGTTTTTTTTTTCAGCGAATGTAATTAAAATACTTCTAACGCCATTATCTCGCTCCGGACTCGAGAATTATCCGCTTACGTGTTTCTAGCATTCGCATCGTTGTTGTTTCATTAAATTATTTCCCGCTGTTGAGTTAAAGTTTACGAATGTAGCGACTGTTTCGGAATGCTCTTTGTCGGCACGTTTTGCGTTTTTGGGAAATGAGTGAGGGTGGAGAATTTTACATAATTACTTAGAGCAAGTTATTCAAAGCAGAAGTTGTTGCTTTTTATTTTTGATATTCCAACATCAGAAGAATTGTTATTAGTTAGTAGAAATAGATAGATAGAATACATTTTAATGCTTCAAAAATTTTTTACAGAAATAACAAATCACATTGTAACGTTTACATGAAGAGCAAAGGCGGACTTGTTCCGTACAGAGATTTGTTGCAGTCAACCTTTGGATGTTTGAGAGTTGAATAATATAGATAAATGTAAGTAGGTTTAAATAGCTCTTATGACGATCTTGTTCGCCTTTTCAGTTTTCAACCACATTTTAATACAATATCAAATAGCAAACGTTTTTTTTTATGTTTTCTGGTATGGGTGGCTGAGTCGGAGGTGCCAAAGCGCATGCTCCGGCAAGCCAATATCACCTCCGAGAAGGTAGGTGCCATACCGGAGACTTTCCTGGATTACTGGCTATACTGGACTAGAGGAGAACACAGCCGAGGCTGCTATGCGGCCATCATACATCCGGTACGGTGGTACCAACCCGGTCGGCTACAATTTGAGCCTACCACCTAGTAAGGGGCAATGGAAGGAACCTACAGTTTTAGACCGGTTCCGAACGGTGAAGCAGCAGGTGTAGGTATGCACGTAATTTTTTTCGTCAGAAAAAAACTCTTTGGTACACGCCGAATGGATTTATACCTCGGGCCTTTTGCATGAGAAGCCGATGCCCAAACCACTCGGCCACCCGCCGCACACCGTAAAGTGGGTCAAGATTAACGTGTAAGATTTTATTGTAGTGATGCAGTTCTGAGACCAATCCACTAAACCGAACACAGATAAAACCGGCCAAGTGCGAGTCGGACAGGCGCAACGAGGGTTCCGCACCACAAAAAAATCATTGAAAAAAAAGAGGTTTTTTGTATGGGAACCCCCCTTATTTTTTTACGTTTTCTATTTTTTATTATTTATTGTTATATCCGCCATAATAACACATATTCTGTGAAAATTTCAACCGCCTACCTATTACGGTTCCAGAGATACAGCAGTAGGACAGACAGACGGACAGACAGACGGCGTAGGCTTAGTAATAGGCTTCCGTACGGGATACGGAAACCTAAAAATAGAAATTGCTACGGAACCCTCTCTGCGTGTGAAGAAGGTTCGCACTTCATCATCATCATCATCATCAGCCTGTATCGGTCCACTGCTGGACATAGGCCTCTCCCAAGGCACGCCACCACACGCGGTCTTCACAGGCTTTAAATTTGTTGTTCTTCCTGCTTGGACTCTACCTGAAAATGTAGAGCATAGCAACCTCATAACTCGCCCTAACGTACTGCGACGCACGCAGATCCGTAAAACTTACCCCCAAACAGTGCCGCAACCGAGGGCTGACGGTAAAACTACCCGCACCTCGCCCGCACAACCCATTTGACTGCCTTCTCGGGATTACCTTTGTCGGGACAGTTAAAGCCAGATCTTGCCTCAGCTCGGTTTCTTCGGATGGAGACCTATGCCCATACCACAGAGCATTTGGGTTGGTTAGAGGGGAATAAAAAAATATATTTAGAAATCAAGCTATTATTATATTGATAAAAATGAAGTAAAAAGTTAATAATAAATGTATTCCGAATGGAAACAAGCCATTTTCTGAATTTTTTACAATTTTAAAATAAAAGCGTGTTACACCCTATTTTTCTCTCTTGCTGTCAAATGTAACACACTTTTATATTGTATGTATATTAAACTGTAATAAAAAATTGTTTTATTTATTAATTTTTTCCTTTTAAAATTTTATTATGGCAAAAATGTAATCTAGGACCAAAGTAACTGTCAAGACAAATCAATCGAGCCCAAACTCGATGGGATTACGTCGTTTAGTTACAGAGTTCCTGTGGCCACCTTCCGGCTCCATCATCAGACCAGCTATGATATTATTATATTGCATTGCCTTCCAATTTATACATATATATCATTCATTCATAATCGTAAGCATAATTTCAGTTCAATCGAACACCGGGAAGTAGATCAAATTTAACTTGTAAGAT
This sequence comes from Nematopogon swammerdamellus, assembly GCA_946902875.1. Taxonomy (NCBI): domain Eukaryota; kingdom Metazoa; phylum Arthropoda; class Insecta; order Lepidoptera; family Adelidae; genus Nematopogon; species Nematopogon swammerdamellus. Next base: position 19,964,362 of record OX336351.1, read on the forward strand.
TTGATTATCCACAGGCACAGGGACAGGTGAAACTAAATAAAAACTTGTAATAATAAAAAGAGGCGTGGTCGGCGGGTCAGCAAGTTGGCGCTGGTGAGCTGATTAGGCGCGAGATCCCATGACTAAGTGCACACGATCGGATGCAGTCGTAGCTAAACATGTCTGAGTCGATTACTTTCATAAAATTGTTATGTTTATTTTTCATAAGTAGGTTTACAATTTACAACTTCTAGATCATACATTACACAATATTACATTAACTATGAAAAATATAGGGCTTAGACGCGGCTTATGATGTTGATCCGAGAACGACCCAGCATCGCTGATTTAGTACAGCCTCCATAAAGTTACAGAATGTAAAATAGTACAATAGTACGGCCGCGTTCCATGGCCCCTCCGACCTATCATTCCGTGACCCAAACGCACTGCGGACAATCTACCTAAATAATAAATTCGCAACACAAGTACCTGTGTACCTCCTCATATACAAGTCAACGCACGCAATAAAACAGTGTTTGCGCAGCTAGACACGCACCGGCAACTTACGGACGCAATTCTTCAGACGGATATATGACTTTTATGACAACACCGAAGTTTGAATAAGTGAATTTCAGTCGTGAGCATTCGGAATTAGATATAAAACCACAAGCCCTTTGACTTAGCTTTCTTTCTAGTAGTACCTAAGCAATCCGCCTGGATTTATACCACCTATAAATAAACCATTCCACCTAGTAAGGTAAGAAGGGAAGGGACCTACAGTTTTACGTGGAATACGAACCACGATCAGCCTCCAACGGTCGAGCGGTCACCCATTCAAGTACTGACCGCACCCAGGAGCTATCGACTGTGCTACCGAGGCTGACAAAAGTAAAGTAAGTAAAGTAAAATATCGTCGTTGTTTAAGTACAAGCACAATAGTACGGCCGCGTTCCATGGCCCCTCCGACCTATCATTCCGTGACCCAAACGCACTGCGAGCAATCTACCTAAATAATAAATTCGCAACACAAGTACCTGTGTACCTCCTCATATACCAGCCAACACACGCAATAAAACAGTGTTAGCGCAGCTAGACACGCACCGGAACTTACGGACGCAATTCCCCAGACGGAGATGTGACTTTTATGACAACACCGGAGTTTGAATAAGTGCATTTCAGTGGTGAGAATTTAGAATTAGATATAAAACCACAGGCCCTTTGACTTAGCTTTCTTTCTGGTAGTACCTAAGCAATCCGCCTGGATTTATACCACCTATAAATAAACCCTACCACCTAGTAAGGTAAGAAGGGAAGGGACCTACAGTTTCACGTGGAATACGAACCACGGTCAGCCTCCAACGGTCGAGCGGTCACCCATTCAAGTACTGACCGCGCCCAGGAGCTATCGACTGTGCTACCGAGGCTGACACAAGTAAAGTAAGTAAAGTGAAATATCGTCGTTGTTTAAGTACAAGCACAATAGTACGGCTGCGTTCCATGGCCCCTCCGACCTATCATTTCGTGACCCAAACGCACTGCGGGCAATCTACCTAAATAATAAATTCGCAACACAAGTACCTGTGTACCTCCTCATATACCAGCCAACACACGCAATAAAACAGTGTTAGCGCAGCTAGACACGCACCGGCAACTTACGGACGCAATTCCCCAGACGGAGATGTGACTTTTATGACAACCGGAGTTTGAATAAGTGCATTTCAGTCGTGAACATTCGGAATTAGATAAAAAACCACGGGTCCTTTGCCTTAGCTTTCTGGTAGTACCTAAGCAATCCGCCTGGATTTATACCACCAATAAATAAACCCTACCACCTAGTAAGGTAAGAAGGGAAGTGACCTACAGTTTTACGTGGAATAGGAACCACGGCCAGCCTCCAACGGTCGAGCGGTCACCCATCCAAGTACTGACCGCGCCCAGGAGCTATCGTCTGTGCTACCGAGGCTGACAAAAGTAAAGTAAGTAAAGTAAAATATTCTTCGTTGTTTAAGTACAAGCACAATAGTACGGCCGCGTTCCGGGCCTTCCGACCTATCATTCCGTGACCCAAACGCACTGCGGGTAATCTACCTAAATAATAAATTAGCCATGTAAGTACCTGTGTACCTCCTCATATACCAGCCAACGCACGAAATAAAACAGTGTTAGCGCAGCTAGACACGCACCGGCAACTTACGGACGCAATTTCCCAGACGGAGATGTGACTTTTATGACAACACCGGAGTTTGAATAAGTGCATTTCAGTCGTCAGAATTCGGAATTAGATATAAAACCACGGGCCCTTTGCCTTAGCTTTCTGGTAGTACCTAAGCAATCCGCCTGGATTTATACCACCTATAAATAAACCCTACCTTTACGTGGAATATGAACCACGGTCAGCCTCCAACGGTCGAGCGGTCACCCATCCAAGTACTGACCGCTCCCAGGAGCTATCGACTGTGCTACCGAGGCTGACAAAAGTAAAGTAAGTAAAGTAAAAAACCAGCCAAGTGCGAGTCGAACTCGCGTACCGAAGGCTCCGTATCGCCATTTCATGGTCAGCGCCACTCACGCCATCTGTGGCGTGTTTTAGGAAATGATTCATATTAGTTAAAATTCATCATTAGTTAAAATTATTCTTCTTCATACTCTTTTCAGTAGATGGCGCGCATACACTTTTTAGTTTCTTCTATGGGAACCCCCGTGAATTTTTTTACCTTTTCTTAATTTTTGTTGTTATATCGGCCATACCTTATAACACATATTCTGTGAAAATTTCAACGGGCTACCTATTACGGTTCAAGAGATACAGCCCTCGGAGAGACGGACAGACAGACAGACAGACAGGCGGCGTAGGCTTAGTAATAGAGTCCCGTACCGAATGCGGAAACCTAAAAATAGTCGTCGTGGTTTAAGTACAAGTACAATAGTACGGTCGCGTTCCATGGCCCTTCCGACCTATCATTCCGTGACCAAAACGCACTGCGAGCAATCTACCTAAATAATAAATTCGCAACACAAGTACCTGTGTACATCCTCATATACAAGTCAACGCACGCAATAAAACGGTGTTAGCGCAGCTAGACACGCACCGGAACTAACGGACGCAATTCCCCAGACGAAGGTTTGACTTTTATGACAACACCGGAGTTTGAATAAGTGCATTTCAGTCGTGAGCATTCGGAATCAATACCAGGCCTCACGCACTCTATGTCCTTGCGCGCGCTAACTACCTACCGCCCGACGGGCCACCGGCGGTCTAATTCAGTGGAAATTCGTCAGCGGCGCGAAGTAAACATAGACGCTCGTCCACGCAACTGCGCGCAGCTGCAAAGCAAAAACCACTTTACACTCGATCGTTAAGGTACATTTTCGCACGCAGCGATTGGCGACGTGAAACAGTAGGCTATTAAAGCCCGAAGGTAGGAACATTTTCTATGGAGTGATTTATCTGTTACGAAGTAATTATTAAGTAATCTGTGTCAATACTATAATAAATCTGTAAGGGATGGCCATGGAGTAAGTTACTTTGTTTTATGACATACTGCATTTGTAGGCTCTATGTATGATACTAAAACTAAATTGACGATTTTTATAAATATTTTCTGTATGTATGGATGTATGTATATTCCTCCATAACTCTTAAGCCGATCATCCGAATTAATTTAAACTTAGTACAAGCATATTTTACTATACGGGACACAGGATAGGCTAAATAAAATTTAGTTCCAGTTACGCTAAGATATGGCTATCATGCAAACTGAAATAAAGGTACGGTAGCGGGCTTACTTTCTTTCTACAAGAGCGAAACCGCGGTCAAAAGCTAGTTAGATATAAAACCACAGGCCCTTTGCCTTAGCTTTCGGGTAGTATCCAAGCAATCCGCCTGGATTTATACCACGTCGTACTGAACGAAAGTCGCAACGGATTATTCCGTCAAAATTAGTGCAGTCACTAAGCCTACGTCGCCGTCTATCCGTCCGTGTATCTATTGAATTGACCGTTATTAAGAACAACTGGGCGCGGTCAGTACTTTACATGTAGAACGTCCGCATAGGCCCGCACATAACGCTGTCGTCCGTCACAACACGTATAATTTGTATAGCCGTTTTCTTCGACCGACCTTCGTTCAGTGCTGGTGTACCAATCCGAACGGGTTAACCTACCAGCTAAATATGTACACAGTAAGATAAAGGGACGAAACAACAGTTTCAAGTGGAATCCGAACCACTGCCAACTTAAGCGGCCGTACGGCCACCTATCCAAAGCCTGACCGTACCCTTGTAGAAAATATAATTACATGAAAGCGAAACAGCGGTTACGGGACCCTCGGCACGTGAACATGGTTCACAAAGAGTTTGTATTATGTCGTCGAGCACAGCGACGTAATACAAATTTGATGGTTCACTTGACCACTTTTTTTTTTAAGTTCTGTGATAAAAACTAGGTCAGTCTGTGTGTGGCCAATCACCAAAATATGACCAGATTTCTATGCTAGATAGTTGCTTATTGTGTAACACTTGCCCGTATACCTGACTGTACACTACCCCCAAATGTTGTGAGCGTAAAAATAGCCACCGTAGCGCTGAATTGTGGCAAGGTGTATAGGTAAAGAAAGGTCAGCTTACTTTATCGTCGCTGTACATATTATGTAAGCAGCTAGTATCTTCATATGCCTGAACCATCTAGCTAGTCTAACGTGACGTAACTAAGTTGACAGTTTTTTTTTTGAGTCTAAGATACAATTTAAAATTTTGCTTTTTTTATTACAAACGAAAAATACCAGATATTTTTCCATAATTCTTTTATTCAGGCTTGACAAATGCGTATGAAAAAAAAAACGGCCAATTGCGAGTCGGACTCACGCACCGAGGTTTCCGCACCACAAAAAGACATTGAAAAAAACACGTTTCTTCTTTGGGAACCCCCCTTAATTATTTACATTGTTTGTTGTTATATCCGCCATAATAACACATCTTTTGTGAAAATTTCAACGGGCTACCTTTTTTTTTTTATGGAAACTGACACGGTTGGCTACATCACCTACAACATCCGTGATGTCAGCCCATAACACCGGTGCAGAACTATTATAATAATATATTATATTGCAATACCTATTACGGTTCAAGAGATATAGCCCTCGGACAGACAGACAGACAGACGGACGGACAGACAGACAGACGGCGTAGGCTTAGTAATAGGCTTCCGTACGGGATACGGAAACCTAAAAATTATGTCGTCAATTGCGTATGTGTTGTCTAATGTTCACCTGTCGCTGCATGACAAATGCGTGCTCTTTTCTTTGAGTTTTTTCGCCTCATTTTCGCATACTTCCAGTGGTTTCTCATGTTACAAATATTCTGCTAATACATAACGTACATACCTATCTACTTATAAAAGGTATCGCGTGTTTCTCAATAGGGTAGGTAGAGACAGATCCTGACATACATCTGCCGCCTCTTCCACTCTCATTTTTTTTTATGGATACTGACACGGTTGACTACGTCACCTACAACGTCCGTGATGTCAGCCCATAACACCGGGTGAACTAGGGTGCCCAGTGCTTCCCCCTTTGATCGTGCCGTAATACATACACTCTCATAATGTTCTTTATACATTTTCGTCGGTTACGGGCACTGCGCACTTGACCGTTTAGGAGCAAATGCCCGATCGGATGTTGTAGGTGATGTAGCCAACCGTCTGTTTTCATAGAAAAAACCAGACCAAGCGTCACTGTAAGCAAAAACCTTAAATCGATGCACTACCCCAGCGGCAACATTACATTTTACGATTTTTATGCACGCACTATAAGATATCTTCATATCTTAGCGGGTTAATAGCCTTTCCCCAGCAACATTACTCCGCCTTCAAGCCGGACCGGTACCTCCTCGGGGGTGAAATTAGTTGCGAATCCTTAGTGTTACTCTGAAATATGCAGAGAAACGAGTTTCACCCTGTCTTGTATAATATAATATTAATGCTCGCCTTGAGACCAATATACTATCGAAGATATATTCCAATACAAGATTTTTTACAAGACAAATTATGCGTTCCAGAATGAGTTCCACGCCTGCGTGTAATAATAAAATGTCTTACTTTAATCCTATTCTTCCTGTTTGTGCGTCATACCTACGTCGTCAGTGTTGTACATCTCTGACTCACACAGTTAAGGTGACGTGAGGCTGCGTCTGACTCGAATTTCAAGAAGTTTACCACCAATATTACTCACCTGATAGATTCAGTTTTAATATATGTAATACTAGATCTATCAGCGCAGATCTTTATATATATATAGCTTAGCTTTTTGAAAACACGATTTGATTAACTTCGCTCAATAGAAAAAAATAATGAACGAACATGCCTCTGAATTTAGTTATAAAAACGTATTTAAGGCAACAGGACCAAATCAAGGCTTTGAAAAAAATATATTTTATTTGTCGAATATATATCTAAATCCGTAGCTTTTACTTTTTTGTTTCGATGCCTACTTTTGAAATAAAAAAATAAAAACCTAATTTTCGCTTTGATTGATTGTGTTGCATCCTACTCCAACCAGCTAAAGCGGCGCCTTGAAAGAGAAGTACGGATGAATACGGGTTGACAGGGTCTTAAGGGATTCAGATTCAGGTATTTATTTCGACCTAAAGCAGACACACAGTGTTAACGAATCTTTTTTAACGTGGGTGTCTTCAAACGTCGTATTATCAAGGCTAGACAGCCTAGCAACAGTCCACAAATCTGCTGGCATGGAGCGACAGGTGATTTTGGCTCTGACGACTGCACTATTGGTCTCTCAGCACAGCCACCCACGTTGGTTTAAGTACATAATAAATACATATAATTTAAATGAAAGACACACGTATGCGTATTCTGTATGGCCCCTTAGCAAATTGATTCATTATTGAATATTCTTAACAGTGAATGTTCAATATTCTAGTCTCGAAGTGTATAAAGCAGAAAAGTTACTCCACGTCGTTGAATAGGCAAAGATTTATCGAACTTTGTTTTCCCCCAGTTGCACACTAATCAAGCGACTGCGTTACACAATAAGGACAGACGTCTCAGTCGAAACAATACCTGATACGGCATCTACTGGCGCCGTCGCGTCGTTCTGAACCCGTGCCAAACGACACGGGGCGGGCTCAACACTACCAATGTACAAGACCAAACTGAATATATCTAGCTGTGTAGGGTTGGCAGATGTCCGGTTTTGGACCATACAGTTCGGTTTTTGAGGCTTGTGTTCGGTCTCCAAAATAATTAAATACCAGACAACAAAAATGTTTGGTCTTTTCTTCAAATAACACACATATTTATATTTTCAGAACATGTTAATATTAACCTTACTGTATAATCTTCGATTGTGCAATAAGTTCGATCAATTCAACATCAAATTTTATGTATTAGGTACTCTATCTCTATCTTCCATCCATTTTCAAAAGTAAAGGTCATGAATTTTTTTTTTACATAAAATCAACTTTAATTTTTTCTTAAACATCGGTACATGAAAAATCAAATGCCCTTTGATGAAAAATTTCCGGTTTTTTCAACTGAACTATTTGGCAACCCTGTGTGTAGAGCGAGGGTTTGTGGGGAAATAATTACGTTCGCCAGTTTCAATGGCCGCTTTTTCGATGTGTCGTAATATTTTTTGGCACCCATTGTGTAAAAACCGGCAAAGTGCTAGTCGAACTCGCTCACCGAGGGTTCCGTAACATCGCGTCATTGTCCGGTTTTTTATTTTGAATGTTTAACTTTATAGTTTGCGCTATAATCACACCAAGTTTAACGCTTGTATGTTTTAGCGTTTTTACGATAGAGCCAAAACAAAATAAGCGTTGAAAATAAACACGTTTCTTGTAAGAGGACCCCTTAATTGTTTACTTTTTGTTTTTTGTTTTTATTTTTAATATATCCGCCATAATAACATTTTATATTCTATGAAAATTTCAGGCCGCTATCCATTACGGTTCAAAAGAGACAGCCTTAGGACGGACAGAGAGACAGACGGCGGCGGGGGCTTAGTAAAAGACATCCGTACGGATACAGAACCCTAAAAGCGACCGCACTATTGTACAGCATTTAGTTCAATACGCGGCGCCGCCTCCGCGTAGTGCGGATTACCTCGTATAATTTCATGCAAATAATATTTAGACACGCCGCGCCAATACTCCTCCGAATCTGTGACGCGCCGCTCCGCTGCAGTATAGTTCCGTCTAGTGCGGTCGCACTTTAAAAGCATCATAATGCATGCCTGCGTCAGGTCGTTGAATAATAAAAACTGACTAAAAGCAGACATAACGTCAGAGCAGTCTGTAGCGTCTGTGGCTATGAACGAAACATTGTTTTACTTAATTAACTTTCTTTTAAGTTTATTTTTTTTTTCATTTTCAACTCCGTAGGGATCTTGGCTCCCTAAGTGTGTTCTATCGTTCGGTGTTATTTCACGGGTAGTACTCGGAGGAGCTGTTTAATGCGATCCCGCCATCCTCTTTCCACCTCCACACCACGCGTACTGCAACTGCAACAAATCTGCTGGCATGGTACCTAACTGAGCGTCGTTTCGGGAGGAGTGGTGTTTTTGGCTCTGTCGACTGAACCATTGGTCTCTCGGCACAGCAACATATCTACATTTTCTCTTCGACAGGTATTAAAAAAATTTTTTTTTTATGGAATCTGACACGATTGGCTACATCAACAACATCCGTGATGTCAGCCCATAACACCGGGTCTTGAACTTGGTGCCACGTCAGTGCTTCCCTTCGGTTGCGCCGGCTAAAGTGAACTGGACGGAAAACACAAACTATTTACATAGCCGTTTCGCCTTTCAGTGCGTACCTAGTAATATAAGAAGGGAGTCATACCCCTTCGCCTTTTACGACATACACGGGGAGAGATGCAATGGGGCTATTCTTTAAGTACCGGCCCCACACGGTACAAGTATACACAAATGAAAATTATAATAATTTTATGTTCTGTAGAACAATTCAATAACCTCCAGCGCTAAAACTACAAAGCTTTAAAATGTTTCATACATAATAGATCGCCGTGCATTTGAAAGAAGCCAATAGATTATATTTTTGGCTGCCGGCGCCAAAGTTTTATTTGAAAAATGTTTCCAGTTCGCGGAACGGTCGAGACGAATTGCTTCGAATTTTTCGACGCGCGCATTTTTATTGAGATATTGCGTTGAGTTATTACATTTCCGTTGGACTTACGACTAAGCTATGCGATGAATTAAAATGGAAGAAAATTCACATAGAGATGAGCGGTTTATTAGATTTCGGTTTTGTTCCTCGAATGTATTTTATACCGATAAAATACCCCTCACTACTCAAGGTCGTAATGCTGATGGTGATGATTTGTTCAATCTGGAACAAGCAATACAGTTAAATAGTAACGCTTTTAAAATGTATGAACAAATTTAAACCTTAAAATTATTTTTTTAAATTTAGAAATAAACAAAAACCATTACCAAGACTTAGTTAAAACACATTTCTTTTATTTTATTTTATTATGCGCTATTCTGGACCGAGGCCCTCCGACTATAATTCTACGGTATAATTAACATTTTTTTTTTCATTTAATTTAAATTTGATTTTGTATAATATGGCTATAATCTAGTAATACTAATTAATTAACCTAATAAATGAATGAAAACTAAATACTAACATATACTAATACTAATTTTGAGTTTACTGTTCGTGAATAAATTTTAAATATCACGTTTACATATTAAATTAGGTACTTTAAAAAAAGATAATTTATTTTATATTTTTTTTGGAATCCATGAAAGTGCATTGTTTATTTTCCCCTCGTCAGAGGGGAGCAGGGCTCAACCCTGTACCAACTTGGCTCCGTCCACGCCACTAACAAACGTCGCAATGGAAGTGCACGACCGACCTCATAATATTGTACAATGGAAGAGGGAAATATAAATGGGAAGAGCCGAGTACTAATTAGGCGTGGATAAAATGTTTTGATTGGATTTTATCCATAAATTGTGACCGAAAATTACCGAAAATGAAAATGCTAATTTGGTAAAATTACTCCAAAACCGATACAATATAGAAACAAAAATTTTCACAGAATATGTGTTATTATGGCGGATATTATGCCAACAAAATAAAAAAACCGGCCAAGTGCGAGTCGAACTCGCGCACCGAGGGTTCCGTATCGCCATGTCATGGCCAGCGCCACTCACGCCATCTATGGCGTGTTTATGAAATGCTTCGTATTTGTTAAAATTCATGATTCCTTAAAATGCTTCATACTCTTTTCTGTAGATGGCGCGCGTACACTTTTTAGTTTCTTCTATGGGAACCCCCGAGAATGTTTAACTTTTTCTTATTTTTATTATTTGTTGTTATGTATCGGCTATAATAACACATATTCTGTGAAAATTTCAACGGGCTACCTATTACGGTTGTTCAAGAGATACAGCCCTCGGACAGACAGACAGATGGCATAGGCTTAGTAATAGGGTCCCGTACCGGATTCGGAACTCTAAAAAGCAAAAAATAAAAATAATACAATAAAGGTGCTAAGAATCATATTCACACTAATAATAGATGGCGCTACAGGTACTTTATTCTTTATTCTTCATCCATAGACAGTACACTGCACTCGGATTCGTCATAGTTTAACATTTAGTTCATCATAGTTCATAATTTAACATTTGTCAGCCTCGATAGCTCAGTGGTGCAGACAGTCAACTGTCGCTATTTAATGTTAAACAACGCTGGGTGCGGTCAGTACTTGGATGGGTGACCGCTGACCGATGGAGGCCGACCGAGGTTCGGATTCCTCGTAAAACTGTAGGTCCCTTCCCTCCTAATCTTACTTGGTAGGGTTTAACCCGCCCGGGTTGATACCACCGCACTGAATGAAACGTCGGTCGAAACGGCTATGTAAATAGTTTGTGTTTTCCGACCAGTTCAGTGTAGCCGGGACGATCAAAAGGGGGAAGCACTGACATGACACCTAGTTCACCCGGTGTTATGGGCTGACATGACGGACGTTGTAGGTGATGGAGCCAACCGTGTCAGTTTCCATAAAAAAAAAATAATTAACATTTAGCTTTGCATTACAGGTAGACAAAAGATAGACGAATATAGTTTTTTTACAGGAATGGAATAGCGGATCAACGGAACCCTCGGTTCTACAGAACCGATTATAAGTACCTACTTAAAAAATCGTGTCTTTAATAATTATTAAAGACACGATTTTTTAAGTACTTACATACATCAACCCGGTTTGGCGCCATATCGTCTAAAAGTCGCGGCGCATGTTTAGATATAAAGGCGCCACATCGCTTCCTTTGTCCTTTCCGTCTCACCCTCTTTCGCATTTCCCCGCCCACTGTGTGCCATTTTATTTTTATGCGCCAGCATTTTCGAATATATTCTCCGGAGCCACTTTTGTAACTCCGCTTTTGCTGGGAGCTATTTTTGGATGTCGCTCTCTGCTTATGTTAGATGCTTTTTTGGTAACTGTGAGCGAAATTAGGTTTTTCTTGTTACCCGACTGCGCGAAGAAAAAAGGAGCATACAGTATGTATGTATGTATGTATGTATTTATGTATTTATGTATGTATGCGTGTGTATGTATGTATGTATGTATGTATGCGTGTGTATGTATGTTTGTATGTACATATGTATGTATGTATGCATGTATGTATGCATGTGGGTTGGGCACGTTAGCCGAAGAGACGATGACCGTTGGAGTAACCGTGTCCTACACTGGCGACGTGGACAGGAAAACGGAGTGTGGGAAGACCATAAAAAAAAAAAAAAAAAAAACCACCCGCCAGGTGGGACGACGACATCAAGTACGTCGGCGGAAAGAAGTGGTTCAGTATCGCTGAAGACCGGGAGGACTGGAGGAAAATTGGAGAGGCGTATGTCCAGCAGTCGACGCTTACACGCTGTCTGACCGACTGACTGACTGTCATGTATGTATGTACTAGCTTTTGCCCGCGGCTTCGCTCGCGTGAAATTCGTATTTCAAAGAAGAAACTAAGTAACTAAGGCCGATCTGCGTTAAGGTAAACCATAAACCTTCTCATCTAAAGTAAGTAACTAAGGGCGAGGCCGAAGGCCGAGCCGCGTTCAGGAAGACGATAAACCTACTCAAAGAAAGTAAGTAATTGAGGGCGAGGCCGAAGGCCGAGCTGCGTACAGGAAAACTATAAACCTTCTTGAAGAAAGTAAATAACTGAGGGCGAGGCCGAAGGCCGAGCTGCGTTCAGGAAGACGATGACCTTTTCAAAGAAAGTAAGTAAGCGAGGGCGAGGCCGAAGGCCGAGCTGCGTTCAGAAAGACCATAAACCTTCTCGATGAAAGTAAGTAACTAAGGGTGAGGCCGAAGGCCGAGCTGCGTTCAGGAAGACTATAAACCTTTTCGAAGAAATTAAGTGATTGAGGGCGAGGCCGAAGGCCGAGCTGCGTTCAGGAAGACTATAAACCTTTTCGGAGAAATTAAGTAATTGAGGGCGAGGCCGAAGGCCCAGCTGCGTTCGGGAAGACTATAAACCGTCTTGATGAAAGTAAGTAACTATCGCCCATAGTTACCTACTGTCATCGAGAAGGTTTAGCGTCTTCCAGGATACAGCTCGGCCTTCGGCCACGCCATTAGTTACTTACTGTCTTTGAGAAGGACTTCCTGAACGCAGCTCGACCTTCGGCCTCGCCTCAGTTACTTACTTTCTTCTTTTGAAATACGAATTTCCTCTCCCTCTCCCTCTCCCTCTCCCTCTCCCTCTCCCTCTCCCTCTCCCTCTCCCTCTCCCTCTCCCTCTCCCTCTCCTCTCCCTCTCCCTCTCCCTCTCCCTCTCCCTCTCCCTCTCCCTCTCCCTCTCCCTCTCCCTCTCCCTCTCCCTCTCCCTCTCCCTCTCCCTCTCCTCTCCCTCTCCCTCTCCCTCTCCTCTCCCTCTCCCTCTCCCTCTCCCTCTCCCTCTCCCTCTCCTCTCCCTCTCCCTCTCCCTCTCCCTCTCCTCTCCTCTCCCTCTCCCTCTCCCTCTCCCTCTCCCTCTCCCTCTCCCTCTCCCTCTCCCTCTCCCTCTCCCTCTCCCTCTCCCTCTCCCTCTTCCTCTTCCTCTCCCTCTCCTCTCCTCTCCCTCTCCCTCTCCCTCTCCCTCTCCCTCTCCCTCTCACTCTCACTCTCACTCTCCCTCTCCCTCTCCCTCTCCCTCTCCCTCTCCCTCTCCTCTCCCTCTCCCTCTCCCTCTCCCTCTCCCTCTCCCTCTCCCTCTCCCTCTCCTCTCCCTCTCCCTCTCCCTCTCCCTCTCCCTCTCCCCCTCCCCCTCCCTCTCCCTCTCCCTCTCCCTCTCCCTCTCCCTCTCCCTCTCCCTCTCCCTCTCCCTCTCCCTCTCCCCCTTTACTGTAATATACACTTAATTTACAGGAAAACGTAAACGAAAATCCCAATCCTTCTAGTTCTCACAGAAAACGCGATGGTACCGAACCCTCTTTCGCGAGTTCGACTCGAACATGACCACTTTTAAAAAAAAATTGTTACCATGGGATATACACTTAATTTACAGGAAAACGTAAACGAAAATCCCAGTCCTTCTAGTTCTCACAGAAAACGCGATGGTACGGAACAGCATTTTCTACTGATCTTATCTTGATTCCTGATTTTTTTAGCAGTCGAGTTTTATAAATTTTTTTTTATTTGTGGCATCTTTCAATTTCTTGTCTACTTGTATTGAAACCATGGCGGTCATTTTACTTACGACATTTTAGTCCGTACTACGACAAAAAACCGGTCAAGTGCGAGTCGAACTCGCGCACCGAGGGTTCTGTATCGCCATGTCACGGTCAGCGCCACTCACGCCATCTATGGCGTGTTTATGACATGCTTCATATTAGTTAATATTTAGATTCAGATTCAGATTCAGATATTTATTTCGCCATAAAGAACACACAACAATAACAATATTTCATTGAGACATATGCATATTCAGTAGTGCAATCTATAAGGAAGAACCGGGTAAAAAACCTTACAGAGCTTTTTTTAAATATAACTTACATACATACTAAGTTTTCATTATGTTAAATATAACATGCTATATCTAAGCAAAAAATTTTAAAATTGTATGGATTGTATTCATGATTGGATTACATGCTTCACACTTCTTTCGGTAGATGGCGCGCGCGCATGCACTTTTTTGTTTCTTCTATGGGAACGCCCGTGAATTTTTTACTTTTTCTTATTTTTATTACTTGTCGATAAATCGGCCATAATAACACGTATTTCTGTGAAAATTTCAAAGGGCTAACTATTACGGTTCAAGAGATACAGCCCTCGGACAGACAGACAGACGGCGTAGGCTTAGTAATTAGGGTCCCGTACCGGATATGGAACCCTAAAAATGTCTATGTAGGAATGAGTTTTTCGAGGATTTTACGACCGGTTGGAATAAAGGGTGAATTCACAAAATTAGGCCCAGATGTAAGTGAATTACTTGCTAATGTGAGTGGAAAGTTTTGATGAGATAAGGCGAGTGTTCGTTCACTCTGGTTGCTGTTAAATTAATTAGTAAAACTGGGCTTTAAATGGGTTAATTTAGTATTAAATTAACGTCTATTCATTATAAGCACATTATATTGTATAAGTTTGCTGAAAATTAAATTTTTTATTAAAAAGGTAAGTAAGATTTTGCTTGAGACACTTTTCAAAGTATTTTAGACAACAACGTATAAAGATAATAATTGATAGATAGATATATTAAAATAATTTATTGCTCAAAAAATACATTTTACAGAAGCAAACGATAAGTAATTTACATGAGGGGCAAAGGTGGGCTTATCCCTTAACCCTGCAGTACACGCACATCTAAAAGTCACACGGACGCACGCGCGCGGACTCAGACAGTAAATTACAGCACAACACCGACCACCACGTTTAGCAAAGTATTCAGACAACTATCAAGAAGCAAGTAAGACACGAAGACCCCCAGGTACCCTTATCACGGCGTACTACGGTACGCCGCCGTATTCTCCGCATCATTTTGTATGGAGTATGGAGAAACGAAGTTCGCAAATCTATCACTAGAGGCGCTGCTCCGTTTCTCCATACAAAATGATGCGGAGAACACGGGGCGTAGCGTAGTACGTGGTGTAGGTTAAATCTCGTGATTGGGGTACTGCTACATGACTCGGTGGAAGGACCGCGCCGAGGTGAGAGGTATCTAGCCTGTCGCCCTTATGCACGGCATCTTGTCCTTATCGCTTAGCCGCTTTGCGATGTGCACGGGGCGAGATGCAGTGGGGCTATTCTTTTTAAGTACCGACCTCAAGCCATACTAGAAGAAATAATGCATTCAATATTACGCCTACAATATTTATTGATTTTTCACTTATGTCCTCCAAACAACAGCGTGATTTTCGAGAAATATAAATCGGCAAAACCGATTTTTGTATTGCTGGGTCTTAAGGTCATACTCACGCTGATTTTCAGACATGCCCAGCCCAATGTAATGTCTTTAAAATAATAATAATTAAAGCAATCAAAACAAACATCATTAAAATATTGTGCCAGAGACTCAGGTCTGAATTCTTTCCAAGGACGACGAACGGATATTGTCGGTTTTTCTCTATAAAACATGTACTGAAACGAAAAAAATAAGTTACGGTTCTATATTTGTTTAAAAAAAGCTTGTCGCGTGAATTGTAGAGAAATTGCAAACACTTGCTTATCAAACAATCACTGGCCAATTGTTGATTTAAAAATTTTACAACAGTTAATCTGCTGCCTCTATGTTAAATGTTTGACGATGCGTCGCGGGGCGTCGAGGGGCGTCGAGGGGCGTCGGGGCGCGTCGCCGGGCGTCGCAACGCCTCGTTTACTCCTTATCGTTATGACGCACTGCGCACCGCGTCGCTGCTTACCGCAGAACATTGGAATAATCCAGCCCTTTGCGTGGGCTCGACACGAGAGCTGAATTCAGCCGATTTTACATTTTTGTATACAGTTTGCTGCAACAGCCATTAACTTCGGGAGCGGATGATTGGGATCGATTAGAACAACAAAATGTGCGACCATACTAAGTATGGCCTGTCTGAAGTCTTCAGAAAGGCCCGCACGGGCCCCGAATAGAAAAAAACCTCGAGAAATTCTTTGTTAAAAAAAATACAAAATTATATCTGTACTTCTAAACAAGTAAACTGTCACATCTTTAACATTGTTATGTAGATAATTTCATTGCCTATAAAGTGCAAAGGAGTCATTGAAGAAATATTTGAGTTTATGCCAAGGTGGGGGCTATGCCGAGGTCGAGGCTGGGCCGCGGCGCGCCCGAAAGGGAAGAGGGGGGGGGGGGGGGGGGGGGGGGGGTAAGCATTATTATAACTTTGGAAGTGAAGAGGTACGTTAATAAAAAATTCAGTTTTCGTACAAATTAATTCACAAATTAATGTATATCAAGCAATCGAATGTTCTGATCCGATCTTAGAGCATCAAGGTACACACGCACCACGGTGCACGCTCATTTTGTGTCCGACTGACCGTGCGTTGATGTAGGTCACGGTGAGTGTCGTTCGCAGCGCGCCACCCGACAGTAGATACCTACTTTTATATCATGGCGGCGAACGTACATTTTTAAAATTAATATCTGGGAAGACAATGTAGAGATTTACTATGTTTCCTTCCAAAATATTTTGTTTTTAGAAAGCTATTATGAATACGTACCTGGACCAGATCGGGCATGTGCTCAAAAAGAGTCAAGTGCGTAGTACCCGTAACCGACGAGCATGTATGAAGAACATTATGAGAGTGGAAGAGGCGGCAAAAGTGTGTCAGCATCGTGGTGCGTGTGGGTTGGGTTGTTTGCGTGGGTTGGGTCCGTTGTCTTTGCCTGCCCCACTGGGAGGCAGGCAGGCGTGACGTTATGTATGTGTATGTATGTATGAACTTATAGCACAACACCGATTACTCTGCTTACCCTGATTGTCGGGATACAAAAGCGTGAGTTATGTATGTATGTATGTATGTATGTATGATGAATATCCTTGTGAATTTCCTGTATATGACTTCCATAGGCCTCAATCCGCATCCAAAACTTTTTAAAGTGCTTCCTTTGTATGAAGTGAATTTTTAAGACAATGAAGCAAACGACACACGATTATTTTCTAATTTAGTAAAAATTAAACTATACTTTGTGCACTTATCCAAATTGATTGTCAAGGTTTGGTAGGAATCAAAAGCAGAAATAAATAAAGCAGTACGTTTGTACGTATGCTATAAAACATGTAAAATTTTCTGCCTGTCACTATGGCGAATATTTTCACGAAATATTTTCAAATTAATAAAATTAATTAAAAAAATTGGGTCATTGACAAGTTCAAACGAAGTCTTGATGAAATCAAGGGGCGTTATTATTGGAAAATAATATTCTGGCTAATTAGCCTTTCCAGCGGTTTCGTTAATTACAGGCATTTCGTTATTTCGAAATTTAGTAAGAAAATATCCGTTATTCTAAGTAGGTTGAAATATATATTTCTTCATATACTTAAAAACAAAATTGTTTGATGTAGGAATGCACCTTGTCGATGGGTTCATATTTACTCGGTAATCTGGTGTTCGGAAGAAGGCAGGCTAAGTTATCTGCTATACTGATGCAAATGATGTATTCATGAATGTGTAATTTATAAAACAGTAATACCTAAAATATATCTTTTAAATAAAATATTGTTTTTAATGTTTTTATGTATCTTATATTATATTAAAACACATTTCTAATATATTTATGTAATTTAGTCATATTCATCATTAATTTTCACACCTCAAACTTGTAATATTGTATGTATATGTATATATTCTTTATTAAGCACCAATTTATACAAATTAGGCACAATAGGCGAGCTTAATGCCGTGAGGTATTCTATTCAAACCAACCTTTGGGCGTGAGAGAAGTGTATGCAGGCGAACAAGAATAGTTTGCGGCAATGTATTAAACAGTAAAGCAATATGATAAACTACTATGTTTTAGTATAGTAAAGTTATATATAAAGCACTAAATGAAATTGATTTTTTAAGTTAGTTTATTTCTTAAGTTAGTTTATATAATTTTTAGATTAGTTAATTATTTAATAACTATGTTACCGTACTTCTATCATTTGAAAATAAATTCGTTACTTAATAAAAAAAATAAAAACATAAAAATATATAATTATTATATATTAAGTTATAGTTATTTCAATATAGTTAATAACATTATAAGAAAATATATTTTAAATTAAATTTAAAATATATTTTCTACTTCAGTCATCCATCATCCATCAGTTATAAATTTTATAACTGATGATGACCAAAATTCGAAATATACTAGAAGATATATTAAAAAGAATAGCCCCACTGCATTTCTCCCCATGCATGTCGTAAAAGGCGACTAAGGTATAACGACGATATTTCGTGCTAAAGGGCGACAGGGTAGCCACCTCTCACCTTGTGTGTTCTAAAATATATCTGAAACTTAATGTACAGGTCGAAATAAGTAAATTTATCTCTCGTCGCCATTTATGTTTTGTAATGCGACTTGTGCTCTATTTATTTATTTATAATTTTTTTTTTTTTTTTTTTTTTATTGAAACTGACACGGTTAGCTACATCACCTACAACATCCGTGATGTCAGCCCATAACACCGGGTTGAACTTGGTGCCACGTCAGTGCTTCCCTTCGGTCGTGCCGGCTACACTGAACTGGACGGAAAACACAAACTATTTACATAGCCGTTTCGACCGACCTTTCATTCAGTGCGGTGGTACCAACCCGGGCGGGATAAACCCTACCACCTAGTAATATAAGAAGGGAGTCACATCCCTTAGTCGCCTTTCTATTTAGGTTTCTAGAACTATACGGGAATTAGCGATTTTTCTCGTAGTACATACATACATACATAGCGTCACGCCGGTTTCCCGGTGGGGTAGGCAGAGACAACGGATCTCCACATGCCACGATCCTGATACACCTCTGTCGCCTCTTCCACCCCCACAATGTTCTTCATGCACGCTCGTCGGTTACGGGTAGTACCCACTTGGCCCTTTCTGAGCGCGTGCCCGATCTGGTCTCGTAGTTAAAACCGGAATATTTAGCAATATCAAATCTTTTATCAACATAATCGGTACGGCAAAACGATACGGACACCGAAATCACGCCGAAATAACATCCTAGCTGTGAGTACCTGCATTATCATCTGCAGGTCTATTCTTGTAAATTCTGACAGCGGACTCAGCGCTGTTGTGGCGCTGAGAGCCACTTTGGAAAATGGCTCTCAGCGCCACAACAGCGCTGAGTCCGCTGTCAGAATTTACAAGAATAGACCTGCTGGTCTGGATGTGAGCCAAATCCCTAAAGAGTTAAAATACATTATTATTATTACTGAAATTAGCCTTCATTTCCGAGAATGTGGCCCTCGGCGACAGGCAGTAGTGGTGTTGGAAAACAGTAGATAAATTTTACATTTATTTAAAACTAGCAGTACCCGCGAATATATCCTATAACATATATCGCACAAAATATCCTATAACATCCTTAGATCCTTGTACCGGGTGGGGCTGGTACTTTAAAAGAATAGCCCCACTGCAGCTCTCCCCGTGTATGTCGTAAAAGGTGACTAAGGGATATGACTCCCTATGACTTACTAGGTGGTAGGGCTTAACCCGCCCGGGTTGGTACGACCGCACTGAATGAAAGGTCGGTCGAAACGGCTATGTAAATAGTTTGTGTTTTCCGTCCAGTTCAGTGTAGCCGGCACGACCGAAGGGAAGCACTGACGAGGCACCAAGTTCACCCGGTGTTATGGGCTGACATCATGGATGTTGTACGTGATGTAGCCAACCGTGTCAGTTTCCATAAAAAAAATGTGCCAAAGGTCAGTAAAAATGTCATGTGAATCGATCAAGTCGTTGTCGACTTATAAGCGAACTTATTTTTTTTTCTTAAAAAATTGCGAACCTTCGCATTAGAACGTTTAAAATCATGTGATCGGTAGATATAACAAATAATGAGGTCATTTTGCTATAAAAATCCATTCAAATTCTCTTTAGTTTCTGAGATCAAGTCTTCAAAGTTCTTGTCTTCAAAGTTCACTCAGAAGAAAAAATCTACATTTCGTTACCGTATAGTTTGTATAGAAAATGATATAATTTTACAACCACAAACGTGTGATCGATAGACAAAGAATTTTTCTATATTATGCAGTAGTTTTTAGCCTTTAGATTGGTCTATGATGGGCTACTTTCTCAAAAATCCACATGTGGCGTTACTAGGGGCCTTAAATCAATGTCATTGATCCCGAATCCCGCGTGAGTCACGGCGTGCTCCAACGCGGAGTATGGCGGAAAATTGAAAATTCCCATAACGAACTCCCGCATCTATCCGCGTTCGTCAAAGTGGAGCTGGAGTGTGCTTTTGAAATTAATCTGGAATCTGTGACCCGATATGTCATACCACAGAGTAAAATAGTAAAATAGAATAGAAAATGATTTATTTGGTTTGATTGCTTAGTGCCGCCGCCGACTCGAATTTTTGTTTTGCCATATTATGAATCCTTTTAACTGGCTTTTATTTCTTGTCCTACAAAATTCGCACCGCTGCAAATACTACCTAGGTACATACATCGCCAAATGAATACAAGCGCGACAGAGAGAGAGGGATAATTCCTTTTCCACTCCTGTGTCGGATGTCGTGTATGCATATGTATTGGTGTGCGGTTGTATATGGCTGCCTAGAACGATAAAAAAGGTATGGACGCCGGACTGTCAAATGCTTGTATGAGAACTAGCGTCGCCGAGTTGCGGGGAGCGGAGTGTACTTACCGATGATAAGATATTCCACTATTGTGCACACTAAACTTAGCTGTAGTGTGTTTACACGTAAACACAGAGCATGCGGGCACTTTAAACAGGTTTTTGCGATCGCAGCCGATGACAGACAGACGGGCCAGCGTGCGACCGTCCAATGAAACAAGTATGCTTTTACTTATATCGTGTTACGCTGGCGAGAATAGGGTTCGGGGTCCATACCTTTTTTATCGTTCTAGATGGCTGCGTCAGACGATCTTCCCACTCGCCTCCCTGGGGAGAGTAAGTGTACTCAAAATGACAGAGAGCGCATTCGACTAATATAATTGGTGAAGTCACAAACACTCATTACGTCTATATTTTTTTTCGTTTTAGGCCTCCGTACGGAATCCTATCATTACTAAGCCTACGCCCCGTTGTCCGTCCGTCCTACGGGCCATATCTTTTGAACCGTAATAGGTAGATGGTTGAAATGTTTATAAAATATGTCTCATTGTGGTGGATATGCTTTTAAATAATGCAAAAAATGATAATACAAAAAGTAAAAATTAAGAGTATGTCCCCATACAAGACACGTGTTTTTTTTTCAACTTTTTTTTGCTCTATCGTAAAGAAGCTAATACATACAAGCGTCAAACTTGGTGTTATTAAATAAAATAAAAAAACAATTTTTTTTGGTAAATAATTAACTCAATTGCCACGTAAATACAAGGGACGTACAGTCCTACAGGAATCTGAACCACGGCCGGCCTCAACGGTCGAACGGTCACCCATCCAAGTTATGACCGCGCCAGGGTGTGCTTAATGTCCACCATCGCATGTCGATTCAATGCACCACCGAACTACTGTGGCTGGCAGTTAGATTTATACGTAGGTATCTATCTGTTTGTTAATATTAACTCAAATGTTACGCGTATTAATACTCATGCTTCGAGTAGTCTTTACGCAAATTTTGTGCACGGAAGCGGGGAAAGGATTCTATAATTTTGAATTATATGGAGAGTATACTGACGTACACACTCTCACACACACACAGAGGCAATCGACACGGCAGGCTGTAGTACTGCATCCAGCGTTAACTATAATTACGAAAAAGTAACAGGATGTTAATTTAAAAGTAACAGAAAGTAAGTAGATGTTTATTGTTTATTGATCATCATTCTTACGGCCATCGATGCTTACGGCAGTAAAACTGCACTCGAACTTGTCACAATTTGTTCTATCCGGTTCGATTACACCCAGGAAGAAGGTTCAGAAGGTATGCGCGTTGATTACGGTAAGAAACCTTTTTTTTTTATTTAACTTACATACTAAGTTTTAATTATGTTAAATGTAACACTATGTCTAAGTAAAAAAGAAAATAAAAAGATAGTAAAATACAAAGAATATCAAGATTTTGTCAAGTCATTAATAAAAGTTGAGTTTATTACATATAAACATTTGAATGATCAGTCAGCAGTATTTTTATTTACAAAAATGTATGTATGTATGTATACGATACCCTAGTTCCAGAGTGCACTTACTCAAAATTTGGCGAAAATGAGATAAATATGAGAAATTACTCAGAATTCGATATACTATCAGTTCCATTAGAGCACCAAAATGAAATCTGAATTTTAGAGGCCTAACACACCAAAAGTATCACTTTAGAACCGAGTTTTTCAGTTGAGCTTGTCAGTTCCATACCGCAAAATTTTAATTTGGTGCGCTTTGGAAATGAAAGTATAACCTATATACTCGCCTATATAAGAAATTTTAACCAAGCCGCACAGCAATATCTCGAAAAAGTGCAATATGGAACTGGCATTTATTCTTCTTTTCTGTACTGGCACCCCGCACTAATGCAAAAAAGTGCTCTATGGCTTGCCTTTCATAGCTTGCTTTTCTTATACCTACTGTGTCAAGAACCTACCTCAAATACAGAGCACCCATAAATAGTCGGCCACACACAAAATGAGCGTGATGCTATGCACGCACGCCCTCATAGAACGGGAAAAGATTCCTGAGAGGGAGTCCGCTATATCTTCCTACTCAACTGCTATCTATTATAATCCTATAGATTCCGACTGAAATTTTCTTATTTTTTGTATCTTTAATTATTTTAAAAATGTAATTAAATAAAATGATTGTAGAAAATCAAAGTTTTATTCTTACTTTCTCCATAGAAAATTATGTTCAAACTGCACTATGTATGAATTTTAGTAATACTACTTTCATAGACATATTTCCAAAGCGCACCAACTAAAAAGAAAATGGGGAAATACTGGGAAATTCCAATAAAATTATTAGTGCTCATTATCAAACCAACAATTATAAAGTAAATTCAAATTTTCATACGAATACTCAAAGAAATGAGGCAGTAGTGAGAGTTCAAAACTTTTTCCAAAACTTTAAAATCGTTTATCTCGAAACTATGATTTTTGAGATGTATCACTCTGGAACTAGGGTATCAATATATTATATTATATTCTTTATTGAAGACCAATTAATACAAATTAGGCACAACAGTCGAGCTTAATGCCGCCAGGCATTCTATTGTAACTAACCTTTGGGATGTGGGAGAAGTACATGCAGGCGAACAAGAATAGTTTTTGGCAATGTGTTAGACTGTAAAGAAATATGTATGATAAACTACATACGAATACTACATAAATACTTGCCAATGTAGTAAATGGATTGTCTAATAGAAATATTTTCAGCTGACTCTGGAACACGTCACATTGTCACTATTTATAAAATTATTCGTCACTGTATTTCTCCTGTTTCGTTTACTCGTATTCCGTCATAATAATTGACCAAAACAGTAGACGCAGTACTAACTACCACTCTTGCATTGCTCTATTATATAATGCACGTCGTTGTGTTGACTCTCCCACGAAATTTCGACATCGCGGATTTTAACTTGGGGATTTAAAATAGTGAGGATTTGGGTTAATTTTATTTATCTTGACTCACGACCGAGACAAATTGCAGGAATTAACACGCCTTATAAACGACAATATAGTTTGCTGTATTCATTAAGAGCTTGTAGCTTGAAATATTACAATTATATTTTCAGTTTTTCTGGAAAAATTCCAACTATAAGGCTGCATAATGAGGTAGTGAAAGATTAAAGATAGGCAACAAAGAGCATTGACATCGACTACTAGGTAACTGATCTGATCTCTGAGCATAAACTGATCTCAATGTAGACTAAGTGGTCGTAAAAAAAAGTATCCAGTGAAGTTTCTTGCCAGTTTTTCTTCGCTGTGATAATCAAACTGGCAAAATACTAAAATGTTAAAATACGACGAATCCGAGTGCAGTGTACTGTCTATGGATGATGAATAAAGAATAAAGAGCAGGTCCTATCTTTTTTACGTTTAAAAAATAACCATGACAAACCATATATAAGTTTATAACCATTATAAACTTTTCAGTCTTACGATTAAATTATCGAGTTTGTTCTTTCGATCTCTCACCGATTCCCTATCGCCCTATCCCGCCCTTTTTCTATCGTCATACACGCAGCCTTAAAGGTTTTATTTAACCTATCGAACTTTGTGGTGAAATACTCAAATATGTAGGTACTGGATAAGTACGTATAGATATTCCAGATTTAATTTTGAATAAATTAGACCTAAATTATATGGTTAACTACATACTAAATTCAAGATACCCATAGAATTATGTAGCTGCCTGGTCAAGATGCCATGTCAGTGATTTCTTATGTTCTTGCCGGTATGACGTGTTTCACATACATCAGTACATTTATTGGTTTAGTTAGAGTATATCCTCTTCAACAGCAAGTCACTGTTGTACATTCGTTCGTTGAACAGATAACGCAGCTCGGCTTTCGGCCTCGACTTCGATGAGTCGCTATTTTCGAGAAATTAGGTCTACAAAAACTATACATCTAAATGATATGTATGCTGTATCGAATTTTATCATATTTCAATCTAATCAGATGTACACATTTGCTATTTAACTCAGTATATTTTTAAAATCTGAGCTTAAGGCGAGCGAAGCCGCGCGCAAAAATGTATTGTATAATGATGTTTTCATTTACGTAATTTATCGTTCTGTATCAGCGTCATTAAGTATTAATGGCTCTGTAAATGAAGGGAAATGAATGTCATACATAATTTATTCAAAATTTCAACACCATTTACAGGCGTAGTCTGAATTCCCAATGTCTCTAACGAACCATTTGTTGCAATATCAGCGATCAGCTAGGTACAGATATTCTATCTCACGAAGTCCGTTTGGCTATGAATGTTCTCAGGCGTGCACATGCACATTGTTTTAGTGTGCGTGACCTCGAGAGCTCTCAGTCACGATCGCGACGCGGTCCACGCACACAACACACACAAGCTCGCTTATCAGTACACGTCACTACTACAACTAGAGCCAAACGGACTTCGTGAGATAGAACATTTGCAGCAGTCATTCTTCGCTGCGGGTGGAGTCCCGGAGGTGCGCGGTGGGGTATCGGCATAGTAAAAGGAGACGAGTAGGGTAACTGGAGCCCATTTTTTAAATAATTACCTACGCCGCGCTGAGCCACCAGGGCTGTCACAAACCACATCACTATACACAATTGACAGGTAGTGAGCCCATTATGCTGGAAATACAATTCCAAAGAGAAAGAGAGAAAGAGAGAAAGAGAGAGAGAGAGAGAGAGAGAGAGAGAGAGAGAGTGAGAGAAAGAGAGAGAGAGAGAGGAGAGAGAGAGAGAGAGAGAGGAGAGAGAGAGAGAGAGAACAGACTATTCTCAAATCAAAACAAACGTGCAGCTCGCACAACAACATTTTATGGCTTAGTGAAGGGAGATTCTCTTCACTGAGCCATAAAACTTTATTATGCGAACTGCACGTTTGTTTAGATTTGAGTATAGTTGACCATCTTCATACAAGTGCGCCGATTTCGCACCGACACAAGCGCGCGCCAGCGCACACTGTCCGTATACAACCACTACTTACATTCTCACTTTCCTCTTCGCAGTCAGTGATGGTCCTCGCTTGTACTCAGTGACGGCCGCACGCGCTCGGTTTTTTTATGGAAACTGACACGATTGACTACTTCTCTCTCTCTCTCTCTCTCTCTTTCTCTCTCTCCTCACTACCTGTCAATTGTGTTAGTGTTGTGAGTTGTGACAGCCCTGGTGGCTCGGCGCAGCGTAGGTACTTATTTAAAAAATGGGCTCCAGTTACCCTACTCGTCTCCTTTTACTATGGTATTGGTGACCCTACCGACTCTCCATCGAGCGGACCGCCTTGTCATTCGGCTCACGTACTAACGGAATTTGTATAAACTAGACGACGATGCTTGATGAACGCTTGCCTTTAATTCAGTTTGGCTTCCGTTCCCTTATTTAATTTCTACGCCAGCTCGCGACGAAAGTGTTCCGTGCAAGTTAGGGTCACGCTTCGCGAGACTTTGCATTCAGCGCGAGGCCATAGTCTGTGTACATTATTCGTTTTCGCTTCGACAAAATGTAGCTTGATGCATTTTAGTCACGTTTGGCATGCAGGAGACAGAATGTTGAATATTTGCTGAGAATACGTCGGTAACATGCCGCTCTGAAGTCTTCTCTTTACATTTGAATCAAAATGTTATGTATGCGGGAGTGAAGTCTCCTACAATGTGTGGATACAAAGTCCTTAAATCCTAGCTAAGTGAAAAATCGGTAACGATGCGCCTACCTATGCGGCGTCATAAGTCATAACATAAGTCTATGCTGGCTTATAAGTCAAGAATCACTCAATGAATTTACGTAGGGTTTTCACTGATATATTCAGGCACATCTGTACCATCTCGTCTATTCTGTCATCACCTCTCACAACTGACGACTATGTATACATTTTTTTCTTTTCTTTTTGTTTCTCTGTTTCGCAACTATCTTTATTAATTGTTTGCTTATGTAAAAACTTGTATTTCTACTTGCCTTTATCATATTAATTAATGAAATCGGCTTACCGGTGCGATTATGGCGAGCGCATCGCTGCAACTCGACGTTTCGAGTCCTCTATGGGACCCGTTCTCAAGAGGACGTGCTAGCTCCTCGGGCAGCCAGCACGTAACTGACAGGAGCCCGCCTGCTTCTCAAATTGTAGTGGTGGGTAGGTATGATTTCAGGATTCGCTGCGTTCCTTGCCTCTTCGGACCTACAGAAATTGCTGACGGTGTCTAGCTCTCGGAAATCGTCGCTTCGGTTCTGTGTTGACTGCAGTGTTGCCAGTACCGGCTTCCATATCGGCGAGATCTTGATAATCGCACCGGTAAGCCGATTTCATTAATTAATATGAGTGACGGTGCGGGACTAAAAACTAATTTATGCCTTTATCATGTTCAATGTGTTTCACAGGGAAGCGTAGTGGGGACATGTTATATGTATACTTTTTGGTTCTCTTTTGTTATAATCTATGTACTAAATGTCTCTGTTTTTTCTCCTTAATAAATAAAATAAAAATAAATTCTGAGGATGGTTATAGGCCGCGAATCGAAGCCACGGCAACAGCTATTTATCCAATACTACCGTTTTACCGCGGTTTTACATTTTTGCTCACAGCTCAGGCCGCCGATAACGTAGCATCATGCATGACTTTATAGGCCTGAAAAAGCCATTTTGAAAAGTGACATAATGTAACAGTGAAAACCGTATGTAAATCGATAAAGTGGTTCTCGAGTTTTTTTTTTATGGAAACTGACACGGTTGGCTAAATCACCTACAATATCCGCGATGTCAGCCCATAACACCGGGTGAACTAGGTGCCACGTCAGTGCTTCCCTTCGATCGTGCCGGCTACACTGAACTGGACTGAAAACGCTACCGAGGTCGACAATAATGAAATACTTTTACGGCTTCGCTACAATAACCTTGTAAAGATTACATAACGAAATTTCCAGAGATGAATTCAATTAATTCTACACTATTATTAGTCTATTGATTTATCCGCCTAGGCGCGAATGGCCCACGTAATATCTCGCCAGCCACCCCTACCTAGTTTCTGAAGCGATTTACGCAGATCGTGTGGGCGTAGTGGCCGGGCTGACGGCCGGTGGTTTTGTAAATTCGTGCGTTCGACGTGACGTCGTTACGGGAGCTCTATTCCAAGTTAAGTACGAATCCACATAAGTGCGAATAGTGTAATTAGTGTAATTAGTGTAGTAGCAGTCAGCAGTGACGTAAATAGAATCTTAGATATAAGTCGTATTTCATATCGGACACGGGCAGTTGACATGACATTTCTTCATTTTTAGGGTTCCGTATCCGTCGTACGGGACCCTATTACTAAGCCTACGCCGTCTGTCTGTCTGTCTGTCCATCTGTCCGAGGGCTCTATCTCTTTAACCGTAATAGGTAACCCGTTGAAAATTTCGTAGAATATGTGTTATATAACAAATAATAAAAATACGAAAATGTAAAAAAGTTCACGGGGGTCCCAATAGAAGAAACTAAAAAGTGTGTGCGCGCCATCTACCGAAAAGAGTATGAAGCATTTTAACTAATACATAGATGGCGTTATTTGCTATTAAACCTTGGCAATCACGAGCGCAGCCGCCGGCAAAAGCTAGTAAAAAAAAATTGGTTGTCTGTAAAGTCGGTTTACGGACGATAGTTTTACGTGATGACGTGGAATAATCGTAGTGCATAGAGCAAAGATCAGTAATTCTATTTCCAGTAGAAAGATTAATCATTTTGTGACTGGCCATCAATAACCTTCTGTTGTCTGATCTTGACTGTTTTACTTCTTAAGACGTTTCCATGGTAACTTTGACTATACCTATTGTGCCTCTCTATCGCTTTTTACGCGCTCTCGCTCGCACACACAGGTTCAGATGGAACGTGACACTTTTTCGTGCGTGCAGCCGGTGTTCATCAATTTATAAGACGTGACGTCATCACGTCAATAAAAATAAAAATATTTATCTTCTTGCCGACTAGTGTCGAACTTGGAATGAACATGAGCACTGAGCGCCTCCCGCACGTTAGTCGTGAACTTGTGATATACGGATGCCCTATACATGCATACCTCGTTCGGTATGTAGTTACGTAGGCATGTTTGGATGTAAGATCGGAGAGAGTCGCCTTCAGTCGTTTTATCTAAAATATAAATTAAACCATCTACAGAATGAGTGTTTTTTTAATAGAAAACCGGCAAGGTGGCTGTGCCCAAAAGTTCAAAGAGAGATTAAGACACAGCCAATAACACCACTCCTCGCGAAACCACGCTCAAAGAGGCACCGTGCCAGCTACAAGGCGGACAAAGAGGTCGTTGTCTAACTTATTACTCTTAACACGTCTTTTGAAGATTCCCAGGTTATAGGTGGTGGGGAACACACTCGCCAAAATACTGTTCCATATTTTCGCAGTACGACATAGGAAAGATTTAGAAAAACGATGCGTTCTCAGAACTTGTATGTCAACAATATATGGATGTTCCGAGCGAATCCGGTGGATGTGACGTATACGGATCGGGGCAGGAGTGATAAGAGAAGCCAGTTCTTCGGAACATCTGCATCGGTAGAATGAGTGTATGCGAGCACAACGTTAAAACGCGTTTCATCATTCAGTGGATCTTAATGTTTATACGAGTAAGAATCTAATGTTCACTCAAGTGAATCTAAGGTTCACTGGAGTCGGACGATCACGAGAATCGGAAAATTCTGAGTGGAGCGAGCCAAACGGGTTCGAGTATGAGTGCGCCGAGCGAAAATGAAATAAATTGAAATTATTGAGGCGCGTGTTGATTCCATGTTCGGTGGATGTTCACCAAAAGCGATCTCAATAGGGCAAGTTTATTTTATGGAAACTAACACGGTTGGCTACATCATAATCACCTACGACATCCTTGATTTCAGCCCATAAAACCTTGGTGAATTATATACGAGATTTTTCGTTACAGAAGTATGATTGTGTGCTGTTCAGTATATATAATGAATGTATAATTTAATTTCTATAGTGTTCGCTGTATCTCAAAGCTCATCATATGTAAATACTCAATATTAATAATAAATCTGTACTTAAGGGATGGTCACGGAATAAGTTACTTTGTTTTATTATACAGGGTGTCCCAAAACTCAACGTCAAGCGGGAACCATGGAGTAGGCCAGTTTATGACTACCCAGGGAAAAATAAGAAAAAAAATCGGAGTCATTTGTTTTTTATGATATGAGCATTTTTTTAAAAACGTTGAAAATTGACATTTTTAGGTACTACGACTACAAATTTGAAATTATAATTGTTAAAAAAAATTATTGGTAGAACTCTGCTATTGATCAGTATCCCAAATAAAACCAGAACGCCTATAGTTTAAAAAAAAATCTGTTAAATTTTTTTCTAAAAACAATAAATTACTCCGATTTTTTTCTTATTTTTCCCTGGGTAGTCATAAACTGGCCTACTCCCTTGTTCCCGCTTGACGTTGAGTTTTGGGACACGGTGTATACTGCGTTTGTAGACTCAATGTATGATAGTAAAACTAAATTGGCGACTTTTATAATTTTTTTCCGTATTTATTTATGTTCCTCCATAACTCTTAAACCGATCATCCGAACTACATGAAACTTAGTACTAGCACATTTAACTACACGTGACACAGGATAGGCTAAATACAATTCAGATCCGGTTTCGCGAAGATGTGGGTCTCATACAAATCGAATTTTGTTTCGCGCGGAGAAATAAAGATACGGCAGCGGGCTTACTTTCTTCTCTTTAAATACGAATTTCACGCGAGCGAAGCCGCGGGCTAACTAACTTACTTTCATCGATAACGTTTATTGTTTACTTGAACGTAGCTCGGCCTTCGGCCTCGCTATTTGTTACTTACTTTCTTCGAGAAGGTTTATCATTTACCTGAACGCAGCTCGGCTTTCTTTCTTACTTACTTTCTCCTTTTTAAATACGAATTTTACTCGAGCGAATCTGCTGGCAAAAGCTAGTAAAATAATATTTTTGTTAATATAACGACCTTCAGAAGTTATTGCCCCGGTGCAGATAACAATAATACTCGTATCTGTGTTCATACATAATTCACAGATAAGCACTCGACTTATTGACTTATCTCATCATCAATCATTGCATTCTAGTCGTTTGCGAAGATATTCTCGTAGATCAAGCTATTTACCTGAAGAATCTTATATACTTTGCTATCCTTATCCTTATCCTTCCTTTCCTTTCCTTCCTTACCTATAATAAAATCCAACGTCTGCTTTCTGTGTGTCTGTCTGTCCGCTTATAACTCGAGAACCACTGAACCGATTTTAATAAAACAAAATTCTACGGATAGCTTGATTCTTCCCATCAACTATAGGCTACTTACTATCACGCTAAATAGCTTATGAGGTTAGCAGAGAAGTCAAATATGAGAGCGGGCGGGGCCGCGGGCACAGCTTGTGTACAATATTGTACATAGTTGTCCAGCGCCATACCGAGCGTAAATTACTTTTGCCGCGTAAATTGCGTCAGAAAAGCGTCAACATTTCGGCCTCGAACGCATCGTACGCATGTAATCCGGTATGGGTGGCTGAGTCAGAGGGGCCAAAGCACATGATTGGACCAGCCAATATCACCTTCGAGAATAAGGAGGCTTCCTTATGAACTGTTGGCTGTACTGGACTAGAGGAACGACGCTGCTCTGTGGAACTAGCATCCCTTATTCCCTGTAACCCGTCCTATCTCCGCATGACTCTTCGTAGAGACACTCAGCACCCTTTTGTTATTGACATTGGGCTTTTGAGAATCCATCGGTTCTCTAAATCGTTTCTTTGTCGCGCCGCTAGGGTGTGGAACTGTCTCCCGGCGAGTGTGTTTCCAGAATCCTTTAACTTACGTGTCTTCAAATTACCTATGTCGTATTGAACGGGCTAGACAGCCTAGCCTAGTAACTGAGCGTGGTTTCGTGAGGAGATGTGATTTTGGTTCTTTCGACTGCACCATTAGTCTCTCAGCACAGCCACCCATCGCTTTTGTTCGTTGTGTGCGTGGACCGCGTCGCGATCGTGACTGAGAGCTCTCGAGGTCACGCACACTTAAACAATGTGCATGTGCACGCCTGACAACATTCATAGCCAAACGGACTTCGTGAGATAGAATATCTATAATAGACGTAGGTTTTGCCATAGAAGTTAGTTCACTCATCCGCTCGGGAAGGAGCGCACGCATCGAAGTGTCAGCAATGCAGAAAATTTACGATGCCGGCATGCGGAAACTCTGGAACGCTCTCCCTGCTCATATATTTCCCCTCAAGTACCAGTCTCGGTGCTTCAAGAGGGGCGTGAATGGGCACCTGTCAGGCCGGCATGGCATTCGCAACGCCCGCATACGACAGAATGTCCATGGGCGCCGTTAGGCACCTCATGGGTGCCTCGGCGCCATATGTCGAGTTTACAATAAAACAATAAATAAAGAAACGCATCTGCATGCAAATTTTTACTTCGAGCCATTTTTACATTTTTACTGGGCGCACATTTTACGCGGCAGAAATTACGCCTAGTGTGGCGCTAGGATGAGTGTATCTCAGCATTTCTCGAACATAAACCTGGAACAAAAAATTCAGGTAAGGCAAGGCTAGTGGTCCGTAAACTGATCCCTCGTATAATAGCTGTTATAATAGCAGCACGTATAGCGGACCGGTTCTATTGGAGATTCAATATAGTTATAAAATAAATCTGAAAAGGGTCTTTCTAATGTATTATGATTTTTTTTGGGGCGCAAACGTTCTTCCTCACACATATAACTAAATACTGTGAAAGTCTAAAGTGGTCGTAATGTTCACACTGGTGAATAAAATCGGACGACAACCTTTTTGCCATCCCATATATTTTTTTTTACTTTTGCATTCAACTTTATTATTGGATTTAGATTTTTACCCACGATTATAACTTTATACCGACTACGATAAATGTTTCCCACAAATTTAACTTATTACCCGCTACGTTAACTTTTTACCCACTAAGATAACTTTTACCCACTACGATAACTTTTACCCACTAAGATAACTTTTTACCCACAATTATAACTTATTACCCGTTACGATAAATGTTTCCCACGACTATAACTTATTTATTACCCGCTATGTTAACTTTTTACCCACTAAGATAACATTTTAGGCACTACGATAACTTTTACCCACTAAGATAACTTTTTACCAACAATTATAACTTATTACCCGCTACGATAAATGTTTCCCACGGCTATAACTTATTACCCGCTATGTTAACTTTTTACCCACTAAGATAACTTTTTACCTACTACGATAACTTTTAGCCACTACGATTTTTTTACCTACAACGATTAGAGACAATTAAAAAGATCATTAAAAGAGCTAAAAAAGAGCATTAAGAAAATGCTTTGCAATGACCAATCGCTGATCGTCATTGATTACTAGGCGGGGTATCGTAAGTTTTATGCACATCCTCCTTTATGGTTATATCTGTATGCCTATAAACCCATCCTCGTCCACTACATAAAACCTATAAGGCAACGTAAAAAATCATGAAGATCCACTGTCGTCGGCGGTAGTTGAGTACATACACGCCAGTACTAAAGTCGGCAAGTTAACAAGTTTGAACATGAATCAAGTAGATTTCTATACGACTTGACATCTTTACGAGTGTGGGTCTGACAAAAGAAGACGCCGCCGCCGCGACGCTCCGGCGACGCCGCCCGTGGCGCCGCGACGCTCCGCACGCACACACATTCACAGTATAGACGTAGATAAAACCTGCGGGAAATACGTACCCAGCCTAACAGTAGCGAGAGCGCGGTCGTTGCCTCCGCGATCTGTCTGGTATTCTGGCTCACAGATTGATTCGATACATTTGTTTCGTCTTCACAGGTTTCCTATGACTTATTGACAGGTTAAAAAATAAGGCGTTGTAGCTATTAGAATATAGAAGTATAGAATTTTTTTTTTCTCGTAGTCATTTGCATAAGATGCAAACGCGGACTTATTCCTTACAGAGATTTCATCCAGGCAACCTTTGGATGTTTGAGAGCCGATTAATGTAGTGAAATGTAAATAGGTAGTAGCAAAGTGTGATAGATAATTGAAGATAAAATCATTAATAATAAGAATACTGAGAGCTCCGTACCCACGGCCTGCACTCGCCGGCGCGCTTGGAGGTTTGTCTCCCGCCGCCCCGGCGGTATTACCGTTTTTGTTTTTTGTGTTTATATTAATTTTGTATATTTTTTATTTTATTATCTATATAGAATTAAAACAAATAATGTATTATAAAAACGCGAAAATAAAGAATACCTACTTATTAATAATACATGTAAATATTTGCTAGTTAAATAAAAGCTATACTTGTGTGAATACATATAATTATTAAATATATAAAATATAATTTAAAATTATAATATGAATACCACCTTGTCCATCGAGGTATGAAAAAAAAAGATTGTAGAATTAATGTAGATACAATATAATATAAATTATTTATTTATACTATTATTAGAAATCCACAAAAATGAGGAATATTAGCGTTCACAGGTAATTTTAACACAAGTAATTTATAGCAAATAAAATATTTGTTAGAATACAATAAGTGTCTCTTCGTAAAACAAAACAGAAAGGTTTATCTGACGTCTAAAGGTAATGTTGGCGGGAAGAAATCACTTATAATAAAACAGTTCACCTTCGAAAGCTACTACGGTTAGACGTAACGAAGAAGGGACTCCGCAGCTTTGATAAATATAGACCGAAGGTCATTACCGCGAGTTTCAACCTATGCTATCTGCCTATTTGAATAGTTACACCACACTAAACCGTACACAATGTATTCCTAAGGACCTATGTGTTAACCGAGAGCTAATTCGCTTTTACAAACTGATGTTACCATAGCGAGCCACGCTGGGAATATCGCCACGTGATATGGCGCATAACGAGGCAAACCGCCGACGCACCAAAGTAGTCGATATTGGACATCGGGTTGCAGTGGGCTGGGCACGTTAGCCGAAGAGGCGGCGACCGTTGGAGTAACCGTGTTCTACAGCGGCGGCCGTGGATGGGGCGACGACATCAAGTACGCCGGCGGAAAGCAGTGGTCCCGTACCGCTGAAGGCCGGGAGGACTGGAGATAAATTGGAGAGGCGTATGTCCAGCAGTGGACGCACACACGCCGACTGACTGACTGGTTTTTACTTTAGTTATTTATTATTATTTGGCCTTGATTCAGCAAGAAGCCATTATGCCACAGAGCATCAAATACCTACCGCGCGCGCCCCCTACTAGAGACGCGCTAAGCGATAATATTTGAAACACAAAAACTACACGCAGTGCTGCTAGCGCTTCGTATGTGTGTGTGTGCTCGTATCGACACTACACACAAAGAGGAGCAAGTTAGGCACACGCACAAAACAAATGCACACGCACAACACACATAATGTAAGTCATAGGCCACGCCCACAGGCTTCAACGGCGTTGTAGAGAAATCGCGCTCAGGGCGCCTCTAGGAGGGGCGCGCGCATTTGATGCTCTGTGCATTATGCCAAAAATCTTTTTAGGGTCGGTAGCTGGAATGCTGGCGCAGGGACTCTTATTATCACCAGCATGGCTCGCGCCATTGCTCACTGGGCAATTTGTACATACATGTTGAACATGTCAAGTATTTTAAGGGTTCCGTACCTCAAAAGAGGAAAAAAAACGGAACCCTTATAGAATAACCCTTGTGTCTGTCTGTCCCTCTGTCACTACTTATTTTCTCCGAACCAAACGGACGAAAAAAGTTGAAATTTGGTACTAGAGTTTGATGAACCGATCGCGGACTTAAAGCGAAAAAAAACGTATTTCCATTTTGGGGGACAAATTAAAGAAATATATTTATATAGAGAAGAAAATATAAAAAAATCGATCATTCCAAAACAAATGGGGGGGGGGGGACCTCCCATTTCCTACCGATTTTCCGACCGATCACGCCGAAACGCGTCATTTCATAATCACTTGTCCGCCTCGGAAACGTGCGTCCTACTTGTTTCTGAATTTCCCTTATAAATAAGGAAATAAATAAAAGTGTCATCCTTCGTCGTACAACGCCGATCCGATGTCGGAAGGCCCTGAGAGGGACAATGATGGACGGTCGTCCCCCCTTCCCCCCTTCCCTCCTCACCCGCTACGTCTCTAACTTCCCCCAGTGGCCCCGAGTAGGGCGGGCCCGGATTATGTTACAATATTAATTAGTTATTTCTTCCAATATCCTGTTATTTATCTATAGTTGACGGTGTATTTTATTTTCTTGAGAGATTAAGGAGCCGCACTAGAATTACTAATAGTGTATTTCGTCTTGGAGAAGGGGAGGGATGGGGGAGGGGTGTCCGAAAGTGATCTCTTCTGAAACTGCTGTGTGAGTCCCATGTCCCTTTAAGTTTTTGATGCATTTTTTTTTTTTTATGGAAACTGACACGGTTGACTACATCACCTATCCGTGATGTCAGCCAATAACACCGGGTAAACTTGGTGCCACGTCAGTGCTTCCCTTCAGTCGTGCTGGCTACACTGAACTGGACGGAAAACACAAACTATTTACATAGCCGTTTCGACCGACCTTTCATTAAGTGGTACCAACCCGGGCGGGTTAAACCCTACCACCTAGTAATATAGAGAAGGGAGTCGTATCCCTAAGCCGCCTTTTACGACATACACGGGGAGAGATGCAGTGGATAAGAAGGATATAACGACGTGCGACGGCAGCGTGCCGGTGGTAGGACGTTATAGGTGACCAGTTTCAGTTGGACGACGGCCGCGCAGCAGCTGCTGCCTCGGTGCACCGCTCGTAGCAACATTAGTGGGCAGTAGTTGTAGGCCGAAGGATGAAGTTGATTCAGGCAGACAAACAAAAAATTGCGCACAAAAACACCTTACTTGTACCGTGTGGGGCCGGTACTTTAAAAGAATAGCCCCAATGCATCTCTCCCCGTGTATGTCGTAAAAGGCGACTAAGGGATATGACTCCCTTCTTATATTACTAGGTGGTAGGGTTTAACCCGCCCGGGTTGATATCACCGCACTGAATGAAAGGTCGGCCGAAACGGCTGTGTAAATAGTTAGTGTTTTCCTTCCAGTTCAGTGTGGCCGGCACGACCGTAGGGAAGTACTGACGTGGCGCCAAGTTCACGCGGTGTTACGGGCTGTCATCCATCACGGATGTTGTAGGTGCTGTTGCCAATCCATAAAAAAAAAACCTTAACTACTCGCGAAGCCAGACAATCCGCCGTATAGTTTGCAGCGAAGTTTTCCCTTTTTCTCCAGCTAAAGGCGAAACCTTGATCACTTGTCCGTTTCATCACGGCGGCGCCTAGAGTCACGTACATGCGCGTGATCCACCGCGACACGCCCCGGCAAATTGGACTCTGAACTAATAAAACAAGCCGCGGGGGCGACCTCTCGCGCCGAGATGTACCGCGCTTTCAACTTCGGAGTGATTCCCAACTTAATTACACTCGCCCAATGACGAGGCGCCTACTAAATGCCAGACAACTTCTATCTATAAAGTTGCGGTGTGGCGAGTTCGGAGGGTTGCCAGATGTCCGGTTTTGGACCGGACAGTCCGGTTTTTGCAGCTTATGTCCGGTCTCCAAAATAATGAAAAACCGGACACCAAAACGTCCGGTTTTTCTTCATATAACGCAAATATTTACTTTTGACGTGATAACGTCTAATAAATTGATGAACACCGGCTGCACACACGAAAAAGTGTCACGTTGTGTCACGTTGCGGCAGTGTTGCCAAACGTACGGTAATTGCCGTATCGTACGGTAATCGTGGCTACGTTATCACATAAAACTATCGTCCGTAAACCGACTTTACAGACAACCATTTTTTTTTCAGAACATTTTGATACTAATCTTACTGTACATACATAAATACATACATAGCGTCACGCCTGTTTCCCGGTGGGGTAGGCAGAGACAACGGATCTCCACGTGCCACGATCCTGACACACCTCTGCCGCCTCTTCCACTCCCATGATGTTCTTCATGCATGCTCGTCGGTTACAGGTACTACGGACTTGCCCCTTTTTGAGCACATGCTCGATCTGGTCTTAGATTTTTCAGTAAGTTCGATCAATTTAACCCTTTTATTTATTATTCTATCTCCCGTCCATTTTCAAAAGTAAAGGTCACGAAACATTTGGTACCTACATAAAATCAACTTTCATTGTGTACCTGAAAAATCAAAGGCCCTTTGATGAAAAATGTCCGGTTTTTTCATCCGAACCATCTGGCAACCCTTTCGGACTGTGCCATTATTAGCTAGCGCTCTAAAAAAATACTGTATAATATCTTTTCTTGATGTGGTCAGCCTCGGTAGCTCAGTGTTGCGGTCGGTCTTTGATGGGTGACCGCCCGAACGTTGAACGCTGACCGTGATTCGGATTCCACGTCAAACGCTTCCCTACCTTACTAGGTAGTAGAGTTTATCCCGCCCGGGTTGGTACCACCGCACTGAACGAAACGGTCGATCGAAACGGCTATGTAAATATTTCGTTTTTCCGTCCAGTTCAGTGTAGCCCACATGGAATGAAGGGAAGCACTGACATGGCAGCTAGTTCACCAAGGTGTTATGGGCTGACATCATGAATGTTGTAGGTGATGCCAACCGTGTTAGTTTCCATAAAAAAATTCACAGATTTCGTGCCTCACACGACTATCGAGCACACTGGAAATGAATCTACGGAATTCGAAAAAACATTCGTAGATTCATTTTTCATTTTTCGTTCTGACTTTTTGACTATTTTCAAAAAGGTTAGGCTACAGGGCAAACCCTTAACCCGGTCGTCTTTTTTTTAGGCTCAAATTGTAGCTGACTAAATTGTCCAGAGGAGTTTTTCTCAAATTTCTGATATCATTCTTCGTTTCAAAAATATCGAGCACCAAAATCAAAAATTCGGAAAACATTTAATTTTTTTTCCCTATTTCGGCAATCACTTTTTTGGTTTTTGACTTTCTCGAATAATTATTTTTGCACCTTACAGCTCTCATTAATACGCGTTGAGCCTTATTTGAATATCATATCTTCACAACTCTACGAGATATAAGGGGATCGCACTTTTTCGTGAAATCGGAGCCTACACTGGAGCGAACGAAAAGACATTTCCAATGTCAAAAAGGCGAAGTCTGGAAGGGTCATGGCACGGCCGTACTATTGGACTAGTACTGAAACCATAATGAGCATTTTACTTAGGCACGCCATTTTAGTCCATCCATACTATGATAAAAGTATGTCATGTTTCTAATGCGGCTGAACCTCTGCACTGGGACATGCGATCTCTTGCCTAGTATTTTAAGCGGCGGGTGGCCGAGTGGTTTAGGAATCTGCTTCTCATGCGAGAGGTCCGAAGAGCTCGAATCCGGTCGGCATGTACCAATGAGTTTTTTCTGACGAAAAAATTTACACCTGCTGTTTCACCGTTCGGAACCAGTGTAAAACTGTCCCTTGCCCCTTACTAGGTGGTAGGCTCAAATTATAGCCGACTGGGTTGGTACCACCGTACTGGATGTAAGATGGCCGCATAGCAGCCTCGGCTGTGTTCTCCTCTAGTCCAGTATGGCACCTACCTTCTCGGACGTGATATTGGCTGGTTGGAGTATGCGCTTTGGCCCCTCCGACTCAGCCACCCATACAGGATTACATGAAAAAACAAAAATTACTTACCACCAAATCAGAGCGCGCGCCGCCGTCCCCTCCGCTGCGCTACCCGCGGAGGGGTAGCGCAGCGGCCTCATATAAGCATTGGACAGTCCGTCGTCCAACCTCTTCTAACGTTCTTGACTAAATGTTTGTATAGGTACTAAACTAACTGTTTGTATATCTACATGTTTGTATATCTATGCCTAGTTAATTATAATATCTATAAAATCGTATATTAAGCTAACTAGTACTGAAACGGTGGAAGACCCTGCCTCTCACAACACAGGGTATGAGACAGGACTATAAGTAAAATTGCTAGTTTAAGCCCAGAGTGTACCTAATTATAGTTTGTAAGAAAAAAAAATGTAAACTAGGTTAAGTAATAGTGAAAATAAATCTTATTCTTATTCTTATTCTTATTCTTATTCTGACTTAGGCGTTGTAAGATTGCTTTAGCACATTTGATTGCTTCACATTAAATTTCGTCAATTACATAGTTTTTATGGAAACCGAATTGTTTTTATTCAAGAAATGGGTCACAAAATTATTTTCTTCATTATATGCATCCCACGATCCTTCCGAAGTTAACGTGGTGACTGCTGCAACACCCTGTATAGAACATCACCAACTTTCATCCCTAAATAATTAACGCACAAAAGCCTTATTGCCTATCTTCGAAAAGTTGCCCGCTTAGCGTCAACTGTAAACAGGATACTCTAATGACTTTGCTCCTTAATCAAAATCATATTTGAGGCGAGCGCATAAAGGCCCCCGCAAAGGGGGGGATTTTCAGAGTCATTTGCGAAAACAATCTTCGCGCAGCGTGCCGCTGCCGCTCGTTACAGCGCGTGTGGCGTCGTGTTTACCGGTTCACTTTAATTTTTATATAATTTCGTAAAGCGCTTAGCGAGCGCTTTTGTCAGCGCTGAATAGGCTGTACGGTCGCCGCGCCGTGTAATGGGAATGTCTTGTGTTTCTGACGCGCCGGAGACGGCTCAGAGCAAAAAGTCGTTCCGGGAGAGTCTATTCTTAAACGGACCTCATTTGCTAGTGCCGTGACCTTTTATAAACAAACCCTCGTATTGTGCGGAGATTCAACATCTTGAAAGGGGCCCTGAATTACGATTTAATCTCTATAGTATGAACCGTTTGGGGCCGGTACTTTAAAAGAATAGCCCCACTGCATCTCTCACCGTGTATGTCGTAAAAGGCGACTAAGGGATATGACTCCCTTCTTATATTACTAGGTGGTAGGGTTTAACCCGCCCGGGTTGGTACCACCGCACTGAATGAAAGGTCGGTCGAAACGGTTATGTAAATAGTTTGTGTTTTCCGTCTAGTTCAGTGTAGCCGGCACGACCGAAGGGAAGCACTGGCGTGGCACCAAGTTCACCCGGTGTTATGGGCTGACATCACAGATGTTGTAGGTGATGTAGCCATCGGTGTCAGATTACAAAAAATAAAAAAATTAATAAACATTAAAATCTAAATCTAAGTTGACTTTGATTTTACCCGACTGTTGCCAACAATCCGTATCGCCAGGAATTTTTCCATTTAGGGTGTGTTCCGAAATTGAATTATTTTCCATTGCTCCGCTATCGTTTATCACCCTGCAGCTAGCGAGCCACATCTCCGCGACAATGCCCGTTCGTTCGACTTTTTGGAAAGCAACGCCTAGTTTTTTACGCTCGCTTTTTGTTGTTATCATTCATCTGCTTCCTGTTACCATTTGTATATGTCAGGCGCTCGCTAGATCCGGGGAGGATGGCTACTGTTGCCAGACTCAGTCTGTATCCAGACGTGGTGCCAGATGCGGTTGTCATACAGCCAGACGATGTGACCATACATTAAAATTTCAATTATTTTAGCGGCTTACCGGAGCGACTAGTGACGAGCCGCATCGCTGTTTCAGCTCGCAGTTTCGCCTAAAACTTGAGCCTACAGCTCGCAGCGGTAGGCTCAAGTTTTAGCCGACTGGGTTGATACCACCGTACTGGATGTAAGATGGCCGCATAGAAGCCTCGTCTGTGTTCTCCTCTAGTCCAGTATATCCAGCAATCCAGGGAATACTCCGGTATCGCACCTACCTTCTCGGAGATGATATTGGCTGGTCGTAGCATGCTCTTTGGTCCCTCTGACTCAGCCACCCATACCGGATTACATAAAAAAATACCGGTGGATGATAATGTTGCCAAGCACGTTCCTAACAAAAATATTAGGAACGATAGTAAGATTCCTACTCAAAATGTTATGATTTGTTTCCGGATCATTAAAAGGCAGTTCGGAAGCAATAAAAAAAAAATGTTTTTATTGCTTCTGAACTGGTTGGCTCTGCCCGATGTCGAAGACTCAGGCGCAGCCAATTTAACCGCCGAGGAGGTGCCAGTTAAGATATTAAATTGAAAAAAAAAATTATGCTTAACAATATCTGGATGACATAGGGATCCCCGCGGCCGCTCACAGCATGGCGTCAGACCGCACCCACACAATTAACGACACTCTGTAAGGACGCGAATGACGTTTTATAGTGGGCGCTGAATTGCAGACCGTTTCGTCCTTTTTACAAGGATAAAGTTACCAACAATGGCGCTCCAGTCGCGATAAACCGTGTTGTATGGATGCAGTTTTATCAGAACATTCCTGATTGTATTGCATTGTGTTGAAACTTTTTAGCTCAAGCCGAGCGCGCTGGGATTTAAATTACTGCGGTCGGTAAAGATGGATTTTAGTTCGACTCTGTGGAAATCATTGATTATAATGTGTCTTATTTTGAAGTACCCAACGAACTTAACTTAGTTATGGATTTTAAATTTAACTTTTATAGTATTAGTATACGGCGCACGACGTTCCGTGTTCACCGTTTTTAATCCCCGACGGAAAAAGAGGGGTGTTATAAGTTTAGCGTGTGTGTGTATGTAGTGTATGGGTGTGTATATCTGTGGCATCGTAGCTCCCAAACGGATGGACCTACTTGAATGCGGTATTTTTATTAGAAAGCTGATTTAATCGGGATGTTGTCAGCTATGTTTGTAATCAAGTAATTAAGTAATCAAAAAATTTACTATCTTAAAAAGAAATCCGATTTTTTTTTAAGTTTGAAATGAAAGTTATATTACAAAAAAAACCCCGACCCTTAAAAAGTGCAAAATAATTTCCGCTTACATACTTAAAGGAATCGGGGGACCGGTAAGTAAATAAAATATAAAAACGCAGAGCTGCGCAGGTATTCTAACTCCGTGCCAAGGTGAGAGGTGACTAGCCTGTCGCGCTTTAGCACGTCATCTTGCCCTTGTGCCTTAGTCGCCTTTTACTACATGCACGGGGAGAGATGCATTGGTGCTATTCGTTTTAAGTACCGGTCTCACAAACACATACAGTCTATTAAAATTCGAGCAACCGGATATCAGACATATATTATGTATTTTCAAATTTCTCACATTTTAGGCTAATTTAAAATTAGATAGCCATCCAGCACACCCTACGGAGAACTTGGGTCCGGAAAGGTATTTTCGTATTCTAACAATATCATCTTTCATACTTCATTCGATGGGAGAAAATTTCAAATTGCGTACCCAAACATTTGACTAAAGTGTTGATTTTCTAACCGCTGCTTCACTACTAAGAAAACTCGTATCATTTTAACCCACTTTTACACAAACCATTTCATATTTAGGTAATGTTGCACGCTACTGAAAATAATAAAACCACTTTAATATTTTAGGTTTAAATTATCATTCAAAATGTTTTTGTTGGAAACGATGGTTGCACGGTCCGAGGACGCAAAGAGGCTCGCGGAGGATATTGGAATGGACCTGTGAGATGCTTTGGGACAACAACGGTCGCTCGAGTTCCTGAGCCAGCGTATCAGTGTGGCCATCCAGCGAGGCAACGCCGCTAGCGTCCTCGGAACTGTGCCCACATCGTCTCACCTGAAAGAGGGTTATTAATTGTCATTTGGGGTTACTTTTTAGGGTACCGTATCCGGTACGGGACCCTATTACTAGGCCAACGCCCGTCTGTCTGTCCGTCCGTCTGTCCGTCTGTCTGTCCGAGGGCTGTATCTCTTGAACCGTAATAGGTAGCCCGTTGAAA
Source organism: Nematopogon swammerdamellus (assembly GCA_946902875.1). Taxonomy (NCBI): domain Eukaryota; kingdom Metazoa; phylum Arthropoda; class Insecta; order Lepidoptera; family Adelidae; genus Nematopogon; species Nematopogon swammerdamellus. The sequence continues at coordinate 20,007,852 of OX336351.1, forward strand.
TTTTCACAGAATATGTGTTATTATGGCCGATATAACAACAAATAATAAAAATAAGAAAAAGTAAAAATTAACGGGGTTCCCATAGAAGAAACTAAAAATTCTATGCGCGCACGCCATCTAACGAAAAGAGTATGAACCATTTTAACTAATCATGAATTTTAACTAATACGAAGCATTTCATAAACACGCCATAGATGGCGTGAGTGGTGCTGACCATGACATGGTGGAACGGAATTTTTTTAATAAAGAAGTATTTTTAATAGTTTAAACATTTGAAATATTTCATAAGTAGATACATTCAAATTTCAAAGTTTGAATTAACATTTTTGAAAATCTAAATCACCTAGTTACCACACGGCCGACTAAAACATTTTTTTAAAGATAATGCTTATTGCCTCGTGGTGCACAGCACTGACTGTTCAACAGTTTCCAGCATTTGGAGAGGGGTCGAGGGCGAACACGTCGGTGCAGGAATCCGCAAACTTTTTTCCAGCCGGTAACGAGATCCCGGGGCGCATCTTATCATTCGACTTTTCGGGCCGAAGGGATCGTGCTTTTGAAAAATCTTATTTCGTTACCGCTCGTTAGTTAATTTTGTGGTGTTCGCTATATAACTACGTACCTATCGTTTATCAATCAATATCAATATCAATCAATCAATACTAATAATAAATCTGTAAGGGATGGCCATGGAGCAAGTTAGTTTGTTCTATGAGATATTGCGTTTTTATGGGTCATTTACTCTTTGTATGGTACTAAAACTGGATTGACGATTTTTGGAAATCTTTTCTGTATGTACACATGTATGTTCCTCCATAACTCTTAAACCGATCATCCGAATTTAATGAAACTTAGTACAAGCACATTTAACTATACGTGACACAGGATAGGCTAAATAAAATTCAAACCGAATTATTCCGCCGAAATAAAGGTACGGTAGTGGGCTTACTTACTTTCTTCTATTTAAATACGAATTTCACGCGAGTGAAGCCACGGGCAAGAGCTAGTCATTAATATATCGCTATAGCGGAGCGCCAGGATTGTATCCAGACCCCGAAAAATTCGCAAGGTATAATATTAAAAGTAATTTATTTCACTTTGCTTGTTCTCTTATTGCGTTACTCTTTGACTTTACATACGATTTATTCCTCATTGTTCTACCAATCAAAGTTAAATACGATCCCGAGTAATTCTGGTGGAGTCTAAAGCCTTTACAATTGAAGTCCATTTTCTCGGTATTTTATTTTAAACATTTACATACATATTTCAGCCTCGATAGCTCAGTAGTGCAGACAGTCAACTGTCGCTATTGAATGTTAAGCAACGCTGGGTGCGGTCAGTACTTGGATGGGTGACCGCTGACCGTTGGAGGCTGACCGAGGTTCGGATTCCTCGTAAAAACTGTAGGTCCCTTCCCTCCTAATCTTACTTGGTGGTAGGGTTTAACCCGCCCGGGTTGGTACCGCCGCACTGAATGAAACGTCGGTCTAAACAGCTATGTAAATAGTTTGTGTTTTCCGACCAGTTCAGTGTAGCCGGCACGATTAAAGGGGGAAGCACTGACATGGCACCTAGCTCACCCGGTGTTATGGGCTGACATCACGGACGTTGTAGGTGATGTAGCCAACCGTGTCAGGTTCCATAAAAGAAAACAATTTTTTTTTAGATATATTTGTACACAATTAATTAAAAAATATTACATTATAAATCTTAAATTTTGACTTTTGTAAGTCGACGTTACAATACAAATAAATAAATAAATAAAAATAAAAATCTCATGGAATGAGATAAAGGTATGGTCCCTTACAAAGAGCTTATAAATGTATTTATATGAATACATGATATGTCGTTGGTCCCTTACAGATTTATTATTAGTACATTTAATATATTGATATTACACATACAATAAGAACAGGATATATATTTGCTAAGGTTAAATTCTTTATCTCTACTTCTTATAATAAAAAGGGAACATGCCTGTATGTATGTTTGAGGTAAACTCCGGTAAACACACTGAACAGATTTTTATGTGGTTAGCACCAATGAAAAGATTGGTTCTTGAGGCTCACTATAGACTATTCCATCACGCTAAATCGCCTTAGAACTGAGCAGTATCAAAGAACGTATAGTATGGACGGGAGAGCGAAGGAGAAAATATAAGATTTTATTATCATATTTCTGTTTAAATCGAATTTGCTATTAAACCGAGTCACCGCGAACGAAGCCGCGGGTAAGAGTTAGGGTGGTATATAAACGGATTTGATCAGGATTAAAATAAACTGGCCAAGTGCGAGTTGGACTTGCGCACCGAGGTTTCCGTACCATAAAATTGATCAGTTTTTATTACATTTTGTTGTTTTACTTTAGAGTACTATAATCACACCAAGTTAGACGCTTATATTTATTATAGTTTTTACAAAAGAGCAAAACATCAAAACTTTGAAAAAATACACGTTTCCAGTTGGGACCCCCTTAATTTCTTACTTATTATTTTATTATGCTGACATCACGGATGTTGTAGGTGATGTAGCCAACCGTGTCAGTTTCCATAAAAAAAATTATTTGTTGTTATTTTTTTTTTTTTCAATTTATTTACTCTTTGTTTCAGCGAACTACGGCCATATTAAAAATACATATTGAATGTCTTAACCTAAGAACTCAAAAAATATTTTTCTCCACTTGTATTTGTTATGGGTTCCAAATAGAGGCCGGTATGCGTCGTATTTATCCGCCATAATCACATAAATTCTGTGAAAATTTCAACCGGCTACCTATTACGGTTCGAACGATACAAAGCCCTCGGACGGACAGACAGACGGCGTAGGTTTAGTAATAGGCTTCAGTATGTATACGAAAACGTAAAAAATGAAGAGTTACCGAAGCAACACAAATATGTTTCCATCACTTAGCACCGCGCGCGCCGGTTGACGCCTTGGTGCGATGGAGGCGAAGGCTATACGCGCCCTTCTCGGTTCAAACGCAACGTCTTACCCAAAGCTCCGAAGCGCTATTTATTTATATTAAACTGAAGCCCCGAGGCGAACAAGAGTACAGAATTGTTATTTATTCCGCCCATAGATTCTCGTGAAATGGAGTAGGACAGTTGGAAGTAAAACGATTACGCTGAAAAAGTTTGAATTTAGAACATTTTCTGTCGCCTCTCCCCGCCCCCCGCGCCGCGTCGCTCGCCCCGCGCCCGGTCGGCCGAGGGCAGCCATTGTGATACCGAGCTTTCCATTCAATTAATTTAAAACACATTTCCCTTAAAAAGGAGGATCTGAAGATGAAATTACTTTTCGTTTTTTTTTTCGAATTTATACGTTGCAAGAACAAAGTTTAAATATTATCCTGGACTTTATTTACTTTACGCACCTTCTAGAATTTACAATTCCGCGGACTTTTATGAGGTAGCGGATTAGATATAATTAATTTGATATTATAAACCTCTCCTTCTTGTTTCAGGTAAGTACTTCAACAGCCGGAGCAGCGCGCGCCCAGCACTTCTGAGGTTTTCATTTTATTAAAAACAAATTTTCATGCCCAACTTCTGAGTTAAAAATCAAACCACAAAATATTCGAAATTCTGTGCAGTAAAGTAGAAAAAATGTTGTGGGTTTAACACGAATTCAGCTTTAATGTGTAACATGAAAATTTTCACGAAGACTACATCACCGTGAATGTCGCACAAGTTTAAAATATACATACATACGTACCACACGCTGTATACCGACAATCGGGGTAAGCAGAGTAATCGGATTTGTGCCGCAAGAACACTGATGAATTACAGCACAATAAGGACCGTCACATTTAACAAAGTATTAAGACAAGATAACTATCAAGCAGCAAGTAAGGCACGAAGATTCGATTTTTCAGCCTCGGTAGCTCATATGGTGCGGTCGGTCGACTGTTGTTAAGCAAGCAACCCTGAGCGCGGTCAGTACATGGATGGGTGAACGCTCGACCGTTAGATGCTGGCCGTGATTCGGATTCCACATTTAACTGTAGGTCCCTTCCCTTCTTACCTTACTAGGTGGTAGGGTTTATCCCGACCGGGTTAGTAACACCGCACTGAGCGAAATTTTGGTCGAAACGATTAGGTAAATAGTTCGTTTGTTTTTTTTTTATGGAAACTGACACGGTTGACTAAACATCACCTACAACATCCGTGACGTCGTAACACCGGGTGAACTAGGTGCCATGTCAGCGCTTCGCTTCATTTCATGCCGGCTACACTGAACTGGCCGGAAAACACGAACAATTTACATAGCCGTTTCGACCGACGTTTCATTCAGTGCGGTGGTATCAACCCGGGCGGGATAAACCGTACCACCTAGTAAGGTAAGAAGGGGAGGGGCCTACAGTTTTGCATGGAATCCGAACCACGGTCAGCCTCCAACGGTCGAGCGGTCACCCATCCGAGGACCGACCGCACCACTTAGCTACCGTGGAGGCTGACAAAAGGCATGTTTTGGTAAAATGTATTTTTCTCACAAATTATTGTCCAAGATATAAAATGAGTAACAGTAAATTTGTCTAGTAAGCCTAAACGAACATAATATGTTCGTTTAGGCTTCATCATCATCATCATCAGCCTGTATCGGTCCACTGCTGGGCATAGGCCTCTCCCAAGGCACGCCACCAAACGCGGTCTCCCGCTCTTCTCATCCATCCACTCCAGGCTACCTTTTATTTTAGGCTTACTACTCTCATATTATGAGTAACAGTATATTTGTACGAATTATGTACACTCATGTTATAAATTCAACGGTTGAATCGTTAAATATTATTATGTCATGAATGCAAGACAAAGTTTCATTTGTCCGCTCGAACGGAGATTGTCATTAAAACGCAACCGACCTATCGTTTATAGATATCCTGTTATTTACACCGGCTCTGTGCACTACGAGTCGATATCAGGAATTCTAAGTAGACAGTTTAATTAAGTCGCCCCTTTCAAGCATACGGCCGCTGCTCCGATTTATACAGCTTGAACTTAAGTCCAACTCTTATTTTTATCTTTTTAAGTGATAGATGTAAGATGTCCTTTAACATTGGACTGAGAAATCTTTACTGCAACATATACGTCAATTTGTTACCATATACATAGGTATAAATTTTATATTACAAGTATAACTATACTGTCCACTCACACTCCACTCCACTCTCTTTCGTACTGCATTGTCAGCCCCTACATGTTTTCCATATCCTAAAGGTTAGTTGGTAAAGAATGCCGCAAGGCATTAAACTTGCTTTTTGTAACCATTTTATATATTATTGTACATTTTTTTTTTTATGTAGTCCGGTATGGGTGGCTGAGTCGGAGGAGCCAAAGCACATGCTCTAACCAGCCAATATCACCTCCGAGAAGGTAGGTGCCATACCGGAGACTTCCCTGGATTGCTGGCTATACTGGACTAGAGGAGAACACAACCGAGGTTGCTTGCGGCCATCTTACAGCCAGTACGGTGGTACCAACCCAGTCGACTACAATTTGAGCCTACCACCTAGTAAGGGGCAAGGGAAGGGACCTACAGTTTTACACCGGTTCCGAACGGTGAAGCAGCGGGTGTAGGTATGCACGTAAATTTTTTCGTCAGAAAAAGCTCATTGGTACACGCCGACCGGACATAAAGTATATTTTCATTTCATTTCAACTTTACGCTTTTTCCCCAATGGGGTGACTAAGCAGTTTAGTGTACCAGGTGTAAAGAGCCTTTGTAAAATTTTGATACGTAACTTTTTAACCGACTTCCAAAAAAGGAGGAGGTTCTCAATTCGTCTGTATGTTTTTTTTTTTTTTTATTTTTTTTTTTATTTTTTTTATTTTTATTTTTTTGTATGTTTGTAACACGATTTCTCCGTCAATTGAGGGCCGATTTAGAAAATTCTTTTTTTGTTAGTTAGGTCATACTTCCGAGGTGGTCCCATTTCAATTTTATCGAAATTGGTTCAGTGGTTTTCGAAAAATCAGCATAATACTATGGTGTGTGGTTACCTTCAGCAAAACTTGTGATGTGGTCGTTTTCGGCAATTTTCAGTTTGATAAATTAGTATGGTGTGTGGTTACCTTCAGCAAAACATTTGTGATGTGGACTTATTCAGCAATTTGCAGTCTGACACATATGGCGAATAATTCTGTACCACTTCAATCGATTTCGATTATTCGATTTCGATTATTCTTTTTTATGTAATATTACTAAAAAGAATGAAATAAAAACTGTTTTAAAAAATATTAAACCGATTTCCAAAAAACAAAAAAAAAAAACTAAAAAGTATTAAATACCTAATATTTTGAAATTTTCTCTGTCCTGTTGAAATACATGAATCGATATACTAGTGATACATATTCGGACCCTTGTTTCATGAATATTCTAAATTTGAAATTTTTTTATTTTTTCCGACCGGCGTTTAATTTATTATGGTACCTGGCCAGTACCTACTGTACCGAGTACCATCGAGCTGGTTTGATGATGGAGACAGAAGGTGGCCATAGGAACTCCTAAACTACACATGATAAACCCATCGTGTTTGGGCTCGTTGCATTTGTCTTCACGAGAAATTTACTTTAGACCTAAAAGATTCTCAATTCGACGGTATGTTTTCTTTTTTTGGATGTTTGTTACGCGATTACTCCGTCAATTGTGGGCCGATTTTGAAAATTCTTTTTTTTTTATTTGAAAGGGGATAACCCTGAGGTTTTTGAAGTGAAAACTTCTTTAGCGGCTCTTGGCACTTTTTTAGGTGGGTAAAAATGTATAACTCGCGACATCGCGTCAGCGTCATTTTTAAAATGAAACCTTAAGTCATTGCGTTAAGGGTTAAGTTAGAGTGGCACGGGATCTGCCGGCACTCCCGGAGTGCAACTGTTAAGTAGGGTTCCGTAACACGTTTATGTCTGTCCATTCTACTAAGTTCTGCAAAATGAATGTAGGGTTCCGTAACATATGCATGTCTATCCGTTCTACTAAATTTTACAATTTTCAACCAAGGTCCTCCGACGGTTATTTTATAATAAAAGTAGGCTTCCGTAACACGTTTATGTCTGTCCATTCTACTAAGTTCTGCAACATCACCTACAACGTCCGTGATGTCAGCCCATAACACCAGTGCCATGTCAGTGCTTCCCCCTTTGATCGTGCTGACTACACTGAACTGGTCGGAAAACACAAACTATTTACATAGCCGTTTCGACCGACGTTTAATTCAGTGCGGTGGTACCAACCCGGGAAGGTTAAACCCTACCACCAAGTAAAATTACGAGGGAAGGGACTTACAGTTTTACGAGGAATCCGAACCTTGGTCAGCCTCCAACGGTCAGCGGTCACCCATCTAAGTACTGACCGCACCCAGCGTTGCTTAAAATTCAATAGCGACAGTTGACTGTCTGCACCACTGAGCTATCGAAGCTGACGTGGTCCTATTTTAATTGGGTCAAGATCGGATTGGAAAGCGAGGCGGAATCGCGAGGCCGAAGGCCGAGCGATTCCGCCGAGTACATTAATAGCAAAAAATTACTAAAAAAAACTGTGAAATAAAAAAAAAGTTTTAAAAAACATAAAACCGACTTCCTAAAAAAAGTAAAACTAAAAAACTATTTAAAATAAAAATATAAAAACCGCCTTCAAAAATATATGAAATAAAAACCTAAAAAAAAAAACGAACCCTAGAGTTGAAGGCGGTGCTAAAGCAAGCAAAAATGATGCATGAAAGAAAACATGAGCGGATGATAATATCCTTTGTGATTTGTGTAGCCTTTTTAGCACCGCCTTCAACTCTAGGGTTCGTTTTTTTTTTTAGGTTTTTATTTCATATATTTTTGAAGGCGGTTTTTATATTTTTATTTTAAATAGTTTTTTAGTTTTACTTTTTTATCAACTTAATTATGTCGGTACATTATGCAAAACGTAGTATACATTTCTAATGATCGACGTGCTGCCCCTGTCTATTGCAGTGTTGCCAACCACTAGATTTCTTTCTCAGGTACGCCTTGTTTCTACCAGAGTGAGTGTAGGTACCAGGAGCTCATATTTCAATCACCTTCCACTGTCTACCAAATAAATCACAGGCTATTACTTTAGCATCGGCTTCAACTTGTGCACTCCTGATACCTGTGTCTCTCAGCTCAGCAACTCGGTATCACTTTTTACCTGAGAAAATTAATATTGAAACAATGTTAATGACCGAATGAGAGACCCTGTTTCGCATAGGAGGGAATTCTATTTTGGAAAAAAGATATTCTTTAAAGTGCACTAATAACTGTGAATATTATGTACAAATAACAATATATGATGCGAATAAATACGTTTGTTTATTTGTTTTTTATAGACCTACTGGAAGAAATTGCCTAAGGCGAAGAGTCCACTTTTGCCACACATTATGTGTTATAAAGTGTAATGAATTTGCTCTTACAAAATAAAGAACTTACGCAATATCGTATCAATATTCCTAAATCAATTTTAGAGGGACATTTTTCACAGGCAGCCATAGCTATCGAGGAATTATTTTTATAAATGTGTAAATTATGTCCGTTTAAATTTAAATAAATTTAAAAATATTAACACACTTTACTACAAACGTGCACCGTACCCAACCCGACGTTGGGTGATAAGAAGCGTTGACCAAACATAATGCTGTGCGGGCCATTTATTAAATATCCAACGATCCCCGATACTGTTGTTATGTAAATATTCGGCCAATATACAGTGACAACTCCTTGGAGCATCCCGTATCCCCAATAACGGTTTTTCCGTAGACGTATTCGGCGCTCCGAGGACAGCGGTGGCCCCGCGGCGGCCGTTAAATTTGAATATAAATGGTCTAACGGACGCGATCCGCCACCCCTTCCCACTGCCACCCCCTCATCCGTACACCCCTGCGCTCCTCTTCCGGAGACTTAAATAAGTGTAGTGATCTTGTGGTGACGTATGTAGGTCGATAAGGACGCCATTTGAAGGACTTATTGGGACAACATCGGCAGTGGCGATGGTGTGAGTTGATTGTGTCTCGCGGTCGTGTTTTAAGATATTCTATTCGAGCATCGAGCCACACATGGCGCAAATCTTAGAAAGAGTTTGACATTGAAAATGTCTTTTCGATCGCTTCAGTATAGTCCCCGATTTTCAGCGAGGGTGCGAATTCGCCCTGGTGTCGTGAGTTTTATGGCTACGTATATATTTAGGGTGTCAAATGACGCGTATTGGCGAGGGCTACAAGATGGTGGTCAATTAAAAAAATTGACAAAATAAAAAAATAAAATTCTTAATTTTCAAGTATATGCATACACGAAAACCATTTTAACTACTCACACTACAAGATAAAAATGACTCGTAACTCGCGTAAAGGAAAATTTAAAAAAATCATAAATTTAAGTCAATCTACAATATATAAATATAAACGTTTAAAATATATATTTAGAATTTTACACCTCCTACAAACGGCTATTTTAAGCGTTTTTTGCGATTTTCTCAAAAACTCTCCAACTTAAAAAAAATGTTTTCGCTATTTTGTAGCCCTCGTCGATAAGCGTCATTTAACACACAAATATTCACGTAGCCTTAAAACTTACGATACCAGGGCGAATTCGCACTCTCCCTGGAAATCGGGGAATATACAGAAGCGATCGAAAATACATTTTCAATGTCAAAACAAGTTTCTTGTACGGTCTTAATTGTTTATATTTAGTTTTTTATTATTTTTATTTATATTTATTTTCGCCATTATAACGCATATTCTGAAATGAAATGAAAATATACTTTATTGTACACCGTATAAAAAGGTTACAAAAGGCGAGTTTAATGCCTTGCGGCATTCTTTACGAACTAACCTTTGGGATGTGGAAAACACGTAGGGGCGGACAATGCAGTACTAAACAGGGAACAGTTGTATGAAATATTAATACACACATATACAAATTGTACAAAGATACATACAATCACTATAAATCCTTGCATATACATAATTACATATACAATAAGAAATATACATACTATAATATACCTACATCAATATACTATACATATTCTGCAAAATTTCAACCGACTACATTGCCTACATTTAAAGGTAGGACAGGCGGGTCCCATGAGGATACGGTGGATACGTTGTACCGTATGGAGCCGGTACTTTAAAAGAATTGCCCCACTGCATCTCTCCCCGTGTACGTCGTAAAAGGCGACTAAGGGATATGACTTCCCATCTTATATTACTAGGTGGTAGGATTTAACCCGCCCGGGTTAGTATCACCTCACTGAATGAAAGTTCGGTCGAAACGGCTATGTAAATAGTTTGTGTTTTCCGTCCAGTTCAGTATAGCCGGAACGACCGAAGGGTAGCACTGACGTGGCACCAAGTTAACTCGATGTTATGGGCTGACATCACGGATGTTGTAGGTGATGTAGCCAACCGTGCCAGTTTCCATAAAAAAAATACGGAACCTTAAAAATTATTATGTTAAATGTACTACATGAGCTTACGAATAAATGAATGATTTTTCCGTTTGACTGCTTCCTTCAGATACTTTAGTTGCTATTATTCTAGGTAAGCTAGATCAACCAGGATCACACGAACAAAGTTCGCACAAACAGAGCCAGACCCCAATGTAGTCTGGAAAGTTTTGTGACTAAGCACCGAGGAATATGCATGAAATGTAAATATAAATCTCAGATCAAGGAATTTCATTATATCAATGTTATAAATTTCCCTCTCACTTCGAGTTAATTAGTAAATATTATTATTAATATATCGAATTTAGTTTTATTTTGATTGTAAACACATTTTGTTTAATAATAGGGTTAGAATAAGAATATGTTTATTTAGGAAGAGTTGATAAAAGAAAACAGTGTAATTTGTATTAATCAGCATTCTGCCAATTCACATAATATATAAGTAAATAGTTTATTCAATTCAAATTAACATAGTTATAAAATAATTAACTAATCTAAAAATTATATAAACTAACTTAGGAAATAAACTAACTTAAAAAATAAATTTCATTTAGTGCTTTTGTCCCCGGGATTGTGCCGAGGATGCCAGCCGCGTTACCCCTCTGAATTGCCAGGCTTATTCTTTGGCGGAAGCACACATAATGCAATGACAAGAAACTTACAAACTATGTAAATTGCCATAATATATTTTTGTAATATATTATGGTCAGTCAGTCAGCGTGTAAGCGTCCACTGCTGGACATACGCCTCTCCATTTTTCCTCCAGTCCTCCCGGCCTTCAGCGATACGGAACCACTGATCTCCGCCGGCGTACTTGATGTCGTCGTCCCACCTGGCGGGTGGTCTTCCCACACTCCGTTTTCCTGTCCACGGCCGCCAGTGTAGGACACGGTTACTCCAACGGTCATCGTCTCTTCTGCTAACGTGCCCAGCCCACTGCCACTTGAGCTTAGCCACCCGGTGTCCAATATCGACTACTTTGGTGGGTCGGCGGATTGCCTCGTTGCGCACCATATCACGTAGCGATGTTCCCAGCATGGCTCGCTCCATTGCTCACTGGGTAACTTTAAACCTTTGGACAACAGCGACCGTCAGAGTCCACGTTTCACACCCGTACGTCATAACCGGGAGGATCCGTCATATTATGTTATATGATTATAATTTATATCAAATGAGAAAGGAATTCTTCAATAGTTCGATCATGTTGGAAGAATGGATGATAGGAGACTAAAGAAAGATATTTATGGAGCGAATGTGAGTGGAAGAGTCGTGAGGGGTCGCCCTAGACGCACGTACATAGACCAGATCGGGCATGTGCTCAAAAATGCGCAAGTGAGTAGTACCCGTAACCGACGAGCATGTATGAAGAGCATTATGAGAGTGAAAAAAGTTTTAAAAAACATAAAACCGACTTCCTAAAAAAAGTAAAACTAAAAAACTATTTAAAATAAAAATATAAAAACCGCCTTCAAAAATATATGAAATAAAAACCTAAAAAAAAAACGAACCCTAGAGTTGAAGGCGGTGCTAAAAAGGCTACACAAATCACAAAGGATATTATCATCCACTCATGTTTTCTTTCATGCATCATTTTTGCTTGCTTTAGCACCGCCTTCAACTCTAGGGTTCGTTTTTTTTTTAGGTTTTTATTTCATATATTTTTGAAGGCGGTTTTTATATTTTTATTTTAAATAGTTTTTTAGTTTTAATTTTTTTAGGAAGTCGGTTTTATGTTTTTTAAAACTTTTTTTTTATTTCACAGTTTTTTTTAGTAATTTTTTGCTATTAATGTACTCGGCGGAATCGCTCGGCCTTCGGCCTCGCGATTCCGCCTCGCTTTCCAATCCGATCTTGACCCAATTAAAATAGGACCACGTCAGCTTCGATAGCTCAGTGGTGCAGACAGTCAACTGTCGCTATTGAATGTTAAGCAACGCTGGGTGTGGTCAGTACTTGGATGGGTGACCGCTGACCGTTGGAGGCTGACCGAGGTTCGAATTCCTCGTAAAACTGTAAGTCCCTTCCCTCCTAATCTTACTTGGTGGTAGGGTTTAACCTGCCCGGGTTGGTACCACCGCACTGAATTAAACGTCGGTCGAAACGGCTATGTAAATAGTTTGTGTTTTCACAAATCAAATCTCATCAAAGGGGGAAGCACTGACATGGCTCTTAGTTTACCCGGTGTTATGGGCTGACATCACGGACGTTGTAGGTGATGTTGCAGAACTTAGTAGAATGGACAGACATAAACGTGTAACGGAACCATACTTTTATTATAAAATAACCGTCGGAGGACCTTGGTTGAAAATTGAGAAAATTAGTAGAACGGACAGACATACATTTGTTACGGAACCCTACTTTTATTATAAATAACCGTCGGAGGGCCTTGGTTGAAAATTGTAAAATTTTGTAGAACGGACAGACATACATTTGTTACGGAACCCTACATTCATTTTGAAATAAATGTTAAATTTTGTAGAACGGACAGACATGCATTTGTTACGGAACCCTACATTCATCTTGCAGAACTTAGTAGAATGGACAGACATAAACGTGTTACGGAACCCTACTTTTATTATAAAATAACCGTCGGAGGACCTTGGTTGAAAATTGTAAAATTTAGTAGAACGGATAGACATGCATTTGTTACGGAACCCTACATTAATTTTGAAATAAATGTTAAATTTAGTAGAAAAGACAGACATGCATTTGTTACGGAACCCTTCATTCATTTTGCAGAACTTAGTAGAATGGACAGACATAAACGTGTTACCGAACCCTACTTAACAGTTGCACTCCGGCAGTGCCGGCAGATCCCGTGCCACTCTAACTTAACCCTTAATGCAATGACTTAAGGTTTCATTTTAAAAATGACGCTGACGCGATGTCGCGAATTATACATTTTTTACCCACCTAAAAAAGTGCCAAGCGCCGCTAAAGAAGTTTTCACTTCAACAACCTCAGGGTTATCCCCTTTCAAATAAAAAAAAAAGAATTTTCAAAATCGGCCCACAATTGACGGAGTAATCGCGTAACAAACATGCAAAAAAAGAAAACATACCGTCGTTGAGAATCTCTTAGGTCTAAAGTAAATTGCTCGTGAAGACAAATGCAACGAGCCCAAACACGATGGGTTTATCATGTGTAGTTTAGGAGTTCCTATGGCCACCTTCTGTCTCCATCATCAGACCAGCTCGATGGTACTCGTACCCAAATAGTTTGAATTACGTCGCCGACGTAATACAAACTCTTTGCTCGTACCATAATAAATTAAGCGCACCTGGCCGGTCGGAAAAGATAAAAAATTTCAAATTTAGAATATTCATGAAACAAGGGTCCGAATATGTATCACTAGTATATCGATTCATGTATTTCAACAGGACAGAGAAAATTTCAAAATATTAAGTATTTAATACTTTTTAGTTCTTTTTTTTTTTGTTTTTTGGAAATCGGTTTAATATTTTTTAAAACAGTTTTTATTTCATTCTTTTTAGTAATATTACATAAAAAAGAATAATCGAAATCGAATAATCGAAATCGATTGAAGTGGTACAGAATTATTCGCCATATGTGTCAGACTGCAAATTGCTGAATAAGTCCACATCACAAAAGTTTTGCTGAAGGTAACCACACACCATACTAATTTATCAAACTAAAAATTGCCGAATACGACCACATCACAAGTTTTGCTGAAGGTAACCACACACTATAGTATTATGCTGATTTTACGAAAACCACTCAACCAATTTCGATAAAATTGAAATGGGACCACCTCGGAAGTATGACCTAACTAACAAAAAAAGAATTTTCTAAATCGGCCCTCAATTGACGGAGAAATCGCGTAACAAACATACAAAAAAATAAAAAAAAAAAAAATAAAAAAAAAAATAAAAAAAAAAATAAAAAAAAACATACAGACGAATTGAGAACCTCCTCCTTTTTTGGAAGTCGGTTAAAAAGACGGCAGAGATGTGTCAGGATCGTGGCACGTGAAGATCCGCTGTCTCTACCTATCCCACTGGGAAACAAGCGTGACGCTAAGTATGTATGTATGTAGTTCCTAGAACGATTACATCTTCACAATTTAAGTAGTGTTATGCAGTGTTAAATTGTATTTTTAACCGTATATGTATCCCAACAACCGGGGTAAGCAGTTTTCTTACTAGAACATAAAACTCTTTTTCGTAGCACCGTTACATCGTAGTGCTGCTACTCCATAGCACTAAGTTTCTTACTAGAACGTACAACTCTTTTTCGTAGCACCGTTAAATCGTAGTGCTGCTACTCCGTAGCACTAAGTTTCTTACTAGAACGTACAACTCTTTTTCGTAGCACCGTTAAATCGTAGTGCTGCTACTCCGTAGCACTAAGTTTCTTACTAGAACGTACAACTCTTTTTCGTAGCACCGTTAAATCGTAGTGCTGCTACTCCGTAGCACTAAGTTTCTTACTAGAACGTACAACTCTTTTTCGTAGCACCGTTAAATCGTAGTGCTGCTACTCCGTAGCACTAAGTTTCTTACTAGAACGTACAACTCTTTTTCGTAGCACCGTTAAATCGTAGTGCTGCTACTCCGTAGCACTAAGTTTCTTACTAGAACGTACAACTTTTTTTCGTAGAACCGTTACACTGTAGCACTACTTGTACAAGTTGGCATGTTTTGAAAAATGCGAAAACACGCAAACTTCAAACACCTCTCGCGCTTTAGTCGTTAACGCTGCATAATCGAGACAAACGTGAGACAAACTCTAACGAACAGACAAAGGTTTTATCTTTATACAACTTGATAATTCAAACAAAACCTTGTATGAAGCCTAGGCTAGCCTTGTAGGGGCAATATGGGCTACCAAAATTGGAAAATTTTTCTTACGAATTTTTTTTTCAAACTGCGCAAACATTAAATTCACGAACTAACTTTGACGGCTACATGTGTACATGCAGACTTCCTCGATTTTTTTCGTAGCACCCTTACGACGTAGAACCCGCTACGCCGTAGCACACAGTTTCTTCCTTGATAAAAATTATACAAATTATATTCATTTTTAAGTTTCCGGATTAACAGTAGGTAGGTACTGAAGACTTACATAAGTCGACGTTTCGCCCGCTACGTCGCGGGCTTCTTCAGGAGCTGCGGAAGTTCCTGGAGTCAAACTTCAGTTCCGGTTCATCCGGAAACTTAAAAATGAAAAAAATAACAGAGTAAACTTAAAAATATTATTATACAAATTGTACAACTATTTTTCGTAGCACTTCCACGGCGTAGTACTACTGTACTTCCTAGATAGTACTCTTTCTTGTTAACAGTTTACTCAGTTATCAGTAGATCTACATCACAGTATTTGATCGTACTTCCGTGAATAGTATTTGCCGTCTACATTCCGAGGTGTCAGCGAGAGATACGAAGCGACGGGTATGAGGGAGAGGGGGCGAGTGCTGGCATTAGCATATAGCCATAGAACATAACAAACTATTAGTAGTAGAGTCACAGATTACTTAATAGTTACTTCGTAACAGATAAATCACTCCATAGAAAATGTTCCTACCTTCGGGCTTTAATAGCCTACTCTTTCACAACGCCAATCGCTGCGTGCGAAAATGTACCTTAACGATCGAGTGTAAAGTGGTTATTGCTTTGCAGCTGCGCGCACTTGCGTGGGCGAGCGTCTATGTATACTTCGCGCGGCAGACGAATTTCTACTGAAAAAGACCGCCGGCGGCCCGTCGGGCGGTAGGTAGTTAGCGCGCGCAAGTACATAGAGTGCGTGAGGCCTGGTAGAGTAGTGACTTATTGATGTGATAATCAGTGAAACGAAATTCTCATACAAAATATGTTTTATTTATGACACTTTCTATAAAAAAATCCTCTAAATAATTTTACACCTTAGAAAAATTATTTGCGCTGCTATAGTTTTTACGCTGTAACATAGCACAATGAATCATTTATGTATATTTAGGGTTCCTTATACATACGGAAGTTTATTACTAAGCCTACGCCGTCTGTCTGTCTGTCCGTCTGTCCGTCCGTCCGAACGATGTATCTTTTGAACCGTAATAGTCGGTATAATTTTTCACTTAATAATTGTTATTAATAGCGGATATGCCAACAAATAATAAAAAAAGCAAAAATAAAAAAATAAGGAGATAAATACCCAAACAATTATCATAATAGATAGGTAAATATCAGATTCGGTAGAACAGCGCCATCTACCGAATAATAGTTTAAATTTTAATTTAATTTACTACTTATGTAAAAACGTCAACGGTGACGATAGATGACGTGAGGGATACGAAGGACTAATAAATATATAAATTAATACGAAATAAGCAGTGCCGAACGCGAGATACTTGCGAGTGCGACAAGAAGGAATGATCGCTATACGAGTAATAAGAAGGAACATATGGCTACGAAACGTGAACGTGAACAGAGTTCTCACTTAGCGGGTATTTTTACCTTGTCGTTTCGATGAAAGTAATAAAAGGCGACTCATATGGACATTTTTTGCCTTTATTACCTGTAGGTGCACAAAATACACTTAGATTAGTCAATAATTTATTATGTTTTAAGCAAAAAATATGCAATCGTCAAAAATTTAATACTCAACATAAAACAATATAACGCTATATAATACCTATACAAAATAACAAGAAAAATAAAAAAAATACTTGTCAAAATAATTTATGAAATCAATAACAGTTATCAAAAAAATAATATCCGATTATTTAAATGAAAATTAAAAATTAAGTTAATTCAGTTATAGTCAAAATATAAATAAGAATTAGAACAAAAATTACAAGAATATACAAAATTAAAATAACATCAGAGTAAATTGTAAGTGAGATTAAAAGAAGGCCGATTTTAGATTAAAGCTGAAGTGTGCGGAGTTACGCTTACAACGGATCACCGCGCTGCTTCGACTCGTGTTTTTGTTCTGTGGCCGGGACGGGCGCGAGCCGCGGTGCGCTCGACGTCCTCGGGCGGCAACCACTTGAACACGTTCCGCAGTTTACACAAAGATAATGCTCAATTGGTTGTCGTAAATTGATCCTTAATGCCGCTCGCTCGTGCCCTCAACACACCGACGAGCGCTTAGTTTATTTTTGACGGCGCGCGCCGGTGAAAATAGAAAAGTTTAAATTGCTTTTTTGAGATAAACATCGATTTTATTGTCGAAAGTTCGCGATGCTAATGATAGCCGTTTTGTGAGTTTCGGGGTTCGTATTGTGGTTAGTGGGGACCGGATTTGCACCGGTTTGCGCGAGACACCGATCACGGGACGCGATAGCGGCGTTCCTGATAAAATAACTACGGCACGATTTAACCACCTTTTTAGGGTTCCGTTTCCGGTGCGGGACCCTATTACTAAGCCGCCGTCTATCTGTCTGTCCGTCCGTCTGTCGTCTGTCCGAGGCATCTCTTGAACCGTAATAGATAGCCGGTTGAAACTTTCACAGAATATGTGTTACTATGGCGGATGAAACAACAAATAAGAAAAATAAGAAAAAGTTAAAAATGAAGGGGGCCCCCATACAAGAAACGTTTCATTAAAATCGATTAGTCACACTATTTAATAACAGATGGCGCCACTAGCTTTTATACATTGCATTGCCGCTAAAATGCCAACGAACTCATTGAGATGCTGTCATTTTCCCACCGTAAATTGCTATCGACCTCATTGAGGCTTCTCTCCGATCGTCCTACATATCTTCGAAATTAAAATTCGAAGACCATGCCACCTGAGCGGATAGGCGGATATTATTGACAGCGGATAGATAAGGAAACCTTCGTGCGCGAGTAAAACTCGCACTTAACACATTTTTTATTTGAGATAAACATCGATTTTATTGTCGAAAGTATGCGATGCTAATGATAGCCGTTTTGTGAGTTTCGGCGTTCGTATTGCGGTTAGCGGGGAACAGATTTGCACCGGTTTAAGCGACACACCGATCAACGGACGCGATAGTGGTGCCCCGGATAAAATAACTACGGCTCGATTTAACCACCTTTTTTTTATGAAAACTGACACGATTGGCTACATACCTACTACAACATCCGTGATGTCAGCCCACCTTGGTGAACTATGATGCCATGTCAGTGCTTCCGTTTCGACGTGCCGGCTACACTGAGCTGGACGAAAAGTCCGTGGACGTCCCCGTCCACGGACGTGACGAGATCCCTTTAGGAAATGTAATATTATAAATATTTATTGTATCATTTCATCCATAGGTAGGCCAACGTTTTTTTACGTTAGTCCTGTTTTCCGCCAGTTATATATAATTCAATCAAGTCACAAAGGCGCGAGGTAGGTATTTGATGCTCTGTGATTATTACCGATAAATTTTTTAAAGATTTAGATAATAAGTTTTATTAATCATTTGCGAAATGAAGGGAAGCACTGACATAGCACCTAGTTCACCCGGTGTTATGGGCTGACATCACGGATGTTGTAGGTGATGTAGCCAACCGTGTCAGTTTCCATAAAAAAAAAAAAACAATTTATAGTAATAATTTTAATTTGATATATTTACATATTGTACCAAATTGTTATAATAAAAATTACTTACTATTAGAAATATAAAAAAAATTTACTTCAATAAATATTTTTTATTAATTATTTCATAATTTGTTTTTATAACTAAATTAATTTCATCAAGTTATGACTTCGCTCAGGTGTGTTTATAATTGCGAACGTCGGTCGAACATCTATTTTCGTGCATGTCCTAAAAGACGACTAAGGATTAAGGATAAGATACCGTGCATAAGGGATACAGTTTAGCCACATCTCACCTTGGCACGGTCCTTCCATCGAGTCATGCAGCAGGTGGATCTTCGTGCCTTATTGCTGTATGATAGTTATCATGTCCTAATACCTTCCTAAATGTGGCGGACGTTGTTGTGCTGTAATTTACAAAAGTACTTGCAACGCAACGCCGACTACTCTGCTTACCCCGATAGTCGGGATACAGCGTGTGATATGTATGTATGTATTTCATACGATAAACGCTTGATACAAAACGCCGAAGCACTCATCCCCGCAGACGACTGTGACTAAAGCATTTTCATGTACATACTCTACTCAGAATGCACTAAGTACTCGTTGGTAAACACAAATAGATAGTCTTTTTCCTAGGCTTTGAGAGCAGAGTCTGAAAGACGTTCGGAAGTCTCGGAAGACTGTTAAGAGTTCCGCCGCCTGCGTCTGCCTCTACGAAAGTTTTATCTAAAATACGTCGGATGAAGATTTGCCCATTTAAATCTGTCGCCACCGAATATATGTAAATGTGTTTTTGTATATTATTTATGTACCGATGTGCAAAGGAATCTCTCAGTTTTGTTTTGTGAAGATAGTTATACCTATTACATATTATACACACACACATAATTTTCTTAAAAGGCTCTGCGCCACTAACTACACGCAAAATTAATCAATTAATTAATTTAATAGAATTTATTGTTTTTTATACATGTTATAACAAATGGCGGGCTTATTGCCTAAGGCAATCTCTGCTGGTCAACCTGCTGGTTATTACAACATTAATATGGGTATTTACAGAAAAAACACTTACAATAACTACATGTTTGCAAATTTATGAAAAAACAATAAAGACAACTTGGACGCCTAAAATAAGACAACATAAAATATTGTTATTCCTAGGATAACTCACCTAAATTACACGAGATTTACTGAATTAGATATTAATTAAATAAATTAAATAAAAAATTTAAAGCTAAAGTATTACAAGAACTGACTGACGAGTGAAAAAAAACTGAACTCTGTACTTTCGCTCTACCTTCCCATACATTTTCCCCCAAGTACAGTCTTGGGTCCTTCGTGTGCCGTGAATGGGCACCTGTCAGACCGATGGCATTCGCACAACCCCCGCGTGCGACCGAATGTCTATGAGCCATAATATGTCGAGATTTTAATAAAAAAAATTAATGATGTTGTTGGATGTTGTCGGTTAACCAAAGCTGGCGCGTACACAGTACTCACACCAATGCAATTGTGCAAGTGCGAGTGAGACATGTCGGGCGAGTGAGACAGATCGGGGTATACGCATCACGAAAACGCGATCTGTCTCACTCGCACTTGCACAATTGCATTGGTGTGAGTACTTTGCACGCGCCAGCTTTGGTTAACCGACCTGTAGGTGATGTAGACAACCGTGTCAGTTTCCATAAAAAAAAAAAAAAAAATAAACATGACTGAGGGTAGTCAGAATGTAACGCAATACAACTTACTCGTGAACTAAAGTTATTATCTCGTCAAGTCAGAAAGCGGAGCCTCATCTCAATCAATAAGCACCGACCGAAACCGCACATCGAACTAATTATTTCTAGCTTAGGACTAAAACTCGAGAAATTACGACCAGATATATTACTTCAGTCAGCGCTACATCCTCGGAATCCATAAAGTGAGCCTCTAGGTAATATTGCGAGAGTATATGATATGATTTATTAGCCCAAAGATGTTCCGTAACGAAAAAGAATACGCTGATACATACATAGCTATCTACATCTGTTTCTATTTGCTTTCATTTTTATTTTATCCTTTTAGGATTCTCGGGCTCGCGCACCTAGGGTTCCGTACCGCCACACAAAATATGTTTGTATATGTGTGTTTATGAGCCCCATTCACATTTGTCGGTTTTTAGGGTTCCGTATCCGGTACCGGACCCTATTACGCCATCTGTCTGTATGTCTGAAATTTTCACAGAATGTGTGTTATTATGGCCGATATAACAACAAATAATAAAAATACAAAAAAGTAAAAAATTCACGGGGGTTCCCATAGAAGAAACTAAAAAGTGTATGCGCGCGCGCCATCTACTGAATAGAGTATAAAGCATATTAACTAATCGTGAATTTTAACTTATATGAAGCATTTCATAACACGCCATAGATGGCTTGAGTGGCGCTGACCATGACATGGCGATACGAAACCCTAGGTGCCTTTAAGCGGTTATTTTTTACATTTACTTATGTTACATTTAACATAAGTAACTAAAACATAGTAATATTAAAAAAAACTCTAGGTTTCTTACCCGGTTCTTCCTTATAGATTGTATTGCTGAACGGAACAGAACAAAAAAAATGACCACGAACCATACTGAATATGCTACGTCTCAATGAAATTTTTTTTTTTTTTTTTATGGAATCTGACACGGTTGGCGACATCACCTACAACGTCCGTGATGTCAGCCCATAACACCGGGTGAACTAGGTGCCATGTCAGTGCTTCCCCCTTTGATCGTGCCGGCTACACTGAACTGGTCGGAAAACACAAACTATTTACATAGCCGTTTTAACCGACGTTTCATTCAGTGCGGTGGTACCAGCCCGGGCGGGTTAAACCCTACCACCAAGTAATATTAGGAGGGAAGGGACCTACAGTTTTACGAGGAATCCGAACCTCGGTCAGCCTCCAACGGTCAGCGGTCACCCATCCAAGTACTGACCGCACCCAGCGTTGCTTAACATTCAATAGCGACAGTTGACTGTCTGCACCACTGAGCTATCGAGGCTGACGATATAAATTGTTCTTTATTGTTTGTGTATGTACCTCCTTTTAACACTCTTGCGTATCGTTTAATTTAATTACATTCACAGAGCATCAAATACCTACTGCCCGCGCCCCCTACTAGAGGCGCCCTAAGCGATGATATTCGAAACCCAATAACCGTACGCTGAGCTGCTAGCGCTTCGTATGTGTGTGTGTGTGTGCTAATATCGACACTACACACAAAGAGGAGCAAGTTAGGCACACGTACAAAACAAATGCACACGCACAACACACATATGTAAGTCATAGGCCACGCCCACAGGTTTCAACGGCGTTGTAGAGAAAACGCGCTCACGGCGCCTCTAGTAGGGGCGGGCGCGCGCATTTCATGCTCTGTGAATTACATTATTAATATTAGACAAAATAAGAAATTATATTACAAATAAACTATCTTAAAAAATTATTATAGTATAATAAAACAGACTATAAATTAAATACTACTATTACAATTAAACAAATGAAGAAAAAGGAGGGTTGCACCGGTATCAAATATTGTTAATGTCGTGTGCTCTTTATGGCGAAATAAATATATAAATCTGAATCTGAATCTGTGTGTACTCGTGTGAAACTTCACAAGCTCGCTATTTAATAATTACACGAAGAGAAGATACTTTGAATGCCAAGAGCATGTTGGCCTTCGTACAAAGTAAATTTTATCTCATACATTTAACCACCAGCGTACTGCGTGCGGACGTGACCGAATTTTTGAATGAAACCAATTTCTCCTAGCTCCATCTCTTACCCTTGTCTCAGTTGTGGCTCAGTCTCTTTCGCTCTCGCGTCACGCGAGCTTTATACCCTTCTCATGTCAACGGTAATAAACAGAATCTTATATTTTGTATATAATATAATATATGAGCGAACGTGAGCGCGAATTTATGAAAGTATTTTTTTTTCGGCGAATATTTCGAAACTTTGCTCAAAAAGAAAGAGGATTCGTTTTTTTTTACATGTTGGTTACATCACCTACTAGACATCATCAAACTATTGTTATAAACTTTACTAATTGATAACTTGGTATCAAAATTGACGATGGCACTATACAGGATGTTTCAGGGTAGGCTTGAGAAACTTCAGGAATAGAAAGTACTGATTATTAGAAGAAAAAATCCTTATGACTCAAATCGAAATTCCGTATTTTTTTTTTCATACAAAAATTGAAAATTGTTATAAAAACTCGATGGACAGTGAGATTTGGCAACAGTGCTGTCTAGGTCTAGGGAATGCAATGACCTAGCTAGTCCCATTTTTCTTTTGTTGTCATTCAAATTTAAGTGTTTGGAATTAACCTACATGAAGTTACATTCTACTAGTTGAGCATGTAAGTTAGTAATTTTATGTTTATTTAATAAAGTGGACGTTAACCTCCACCAAAGATCGATGAAACGATTTTCACCAAAAAGTACTATAAAATGACCGAATTTGGGAAAAAGTTTCAGAGAGTCTTCAAATATGGACCCCTTTCTAACCCTGAAGTTACGAAACTCTATCCGGAAACACCCTGTGTACCAGATATAGGTAATGCAAATAGAGCAGAGTGGTCAGATTCTTTAGTATTTATGTTTAGGCTGTAAATATTAATGTTCTTGTGAGCAGTAGTATGGGATAAATGTTTGTAAGTTACTATAATATAATACTTATGTGATTTGTATATGTTTTAGAATTAACAAGTAAAAAATTGTTTACTTTACTGTTTACTTCACTTATAGGGCACTAACAAAACATTGAGACTTGCGAAGTTTGTTTGTCAGTTCTTCTGCGCATTTGAATTTAGAACTGGCGGAATTTTCGACATGTACAAGCGTAGGTTACCTACCTGTGGATGAAATTATACAATAAACAATTAACACATATTGGTGAACTAGGTGCAGAATCAGTTCGCTATTCCCTTTGGTGGTTGTGCTGGCTACACTGAACTGAACACTTACTGCTTACATGGCTGCTTCGACCTGCCTTTCATTCAATATAAGGTATCAATCCAGGCTGGTTCAACCTACGACATAAGGAAAGGAAGGAACCTACAGTTTTATGTGAAAACCGAACCACGGTAATCCTCAACGGACGAACGGCCATCTGAATGCTGACCACACCGGGGTGTGCCTAACTTCATCATTGGACGTCGATACACAGCGCCGCCGACCTACCGACGACACTGACAAGAACTTCTATGAAGATTAGTGGAATAGGAGTTTGAGGTATGTCAGGATCGTGGCGAGTGGAGATCCGTTGTCTCTACCTACCCCACTGGCCTGACGTTGTATACAACGTGTCCCAAAACTCAATGTCAAGCGGGAACCAAGGTGTAGGCCAGTTTATGACTACCCAGGGAAAAATAAGAAAAAAAAAATCGGAGTCATTTGTTTTTTATGATATGAGCACTTTTTGAAAAACGTTGAAAATTGACATTTTAGGTACTACGACTACAAATTTGCAAATATAATTTTTCAAATTTTTATATTGGAAGCCTAAATAACTCTGCTATTGATAACTATCCCAAACAAAACCAGAATGCCTGTAGTTTTACCAAACAAAATATACCTACAGTAAAACTTTTTTCTAAAAAAATAAATGACTCAATTTTTTTTTCGTATTTTTCCCTGGGTAGTCATAAACTGGCCTACTCCCTGGTTCCAGCTTGACGTTGAGTTTTGGGACACGCTGTATGTTTCGAAATTGGCGGCCCTTCAATAATATTAATGAACTACGTAAGAGCTAATTAAATTTGATCTTAAATCTTTCGAGGAAAAAATTTATCAAAATTTATTCACAAATTCTAACACCAAATTGATACGAACCACAATACTGGAGTTTAAAGTACATCAGCAAGTAAGGCACGAAGACCCACCCGCTGCATGACTCGGTGGAAGGACCGTGCTAAGGTGAGAGGTGGCTATCCTTTCGCCCTTTAGCACGACACCTTGTTCTTATCCATTAGTCGTCTTCTACAACATGCACGGGGAGATATGCAGTGGGGCTATCCATTTTAATTAGCGGTCCCACACGGTGTATTTCTAGAACTTCAAATGTACTATCATTTTATTCACAAACTACTTTCTCCTCTAATAAAGTAATTTATTTGTAACACAAAAAAAACCGGCCCAGTGCGAGTCGAACTCGCGCACCGAGGGTTCCGTATCACCATGTCATGGTCAGCGCCACTCACGCCATCTATGTATTTGTTTAAATGCCTCATACTCTTTTCGGTAGATGGCGCGCATACACTTTTAAATTTCTTGTATGGGGACCGCGTGATTTTTTTACTTTATCTTATTTGTTGTTGTGTCGGCCATAATAACACATATTCTGTGAAAAATTCAACGGGCTGCCTATTACGGTTCAAGAGATACAGCCCTCGGACAGACAGACGGCGTAGGCTTAGTAACAGGGTCCCGTACGACGGATACGGAACCCTAAAAACGCACAAAACAAAATATTAAATGGAACGTGTTGGTCCGTTACAAATTTCAACGAACTCAGCACTTTATTCGGCCTCTTTATGCATTCATACGACTTTTTATAGAACCGTTCGATCAAATTCAAGTACTTTACAACCTAACAGAGTGTTCTTAACAACGTGGCGAATAAAAAAAAAAGTGTGTGCCGCGAAAAGAGAATGACTTATGACGCCGTAGATGACTTCACATTTGGCGAACAAGAGACGGCGCAAACTCGTGAGGAGAAAGAATGATTGTCACTGAATTGTTACAAAGAAAGTGCGTGTGCGGGCTTTCAGCTTCACGAAACGATTTCATTTGGTGTAATTATGCATGTTAGGGACTTCCACCAGCATTTTTCGTCAAACCAATGAGGACCAAATTGACTGTTCGAAATTTGAATTTTTTTTTGTATCGATATAAAAGTTTTTAGGTTCACTAATGCGTCAACGTGTGCAATGCACTCCCACCTGCATCCTTTCCTCTAATGTACAGTGTGGGGTCCTTCAAACGTATGTGAAGGTGCACCTAGCCGCCCGACATGGTATTCGCAGCACCCTTAAATATCCGAATGCCCGTGGGCGCCGTCGGACTACACTTCTGCGTTAGTCTGGCGCACACCATATTATGTCGTGCTTCGAAAAGAAAAAATAAAGAAAACATGATTTATGATTTATTTTTGAAAAATGTTTCCCTTACAATCTGAGAAAGATAAATAATTTGTGATTTTTTTTTCTGTCACACCATTGACATCACTCATGATGCCAGCCCATCATATCTTGGTGATCTAGGTGCCATGTCAGTACTTACCTTTGTCGTGCCGGCGACACTGAAAATTTATATAGCCCCTTCGAATGTACTCCGAATATTTCAATTTTTTATAGAAAAATCATATTATGAATCAATTAATTAAATATTTTACATAAATACACAATTATTATCCTTCCTTATCCTTTTCCTTTACCTTTAATAAAATTCAACGTCTGCTTTCTGTCTGTCTGTTTGTCTGTCCGCTTATAACTCGAGAACCACAGAACCGATTTTAATTAAAAAAATATCTACGGATAGCTTGATTCTTCCCATTAACTATAGGCTTCTATCACGTTAAATGGCTTATGAGGTTAGCAGAGAAGTCAACTAAGAGAGCGGGCGGAGCCGCGGGCACAGCTAGTGTATCATAAATGACATTATTAAATTTTGTTGTTACCCGTTAGAAGTAAATACCATGTGGCAGATAGACGGACAGACAGGCAATAATTTGGGCGAAACCTTTTAAAAAAGTTCAAAAGATAAAGCAAACAAAAATATAAACACAGAATTAAAAGATCTTACTGAAAGGCGATCCCGAGCGATTTCTAAACTCTGCCTTCGCAATTCACGCCGCTTGTCCCCCGGCCACTGTCCGTTTAGTTCTCCGTCAAGTGTGTTGTCAGACGCTCAAACTCGTCGGCTCGAGATGTCGGAAACATTCGGAGCAGATCTATCCTCCTGTCACATAATAAAACAATCCGATAAATCGGCCAAAAAACCACATCTTTCGCGAGCGACTTGGCCGCGTCCACACTGGACCTTTGTGAGGACTCGCGTGAAAATAAAGAGAAATAATAATAGATTAATGATATCTTTTCACTGTGTTACATTTGCGAGAGCAATATAAATTGGACCGTGTGGGGCCGGTACTTAAAATGAATAGCCCCACTGCATCTCTCCCCGTGCATGTCGTAAAAGGCAACTGAGTTTGTGATAAGGACAAGGTGCCGTTCTAAAGGGCGACAGACTAGCCACCTCTCACCTTGGCACGGTCCTTACACCGAGTCGTGCAGCAGATGGGTCTTCGTGCCTTACTTGCTGCTCGGTATTATACTCGTATCTTGTCCTAATACATAGGTAGCTAACATGTGGTGGTCGATGTGCTGTAATTTACAAGAGTACCTGCAGCACAACATCGATTACTCTACTTTTGTCAGTCTCAATAGCTCAGTGGTGCGCTCGGACGACTGTTGTTAAGCAACCATGAGCGCGGTCAGTACTTGGATGCGTGACCGCTCGACTGTTGGAGGCTGACCGTGGTTCGGATTCCACGTAAAACTGTAGGTCCCTTCCCTTCTTACCTTAATAGGTGATAGGGTTCATCCCGCCCGGGCTGGTAACACCGCACTGAGAAAAACGTCGGTTTTTTTATGGACACTGACACGGTTCCGTTGGCTACATCTCCTCCAACATCCGTGATGTCAGCCCATAGCACCGGGTGAA
Source organism: Nematopogon swammerdamellus (assembly GCA_946902875.1). Lineage (NCBI taxonomy): Eukaryota > Metazoa > Arthropoda > Insecta > Lepidoptera > Adelidae > Nematopogon > Nematopogon swammerdamellus. The sequence continues at coordinate 20,035,540 of OX336351.1, forward strand.
CTAGGTGCCATGTCAGTGCTTCCCTTCGGTCGTGCCGGCTACACTGAACTGGACGGAAAACACAAACTATTTACATAGCCGTTTCGACCGACGTTTCATCCAGTGCGGTGGTACCAACCATGGCGGATTAAACCGAAACGGCTATGTAAATATTTCGTGTTTTCCGTCCAGTTCAGTGTAGCCGACATGAAATGAAGGGAAGCACTGACATGGCACCTAGTTCACCCGGTGTTATGGGCTGACATCACGGATGTTTTAGATGATGCAGCCAACCGTCTGATTCCATAAAAAAAAAACCAATCTCAGTGACAATGACAATGCATAAGTGTGGATGGGACTAGTGTGTAGATTCTAGAACGGCATGAAGGGCGGAGGGGTGTAGGAGTGACGGCACTCGGACGCAGAGGCAACGCGCGGTATCCGTCATGTCGGCGAGCGCGCCACTAGGGACCCATTACTCCTAGGGCTCTCGTCCTTCGATGAAATTACAATGGCGGCTAACGGCTCCTTTCTTTTGTTGGAAATTAATATTGTTACTGGATCAGAAGGGACATAATGGATTGGAGTTTCGAGCGAGATGTGGGCATTGAGGGTTTACTTCGCATAGAGACGGTATCTTATGTATGAGACACTAGAGCGGGTCGAATTTAATCTACATATTTACGTACATCAATCTATACGCATATACACATATATAGACTAACTGAAAAAAAAACTGACCCTTAAATAGTCAAAAATAATTTCATTTACTTACTTAACTTTCTTTTGTACAACTGTATGCTCTATATGTGATAACCCTAGATCACTAACCAGTCGTAAAAATTACGACGCGTATTGTGTGCATTTAATGTTTCGGTAAGATCTCAACCCCTGTCACCCCGCCCGTTCCTAATACCTTCCTAATTAGCATCATTAATGACTCAGAAGCACTCATTGTGGATGCACGTTTATTAGATCGGGAGATATCGTGTTATCATCGTAAAATTTACGAATGGTTAGTAACTATGTAACTTTTTTTTTCCATAGAAAATAACTATGGTGTCATAGAAACCGAAGTCAAATAAGGTTGTTTATCTTCTAGAAGGAAGCATCTGGTCGAGACTTTTCCAGAACTCGCAAAAAAACGTCGTATGACCACGACATTCTGCGAGGACTGAAAAAAGGCGATTTTCAGGGAGTATATTGTTTCTATATGTGCCATAGAGAAATCGTCTATGATATGTGCAATCAAAGTTGCGTGTTGGTTATTTCTAAAACAGACTATGTTATTTGATTAAGTGAAAACCAAGGCTAATTAAGGTAATTTTGTATTATAAATAAATTTGATTAAATAAATATTGATGCTTTAATATGTCGTAAAATTTACGAATGGTTAGTGATAACGTTACTCGAAATTAAGCTTAGTGATCTAGGGTTAATGTGTGATAATGTATGTACAATTGAATAAATTACTATTTCTATTCTATTCTATTTCTAATTCTAATTTATTCTATTCTATTCTATTCTCTTTCTAAAGTTGGATGTTTATTAATTACTGCCAGGTGCTGTACGTATATGAATGATACTGTTATTTTAATTTTTGTTTAGGGGTTTTTCTTTTTCATTTTACAAAGCAACAAAATTTAATTTTGTGTCCGTCTATCCCCTCTGTGATTGCACTCATACAAATTTGGACACGTGTCACGCCGAACGGCGACTGACGGCGACTGAATGCGGGTGTGTGAAAATCACACACTTTGTGCAGCCACGGGCGCAGACGACTTTACCTATCTAGGTTGTTTGCTGTATCCGCGGACGTGGGCTAGAAATGTAATTTAACGCCGGACAATAGTTGGCTGGAGGACAATTTTCGTTTTCAGATTTTGTGTTGGATTGTTTCGGAAAGGACTCCTGCGAACAAAAGTACCGGCCGGAGTATAGTTTATGTATAGAAATAATATAACGAAGTACATAACACTGGAGATAGTTAATATAATAATTTTCAATGTCCAGGCACCAATTTATTGTCCGTAAGTATTTTTGTCTTCAGGCATCGAGAGGAAAGCGCTTTTTTTTCTTTAACATCTTAAAAACTTTGATTTCGTTGTACATCTAATGTGCTTAATTAATTCTTTTACAACAAACTGTACAAAACAATTTAACCAAACTTATGAATAAATAAATAACTTAGGAATTAACCAATAATGCTTATATTAGACTGTACCGTTGCCTGAGAGATAAGCATAGTATGGTAGCTATTTTATTATTTCTTGCATTATTTGTTATATTTGTGAGCATCAAGGTTTTTATTCTGAAAAAAAAAACGAACAATTTACTTTCATACATAGAAGATGCATACATAATCTTTCAAAATTATTGTTTGTGTTAAAAAGATGATTTTATCTTGAATTAACAGTCTTGGAATAGAATAGAATTGAAATCTTTATTGCAAAGTAAATAACAAAATTTGCACAAAAATAAATAAAGGCACACCTATAGAACAATAGCGTAAAAAAGCGCACTTATCACTTTGTAGTGATTTATTTCAGTCAACATTATTGGGCGATGAGGAGTAAATCAGAAAAATAGAAGAGATAAATTCTTCTACGTATCAAGGATAAGAAAATTAAATCAAAATTAAGGTCTAAAGGAAAAACCTTCGCAGTAACAAGGACTTAGATCCCTATTATAACTTCACATCTAGAAGCAGCCGCTGAACTGGAGTTACGGGATACACGTTCGCACCGCGCCGGCGGCGCCGGCGGCGTACACTGAAATTGACATGTTTACGCACTTGGTGCGTTCGTGTAGCGGGGAATTCTTATTTTATTTGATAAGTTTTAAGAGGCCGCGTCTACATGGCGTTAACTTTTGTTTGTTGTCGAAGAGGGCGATTTATTTAGAGGTCGAACATTTAAGAGTCGGAATTCGAATGTTATGGAAGGCTTGGTTTAATTTTCGTGTCGTTTGTTGAAGCAAATGGTTGGCACGTGCCTGGTAAAATTAAATAAATATATTAGCACGTTTGCGTGGTAATATTTATATATATGTATATAGATATATGTAATGAAAGATTTGCGAACCGGTTAGGCACAAATGCACTTACATACATACATAATTTTGTTTTGTACCTTACACGGTTGTATATGATTATTTTGGTTAATGCTCCCAAAATGTTACCTGACACGGTTGGCTACGTCCGCTATGTCATATTATCATAACACCTTGGTGAACGAGGTGCCTTGTCAGTGGTTCCCTTTGATTGCGCCGGCTATACTGAACTTTTTTTTATGGAAACTGACACGATTGGCTGCTTCACCTACAACATCCGTGATGTCAGCCCATAACACCGGGTGAACTAGGTGCCATGTCAGTGCTTCCCTTCATTACATGTCGGCTACTACACTGAACTGAACGGAAAACACGAACTATTTACATAGCCGTTTCGGCCGACGTTTCAATCGCGGCGGTGGTATCAGCCCAGGCGGGATAAACCCTACCACCTAGTAAGGTAAGAAGGGAAGGGACCTACAGTTTTACGTGGAATCAGAATCACGGTCAGCCTCCAACGGTCGAGAGGTCACCCATCCATGTACTGACAGCGCTCAGGGTTGCTTAACAACAGTCGGCCGACCGCACCACTGAGCTACCGAGGCTGCAAACTTGAACGGCAAACACGAACTATTTACATACCCACCCGCTTCAATCGACCTTTCATTCAGTGCTGTTCACAAATTCCGAATGATCGTGAAAATAATATGTACAATAAGAACTTTGAGCAATGCTCGACATCGATAAAATCCGTAATAACGGAATACGGCAAAGTAATAAGGTAAGTAGTCGACATTGCTAAGAAAATTAGCGAGTCAAAGTGGCAGTGGGCTGGGCACAGCAGTCGCAGACCCGAAAGTATTTATTTATAATATACTAGCTGTTTTATTGTACGGTTTGGAGGTGATTTTTTTTTTTTTCAATTGAGTAAATTTCATTAAATCGTGTTTTCGGCCAATAGAATACCTTGAAGTAATCACCATATATTTATTACAAAGTAACTGATGCAGTACTTTCGATATATCAGACGATAACGCTAAAAAATGTCGCATTTTCAAAAAAAAAACACTTTCAGTAGGTATTCAAACGTAACGGCTACCAATCTTTGCATGTGAACCCTCTAAATGTTTATCCCAACTTTCCCCTGTTCCCCGCGGTTGAGTTTACTTATTTCCATACAGGGTGTTCCTGCGCGATTAACTTTTATTCCCTCTTTCACGTGTTTGAGCCTAAGCTAGATCTCAATCTTCAAAGACATTACCTTTTATAGCTAACGAAACGGCCGATTGTCACGCAATCTATGTAGCGTTTTCATTTAACTATCGAATGAATGGTTTTGATTTTACGTAAAACTGTAGAATTCTTTTTCTTAACTTACTTTAGATACTAATATGGAGAGATAGATAGATAGATAGATAGATAGATAGATACAAAATTATTTATTGCTACACAAATATTTCACAAAACATAGCACAATGAATACAGGTACATGAGGTGCAAAGGCGGACTTATCCCTTAAAGAGATTTCTTACAGCTAACCTTTACATGTGTGAAATGTGTAAATAAGGAATGTAGATAGTAGCAAAGATACGATGTGACAATTCTTTATTTAAAAATATATGGATTTATGAAAACCTGAAAAATATAATTATATTTACATAGGTAAGTAATACTACGCAAGAATAAATAGAAATTAGGAGACATTAATTGTATTTTTAACCGACTTCAAAAAAAGGAGGAGGAGGAGGAAAGGAGTCGAATTGATGACTGTATTTTTTTTTATATATTTGTCCCCTCAGAACTTTCGACTGGGTGAACAGATTTTGAAAATTCTTTTTTTATTTGAAAGCTGGTGCTTCCCGTGTGATCCCATTTTCATTTGGTCAAGATGGGATTGGAAAGCGAGGCGGAATCGCGAGGGCGAAGGCCGAGCGATTCCGCCGAGTACATTAATAGCATAAAATTACTAAAAAAAACTGTGAAATAAAAAACTATTAAAAAAAATATAAAAACCGCCTTCAAAAATGTATGAAATAAAAAAAATCGAACCCTAGAGTTGAAGGCGGTGCTAAAGCAAGCAAGAATAACCGATTGCCTTCAACTCTAGGGTTCGATTTTTTTCATTTCATACATTTTTGAAGGTTAGGCTACAGGGCAAACCCTTAACCGGATCGTCTTTGTTTAGGCTCAAATTGTAGCTGACTAAATTGTCCAGAGGAGCTTTTCTCAAAATTTTTATATCATCCTTCGTTTCCAAAATATCCGCCAAAATAAAAAATTCGGAAAAAATTGATAATTTTTTTCACTATTTCAGTCATAACTTTTTTCGTTTTTGACTTTATCGAATAATTATGTTTGCACCTTACAGCTCTTATGAATACGCGCCTTTTGAGCTTTCTTTGAATATAATATCTTCACAACTCTCCGAGATATAAGGGGATCGCACTTTTCGTGAGTGTAGGGTCCGATGAGCCTACACTGGAGCGAACGAAAAGACATTTCCAATGTCAAAAGTAAATTTAACTCCAGTGCTGATGTCGCAGTGCTTCCTGAAATATATTTACCTAGGCACTCGGGTCCCGAAATTGGAAAGCGGAGGCTACGACGCTCGCGGACTTGATTCGCAAGTGCACTAGTAAGTGCAAACTGCAAGGGTGAACTCTGTGGGGTTTGTTTGGTGCGCGGGCGGGCAGGTGCGACGCTCGCTGCGATAAATACAAAATAGAGTATTTGCAATATTGAGTATGTGTGTATGTATGTACGTACATACTTATAATATACTAGATTTTGCCCGCAACTTCGTCCGCGTGGATTTAAAAAAAGAACACAATTCGAAATTGAAGTTTTTATGTGACGTTGATAGGCTCTCTCTCCCTTCCATTCTATACTTTATTTGATACTGCTGAGCCCTAAGGCTATCTAAGGTGATGGTATATAGCCTATATGTTATTCTCATGTATAACCTACTACTGTAAAGTCACATCAACATCCGTTCAGTAGTTTTTGCGTGAAAGAGGATATTATAAACTTTCACGTTTATAATATTAGTAGGATTCTTTATTGAACGCAAATTCATACAATTAAGAGCAAATAGGCAAGTTTAATTTCGTGAGGCATTATTGTTTATTGTTTATTTAGCCTACATATATTCGCAGTACACTGCGCTCAGATTTATAGCGCTCAGAAGCCAGTTCAAATTGTGGAGGGGGGATGCGAGAATTGATTTTGAAATGGGAAGATTCCAGACTTTTTGTGAATTCACAGAGATCGGCATAACCTCATCAGGGCAGCGCAATTTCAAGCAGTCCACCTCTGTGATGGAAAAAGAATTGTAACAATGAGGACTAGACTGCAGTGAGCGGATCCGAGGAATGCCGGAAGCGCGACATCTGATGTGCAGCGGATACCGATACCCCCAAGACAAATAGGAAGGGATGCCTGTATGGAGTGGATGGATGAGAAGAGCGGAAGACCGCGTGTGGTGGCGTGCCTTGGGAGAGGCCTATGTCCAGCAGTGGACCGATACAGCCTGATGATGATGATGATGATGATGCCTGTATCCATCCATCTCCTTCAAAATTTATGTAATTACAGAAAGCGACAGTTCAATCTGATGGTCTATCTCTGATGGGTATTGAATTCCATGCCACAATGGGCTACACTGCAAAAAGTATGTAAAACGTGGAAAGCCGAAGCAGAATTTAAGAAATTGGAGAGCACAATATGCGGTTGGACTAGACGAAGTCGCTCTTTGAAGGATTTAAGCATTTCACATTTATTTGCGATCAGTGTCTCAGTTGAGTTTACTGTCAGAGGAGCGTCTAAAAGGAAGAAATTATCATTATTTAAAACTTTTATGCCCGGGGTTATACTCTAAAAACTGTTTTCTGTCTTCAGAGACGTGGGGGGAAAACTAACTGCGCATTTTATGGGGTTCAGCTTTAGGCCGATAAGGAGGAGCTTATCTATTAACTGGGTTAGGTAATATAAAATGCTTTCCCCTTTTCCCGCAATGACACCGTCGTCCAGGTACCATAAACTTTGCTCAGATTCCAGACTTCAACCACCGACTTAGACTAAAAATGGCCGGGCCGAGGCGGTCTCCCTGCTGGCAGCCGGTTGCTGACTTGATTATGGACTCGTTGGAAGATAGGTGAGACGGAGAGGAATAACACCTGGTAAATAAAGGGGTAGCTGATGGGAATTTGCTCGTTCACAGCCGAAAGTAAGGAGTCCCTCTCTACACAGTTGAATGCGTTCTGTAGATAATTTTTTTACAATTAATTCTGATATGGGTTTTTAAATTACCGTGGTTGTTAGACATTATTTTAAATCGAACAGCTTTCTCACTGTTCCAGATCTCAGTGGAACCGTGAGTAAAGCTGTTCGATTGAAAATAATTAATTGTGATGTTTTAGAGGAAGAGAAGTAGGTGCAGACCGCATGGACTGCAGCTTCGGCGCCCCAATTAACTAATACCAACTAACATGCTCGACTTAAACCCCGAACAATCAGCAGAGGCTGTGATAGAGGACTCCTCAATGATTTTATCAATTATGCAAACTTCAAGTGGTCAAAGTTAAATTCGATGCCGACTCGTCAAGTCTGCGCGAACACCCAGACAACAAGACATACGACACAGAGTGAATGAACCCGATGATCGTTCCTACTCCCGAACGACCAGCAAGGCTGTGTTGCCACTAATGGGATAGTTTGGTTCGCTTTGCCCGTTTCATGCTCCTGGGAGGTGTATTAATTTTCGCTCCGACTGTTGCCGAAATTGGATGAATTTGTGTACGTTATAATGTTCTTGCATTTTGTAGCATTGTATTTAGTCTAATGTATGGACGAATTATAATTGTTTTCTTCATTCGAGTAATTAGAGATGATAGGTGATATGATAGCACATGCGTGTTTAGGTATTGGCATATATTTTTGTAAAGTAGACTTAAGTGCACATTGAAAAAAAATCCAGTGAAGTTTCTTGTCAGTTCTTCTTCGCTGTGACAATCGAACTGGCGGAATGTTACATACATACATATCACACACGCTGAATCCCGATAATCGGGGTAAGCAGAGTAATCGGTGTTGTGCTGCAAGTACTCTGGTCAATTACACACAACACCGACCACCACGTTTCGCAAAGTATTCGAACAAGATTAAATCGATCAAGCAGCAAGTAAGGCACGAAGACCCACTCGGTGGAAGTACCGTGCCAAGGTGAGAGGTGGCGAGCCTGTCCCCCTTTAGCACGGCATCTTGTCCTTATCCCTTAGTCGCCTTTTACGACATGCATGGGGAGAGATGCAGTGGGGATATTCTTTTTAAGTACCGGCCCCACACGGTATGGCGGAATGTTACAATGTAAATATGGCAAATCCAGTGTACCGCCTAGAGATGATATTAAACAATAAACAGTGCTCGCCCTCCCCTTTCCACCTGCACACCACGCGCACTGGGCAGGGATTGCATCCCTACACCCAGCGTATAGGGATGTAACTTACCGCGGATGCGTACCAATCGTCTCTGCAGATTTTTCCTATAAAGAACCGGTAAACTCTGGAACGCTCTCCCTGCCCATATATTTCCCCCCAAGTGCAGTCTCGGGTCCTTCAAGAGGCCGGGATGGCATTCGCAACCCCCGCATGCGACCGAATGTTCATGGGCGTCGTTATGGGTGGCTCGGTGACATAGGTAATATTTACCATTCAGCTGTCCAAGTTATTACACAATTCTTCGCTGATAAAACCTGACATGTCCAACCAAATGCTCTAGACAAAAATCAATGGTCCGAAGCGAAGTGGCGCTTAATCGACCCGCCGAACAGTAGAAGCTTAATGACAGTCATAGTGGTCTATCTCCATGTAATTTTTTAGTAATTTATATTTGGGCATAACCACAGAGCATCAAATACCTACCGCGCGCGCCCCCTTCTAGAGACGCCCTAAGCGATAATATTTGAAACCCAAAAACTACACGCAGTGCTGCTAGCGCTTCGTACGTGTGTGTGTGTGCTAGTATCGACACTACACACAAAGAGGAGCAAGTTAGGCACAGTCACAAAACAAATGCACACGCACAACACACATTGTAAGTCATAGGCCACTCCCACAGGCTTCAACGGCGTTGTAGGGAAATTGCGCTCAGGGCGCCTCTAGGAGGGGCGGCGCGCGCATTTGATGCTCTGTGGCCATAACAATACTAATTTAAATTATAAATCTGTAGGGATGGTCATGGAGTAAGTTACTTTGTTTTATGAGATACTGCGGTTGTATAGTCTATGTATATTACTAAAACTGTAGGTCCCTTTCCTTGCCCCTTACTAGGTGGTAGGCTCAAATTGTAGCCGACTGGGTTGGTACCACCGTACTGGATGTAAGATGGCCGCATAGCAGCCTCGGTTGTGTTCTCCTCTAGTCCAGTATAGCCAGCAATCCAGGGAAGTCTACGGTATGGCACCTACCTCCTCGGAGGTGATATTGGCTGGTCGGAGCATGCGCTTTGGCCCCTCTGACTCAGCCACCCATACCGGATTACATAAAAAAAAAACTAGACTAACGATTTTAAGAAATATTTTCTGTATGTATGTATGTTCCCCCATAACACTTAAATCGATCATCCTAATTCGATGAAACTTAGTACGAGTACATTTAAACTATATATGAGACACAGGATAGGCTAGATAAAATTCAGTTCCGGTTACGCTAGGATGTGGCTCTCACACAAATCGAATAGTTCCGAGCGCAGAAATAAAAGTACGGTAGTGGGCTTACTTACTTTCTTCTCTTTTAATACGAATTTCACGCGAGCGAAACCGCGGGCAACAGTTAGTAGGTAATATTTAGATTCAGCTGTCCAAGTTATTACACAATTCTTAGCTAATAAAAACGTGACATCTCCAACCAAATGCTCTAGACAAAGTTCGTAAGTCCGAAGCGAAGTGGCGCTCGACCCGCCGAAGACGTTGGGGCTAATAAAGTCGCCATCTATTGAGGAAGCTTAATGATAAATCGCCGGGCTATCTCAGAGGCACAGCTCATTAAGTCCGCCTAGAGGGTGCGAGCCTCTGAGAGGCGACGCTCTCTAAATTAAAATCAGCCATGAACAATCTGCGTGAATAGATTGTTAGTAAGTACATTCGAAATTCCAATTTCTTTCGAGTCAAGGTGCTTCTTTGAGGTCCATGGATGGTAACCTAATTTGTATCCCTATTCATTCCAGTTCATTCTATACCCATTCTTTTGCTGTGGAATCAGCTTGTCTCTGGAACCAACTCCCTGCCACTCTCCGTACTTCCGCTTCCCACAACATTTTCAAATCCCGTTTGAGGGAACATATGTTTTCAAACCCATAATGTCCCTATGTGTGTTATCGCTTGTTTAGAAACTGCATTAGGTATGTATGTATGTATGTATTTGTATTTGTTTATATGCGTGTATGTATGTACTTTTGAACTTGTATGTATGTATTTCACGAATGCATTTAGTTGTACGTTATTTATTAGATACTATTATCTATGTTTTATTGTTTATTTTTATACTCTTAAAAAAACAAATCTCTCATTTAATTTTCCGCACTACCCATCTACCCTACTTACAATCCCAGGTATGACTGGCAGATAATGCTCTTAGGCTTTAAGTCCGCCTTTTGTCACTTTCTGTGCAATAAAGTATATTTTCATTTCATTTCATTTCATTACATTGGTACTGTAAATACCGGCTCATTTAAGTGAGATAATTTGCCAATTTCACCACCTTTCTGTCACAGGTACCCGAACACCAAAGGACTCGCTTTTGGCTCCGGCTTAGCCCGCAAGAAATTCATATTCAAAAAGAAGAAATCAAGTGAGTAAAAAAGAAGGCCGAGCTGCGTTTCCTGAGTTAGGTACCTTTATTTCGGAGCGCGGAACAATTCGGTTTGTATGAGAGCCATATGTTAGGGTAACCGGAACTGAATTTTATTTAGCCCACCTGTGTCACGTATAGTTAAAAGTGTATGTATTAAGTTTCATCGAATTCGGATGATCGGTTTTAAGAGTTATAGAGGAACATACTTAAAGTTATATATTTTATGTTTGGGCATAACAATACTAATTTAAATTATACATCTGTAAGGGATGGTCATGGAGTAAGTTACTTTGTTTTATCAGATACTGCGGTTGTATAGTCTATAATCTATCTACCTAGATCTTAAAAGAGATTACGAGTTTGTGCCCTTTGCTGCAGAAACTCTTAGTTCGTGGAGTACGGGCGCGGTCAGCTTCTCAAATAAACTGGGGAAGCTCCTGATTGATGCGTCCGGAGACCGTCGTGCTCGAGCTTATTTTAAACAAAAAATAAGTGTGCTATTCAGAGGGGGGACGCTGCATCTGTCATGGGGACCATGCCCTTGTCCCCCCCATGTCGGAATACTTTTATTTGTAAGTATTTTTATTCTTTTAGATTAGTTTAGTTTGCAGTTTTGTAAATATTTTAGGCTGCAATAAAGTTTTTCATCTGGGTTTTATATTCTATATTCTGTAATATTGTCAAACATTATGCTGAAATCTTAAATTCATTCAAGTCCGAAAAATCCTCGGGATTGTGATATACCTAGACGTTTACACATTAGTAATTTTTCCCCGACAGGATTCGACACTGCTGTTTACTTCACCTCGATACAACACCCGTAAGATGACAGTCAGTCCATAGCGTCGCGCTGAATTAGGTGCCATGTCATAGATTTCTTTTTGGTTGTGTCGGTCACGCTGAACTCTAAATGCGATATCCGAATGAAATAATGAAGCTACGCTATTGCGTCATAAAACTGTCTTCCGAGCGGAATAAAACGCGTCTTCTACTCCGGCCGCTTCGCAAGGAGATGCCGAGTCATCCACTCTGTTAGGGGCTAATAAAGATACCAGCGCTACAAAGAACCGGCTACTTAACGATGTTTTTTTAATAAATATTAAATTTTTTTTCTCATGAATGAAGTCACAGGGAAGCGACGAGTCAAAGGAGAAATACATTAACTGGGTCTCAAATTTCGTGTCGATGCGGTGAGGGGGGATGGTAGGGGCGGGGAGAGGGGGGTGAAAATATTCATTTATGCGAGGATTCTGAGAAAAACAAACCGGATTTTTAGCCAGAGTGCAGTGTAGATTTTGTATTCACTTATATTGTTTTTTTAACGTTATAGCAAGCAAGAACCAGAAATATTTTTAGGGTTCCGTATCCGTCGTACGGGACCTTATTGTTTATTGTGTATTGTGTAATTTCATCCATAGGTAAGTAACCTACGCTTGGACATGCCGAAAATTCCGCCAGTTCTAAATTCAATGCGAAAAAGAACTATAGATATACGAGTTTATATATAAACAACAACTCTATACATATTTCATTTCTTTACAGTCTTAACACATTGCCACAAACTATTCTTGTTCGCCTGCATGCACTTCTCCCAAATACCAAAGGTTAGTTAGAATAGAATGTCTCGCGACATTAAGCTCGCCTGTTGTGGCTAATTTGTATAAATTGGTGTTCAATAAAGGATATATACAATACAATACAATACGTATATACATAGCTATAAGGTATAAAGCTGTCCCAAACGATTATTAAACAGTCATGTGTAGGGACACTAATGGGGTCTCTTACTTACGGAGGCCCCGTTACAATTTCTTGACGAAAAGGAGTTGAGGTCCGGAACTGACAATCCCATTTTTGTGCCCCGGCTACCGCCCTCGCGGAAAGTTCTCGAACGCCCTTTGTATAGGTCCTTACTCACGCATAAATAAATAAAAAAATAACCGATCCCAAAATCCCTTTTTCTTTCGGCATTAAACGGGCGAGCGGAGAGAGCGAAGTAATCACGAATCACCCCCCCCTAAAGGAAAAGTTTCTCGCTATAGACCCCGAAGAAATCAAATTAAAAATTAAAATATCCATTAAAATCGTAATGGCAGTTTCATTATGGCACCCGCCACAAAGGACTGCGACAAAATGTATTGTCTTCCAAATTGTTGTAGCGCGTAATGTCCTCTTCCGACCGACGACGATGTCGCTTCGTCAGAGACACTTTTGATCTCGACCCGGTTTCGTAATCCTCGGAAAAATTGTCTATTATTGTTGTTGTGTTAGGCGGCCATTGTTCCGTACACGGAGAACCCTTGATGTCTCGTCGTTGTTATGATTCGCTCTTATTAGGACCAACCTATAGTATAGTTGCTTTCACGAGCAAACTTCTTGAAATTCGAGTCAGACGCACGATTCACGTCACCTTAAGAAAAGCTGCTATATGTTTGTGAGAAAACGAGTGCTGCATACCACATCACCTTGTATCTCGCTCGTTTGGTATTTCCCAAAGTGTTAGTGATGTAATCATCTTTAAGCCATTTTCGCCGTCAGCCGAAGAGGCGAAGCCGCTCTAAAAGTGCTCTTCCAGCACTTTACAGCTGTCGCGCTGGCGCGGCGGCGCCCGCTGGCCCCGATACCGCGAACACGATATTCGGCGCAAATGGATATTGCGCGGCAACCACCAGGAGCTGCACTATTTTGCATTCGCGATAGTGTCTTCCGGAACTCAAAAGTCGCTTCGTCGTTCGCGAAATATCCGGTTACTGCGGTTAACACTCTAGGGAGATCAAATTTTTAGAAGCGTTTCATAGAGGGAGTTTCGTTCATAGAGGGAGAGAATCATTTACAGAATGAAGATGATAGACTTGTACCGTGTGGGGTCGGTACTTAAAAAGAATAGCCCCACTGCATCTCTCCCCGTCGCATGTCGTAAAAGTCGGCTAAGGGATAAGGATATTCGTCAGCCTCGGCAGCTCGGTGGTGCGGTCAGTCGACTATTGTTAAGCAACGCTGAGCGCGGTCAGTACTTGGATGGGTGACCGCCGGACCGTTGGAGGCTGACTGTGGTTCGGAGTCCACGTTAAACTGTAGGTCCCTTCCCTTCTTACCTTACTAGGTGGTAGTGTTTATCCCGGCCGGGTTGGTACCACCGCACTGAGCGAAACGTCGGTCGAAACGGCTATGTAAAAAGTTCGTGTTTTCCGTCCAGTTCAGTGTAGCCGGCGCGAAATGAAGGGAAGCACTGACATGGCACCTAGTTCACCCGGTGTTATAGGCTGACGTTACGGATGTTGTAGGTGATGTAGCCAACCGTGTCAGTTTCAAAAAAAAAAAGACCACAAAGCGGGTTTCTATTATCAATTGCATCATGATACTGCAGGAGAAGTATAGATATATATTTTTTAAGACAAAACAGCTTTACTCACGGTTCTTCCAAGCTATGTGGCTCGACGTTTCGGGCCAAGCGTATGGCCCATCCTCATGAGCACTCTGCCTAGTGCGACGGTTGGCAGAGAACTGTCAGATCTCCGTCCGTCGTTGACGAAGATTGTAGCTGTGGCCAGTGCGGGTAGTTTCCGTAGACGAGGGTTTAGGTGCGTTCCGGATCTCAGCGGAGAGACAGAAGGCGCTGACGGTGTCCACTTCCGGCTGGTCGTGTCCGTCGTGTCTTCTTCTCTTGAGCGGCGCTATGACTGGGTTCCACATCGGCGACAACTTGAAGGCGTCCTCCCTGTTGAAGTTGTGCTTCTTGATTTCAATGAACTCTCGGACGAAACGTGGGACGTGTCGTGTTTCAGTCGCAAGAATTTTGACCTGATCGAACATAATCCAGTGGTTCGTTCCGGAGTCCATGTGATCGCACACTGCCGATTTGTTGGAGTCCAGTTGTCTCCCCGCTCGTATGTGCTCCGAGACCCGCGTTGCTACGCACCTCTTCGTCTGCCCGATGTATGACTTTCCACAGCTAGATGGGATTTGGTACACGCCGGCAGACTGGAGAGGTAACTTTTCTTTTACCGAACGTAGCACCATACTTTTTTGTAGGGAGTAAGTAAACGCAGTGCCGATGCTGAGTTTCTTCAGTCTCCTCCCTATTTTATCCGTCAGTCCCCGGTCGTACGGTAAAAATGCTCTCTGTCTGTCGGCGCGTTGCAGGGGTTGAAATGTCTTTTCCTGAGGTATCAGTGCTTTTCTGCTGTAACCGTTTTGCTTTAGTGCGCTCGTGATCGTCTTTCTTTCGTTGTCAATGCTGTTGTCATCACAGATGCGTTCTGCTCTCTGTACCAGGGCCCTCGCCACCGAATGTATCTGCGCGGGGGCGTGGTGTGAGGTGGCATGGAGGTACCTATTCGTGTGGATGGGCTTCCGGTACACTGTGTGACCCAGCGATCCATCCGACCGACGAGTCACAAACACATCCAAGAATGCTAGACCTTTCTCACTTTCGAGCTCCATGGTGTAACTTATGTTTGTGTGAGCAGCGTTTATGTGGTCTAGAAATTCCTGTAGGGCCCGTCGTCCATGTGTCCATTTCGCAAATATGTCGTCGACGTACCTCAACCATACCGTTGGGGTGACTGTAGCCGTTGCTAAGGTGCGCTCTTCCAGATGTTCCATGAATAGGTTTGCAACGACCGGGACCATCGGTTTGTACGTAGTAGTCGCCGTCCCACAGGAAGTAGTTCGACGTTAGGCAGTGCTGTAACATATTCACATACTCTATACTTATGGCATTTTCTTGCAGTTTGTTCTCGATGACATCAACTGAGTCGCGAATATAGGTACGTTCGTGTAGAGCGATTCCACGTCGAAACTGACCAGAATATCCTTCGGCGACACTTTCATGTTGGACAGCATTTCTACGAAATGGTAAGACGACTAAGGGATATGACTCCCTTCTTATATTACTAGGTGGTAGGGTTTAACCCGCCCGGGTTGGTACCACCGCACTGAATGAAAGGTCGGTCGAAACGGCTATGTAAATAGTTTGTGTTTTCCGTCCAGTTCAGTGTAGCCGGCACGACCGAAGGGAAGCACTGACGTGGCACCAAGTTCACCGGGTGTTATGGGCTGACATCACGGATGTTGTAGGTGATGTAGCCAACCGTGTCAGTTTCAATAAAACAATTTTAAAAAAGAGTCTTTTACAAAAGACGACTCTTGCCCACTAACGGTTGTACGTCGCGGTCGTCTTTTGTAAAAGACTCTTACCATTTCGTAGAAATGCTGTCCAACATGAAAGTGTCGTCGACGGATATTCTGGTCTGCAATCTGGCTGCAGTCTAAACCTGCTAGTATAAATCTTATACTATTATATAAATATCTACCTGTATTTCACCGCAAGTACAATCTCGGGTCCTTCAAGAGGTGCGTCATGTTCGTTGCCTGTCCATCGGCGTCGTTAGACGCCTTATGGGTGGCTCGGTGCCATATGCAATACTTACATAAATATTTTCTAACTCCTACGAGAAATGTCGCACCTCGTATAAAATTTTTCAAATAAAGAACTTTTGGCCATTATAATAGCACAATTTTCATATAATGCAAAGACTTCCTCCTACAGTGGTTAACGTAACCCACAAACATCCCAAGGCCAACACGACTTTTTTCTTATAAAAATCGTCTCCACTCCGCGAGTGTGACGAGAACGTGGCCCCATAAAACTTTACAGAAAAAAATAACCCCAACAAAGAAGCCCCGTTAAACGATCAAGAGAAGTAACTATTAAAAATACAATGCTCGAGGAAAAAGAGAAAAAAATATCATTTCTTCGGGGGCCATGAAATTCAGAGATCCGGCCTGGCGGGAGGCGGGCGGGGGGCGATGGGGAGGGGAAGACGGAGGCAGAGGGAGCTGAAACTGAGAAACAGGGCGCGATTACTTCCCTCTAGTGTGACCTCCGCCGACCTGTTGACCCACGTGCACACACGAAACTGAAAAAAATAAAGCCACAATCATTTCTAATGCCAAAGATTATGCATTTGTAAATAACTCAAAAAAAATTATTTTTTATTTTATCCTAATTTAAATTTCATTCAGTCTCAATTTTATTTCATTTTTTTTTTATGTAATCCGATATGAGTGGCTTAGTCGGAGGGGCCAGCACATGCTCCGACCAGCCAATATCAGCTCCGAGAAGGTAGGTGCCATACCGGAGACTTCCTTGGATTGCTGGCTATACTGGACTAGAGGAGAACACAACCGAGGCTGCTATGCGGCCATCTTACATCTGGCAACAAACTGAAAGGCTGCAATATTTGAATTTTATTTTCATATTTCTCATGAGAGGGGTCCGAGGTTCGAATCCCGTCGCCGTGTACCAATGGGTTTTTTCTGACGAAAAAATTACGTGCATACCTACACCTGCTGCTTCACCGTTCGGAACCGGTGCAAAACTGTAGGTCCCTTCCCTTGCCCCTTACTAGGTGGTAGGCCCAGGCGGTTACCATTTGAGCCTACCGCCTAGTAAGGGGCAAGGTAAGGGACCTACAGTTTTACACAGGTTCCAAACGGTGAAGCAGCAGATGCAAGTAATTTTTTTCGTCAAAAAAAAAACTCATTGGTACATGTCGGCCGGATTCGAACCTCGAACCCTGAGATCAAGAGGTCAAGCCAAGACCGCGCCGACCATCGGCCGCTTAAATTTATATATTCCGGTTTGTATGAGAGCCACATCATGTATGTTGTATGTTATATTTTTTGTATGTTAGTATGTACTAAGTTTCACAGAATTCGGATGATCGATTTAAGAGTTATGGAGGAATATACATACATACAAAAATGATTTCTAAAAATCGACAATTTAGGTTTAGTATCATACATAGAGTCTACAAACGCAGTATCACATAAAACAAAGTAACATACTCCATGACCATCCCTTACAGATTTTTTTTAGTATTGATAATAATCCAACCTTATTACTAGTTCTACATGAGTTCTTTCGTGCTCATTCAACAGGACCATCTCTTCTCACATAGTGGCTGCTTCCGCAAAGAGCAGGCGCTGCAAGCGGCCGATATAGACGAAGCCTTACGCCGCGGTTGCGCTGAGGGCGGCGAGGCTTTAGGGCGGGATTAGGCGGGCGGGCGGGATGCGCGGGAAAATAAATACCCCACCCAGAGATGTCGAGAAAAATCGGATCAATTCAACCACTGAAACGCGAATAATCCAGGCGGCTCCCGGCCGCCCGCGAATGATTAAACATTTTCTTCATTGAGCCAGTCAGATCCTCTTTAGAGCGCACCGTGTGGAAGTTGAAGGCCGGTGAATCTGGAGTTTTGAGCGTGAATTATTTTTATTTCGATCTTACAGTTCTAGCTGATTTGAACCCCAGAGTTGAAACATGCCTCAAATCACTCTCCCGTCATAGTTTCTCGAAGAATACTTCTACTTGGATATCTTTTACATGTTCACAACCCTCGTAGTCGCGGAGGCCTCAGAGGTATGTTAGAACATGCAGGTATAATTCCGTTGTCTCTGCCTACTCCATGTAAGGCAGGCAGGTGTGATGTTATGTGTATAATTTTGTAGTCACGTACTGCCACACGACGGTGCTGCCAATCAAGTAAATAATATAATTATATCTCTTAAACAAAGCCATAACTGGAAAAAACAAGCCATGAAGCTGTAGTTGATTTTGATTATGATGTTCTAAGATACTGGAAACAGTTTTGTATTGCTCAGTTTATGCACAATCGTTATAACGGATTACGGTGGCCATCGAAATCCGTTATAATGATTGTGCATAAACTGAGCAATACAAAACTGTTTTCAGTATCTTAGAATATGAGAATTAAAATGAACTACAGCTTCATGGCTTGTTTTTTCCAGTTATGGCTTTGTTTACGTGATATATATTATTTACTTTTTTTTTTCTTGTTTTTTAATTACACTTTTATTAACAAGGTATTTTTATAAATTTCTGTTTAGAAAATCTTTAATAATATTTACTTGAGTGGCACCACCGTCGCCTGTCATTTTGCACGACACGCTCTTAATTCTTCAAAATGCGAGTGTGTAGAAAGCTTGAGAGGTGTGTCCGAACCGTAGTATCTGGCACGTGGAGATCCGTTACCTCTGCTTACCACATTAGTAAAGAAGCGGCGCTGCGTGACGTTATGCAGGGTGTTGCAGAAGTCACTACATTAGTTTCAACAGCAGCGTAATCCTCGTAGTTCCCTGAAAATAAACATGTATGAAAAGTTAGTACCGTGTGGGGCCGGTACTTAAAAAATAATAGCCCCACTAAGGGATATCGTCAGCCTCGATAGCTCAGTGGTGCAGACAGTCAACTGTCGCTATTGAATGTTAAGCAACGCTGGGTGCGGTCAGTACTTGGATGGGTGACCGCTGACCGTTGGAGGCTGACCGAGGTTCGGATTACTCGTAAAACAGTAGGTCCCTTCCCTCCTAATCTTACTTGGTGGTAGGATTTAACCCGTCCGGGTTGGTACCACCGCACTGATTGAAACGTCGGTCGAAACGGTTATATATTTAGTTTGTGTTTTCCGACCAGTTCAGTGTAGCCGGCACGATCAAAGGGGGAAGCACTGACATGGCACCTAGTTCACCCGGTGTTATGGGCTGACATCACGGACGTTGTAGGTGATGTAGCCAACCGTGTCAGTTTCTATAAATTTAAAAATAAAAAAAAATAAAGGCCAAACCCCGTTCTAAGGGGCGAGAGGATAGCCACCTCTCACCTTGGTGCGGTCCTTTCACAGAGTCACCACGCAGCAGGTGGGTCTTAGTTATCTTGTCCGAATACTTTGCTGAACGTCGTCGGTGTTGTGCTGTAATTTACCAGAGTACTTGCAGCACAACACCGATTAGTCTGCTTACCCCGATTGTCGGGATGCAGCTTGTGGTATGTATGTATGTATAAAAACGTTGAAAAAAAAGTTTCTTGTATGGGGAATACACTTTTTTTTTGTGGCGCGGAAACCTCCGCGTGCGAGTCGGACTCGCACTTTGGCGCCTTTTTGTTTTATTTTTTATCCATCGTAAAAACTGTAATTTTATAAGCGTCAAAGTTAGTATAAATTATAGTGCAAACTCTAAAGTAAATCAACCAATAATAACGTCAGCTGAAGCAAAGTCTCTCTGCAAGGATTTAGGCAGTCGACTGATAGAAGTGTCCGGGGAGGCCCGAGCTGGGGCCTACCTCTCTCAGCGCATTAGTGTGGCCATACAGAGGGCTAATGCGCTGAGTGTCTTGGGAACTTTCCCTGGATCGGTCGGTATGGATGAGATTTTTTATTTATCAACCTGATTTACAGATCTCATTCATATCACTGGTCCGGGGTTGTTATTTTTTCTTTTATATGTATAGTTTAATGAAATCACTCTGTATACTTCTAAAACCTTATAATAAATAATGTATTTAATATGTTTGCTATTAAAAAAAAAAAAAAAAAAAACCAATAATAAAAACCCGGCCAATTACGTGGTGGTACGGAACCAATACTTCTCTGATCTGTGTACGGAACCATCGGTGCGCGAGTCCGACTCGCACTTGGCCGATTTTTCTTCTAAGCCTGCCGGCATATCGGCCTCGTATTTTGACCTGACTTTGACGGATCATTTTACGTGAGAGCATTTTTGTGTTTTCATTCCCCTCCGGCTTACATTTAGTTGTACTCTCACGTCATCTGGCACCTGCGGGTCTCATTTGCGGGTGCCCTTTGCCCCGTACGACATTCGATCATTTGAAGTGTTCGCTTTGTCTCTTTTGCACTTGGGTGTGCGAGCGCGGTCCTCTCACTCGCGCCATATTGAATCGTAATAAAGGCTTCGGTAGCGGTTGCCCTGTTTGGAGGGATTTTTGATGAAACATCTTTGTTATGGTCGATGGACTATGCAGAATTATGAGAGACTTAAAAGGAAGGTTCGTCGATTATTCGATTCGGAAATTTGTTCGCGCTTTCCGTCCAGTTCAGTGTAGCCGGCACGAGCAAAGACATCGCGGGTGTAGTAGGCGTTGTAGTCGGCCATGTTAGATTGCATAAAAAAATCTATGTTATCGCATATTTTTAATCAATTTTAATAAATAAAGCGAAGTATTATAAATATATTGACGTACGTAACACGTCGGCGACCGGGGCCGTGTAACGTAGCGTACGTCAATATATGAATATCCTTATAACTCGAGAACCACTTTATCGATTTAAATACGGTTTTCAATGTTACGTTCCGCCACTCCTCAAAATGTTTTAGGCTATAAATCATAACGCTGCGTCATCGGTGACCTAAGCTGTGAGCAAAAAGCCACTCGAAGCGAAGCCGCCGGAAAAAACTAGTAACTTATATAGGTACCGCAAACTGTATTTACGAACGTTTTTAACTTTACCCTGTTATTAATTATACTCATTTTAAATATTTACCGATTAACAGCGGTAGTTACTGAAGATTTACATAAGTAGACGTTTCGCCAGCTACGTCACGGGCTTCTTCAGGGACTGCGGGAGTTCCTGGAACCGACGTCTGGTGTCCGTTGTGCCAGCCGTCAAACTGCTCTTTTACGAAGATCGTAGCTGTGGGTAGGTTGCACAATATTCGGCAGCGGTGTCAGATCGCGATCCAAACATCGTACCTACGAAGTTCCGGCTGCACACAAAACTCACTTTAGCTTCAGACGCTGGCTTGGCAGAAGGTCTTGAAGATGTGTGCTGTGACGTCGACTTATCTAAGTCTTCAATGCCCATACCACTGTTAATCCGTAGAAATTTCAAATGAATGTATTTACGAAATATACTATAAATGTATATATCAGTGGAATGCTTCGGTGGTTTGGTCGATGTTGGAAGAATGGATGATAGGAGACTAACGAAAGACATTTATGGAGCGAATGTGAGTGGAAGAGTCGGGAAGGGTCGCCCTAGACGCACGTAGCTAGACCAGATCGGGCATGTGCTAAGAAAATGCGCAAGTGAGCAGTACCCGTATGTACCCGTATGTACCCGCACCTATATGGGGGTTTTTGGGGGCGAAAAATCGATCTATCTAGGTCTCATCTCTGGGAAAACGCGATTTTCCGAGTTTTCACACACCGAGCAAGCTCGGTCGCCCAGGTTATTCTAGAGTATTTAGAGCCATTCGGGACGTACGGGATTACAATATAGGCATTTTATTCAAATTAATTGGCCGTTGGAGATAGACAACCACTCAAAACAGGGGCTAGTCACGACTTACCAAGGTGGCTACCATCTCGGATCGTAAGTACTAGGACCCAAGAATCGATGTGCGAAGTTTCATACTTGCATCACAAAATGAGAGGTTTGTGCGAACCAACTCCCTTAACGTCCGGAAATTAATCAAATTGCCCCTTTCAACCACGCAAAACAGGGAGTAGTCACGACTTATCAAGGTGGCTACCATCTCGAATCGTAAGTACTAGGACCCAAGAATCGATGTGCGAAGTTTCATACTTGCATCACAAAATGAGAGGTTTGTGCGAACCAACTCCCTTGACGTCCGGAAATTAATCAAATTGCCCCTTTCAACCACGCAAAACAGGGGGTAGTCACGACTTGCCAAGGTGGCTACCATCTCGGATCGCAAGTACTAGGACCCAAGAATCGATGTGCGAAGTTTCATACTTGCATCACAAAATGAGAGGTTTGTCCTAACCAACTCCCTTAACGTCCGGACTATATGGAGCAAATGTGAGTGGAAGAGTCGAGAAGAGTCGTCCCTAGACGCACGTACCTGGACCAGATCGGGCATGTGCTCAAAAAGGGTCAAGTGCGTAGTACACGTAACCGACGAGTATGCATGAAGAACATTATGAGAGTGGAAGAGGCGGCAGAGGTGTGTCAGGATCGTGGCACGTGGAGATCCATTGTCTCTGCCTAGCCCACCGGGAAACAGGCGTGATGCTATGTATGTATGTATGTATATCTCAGTTCAAATCTCCCTGATAGCTACACAGTTTAAGACAATATATTATCGTGTTATAAGGAAATTTATCGAGTCAGTTTAACAAACGCGCAGGCGCCCTCCCCTCATTGCCGCCTCGATCGTCGAGATAACCACACGTCATTGTGGAAAGATCCCGGCCCGTAAATCTTCCGGACTGTATCTCGAATCGGTACGGACTGCGTCGGATTGAGATAGTTTTTGGGATTAAGTTTCCTCCATTCTGGCTTAAGTGAACCTTTATAGATAAGTATATATTATATTAGTGGTAACTTTAAAAAGCTTAGATACCTACTTCTACGTTTGTAGAAACTAATTAATGTTTTAAAAATTAATCGTTTTTGATGATTTTTCAAATACATTTACATATACTGTATGGGGTCGGTACTTAATAAGTACTCAGTACTGCATCTCTCTCCGTGCATGTCGTCAAAGGCCACTAAGGGATAAGGGCAAGATGCCGTGCATAAGGGCGACAGGCTAGCCACCTATCACCTTGGCGCGGTCTTTCCACCTAGTCATGCAGCAGGTGGAACTTCGTGCCTTGCCTTGCTGCCTGATAGTTACGAGTCTCGGGCACAATATCTTAGTTCTGTTTTTTGTAATAAAAAATTTGTTTTGTTATTAGTAAGTTCCTAAATGTGTTAAATGTGAAACTTAGTTATTGGCTATGAGGTGTTTAATTGTGTTTGTTTTTTAATGAGCTTTCATAGAGCTGTTAAGTGTATTTTTGCAATAAATAAATTAATAAACAATAATCAGAGGTGCGCCAAAATCGTACTCCGCATTTCTCTTTCCGAATGTAAATTTGAACAACTCAACTAACCATTTATTTGCAATGTTGTTTCTCGCGGACCGAGTTACATAAAAGTAAATCGGGCAAATTACTTCATAAAAACTCCCGCGACACTTTTCCTTTCTTCACGAAATCGCGGCCAATTTCTCCCCTTCGAATACCTAACGACCCCGAGGCGACAAATTCATAATAGCAGTCGTCGAACCAAAATTATACAGCCTGTTCGCATCCACTGCCCTCTGCAGCCAGCAACTAGAACATTTTGCGATACGATTTTTTATAAGTAAAGTGTGGGGCCGGTACTTAAAAAAATTATAGCCCACTGCATCTCTTCCCGCGCACGTCGTAGAAGGCGACTAAGTGATAAGGATGAGATGCCGTGATAAAGAGCGACAGGCTAGCCACCTCGGACCTTGGTGCGGTCCTTCCACCGAGTCATGTTAGCAGGTGGATCTTTGTGCCTTACTTGCTGCTTGATCTTCATCTTGGCCGAATGCTTTGGTAGAAGGCGGCGGTCGGCGTTGTGATGTATCTACCAGAGTCCTTGCAGCACAACATCGCTTACTCTGCTTACACCGCTTACTCTGCTTACTTTGTTTTATGAGATACTGCGTCTTTGTAGACTCTATGTATGATACTAAAACTAAATTGACGATTTTTAGAAATATTTTCTGCATGTATGTATGTATATATGTTCCTCCATAACTCTTAAACCGATCATCCGAATTCGATGAAACTTAGTTACAAGCACATTTAACTATAAGCGACACAGGTTAGGCTAAATAAAATTTAATTCCGGTTACGCTAAGATGTGGCGATCATGCAAATCGAATTTGCGCCCGCCGAAATAAAGGTACGGTAGCGGGCTTACTCACTTTCTTCTTTTTAAATACGACTTTAACGCGAGCAAAGCCGCGGGAAAAAGCTGGTAATAAAATATATAAACAATTATATGTAATAAATCTAAATCTCTATATTTAATAAATAAATGGGTAATGTTTGACTCTTCCCGTATACGCGACGCTTCTCTCGACCAATTCATTTAATGACGAAATGTAAAAGGACTTTCCCAACTCTTGCACTTCAAGCAAAGAGTAATGTTTCCTGCGAGTTTGCTTCGTCGTCTTTCGTTTCAAAACGTCAAGATAGCCCCTGTAATTACTACAGTCCCGGTCTGTCGAGCAACCTGAGCTTGGAGCTCAGGAGTCCATAGTGGCTTTGAAGACACGACGACGCCACGGGTAAATGCGGTTGGAACAAGAAGGCAGAAATTAGGAAATTCAAACAACAACCCGAGCCTCGAGCCGTGCAACTAGTGGTGACCCCGACGTGTCCCGAGGTCTAGAACCGCTGCAACTTCGTAGGGATGTCGGCGCCCTAAGCGTGTTCTATCGCTTATTCCACGGGGAGTACACGTAGGAGCTGTTTAACGCGATTCCGCCATCCCCTTTCCACCTCCGTACAACGCGCACTGGGCAGGCATTGCATCCCTATACGCTGGACTTACCGCGGATGCGTACCAATCGGTTCTGCAGATCCTTCCTTCAGATCGGTTCTTCAGATCACATCAAAATTCTTGCGACTGAAACACGACACGTCTCACGTCTCGTCCGCGAGTCCTACGAAATCAAGAAGCACGACAACTTCAACCTTCGCCTTCAAGTTGTCGCCGATGTGGAACCCAGTCATAGCGCCGCTCATGAGAAGAAGACACGACGGACACGACCAGCCGGAAGTGGACACCGTCAGCGCCTTCTGTCTCTCCGCCGGGATCCGGAACGCACCTGAACCCTTGTCTACGGAAACTACCCGCACTGGCCACAGCTACAATCTTCGTCAACGACGGACGGAGATTTGACAGTTCTCTGCCAACGGTCGCACTAGGCAGAGTGCCGTACCGGATACGGAACCCTAAAAAGTGAAATACTAACCACGGTCAGCCTCAGCGGTCGCACGGCGAATTTATACACCGGCAGAGATAAACACAAATACGAGACCAGATACACAAAGATTGACCCCTAACCGTGTAATTGGCTCACAGGTAACCCAGTTTAGAGCGTGCCTCATCGTTGCGCCAACCGACCGCGCGCTCTGTTTGCACAATAATGGAATATTAGATTTTTGCGGGCGCCGACTGGCGGGCGAGAGCAAACAGCGGTGAAGTCAGCCGCGGGTAGTGTGTAAGTTTCCACTCAAAAGGCTTCGCACGAACTTCAAAGCGTTCGTTATGCAGACACGCCGCCCCGCGCCCCGAGCCCCGCGCTCGCCCCGCTTTAGCCCGTGCGAAGAAGGTAAATGAACGAACTTTATGAGAGGTAAAACAGGTGAGGCTACTTTGACAAACTAATATAGCTGCTTATGGATAACTTTTACTTTACAAGGTAACTGGCTCAGTTTTCATCCATAGATCAGTTGTGGATGAAAATGAGTTAACCATAGAATCACCATGTTTTATGGATGGTAGATAGGTAGATAGATAGAAAATGCTTTATTGCGTCAATAAATTTGTTCTTAAGGAGAAATTTACGATTTTATGATTTTTTTAAAACCGTCCGACCTTTCTGCCGCATTATAATTATTTTAATTTAGTTTTATTTTATAGTTATAAACTACGATATATTATAAGTCTACGATATTAATAAATGTATAGATTACGCTTTATACCAATCTCACTAATATCATAAATGTGAAAGTATGTTTGTTTGTTTGTTTGTTTGTTTGTTTGTTCCTCTTTCATGCCTGAACGGCTGGACGGATTTGGACGAAACTTCGTATATGGGTAGTGTATATCCCGGAGTAACATAATTTTTTAAAAAAGTGGTCAAGTTCGAGCCGAGCTCGCGTACAGAGGGTTCGGTACCATCGCGTTTTCTGTGAGAACTAGAAGGATTAGATAAGGACTTAATTTACAGGAAAACGTAAACGAAAATCCCATCGTTTACGTTTTCCTGTAAATTAAGTGTATATTACAGTAAAGGGGGAGAGGGAGAGGGAGAGGGAGAGGGAGAGGGAGAGGGAGAGGGAGAGGGAGAGGGAGAGGGAGAGGGAGAGGGAGAGGGAGAGGGAGAGGGAGAGGGAGAGGGAGAGGGAGAGGGAGAGGGAGAGGGAGAGGGAGAGGGAGAGGGAGAGGGAGAGGGAGAGGGAGAGGGAGAGGGAGAGGGAGAGGGAGAGGGAGAGGGAGAGGGAGAGGGAGAGGGAGAGGGAGAGGAAGAGGGAGAGGGAGAGGGAGAGGGAGAGGGAGAGGGAGAGGGAGAGGGAGAGGGAGAGGGAGAGGGAGAGGGAGAGGGAGAGGGAGAGGGAGAGGGAGAGGGAGAGGAAATTCGTATTTCAAAAGAAGAAAGTAAGTAACTGAGGCGAGGCCGAAGGTCGAGCTGCGTTCAGGAAGTCCTTCTCAAAGACAGTAAGTAACTAATGGCGTGGCCGAAGGCCGAGCTGTATCCTGGAAGACGCTAAACCTTCTCGATGACAGTAGTCTCACAGTACAGACAGTCTCGTTTGTACCGTGTGGGGTCGGTACTTAAAAAGAATAGCCCCACTGCATCTCTCCCCGTCGCATGTCGTAAAAGTCGACTAAGGGATAAGAAAATTCGTCAGCCTCGGTAGCTCAGTGGCGCGGTTGGTTAGTCAACTGTTATTAAGCAACGCTGAGCGCGGTCAGTGATTGGATGGGTGACCGCTCGACCGTTGGAGGCTGACCGTGGTTCGGATTCCACGTTAAACTGTAGGTCCCTTCCCTTCTTACCTTACTAGGTGGTAGGGTTTATCCCGGCCGGATTGGTACCACCGCACTGAACGAAACGTCGGTCGAAACGGCTATGTAAATAGTTCGTGTTTTCCATCCAGTTTAGTGTAGCCGACATGAAATGAAGGGAAGCACTGACATGGCACCTAGTTCACCCTGTGTTATGGGCTGACATCACGGATGTTGTAGGTGATGTAGCCAACCATGTCAGGTTCCATAAAAAAAAAAAAAAAAAAAAAAGACAGTAGGTAACTATGGGCGATAGTTACTTACTTTCATCAAGACGGTTTATAGTCTTCCCGAACGCAGCTGGGCCTTCGGCCTCGCCCTCAATTACTTAATTTCTCCGAAAAGGTTTATAGTCTTCCTGAACGCAGCTCGGCCTTCGGCCTCGCCCTCAATCACTTAATTTCTTCGAAAAGGTTTATAGTCTTCCTGAACGCAGCTCGGCCTTCGGCCTCACCCTTAGTTACTTACTTTCATCGAGAAGGTTTATGGTCTTTCTGAACGCAGCTCGGCCTTCGGCCTCGCCCTCGCTTACTTACTTTCTTTGAAAAGGTCATCGTCTTCCTGAACGCAGCTCGGCCTTCGGCCTCGCCCTCAGTTATTTACTTTCTTCAAGAAGGTTTATAGTTTTCCTGTACGCAGCTCGGCCTTCGGCCTCGCCCTCAATTACTTACTTTCTTTGAGTAGGTTTATCGTCTTCCTGAACGCGGCTCGGCCTTCGGCCTCGCCCTTAGTTACTTACTTTAGATGAGAAGGTTTATGGTTTAACTTAACGCAGATCGGCCTTAGTTACTTACTTTCTTCTTTGAAATACGAATTTCACGCGAGCGAAGCCGCGGGCAAAAGCTAGTAAATCATACACCCGATTCTGGCTCCAACCCACGCCTTCAATATAGACTCGTGTGATTCAATTTACAAAAACCGGCCAAGTGCAAGCCGGACTCGCGTACCGAGAGTTCCGTACCACCAAGTAATTTGCTGGGTTTATATTATTTGTTGTTTTTTTTTTCTAAAGTTAACAACTTTAGAAAGTAAAACGGAGTGTGCCTACTTTTTAGGATTTAGTATCACAAATGATTAATTTTCATTTGGTTCTGAAATAATTCTTTATTCTTTATTCATAATTCGTATGGTAGTACACTACGCTTGAATTTATCCTATTTAGGTTTTACAATAATTTGTCATGTCATCCACGCGGACGAAGTCGCAGGCAAAAGCTAGTGTCATTCATCAATCAATACTAATAATAAATATGTAAGGGATGGTCATGGAGTAAGTTACTTTGTTTTATGAGATACTGAGTTTGTAGACTTTATATTGTATGATACTAAAAATAATTGACGATTTTTAGAAATCTTTTCTGTATGTATGCATGTTCCTCCATAACTCTTAAACCGATCATGAGAATTAGATTAAACTTAATACAAGCACTGATTATACGGGACACAGGATAGGCTAAATAAAATTCAGTTCCGGTTACGCTAAGATGTGGCTCTCATACAAACCGAATTGTTCCGCGCGCCGAAATAAAGGTAAGGTAGCGGGCTTACTTACTTTGTTCTTTTTAAATAGGAATTTCACGCGAGCGAAGCCGCGGGCAAAAGCTAGTGTCATAATATAATTTCATCCGGTAGGCTCTCTCGCCCCGCAGCACTCCGCCGGGGTCCCTGTCGTATTACAGACGTTCTTGTATTATTTTTATCGTAACGTCTTATTGATATTGCACGAGGCGCAATTCCGCAGAAATTATTGCTTATACGTTACACAATAAGGGAATCTCGTCGGCCGGAGCCCGCATTCCATTGCCAGTTTTTGCACGAACAATTTCTAAATATGCGGCCGCCTGAGAATGTCTGCCTGGTGCCGTTTTTTGTCGAACGAAACAGAATTTGCGCGAGCCCAGCCAGGTTGTTTTCAGTACCTACGTCTGAATTTTGGGCTGCTGGTAGGTAATTCATCAATGTCAAAACAATTAAACCCTTTTCGTGTTTTCATTCTTTATACACATTTAGGTGAATGATATTGAGAGCGTGAGTTTATTTTTTAAATTTTAGCAATGAAAAATATTTCAAGTGACCTTAGTTTAAAAGAGGACCTCAAATACACAGGAAAATGTGTAAGTTTTTTATGAAACTTTATTTTTGAGTATCTACTGAGAACTATGGTATGTTTCTGAAATAATTCAAGTACAACACAGTAATTCAAAATATTAAGATTCAGATTCTTGTGTACTGTACAAACTATGTGGGGCCGGTACTTAAAAAGAATAGTCCCACTGAATCACTCCCGCGCATGTCGTAAAAGACGACTAAGGAATAAGGACAAGGTGCCGTGCTAAAGGGCGAGAGGAAGGCTACCTCTCACCTTGGCACGGTCCCTCCAGCGAGTCATGCAGCAGGTGGGTCTTCGTGCCTTAATTCCTGCTTGATACACAACTTTTTCTTTTTTTAATACATTGCGAAAGTGGCGGTCGGCGTTGTGCTGTAATTTAACAGAGTTCTTGCAGCACAACACCGATTACTCTGCTTACCCCGATTATCGGGATACAGCGTGTGGTATGTATGTATGCATGGACTCCGAACCCTATCCTCGCCAGCGTAACACGATATAATGTGCACAATAGTGGAATATATTATCATTGGTAAGTACACTCCGCTCCCCGCAACTCGGCGACGCTAGTTCTCATACAAGCATTTGACAGTCCGGCGTCCTACCATTTTTATCGTTCTAGTATGCATGTATCAGATATTTATTTCGCCATGAAGAACACATCACGTTAACAATAAGTATATTTTCATTAATAAACACACGCATGTTTGTCATCAATTTTGTTTTGTCACATACATGTGTTGGTAATTTAGTCTCTGTCTGTACGCGTTTCTTTATATTGCTGGCCAAGTTTTTGCCACTTCTAGGTAAGTATTTTCATGAACGCGACAGTATCTGGGCGCCAAAATGCTTCATAATGGCTGCAGCATCATAAAACTCGGTGCACTCTTCACGGACGACGCGACGTTTTCGGCCTCGTTCCGATGCCAAGAATCTCCTATTCGGCCGAACAGAGAACTAATTTGGTTGCGAATGTATACGCAAGTGAGTGCGTGGCGGAGAGGAGCGCCGAATAGGGGGGGGGGGGGGGGGGGGGGGGGAAGGAGCACCGATAGGGGGGGGGGCTAGATGCATCATAAATCAGTTACGAAATTCCCTGGAGCGCGGGAAAATATCGAGCGGGCAACATTTTTATGACGCAGCTCGCTCGAACTTATCTCGGCCGCAATGAATTTGTTTTCCTTATTCGAAGTAGGGGCGCGATAAAAATTTGATTCGATGCGCGCTAACTTCCGCGCGCCGATCTTTGAAGTTTTCGCGGGTAATATTAATCTGTACAAAGGAAAATTATGCCTTTGAGCACCGCGACCGCTGATTCCGGACAGGAAGGTCTGCTTTGTATAACTTTTTGTTCTCCTTTGCGCCGCTGGCGGGTGGCCGCTGCTTCGTTTAGGATGTAAAATAACATCGCATTGTTCATTTTGTCTAACTATATCAGAGATGGTAGACTTGACGTAGAATTATCATGATAAAACATTTGGACAACAAACAGACAAAAATTATCTCAGTCCGTCGGTCAGTGAGCGCGTAAGCATGCTAATGTTTTTAAGTTTACTCTGTTATTAATTGACGTCTGGTACACCGGACACCAGATGTCGACTCCAGGAACTCCCGCAGTTCCTGAAGAAGCCCGAGGTTTGGCAATTCGGAGAGCCGCATCTTAGAGCCGAGCCGAATTTTGTTTAGAGCATATCCTGTGTCCCTTATAATCAATAATGTGCTTGTACTAAGTTCCATCAAATTCGGATGATCGGTTCAAGAGTTATGTGGGAACATAAATCTCATCTCACTAATATCATAAATGTGAAAGTATGTTTGTTTGTTTGTTTGTTTGTTTGTTTGTTCCTCTTTCATGCCTGAACGGCTGGACGGATTTGGACGAAACTTCGTATATGGGTAGTGTATATCCCGGAGTAACATAATTTTTTAAAAAAGTGGTCAAGTTCGAGCCGAGCTCGCGTACAGAGGGTTCGGTACCATCGCGTTTTCTGTGAGAACTAGAAGGATTGGGATTTTCGTTTACGTTTTCCTGTAAATTAAGTGTATATTACAGTAAAGGGGGAGAGGGAGAGGGAGAGGGAGAGGGAGAGGGAGAGGGAGAGGGAGAGGGAGAGGGAGAGGGAGAGGGAGAGGGAGAGGGAGAGGGAGAGGGAGAGGGAGAGGGAGAGGGAGAGGGAGAGGGAGAGGGAGAGGGAGAGGGAGAGGGAGAGGGAGAGGGAGAGGGAGAGGGAGAGGGAGAGGGAGAGGGAGAGGGAGAGGGAGAGGGAGAGGGAGAGGGAGAGGGAGAGGGAGAGGGAGAGGGAGAGGGAGAGGGAGAGGGAGAGGGAGAGGGAGAGGGAGAGGGAGAGGGAGAGGGAGAGGGAGAGGGAGAGGGAGAGGAAATTCGTATTTCAAAAGAAGAAAGTAAGTAACTGAGGCGAGGCCGAAGGTCGAGCTGCGTTCAGGAAGTCCTTCTCAAAGACAGTAAGTAACTAATGGCGTGGCCGAAGGCCGAGCTGTATCCTGGAAGACGCTAAACCTTCTCGATGACAGTAGGTAACTATGGGCGATAGTTACTTACTTTCATCAAGACGGTTTATAGTCTTCCCGAACGCAGCTGGGCCTTCGGCCTCGCCCTCAATTACTTAATTTCTCCGAAAAGGTTTATAGTCTTCCTGAACGCAGCTCGGCCTTCGGCCTCGCCCTCAATCACTTAATTTCTTCGAAAAGGTTTATAGTCTTCCTGAACGCAGCTCGGCCTTCGGCCTCACCCTTAGTTACTTACTTTCATCGAGAAGGTTTATGGTCTTTCTGAACGCAGCTCGGCCTTCGGCCTCGCCCTCGCTTACTTACTTTCTTTGAAAAGGTCATCGTCTTCCTGAACGCAGCTCGGCCTTCGGCCTCGCCCTCAGTTATTTACTTTCTTCAAGAAGGTTTATAGTTTTCCTGTACGCAGCTCGGCCTTCGGCCTCGCCCTCAATTACTTACTTTCTTTGAGTAGGTTTATCGTCTTCCTGAACGCGGCTCGGCCTTCGGCCTCGCCCTTAGTTACTTACTTTAGATGAGAAGGTTTATGGTTTACCTTAACGCAGATCGGCCTTAGTTACTTACTTTCTTCTTTGAAATACGAATTTCACGCGAGCGAAGCCGCGGGCAAAAGCTAGTATCTCATAAAACAAAGTAACTTACTCCATGACCATACCTTACAGATTTATTGTTAGTATTGATATGTAAGTAGTAAGTACGTACGTTGACAAAACAATATGATTGTTCTATATGAATATACACACCACTTATATACATAATTACGTAATGTGTAGGTAGATTCCTAACTACGTTCAAAGATTCTTTTAGAATGCATTATCGATACGCCGCAATTTTTGCAAAACCTGAAAGCGCCAGAGCTCATAAATAATTAAAAGAATGGAAAATATTGTAATGATTTTTTTTTTCTCAGTGGCCGCCAAAGAAAGCGGGCCGCGAGATAAATTCAAATATTTTACCAAAAAGGTGCGGAGGGGCGGGGCGAGCAACGCCCGCTATGGCGGAATTTATGTAGCCGAGCGGACCACACCATGCCAGCGCCGCGTTAGAACCACAAGCGTCAATACCACCAGCGTCCGCTGAGCCTAGGGACGAAACAAAGCGTATTCAGATTCAGATATTTATTTCGCCATAAAGGTCTCAATAACAATATTACATTGAGACATATGCATATTCAGTATGGTTCGTCATCATTTTTTGTTGTCATGTTCAGTTTTTGACAGTCAGTTTTTTGTTGAAGATTCGTAGTTTTTACTGGCCTAAGCGCCTTAAAAGTCGCTACTGGCGTAACCGTTTGTCATAAACGTTCGTCATAATTGTTTGCCATGTGAAATTACTGTTTTTTAAATTATTTGGATGCAATACCCAGATAGTTTCGCAAAAAAAAAAAATTATTAAATTAAGCTAGAAATAAATGTTGCGAATTACTAGGCCGGATTTAATCTCTTTGTCAGCCCCGGTGGCTCAGTGGTGTGGTCGGTCGACTGTCAGTCGGATCATAAGTACACCTGGGCGCGGTCAGTGGATGGATAGGTGACCGCTCGACCATTGGAGGCTGACCGTGGTTCGGATTCCACGTAAAACTGTGTAGGTCCCTTCCCTTCATACTAGGTGGTAGGGTTTAACCCGCCCGGGTTTCTATCACCGCACTGATTAAAGGTCGGTTATAATAACGGATATTTAAATAGTTCGTGTTTTCCGTCCAGTTCAGTTTAGCCGGCAAGACCGAAGGAAAACACTGATATGGCACCTAGTTCACCAAGGTGTTATGGGCTGACATCACGGATGTAGTAGGTGATATAGCCAACCGTGTCAGTTTCCTTAAAAATAAAAATAAATTAACCTTTATTTAACATGAATCACGCTTGAATGGCACACAGATATACTCGCATACAGCGAGGGTTATGTCAGACGTTCGTCGCTGAGCGAGTCCTTCCCCGAGTCCTTGGCGCGGGAAAATGGGGGAAAAAGCCATCGCTTGTTTCCGCTGGATAATAATTTTTCCTCCCCTACCCCTCATTTTGCCTTGGAAATCCAAAACAACACACTATAACTATATGTGTGGCGGCGTGTAGCCACCGCGACAAATAGCCGTAAGGGTGTCTCCACAAAGGAAAAATCATATTATATCCTGAATGGCTTTTCCGGGGGAGAAATTCCTGTGATAATATTTCTTAGAGTCGCTGCCTTCTGAAACCATTCAATTATTGTTGAAATTGTTGATGAAATTTTAAACGATGCTTAACACACACGCTCTATTCCGACAATCGGGGTTAGCAGAGCAATTGGCGTTGTGCTGCAAGAGCTCTGGTAAATAACAACACAACACAGACCACCGCGGTTAGCAAAGTATGAATACCAGATAACTATCAAGCAGCAATTGAGGCAGCATGACTCGGTAGAAGGGCCGTGCCAAGGTAAGAGGTTGCAAACCTGTCGCCCTTTAGCACGGCATCTTGTTCTTATGCCTTAGTAGCCTTTACGATAAGTTTTATTTATCTTTTAATTCAATATTTTGTTAATTTAGTTATTCTTCGGTTGGAAGTATATAGATGTATTTCCTCCTAAAAACGGTCTCGGGTCCTTCAAGACAGGCGAGAATATAGACACCTGTCAGGCCGGCATGGCATTCGCAATCCTCGCATACGACCGAATGTTCTAGGGCGTCGTTAGACACTTTATCGGTAGCTTGGCGTCACATGTGGCGCTTTCAATAAAAAAAACACGTTTCTTGTATGGGAACCCCCCTTAATTTTTTACTTTTAAATTTTTTTATTATTTGTTATATCCGCCATAATAACACATATTCTGTGAATATTTACCGGCTACCTATTACGGTTCCAAAGATAGAGCAGTAGGACAGACAGACAGACAGAAGACAAGCAGACAGACGGGGTAGGCTTAGTAATAGGCTTCCGTACGGGATACGGAAACCTAAAAAGTGGTTGGTAATTTCGTCTCTGTTCGCCTTTCTTTATATTGCGCGATGAGTTGCTGTCACTTCTGGGTAAGTATTTTCATGGAAGAGGCTGTATCTGCACGCAGAAAGGTTGCATTGCATAGGCTGCAGCATCATAAAACTCCATGCACTTTTCCGGACGTCGTTTTCGGTGCCAAGAACCTAGTATTTGGCTGAAGAGTAACCGAGGTCTGTTTAATCAAAGTATTTGTTAGTTAAAAATTAAAAAAAAAATTGGGGTGGGTAGAAAGTCGGAGAATTTGAACAATTAGACGTGCCGCGAACTCGTCGACATGGATGGTCCCATATTGCCCCCACTGTCGGTGTTGGCACTTGCCAGCTGCGTATTTTCTGTCTCCTCATGATCGTCCACGTCCATTGGTATCACATTCGAGCCGATCGGAAGCGTCTGGACCGAGGTAGAGGGATGTGAAGTTGAAGACGTCGAATTTCGAATTTCGTAGTCGACGCTGTATCTTGGTCTAGCTGATTCGAGCTGATTTGATTTTCGAACGGTAGATGAGATCCGTCTCCGTACCCTAGAGTGGGTTTGCTAAGCCGCAAATGGGATTACTTATGCCTTTTTATTTTGCTCTTCAATGTTTTTGATCTTCGCATTTTGTCTTTCAATCGGCGCTCCAAATTGGTTTGTATTACAATTTTTTTCATAATCAACACGCTTGCCTATGAAATACAGTTTAATAATGTCTCAAACGGATAAAATAAGTTGGTCGCTAGCTCGCTTCTTAGTGAGCGGCGACCGCGCCTTGACAAATTTTCTGACCAATCTTCCGGAGGATATGACGTCATTGATTATTAATATTATTCATCAAAACTCACACTTTGCTTTGTCGTCATAAGGATCTTTCAGGTGGTATAAGTATAAAACAAACGAAGAAGACGAAAGTCCATCATTATTTTGCGTCTCACATATACAATACAACCCCCCTTACAAAGGGTAGGTACTGGTATGTAAGATGTTCCTATACAACCCCCCTGACAAAGGGTAGGTACTGGTATGTAAGATGTTCATCGAATTCACGTCAAACAATCTAATAATCATCCGTAACAGCATATTTAGGTCTATTCTGACGTTCATTTTATTCATTCTGACAAAACAGCAACATAATTACACCTACATAACTACAGATAGCAAAGATATCCTCGAAAATCGATCTAGCTGAACGCGACCTCTACTGGAATCATTTCGGTAATAGATTTCCGCAGACGTCCAAATAGCACCAATTTCACGAAGGACGTGCGTCGACGTCGAGACGAATCCCAATCTTAATGCCATAGCAATTAGGGCTACATTTGAAAGTTCGCCACGTGCACACTAACGCCAAGTCAAAGTTCAGTTCTGGAGTGGGTCAGGAAAATCGGGTCATATTTTAGTTTTATGCGCAGGGCGTTCGCTCCGAACGGAGTATTTGTCAGTCGGTGGAGATCGTCCGGATTATCTCGATGCGGGCTTCAATATCAAACTTGTAGTCTATCACTTAGACAGAGCACTTCAATAGACGACTCGAAGGCTCCACGGCCGGCGCACTCTGCGAGTGACGGTGAATTTCTTTCGTGCCAATTTTGAAAATTATTGAAATTCCCAAACTAAATCTTGGGCACGAAGGGTTGAGGGTAGAATGTTAGTAAGTTGGGGAAGTTTCTCGCAGATATTCGAGTTGCGAAGTCGGCTGGAACGCCCGGAATGGGGCTTCACATTCTAATGATCGAGCCGTCGGCGTCGTCGTGTCGCCAGCCGCCATGTTGCCGCCGCGCGGCTCACCGCGATATTGGACATCCTCACAGTTAAGCTGCGTCCAGATGTGTTCCTTTGACTGTACCGTACGGCCGTACCTCCGTTCCGTATTTTGAAGGTCGTTCGACGACAATAGGCCGTATCCAGGGCCTTCTTAAGCCATGCAGGGGCCATTGGGCACATTTGGGGCCCTTTTAGAAATAAAAAAAAAGTGAAAGAAATTATCATTATTTAGTGACTTGAATAAAGATCTTTAAAATACATTTGTATACTTTTTATAGAATTAATTAAGAAATACGCTATGTATTTTTCTTATTTTTTTTTAGATTTCATAAAAGTTTGTTTAAAAAAGATTTAGAAATCTCATCGGGTTTCTATTTACATTCAAATTTATAATGTTAACGGTAATTTTTTGTAAAATACACTAACAATTCTGCTCCTCTCCTCTTTTTCGGGCGGCGGACGACGCGACGTCGGTACTTTGGATCCCTCATCGAGCCGGGGGACCTGGGATCGCGCATCATGTGTCCTTATGGAAGAATTTCCTGCCCGTATCTCCGCATTGTCGCCGCGATCTTCCATGTACTTACATTTCTGCGCCAAGTACTTACAGTCCGACAATGTCGTCGACTGCGAAAGTTTTATGAGAATTTGGTTTTGAATTTATTGCGCCTGGTTCATTATTATTCGTGATATTAAAACGATTCCATGCTGGCGCGTACGCCTCCGCATCGTATCAAACTTTGAACGTGGCAAAAAAACCCACTCGCGACGGATCGGGCCGCACCCGTATCAGTATTGAGTATCCACCACGCCACCGAACCGCGCGTACAAACTAGCGTTTTTGGATAGCGACGCGTTTACAGAACGGGTAATATATATTCGGTGACGGAGATACGGCACGGGCAAAAGAACATATTATCTGAACGCAGCTTTAGATTCTAGAAATTCAAGCTGGATGACTGAGCATACCAAGTGTTGCCAGAAACACAGTATTGATTATATTCCTATTTCGGTTTCAGCTGGAAACTTCTTACCAACAGTTTCGATTGGTTTATTTATTACTGAAATGGTTGGCTACGTACCTACTACACCCGCAATTTTCGCACTGATTTGTTTAACTAAGTGTCATGTCAGTGGTTCCCTTTGATCGTGCCGGCGGCCGCTCTGAATTGAACAGAAAATACGAACTATTTGCACAGTCGCTTCGTCAGACTTTTCATTCAGTGCGGTGGTATCAACCCGTGTAACGTATGCATGCACGAATATGCGCTGCAGCCACGCTGCAACGCAGCGGCGCGGCATGGCGCGTCGAGATTTTTCTTTGTATGAATTTGTATAAAATAGGACCGGCGAGCAAATTCGTATAGACAATTTTGTGCGGCGCCGTACCGCGGCATTCCGCTGTCGTGTGGGGTGGTTTCACTTGTATTTTCACTTGTGGTTTAAAAAAAAATCGGTCAAGTGCGAGTAGAGGGTTCTGTACCATTCCGTTTTCTGTGGGAACTTTAAGACTTGTCGTTTATATTTTCCTGTAAACTATAAAAGAGACCCTATTTTCTCAATCGTTTTCGAAACTTTCAACTCAGTTCTTTCGGAGATAAGGGGGGGGGGGGGGGGGGTGATGCTCGATTTTTGTATATTTTTTCTTTAATGTCTCTTAAATTATGCGTTTTAAAATTATAAAAAAATACATTTGTATTTCTTATAACGAGCCCGCGTTTCATTGACATGACACATGATGCACTAAATTATTTTTAACTTCCTAATTTTCCCTCAAAATTAACCCCGAAAATCTAAATCGGTCATTTGCGCCACGTACGTACGATTAGGTCATCAAACTCTATATATGTACCAAATTCCAACTTTTTACGTCCAGTAGATTAAGAAGAGTGATCCTATGCGGCTTTAGTTTTTTCCTCTTTTGTGGCACCCAAAAAAAGTTAAATTCTGACTGATCGCAGATTCTAACCCCTTCATAACCTTTGCATGCGTGTTTTTTCACGGCTGAAAGTGTCGTTTTTCAAGCGAAAACACTATTTACTACCTCATAATGAGGACGGAAGCCGCGCATGCGAGACCCGCCCCCGGAATATATTTCGGTGCGGATAAGGAACTCTTGCTTGCGCCTATTATGCCGGGAGGAGCGAATGTAATGCCTTTTACAGCTCACTTTATCGCGGAGTAAGCGCGACTTGGCACGTCCCGAGCCCTACTTGTTATGAGTTCCAGGAGCTACCAGCCCGTACAGTCACGCCCCTACCGACAGCGCTGTGAAAGATGGCGAGACGAATTTAGGGTGCACAGAGCCCTGACGACCAGGAACGGTTCTTTGTGTGTTCGTTTATGCCTGAGATGTTTCCGATAGGAGTTAGGACATACATACATACATGCATAGCTTCAATCCTGTTTCCCATTGGGGTAGGCAGAGACAGCGGATTTCCGCGTGCAACGATCTTGACACACCTCTGCAGCCTCTTTCACTTTCATAATGTTCTTCGTGCATGCTCGTCGGTTACGGTTACTACGCACTTAACCTTTTTTGAGCACATGCCCGATCTTTTTTGAGCACGTGCGTCTAGGGCGACCCTTCCCAACTCTTCCACTCACATTCGCTCCACAAATTTCTTTCGTTAGTCTGCTATCATCCATTCTTCCAACATGACCGAACAACCGAAGCATTCATTTCTCAATCCTTGTAACTATATCTTCTTTCAGACACACACCCTTTAAATATTGTCGTGGAGAAGAGTTACGTAAGTGATGTCGTTGGCCCGCTGGACCCAGGGGGTTTGCAGTTACCCGACAGAGTAATATCCCCTTATGTTTCGTCATGTACGGAGATCAACTGGAGGAAGGTACTGAGGTGTGGAGACAGTTTGCGCAAACACTCGCGAGAGACGGGAGGGAAAAGGTGGAAGGTGGGTCTCATGGATAGACAACAACACTTGAGGGCATTTAATCGTCTGGGGACAGTCGGGTCGGCTCGTTCCTCCTCCAGCGCGTCAGTCTGGCCGTGCAGAGGGGGAACGCTGCGAGAGTTATGGGGGCTTTTCCGCCGTCGGTGCCCATGCATGAGATTTTCTATCTCGTTAAATGGGCACCAACGTTGTTGGTGGCTCCCGGCAACGCTGCAATTCCGGCTCATCTGTCCCTGTACGGTTTTTATTGTTGATTTATTTTTTTACGTTTTGATTTAAATGTTTAAGATTGTTAGTTTAATGTAATAGGTTTATATTTTATGTCATAGGTTTTTTTACTTGTAATAAAGAATTATATAATTTTTAAGGGCTATGTTACATACATACACGTTACGCTTGTTTCCCAATGGGGTAGGCACAGACAACGGATCTCAACTTGCCACAGTTGGATCCACACATACCACGCATGCTCATCAATTGAGGATACCACTCAATTAATCCTTTTAAAGCACATGACCGACCTGGTCTATTTCCCGACTCTTCCACTCACATTAGCCCCATGAAGATCGCTCGTTAGTCTCCTTCTGTCCATTCTTCCACCATGACCGAACTACCGCACGACCCAATCGTAAATGAATATGCCGAGTTCTATTTCAAACCGATAATACGACTTCTTCCAGCTATTTACTTACACAAATCCAGATTTTCATATATATATTTGTACAGCACTCGGCCAATAAATACTTACGAGCACACATTTTTACAACTCGTTGTTAGGGTTTCGTATCCAGTGACGTAGCATTGACCCTTAAACGAGTAAAATTGGTTCTGTGTTTTTCTGTCACAGCTAAACGGCTTGAGAGATCTTCTTCAAACTTGGAATTTGTATAGATATCCGGAAGGAAACTTAAAATTTAAGGGGTAAGCAAAGTCAGGTCAAAATATAGTTTTGTTTTTATGGAAACTGACACGGTTGGCTACATCACCTACAACTTACTACGCGGTACTTCAGTCAGTCAGTGTAAGCGTCCACTGCTGGACATAGCCTATCCAATTTTCCCCCAGTCCTCCCGGCCTTCAGCGGTACGGAACCACTGCTTGCCACTGCCGCCGACGTACTTAATGTCGTCGTCCCAACTGACGGGTGGTCTTGCCACACTCCGTTTTCCTGTCCACGGCCGCCAGTTTAGGAAACGGTAACTCCAACGAAGAGACGACTCTTCGGCTGACGCGGTACTTACGAGTATATATGCTTAAATCACAGTATCGTCACAAACTCAAAGCAGTAGTGAAATGTTCGTCTTTGTCGGATCTGTGGACTTATTCCTCGGCGCAGATTTTCCTCCGCATAGGACGCGGCGCCCCCTTTGATGCGCCGCGGATTGTCGACATCTCTTCAGATATCACTTTGGACTCGGGGCGTTTTGTTTCGAAGTTTCTTTGAGTTGTCAGCAACTCCGTCTACAAACTACTGACTTCTTGCCCGAAATGGGTTAATCATTGCGTATGTTAGCTTGCTCGGGTCTCGCGGAGAACTTTCGAATTTGTAAACTTGCGAGAGTAATAATTTCACTATCACGGACGCTGCTGATCTGTGGAACAAGCATCCCTTATTCCCTGCCACCCGTCCTATCTCCGCATGACTCGTCGCAGAGAGACTCAGCACCATTTTGTTGTTGACATTGGGCTTTTGAGAAGCCATCAGTTCTCTAAATCGTTTCTTTGTCGCACCGCTAGGGTGTGGAACTGCCTTCCGGCGAGTGTATTTGCCGAATCCTTTAACCTGGGTGTCTTCAAACGTCGTATCAACGGGCTAGACAGCCTAGCAACAGTCCGCAAATCTGCTGGCATGGCGCCTCACTGAGCGTGGTTTCGCGAGGAGAGGTGATTTTGGCTCTGTCAAATAGTGACATTTGGTCTCTCGGCACAGCCACCCATGTTGGTTTACATATAAAAAAAATAATGTTTCATCTTTTTCGTGTAGATAGATAGATAGACAGAAAATTCTTTATTGCTCCAGTAAACATTAAACAGTAACAAATACATTGGAAAATTTACATAAGGTGCAAAGGCGGACTTATCCCTTACAGAGATTTCTTACAGTCAACCTTTGGATGTTTGAGAT
Organism: Nematopogon swammerdamellus; assembly: GCA_946902875.1. Classification (NCBI taxonomy): domain Eukaryota; kingdom Metazoa; phylum Arthropoda; class Insecta; order Lepidoptera; family Adelidae; genus Nematopogon; species Nematopogon swammerdamellus. Next base: position 20,077,258 of record OX336351.1, read on the forward strand.
TCGATAATATAGTGGAATAGAATAAGTAGGTAGTAGCAAAAGAGTTGCGTGACAATTGAAGATAAAAATAATATTACGAATACTTATTAATACGTACATATAAGTACATGCTAGTAAAATATAAGCCATACATGTTTAATACATATAAATTACTAAATATATAGAATATTATATCGTGTACCCAATGTTGAGTATATAAAATATAATATTGTAAACTAATTTTATTATGGTTCTCTGTCATGCAATATGTTGAATTTTATCATTATTTCTACGTCTAATTATGCATGTTTACACATTATAATATAAACAACGGTAATTAAAAACCCATATGTTTCTGTTCTTGGAACATTACAAAATGTATTCATAGAAATATAAAATTTTGAATGAATTTTTTTTTCTGGTTTTGAATTAAAAATTATCTATCAAAATTGTCGTATAAGATTTTAATAATAATAAAATCTATGTATGTAACGAGTATATATTTAAGTACGAAAACAAAATTAGCATATTTTCATAAAGATTTATTATGTACGAGTACGTTGAAAAGCTTTGTGAAATATTCATTCACAACATTTTATGTGGACAATGAATGCCCCAAACGAAGGCTCACAATACTTCAAGTTGCGTATTTTTACGATGATTTAAGGAAAGAAAGAATCAACTGGGAGTTTCATTTACTTTGTGACTTTATTACCGCCGTAAAAAAAGTTATATAAAGCGTTATAGTGGAGGCGAACATAATTCTGCTTTGGTGTTATACACAAATGTTAATGCTTGCTGATAAGAATATTGTGACGTAGGAACCATTAAGTTTATCGTTTCGACGCACGTTACCTTGGAATATTTAAAAAAAAAAACAGGCCAAGTGCGAGTCGGACACGCGCACCGAGGTTTCCGTACCACCACGTACGTATTTGGCTGGTTTTTATTGGTTACTAGCTTTTGGCCGCGGCTTTGCTCGCGTGAAATTCATATTTAAAAAGAAGAAAGTAAGTAAAAAGAAGGCCGAGCTGCATTCAGGAAAATGATAAACCTTCTCGAAGAAAGTAAGTAACTAAGAGAAAAAAAGAAAGTAATAAATGAAATGAAATAAATGAAATAAACAGCGAGGCCGAAGGCCAAGCTTCGTTCAGGTAAACGATAAACATTCTCGATGAAAGCGCTCTTTGCCGTCGCCATTAGTTGCTTAGTTTCTTCCAGAAGAATAGCGTTTATCTGAACGGGGCTCAGCCTTTGGAGTCGCTTTTAGTTACATACTTCCATCGAGAAATAATATCGTGTACCTGAACGCAGCTCGGCCTTCGGCCTCGCCACTTTCATCGAGAAGACTATCGTTAACTTGAACAAAGATCGGCCTTCGGCCTCGCCCTTAGTTGCTTACTTTAATCGAGAAGGATTATTTTTTATTTATTTTTCAGAAACACGGTGTTTGAGAGTCGTATGTTGTGAGATATGAGTGTTATTATAAATTCTATTTTCAAAACCACCTTTCAAAACATAGTTCCAGCTAACGCGAACGTTTAATAAAAAAAATGAGACTGCAAATGCAGTGCATTAACCAGACGCGAACCAGTAAATACTTACCATCTGAGATTGCGTTCCGTTCAATTTCCTACGAGTCTTTCTAGAGTTTTAAATTCGATTTCAAACTGATTGATAAATAGCGTCCCACTCTAGCACGAGCCCCGAGGCGTCGCGGCTTGCCAACCGATCCAACTGTCTCTGGGGCGAATATTAATTCACGCTGTCTTTTATTGCTAGACAGGATGTTTCACTTAGCAATACCAATGCATTTATAAACAAAGTAGTCTTTTGCCTGCGGCCCTGCTGCGTATTTAATTTTCCGTGTTGAATAGGAGGCAGCCTTGAACCGCGTATGGGTGTATTGAGCTAACTCCGTTTTCAAACTCGTGTTCAATTCAAGGGGTACTTCCAATATTTTGTTTTTATTTGGATATCAAAAACATAACCATAACCTATTTATTAATAACCTAACAAAGCTTAACAAAACAAACATTAAAATAGCTATCAACAAAAGGGGCGTTTTCAAATGTTCCTAGAACACTTGCGTCATTACCCCGCTGCGCGCTGGATGGCAAGGCTTACCTTTTGAATGTAGTAGCAGGCCTCACGCACTCTATGTACTTGCGCGCGCTAACTACCTACCGCCCGACGGGCCGCCGGCGGTCTTTTTCAGTAGAAATTCGTCTGCCGCGCGAAGTATACATAGACGCTCGCCCACGCAAGTGCGCGCAGCTGCAAAGCAATAACCACTTTACACTCGATCGTTAAGGTACATTTTCGCACGCAGCGATTGGCGTTGTGAAAGAGTAGGCTATTAAAGCCCGAAGGTAGGAACATTTTCTATGGAGTGATTTATCTGTTACGAAGTAACTATTAAGTAATCTGTGGTAGTAGGCGCTTGATTGCGGGACGCCAGTTGCGTCCAGCAGCAGAGGGCCAAGCCTCTTCAAGAAGCTGCTTTTATCTTAACAAAAAAGAAAAAAAAAATACTTCCGATAAAAAGTTTTTTATATGTGGTTATAAACATTTAATAACCATAACCTATTTTTATTGCCCTAATAAAATTGTCATAAAAAGGTAAAAAAAAAAAATTGCACGAGAGGGACTCGAACCCACGACCATGAGATCGAAAAATTTATACACTGTCCTCTACACTCTATCAATGCTCACCAAAGCTCATAGGGGATATCATCAAACGAAAAATTAACAGTCTGATATCACCTTAAGTGACTTGAATTTAACACGAGTTTGAAAAGAGATTTAGCTTAAAACCCGTGCGCGTTTCAAGGCAGTACTGCATTTAATTCGGAAAAGGAAACATGCGGCCTGGCTCGTGGCATTGTACCTAGGTTATGCTTAATTCACTTACGTTATATAAGGAACTCCTATGCAAAATTGCATGCTTCTAGACCCACCACCGGTTTAAATCAGTCAGTCAGTCAGTGTTAAGAATCCTTATCCTTACCTATAATAAAATCCAAGGTCTGCTTTCTGTCTGTCTGAGTGTCTGTCTGTCCGCTTATAACTCGAGAACCACTGAACCGATTTTAATAAAACAAAATTCTACGGATAGCTTGATTCTTCCCATGAACTATAGGCTACTTACTATCACGCTAAATGGCTTATGAGGTTAGCAGTGAAGTGAAATATGAGAGCGGGCGGAGCAGCGGGCACAGCTTGTATTACATAAAATAGAAACATAATAAATAAAGTAAACCTACCTACCTATAAATAAAAATATTCATCCAACGTCTGCTTTCTGTCTGAGTGTCTGTCTGTCCGCTTATAACTCGAGAACCATTGAACCGATTTTAATAAAAAAAAAATCTACGGATAGCTTGATTCTTCCCATCAACTATAAGCTACTTACTATCACGCTAAATGGCTTATGAGGTTAAAAGTGAAGTGAAATATGAGAGCGGGCGGAGCCGCGGGCACAGCTTGTAATTGTACAAAGTTAAAATAATATAGATAACTTACACTTAACTTTACTTAAATAACCTGTGGGGCCGGTACTTAAAAAGAATAGCCCCACTGTATCTCTCCCCATGCATGTCGTAAAAGGCGACTAAGTGATAAGGACAAGATGCCGTGCTAAAGGGCGACAGGGACGCCACCTCTCACCTTGGCACGGTACTTCCACCGATTCATGCAGGAGGTGGGTCTTCGTGCCTTACTTGCTGCTTGATCGATTGAATCTTGTTCGAATACTTTGCGAAACGTGGTGGTCGGTGTTGTGCTGTAATTTACCCAGAGTTATTGCAGCACAACACCGATTACTCTGCTTACCCCGATTGTCGGGATTCGGCGTGTGTGATATGTATGTATGTATAACTTACCGTGTGGTGCCGGTATTTAAAATAATCACCCCACTGCATTTATCCCCGTGCTGCACGTCCTAAAAGGCGACTAAGGGATAAGGAGAAGATGCCATGCTAAAGGGCGACAGTTTAGCCACATTTCCAATTGACACGGTCCATCCACCGAGTCACGCAGCAGGTGGGCCTTCGTGCCTTACCTTCTGGTCGACACTTATCTTGTAAAGTACTTTACTGAACGTGGTAGTGTAAAGTGGTTACTTTCTTCTTTTTAAATACGAATTTCACGCGAGCGTGGCCGCGGGTAAAAGCTAGTTTTATATATGAATGGAGCTTGCTATGCGGCTCTATTAATAATCAATATTATTTCATAGGTAATAAATCTTTACGTGAAAAAAAAAACATTAGTTTCCTTAACGAAAATGGAACAGTCAAATAAAATCGCTCACAATCGCCGATGGTAGAAATGCGAAATAAATATTAATGAAAGTTTTCAAAACGGCCGCAATAAATAATTTTCATACGTTATTGAAATTGCGAACGGCGCCGGCCCGCGAATAGCAATACTAACATTTCATGCGAAAGTATTTAAGTGAGGGTACTAAGCGATTTCTCGCGAGGTGATATATTGCGGGTGTTATCAGTCGAAAAAAGCTCTCCCTCACAAAGGCCCGATATTAATGTCAAACGAGATGAAAACATGATATTGTAATGTCTGTAATTTTTCACGTTTCCACGCGGCGCGCGGCGACGGGGGGGGGGGGGGGGGGGGGGGGGGAAGGGGGGCGTCTTCCAGCGAGTTCGCGCCCTGATATTTTGCTGAAATTACATTACGGAAGGGCGGGGGGAAGGGCGCGGTGAAATTTTATTAATTTGTATAGAGGCACTTACCGTTACTGATATGAAAACGTATCAGATTGTGTAAGGTACTTGAAATTTAATTTGTTTATTAGTGTAGTCAACGTTCGCGAGATCGGCAGAAGGCCCCCCCCCCCCCCCCCCCCCCCCCTCCCAGTCGCCCGGGGCTTCTTGCTCTGTGTTATTCTAAATTCAATATTTCATACCAACATAACGATTGCTTTGTAACCGTTTGACGCAGGGTAAACATTATTTCATTGGCGTCGGGTGGTATGGGCCAAGGGCACCGAATATATATTACTTGCCAAGGGCGTGGCGGCTTCTCTTGCGAGAGGTCCGAGGTTCGAAGCCAACCGGCGGCGTGAACCAAATGTGTTTTCTGTAATGGGATCCTTAACGCAAGCCCGACTCACATTTGGTCGGTTTTTAGGGTTCCGTAACCGGTACGGGACCTTATTACTAAGCCTGCGCCGTCTGTCTGTCCGTCTGTTTGTCTGTCTGTGTGTCTGTCTGTCTGTCAGTCCGTCCGTCTGTCTGTCTGTCCGAGGGCTGTATCTCTTGAACCGTAATAGGTAGCCCCTTGTTTCACAGAATATGTGTTATTATGGCCGACATAACAACGAATAATAGAAATAGGAAAAAGTCAAAAATAACGGGGGTTCCCCTAGAAGAAACCAAAAAGTGTATGCGCGCGCGCCATCAACCGAATAGATTATGAAGTATTTTAAGTAATCATGACATTTAACTAATATGAAGCATTTCATAACACGTCATAGATGGCGTGAGTAGCGCTAGCCATGACATGGCGATACGGAACCCTCGGTGCGCGAGTTCGACTCGCACTTGGCCGGTTTTTATTATTTGCTGTTTTAATTTAGCGTTTGTACTATAATCACACCGAGTTTGACGTTTGTGTGTATTATCGTTTTAACGATGGAGCAAAAAAAATAATTAACTCGAAAAACAACAACAACTCCTTCCTTGGAGGACCCCCTTAAATTTAAATTTTTTTTTATGATTTAATATTTTATAAATTATTTTTTGTTGTTAGGATAACCGCCATAATTATACATTTATAAAGGTAGGAGAGACGGACAGACGGCGGCGTAAGCTTACTAATTGTAATAGGTACATTCAAATGTAAATTGAGGAAATGTATATTTGACCAACAGTTAAAAATGTAATGAGATGTGTTCGCCTGATACAAAGTGTATTTGCACCATACGCACACTTCTCATATAAAATTATAATATTTGTTCCCTCTTATCTAAAATATTTTCGAATTTTAAATTCACACGGTTCACACACGTGCAAATAATTCCCTTGGCGTCAGGATTCTGTAATCTGATACTCTTGGCAATAAATGTCGTCTATAACAAAAATTATGGACCCTTTTCAGAAATGGGCTAATTTTGAGTGTTATTTCTTAAAATCTCAAAAAAAAACAACAGTACAAAAAACCTTCGAATTTCAAAATGGCTGTTTAGGACTGATAGAAAAAATTATGAACACGAAAAATGGCGGACAACTGAGGGAGGGGCTTAGATACGTCCTACGAATCAGGTGGTGACCTGTTGCGGCCATATTTGCAAGAAGGGAAGAGGAGGTGTTATCATCAAGCTGATGATGGAGAGGCGGGGAGGACAGGAGGTCAGTCAGGATCGCGCGGGAGGATTGATCGGATGTCTTCGTGGAGTGAGGATCGCGCAGAAAAATCGATCGGTTGTGTTCGGGCGGATAACTCGTGCAATGTCGGAATAATCTTTGATATCGCGTTTTGCAGTTCGATGAGTTGAGGCCCGTTCTCCTCTAACTGTGTTACTCGCGAAGGAGTGGACCTTTTATAGAAGTGATGGTTAAGTGTGTGGCTGTGTGCAGACATCACAGGAGCGGTTGCCTGGCAGGATCGTGTGAGCTGGGAGCGGAATGAAAGGAGTTTTGTCAGCTAAGTTGCATGTTTTAAGTAAAAATATTCCATTGAGACTCATCAGTCATCACTTCCGAGGATCGCGATGGCGTGCGGTTTTCCACCGAAGCGTCAATTTATTACGGCGGCCGATTTATTAATCCGCGAACGTAAAACAAATACTCGGTTGCGTACTATTGTTCTCAACGCGTTACCAAACTTAGCAGCGAGGGACAGCGTGAACTTTGCTCAAAAACGGCGTGCGAAATTAGCTCAAAGCCATCGGCGGCCTAGACGTATGATTACAGGAACCACTGCAAATCATCTGGCTGAGTGTTTCACGGACTTCAAGGAATCGCCGTGACGTGCGACACATATCACCAACATTGCTGCGCAGCGGTAAAGGATACATCACCATCATTACCATGCAGCTGTAAAGAATTTCCACCATCGGAACGAGCTCAGGAATTTCTCACAACCAGCGTAAACACGACAGGTCGTAGTGAAAGATAGCACTGTATTCTTTGTTATCTGTAACTCACCTGGAAAGTGTATCACGCAAAGGAGAACCCATTTACATTAAATGCACGGTTTAGGTTTAAGTATAATAAGCTAAAATAGAAGGTCTGTGGATTCGGAAGATGTTTTAAACCTACTTGGGGGGAATTAACTGCGACTTTTACGTAAAGGGGAGTGCTTTGCACCCTGTTCTCACTTGGTAGCATTGTCATTTCCTGGAGGTCGTTCTAGGTTGATTTTCCACGAGGAAAGTTGGAAACTGAATTCCTTTGAGTCGATCGCCTACAATTAGATTAAGCATACTAGATTAGCTCTAAGTAATAGATTAACATAGGTTTAATGATATGCGCATGGTAGTTTTAGGCACCAAACATTCAAGCTGAACGTCCCCGTCGTGCTTGGTGGGCAATGTGGAGTTTGAACGACTAGATTTGATTATAAATCAAATCTGACGCAAAGAGAATAAACAATCTGAAAGCATATAAAGAATAAATTAGTCAAATTTCATAGCGAATCGGCGAGGTAACAAACTAATAATTTTGCATGTTAGAAATAGAAAAGAGCATAATGTCTCAAATGATGCCGTGAGCCGAGATGAGAAAAAAATAGGCGTGTCTTACAAATTAATTAATAAAGCACACCTAGACTCATTTAAAGAACCGAGGTTACTATATATCACATAACGTATGGGTCAAACTTAAATGGAATTGGTTTTATAAATTCAAATGCTTCAGATTGTTCAAAATATTGTGTCAGATTTGATAAGAGTCTAAAACAGCTGTAGTTCGTTTACCAATACTATAGACGAGTGCAAACGTTTTGTTCTCCAAACAATAGAGTCGTCGCATGCTGGCAGATACCCTTTTTTTTTTCTCTGTGAGTCGAGGCCGGCGGTGCAAGCTACCATCGGTTGCGCACGGTCGTAAAATTATTGTTAATCTCAACTTTCTGTTTCAGCTGTTTTGTCAATTACACTTTTATTATCGCTCTTTAAAATGTCGTAAAACAGTATAACACGCGTAAGAAGGGATTCGGTCTAAAATTGTCTAAAACAGAAAAGAAAAATAACAATACGTCTCGGCCTCTCCGAACAGAATAGGTAATATTTTTTGATAACGAGTCAACTGTGGATTTGTTTACAAACAAACGTGTTAGTCGAGGGCATGAGCTTTTGTTCGCATAAACAAAAGAACCCGCATGTTGTCCGGCCGATAATTTTTTGTGCCATCACTGGGTCAAGCCGACGCGAAGGATCAGCTGATCGCTATTGTCTAATTATCTTCACTTTCTGTTTCAGTATCGCTACGTATTAAAGTTTACTATCGCCATATCTCTCTTTAAAAGGTTCATAAAATAAACTAATACGCGCAAAACTAAATTCGGCCTAAAATCGTCTTAAACCAAAGATAAATTTCTAAATCTCCAAACGTAATCTTATATATTCAAAACTTACAGCGTAGGCATAAATAAATCATGACACATTTAATCTTAACCATCTACAAAAAAAAAAAACACAAAAAAAAAAAAAAACAAAATATTCAACTAGCATAGCAATGGCATCTCTGCAGTTCAAACGTTATCTCTAAACAAAATAATAATTTGCTGATAATAATATTGAACTAAAACATCGACAAAATAAACACGGGCTGGATGAATTCCGTTAGAAGTATCTTGGTTGCGCCATAGAAACAATGTAAGGGTAGCTTCAGTTGCATCGCGTCATTGTAAGCTTGAGTTATAGTAACAGATGGGCTAGGGGTTGGTTTTTTTCTGCCATATATGTCGTCGTTGTTCCAAGGTTAAAGGAGATCTTTATTCTTATCTAGGTAGGTACACTACTCGGTTGGTCCTTTATATTCACTTTATTATCAGCTGATTGGTGTTCTAGTAAGTTTCATTTGTCTCTGCCGTTAGGTGACGATCACGATAGATTAGCGCTGTTTTATAGTTTAAATCCTATGTGTTGTATCAAATGGTTGTATGTATGTTTATTGGTTATTGACTATTCATATGGCATGGCAGTCAGTCTGCATCGAACCTGTCGCAAATTGTTCTATACTATTTGTATTGTATTGTATTTATTCGTGATCAATCTAAAGGGAAAATGGACCTACACATCGAAATTGTTTCATTGTCAAAGGCCCACTTCTCTACGAGTTTAGGCGACGTACAAGCAGGTGTCTTACTTCAATGTAATTAGATTATTCGCGCAATTATTAATTCTTCATATTCAGAACGCTATTATTTACATTGTTTGTCTATAGTGTATAGGCAAACATAAACACAAAATCCAATAGTAATGGGTTCGAGTCCCTGTTTCAAATTATCTGGTGGTGCGGAACCTTGCATTCGTAATATTACATAATTAGGGCACGGTTAGGCGGATGATATAATTTCGCTATCGTTTTGTTGTGTGTAGGCACAGGAGACAGACACTGGAGTCTGGACTAAAGGAGGCTGACAGAGGAATATATTCCAAGGTCTCTAGTACACTCAAGATTAAAAATATTCGACTTCGTCGGAACGTAAGATAGCACGGAATCCTAATTCCAATTAGAATTCGATTACAGTAGTTGGAATAGTCATGTCGGCAACGTTTTTTTTTTGGTATAATTGAGTTTAGTTTATGCGATATGCTGTGGGTGTCTGAATCCATAGTACTGTCTTTTACTCTGGCGGTGCCATAACAGAGACTTGTCTCTGTATTTTGACTATACTGGGCTAATGGAAAACTCAATGTACCATGCAACCATCTCTTTCTGGTTGGCAAAGCAATGTTATACTTGGCCGCGAATACAGGTTGAGTAAGTAAAGGTTTGGGGAAGCATATGTCTACAGTTTAATCAGTACATTATGCTGAGTGGCTTAGGGGAAACTGAAAGAAAACTTTTACGTTCTAGAATTGCGTGGATTATACACGGTAATACCTAACTCCTTGTATGTAGATACTGTAAATAAATAAATAAATTCATTACACTTAGAAATGATTGTAGTGTTCCTTATACGTACATTTTTCTCTTTCTTTTCTCTTTCTTTCCAATTTAGGCATGGTGTTATTCACTATTTGTTTTCGTCAAATACGTTTTTTCGAATTTATTTAATTTCTAGGAGACGAGCGGTGCGAACACATGGGGGGGTTGTTCAGTCAGCAGATATTTTCTTGCTCTGAGAAGCTTTCGAAGCAATCGCGGGGCGGCCAAAATCGAGGATTTGCGTTCGTCGATAGCGAGTGATGGTTTCCTTCATCTTTCTGCAGATAGGGGTGTTACAGTAGTGCAGTCATTGTGCTTATTGTGTTATTAAGATTTTTTCCCTCAAAATACATTCGAATGTATTTCGCCATCTAAAATCTGGCGGTGCTCTGAGATGTGTTCGCCTGATACAAAGTGTATTTGCACCATACGCACACTTCTCATATAAAATTATAATATTTGTTCCCTCTTATCTAAAATATTTTCGAATTTTAAATTCACACGGTTCACACACGTGCAAATAATTCCCTTGGCGTCAGGATTCTGTAATCTGATACTCTTGGCAATAAATGTCGTCTATAACAAAAATTATGGACCCTTTTCAGAAATGGGCTAATTTTGAGTGTTATTTCTTAAAATCTCAAAAAAAAACAACAGTACAAAAAACCTTCGAATTTCAAAATGGCTGTTTAGGACTGATAGAAAAAATTATGAACACGAAAAATGGCGGACAACTGAGGGAGGGGCTTAGATACGTCCTACGAATCAGGTGGTGACCTGTTGCGGCCATATTTGCAAGAAGGGAAGAGGAGGTGTTATCATCAAGCTGATGATGGAGAGGCGGGGAGGACAGGAGGTCAGTCAGGATCGCGCGGGAGGATTGATCGGATGTCTTCGTGGAGTGAGGATCGCGCAGAAAAATCGATCGGTTGTGTTCGGGCGGATAACTCGTGCAATGTCGGAATAATCTTTGATATCGCGTTTTGCAGTTCGATGAGTTGAGGCCCGTTCTCCTCTAACTGTGTTACTCGCGAAGGAGTGGACCTTTTATAGAAGTGATGGTTAAGTGTGTGGCTGTGTGCAGACATCACAGGAGCGGTTGCCTGGCAGGATCGTGTGAGCTGGGAGCGGAATGAAAGGAGTTTTGTCAGCTAAGTTGCATGTTTTAAGTAAAAATATTCCATTGAGACTCATCAGTCATCACTTCCGAGGATCGCGATGGCGTGCGGTTTTCCACCGAAGCGTCAATTTATTACGGCGGCCGATTTATTAATCCGCGAACGTAAAACAAATACTCGGTTGCGTACTATTGTTCTCAACGCGTTACCAAACTTAGCAGCGAGGGACAGCGTGAACTTTACTCAAAAACGGCGTGCGAAATTAGCTCAAAGCCATCGGCGGCCTAGACGTATGATTACAGGAACCACTGCAAATCATCTGGCTGAGTGTTTCACGGACTTCAAGGAATCGCCGTGACGTGCGACACATATCACCAACATTGCTGCGCAGCGGTAAAGGATACATCACCATCATTACCATGCAGCTGTAAAGAATTTCCACCATCGGAACGAGCTCAGGAATTTCTCACAACCAGCGTAAACACGACAGGTCGTAGTGAAAGATAGCACTGTATTCTTTGTTATCTGTAACTCACCTGGAAAGTGTATCACGCAAAGGAGAACCCATTTACATTAAATGCACGGTTTAGGTTTAAGTATAATAAGCTAAAATAGAAGGTCTGTGGATTCGGAAGATGTTTTAAACCTACTTGGGGGGAATTAACTGCGACTTTTACGTAAAGGGGAGTGCTTTGCACCCTGTTCTCACTTGGTAGAATTGTCATTTCCTGGAGGTCGTTCTAGGTTGATTTTCCACGAGGAAAGTTGGAAACTGAATTCCTTTGAGTCGATCGCCTACAATTAGATTAAGCATACTAGATTAGCTCTAAGTAATAGATTAACATAGGTTTAATGATATGCGCATGGTAGTTTTAGGCACCAAACATTCAAGCTGAACGTCCCCGTCGTGCTTGGTGGGCAATGTGGAGTTTGAACGACTAGATTTGATTATAAATCAAATCTGACGCAAAGAGAATAAACAATCTGAAAGCATATAAAGAATAAATTAGTCAAATTTCATAGCGAATCGGCGAGGTAACAAACTAATAATTTTGCATGTTAGAAATAGAAAAGAGCATAATGTCTCAGTAATTGCTATGAAATTAAGGCCTTATGCCTCCAAAATTTATAATTGTGACGACGACGTGCGGACCGACCACAGAGCATCAAATGCGCGCGCCCCTCCTAGAGGCGCCTCGAGCGCGATTTCCCTACATCGCCGTTGAAGCCTGTGGGCGTGGCCTATGACTTACATATGTGTGTTGTGCGCAAGGAGGATGTTGTGCGTGTGCATTTGTTTTGTGCGTGTGCCTAACTTGCTCCTCTTTGTGTGTAGTGTCGATACTAGCACACACACACACATACGAAGCGCTAGCAGCACTGCGTGTAGTTTTTGGGTTTCAAATATGATCGCTTAGGGCGTCTCTAGTAGGGGGGGGGGGGGGGGGGGGGGGGGAGCGCGGTCCACATGCTCTGTGGGACCGACAGACGGACGGATGGATTGTTTGTGTGTGTTGTTGTGTTTTGTGTAATATAACTGTAAAACTTCTTCTTCTCCTTTTTCTCTGGCTGCTGTGTACCTATCTATATGTCTAGGTTAGATTCTGTGGTTTGAGTATATTAGAATATTGCTTGTGTTGTGTACTTGGTCCTGACTTAAAATCAGCGTCCCTCTCACCAGCTCCCGCGCTCGCTGGTGAGGGGCAAAGGCTGTGTCGGGTCCGATTTGTCTTGTCCGTATTGTGTTTTTATTGTATCTACTGTGTGTGTATTGGATGAGATAAAATGAACTCATTTAATTTAATTTCATAATAGGGACCCGTATTGAAACCTAAAAAGTTTAAGGAAATTTAAGCCAGAACATTTTGACAGAGCTAAACATTTTAACTGATAGTTTATTCAAATCTGTTGTTTTAAAAGCGATTATTCTTTCCGGCATGTACCGCTTTTGCTAAAACTTCTCTCATACAATATGGACGTACTAACTCAAAGTTTACTTGATGCTTTTATGTTAAGCATCAAAACGGCGGCGTTCGCAAAACTTGTGCTTACCAGAACATTTTGTTGTGTGATTTTATTCTTTATGGCTGCTTTTATACTTCGAGGAACATTGTGCTATTATAACTTTATTTAGATTAATGTTTTACCACCTAAGAGGCATAACAAATATTCACTTTAATTCATAACTTAGTTTGAGGTGATGAATTTCTTTGAAGAAATGTTTCATTCGATGCCATCTATATTTATACTACAATTATAAGAAACATCGGCTCCTCAGGAAGATGTATATGCTTTTTGAATGCTTTCGTCACCGCCCCAACGGATTATGACTATTGGATAGTCCTATAATTAATAACTCTTAAGTCGGCCTCAAGTTGTAATTTAGTATAAATAGACAAATACTTGATACTATTCTCTATACTCACAATTACCTCGGCTCGTAGATAATTGCGGCTCGGAACGCAGGAAAAAAGAAGACGGTGACAACATTTTTGTCTATGAATAGGTACAATTTGAGTACGCTCGCCTGAGTAAGATTGGAGAGCGACTTCACCGAATTGAGCGTAAGAATCAAGTGGGTACGCTCTATGTATACGGCCCTCACAATCAGTGGTTCTAGGATGGTAAACCATCTATAGTATAATTTGGCAAGAATTGATGTCCAACTCAGAATTTACCTTTCTACAGTTCGAAATTTTTATAAAATTTAACACAAGCTCTCTACAAATTAAATTTCTTTACATGTGTGTGTGCAGTTCGGAAGTCCGCGAACAAGAGCTAATTTTTATTTCAGCTGTTGTAGCCCCACTGCGGCCCCGCCCGGTGGGCGCAAGTTAATTTTTATACTGCCAACACTATTAGCGCGACAATTAGTAGCCGGTGTGTACGGTTAAACCCCAATTTTGCATCACAAACGCCCCGGGCGTTTCCAATTTATTTTAACCGAGCTCCGAAACTACTAGCAAACACAACTTTCCCTCGCATTTGCATATTTCCACGTTCGCGCTCAGCCTGACCGTCTCTGACCACCCACCTTTGGGCATAAATATTAATGCTTTTATCATATCGCCCCGAAGTGTTTCGTGCCTTTCTACATTTTAATCGAGTTTTTAACCTCTGCTCCCGCGCGTTCCCAAAGTCGCCCTTATCTGGCCCTGTAGATTTCCGCACGGTGTTCAAGTACTTCAGATTGTGAAAATTTGCATACATATTGATGTAGTTCGTATTTATCACAGAAATTAAAAGCAACTGGCCAAGTGCGAGTCGGGTTCGCGCACCGATGGTTCCGCGCCACCACACAATATTTAATAGTGCTATGTATTTATAAAAAAATTTTTTTTTCTTTCATTCTGTTCGGGATGCATAGCTTGAGCCCGACTCACATTTGGCCGGTTTTTTATTGTTTGTTGTTTTAAGGCACGAAGACCCATCTACTGCCTGACTTAGTGGAAGGATCGGGCCAAGGTGAGAGGAAACCTGTCGCCCTTTAGCACGGCAACTCGTCCTTATCCCTTAGTCGCCTTTTACGGCATGCACGGAGAGAGATGCAGTGGGTCTATCCTTTTTAAGTACCGGCTCCACACGGCACACTGCACCGACCGGCCCCACACGGTAGTTTAACCTCTTTAGTCTTTATTCATCATGGTAGTTTTCATGGTAGTAGTCACCGTTTTCAAGAAACATTTAAAGGCACTATACCTCTCAAAGGAATAATTGGTTTATAAGATATATATTTTTTATATGAATATGTTTATGTAGTTTAAGTATTTTACCTATGGAGTATTTATATTATTTAATATACTCATATAAGTATGTCTCTATGTATTAATATGTAGTTTATTTGTTATCTATGTTCATGTATGTATATAATATTATACCTAGTGTTATTTTAGGCGTCCAAGTTGTCTTTGTTGTTTTTTTTTTCATTAATTTATTAACATGTTATTAGTTAAGTGTTTTTTCATACCCATAATAAATGTTGTAATAGGGTGGTTGACCGGCAGAGATTGCCTTAGGCAATAAGTCCGCCATTTGTATATAATAGTTATATGAAACAATAAAGAATATTAAATAAATAAATAAATAGTACAATACGCTTGAATTCGTCCCGTTTAGTTCTTACAATCCGGTTCGATTACAATACATTGTGACTAGCTACACAATAGACACCGCTTACAGTTTGAGAGTACATAATCATCAATCCTACCAATACTAATAATAAATCTCTAAGGGATGGTCATGGAGTAAATTACTTTGTTATATGAGAAATTGCTTTTGTAGACTCTATGTTCTGCAACTATGTATGTATGTATGTTCCATGACTCTTAAACGGATCATCTGAATTCGATGAAACTTAGTACAAGCATATTTAACTATACATGACACAGGATAGGCTAAATAAAGTTCAGTTCCGATTATGCTAAGATGTGGCTCTCATACAAACCGAATTGTTCCGCTCGCCGAAATAAAGGTACGGTGGCGGGCTTACTTGGGTACTTTCTTCTTTTTAAATAAGAATTTCACGCGAGCGAACCCGCGGACAAAATCTAGTACTACATATTATGTATGTAGAACAACTACATAAATGTATATAGAATTTATTTTGATCTCTTTGGCACACGCAAGAAGAACAAGGGATTTTTCTCCGCATTACATAAATAGAAAGAAATATAATGTACAATGGGAGTGCACATGTGATACGTTGCCTTCTAGTTTGCTCCGGCTCCAGACGTTTACCGCCGCGAGCCGCGCCGATTCGGGACCATACATGCCTTCATCTTCTGACAGGGAAGCTTTCTAAGACAGTACTGTCAATAGTATAGTGCCCGGGGCGGATCTCGGCGTGTCGCCACCGCAGCGGTTCGTCAGTGTTCTCCCTCGCACCCGCACCGTACTTGTATAGTGTATTCGCGTGGCGGGTCGCCCGCTGCGGCGACGACACGCCGAGATCCGTCCCGCGCATTATAAGTAAACTGTGGACTGTAGAGAATTATGTTACTAATAAATTTGTTATTTATTCATTTAACTGTAATATTCTACTGCGTGTGGCTTATTCAATTATTTCTTTATTTCTGAATATTATGTAGATCGCGGGTACAAGGAGTTTTAGTGCAGAGTTCTTTGAAATTGTAATTTAGGTAGTGCCCAATTGGCGTTTTGGTATATAGTATTGAAACGTTTACTTGGCTTCAACTATTTCATTACCTATATGATTAATAAAAATACCTCTATTTTGGCGTCCTTACATAATATACGAGTACACGCCACAAGCATATAAATGCCTATAGTAAAGTTTAACCGTCCTGAGTCTTCTAACAATAAATCATTTCGACCAGTTCCCATTGAAGAAAATGGGTATAAGCCATAAAACTAGTTGTCTGTTTTAGTGTTGTAGTTTATGCTAAAAATAAAACAATTATAATAATTTCCAGAAGAGTACCATCTATCAAATTATCAACAAAAGTATTTAACAACAAAAGTATGACCTGTCACCGATAGATGGCGCGGCGTGATACGCGAGATAGGTGTGAGTGCGACTCTAAAGTACCACGAGCCTTTCCGTGTACAAAGTCTCCGAGTATATAATCTGAGGCTTCCAAAAAGTTATACGATCACGATCAGATGTCTGTTTATGTTCTGTGTCACTTTGTTTTTGACGGAGGGAATGAGCGGAGACTTTGTACACGGAACGACTCGTTAAAGTAGGTACCTACTATAACAAATAATAAAATCGACCATTTACGTTGTGGTCCGACTCGCACTTGGCCGGTTTATTTTTCTACTTAAAGTTGTCAAAAGCTTCAAAGTGAGACATTAAACCTTATTCCATCTGTCAGCGCTTGTCAGTTTGCACACACAGACACATTAGTAGCGTGTATGCGCCGTGTCGACGGCACTGCATGCGGCAAGACCATTTCTCTCAATTTGGCACGCCATCGCCCCGGCCGCGCCCGGCCATCCGTGGCCGGTGAAAAATGTGTCGAAATACGAACAACGCTGCACTGAGTGAATAATGACCGGGCGGCCGGCCCCGCGAGTACTCTGCTTAACTTTGTTATGTACCCCATAAGGCGCTTACACCGGCCAAAACTACGTATCAGCACAGATTACTTAATAGTTACTTCGTAACAAATAAATCATTCCATAGAAAAAGTTCCATACCTTCGGCTTTAATAGCCTACTATTTTACGTCGCCAATCGCTGCGTGCGAAAATGTACCTAAACGATCGAGTGTAAAATGATTATTGCTTTGCAGCTTCGCGCAGTTGCGTGGGCGAGCGTGTAGGTATACTTAGCGCGGCTGACGAATTTCCACTGAATTAGACCGCGCCGGCACGGCGGTCCACCGGGCGGTAAGTAGTTGGCATGCGCAAGTACATAGAGAGCGTGAGGCCTGGTATCAGCAAAAAATTGCGCCAATTCGCACTTTTGATGAAGTAGCCATTTTTTTTTATGGAAACTGACACGGTTGACTACATCACTTACAACATCCGCGATGTCAGCTCATAACACTGGGTTAACTAGGTGCCGTGTCAGTGCTTCCTTTCATTTCATGTCGGCTACACTGAACTGGACGGAAAACACCAACTATCTATGTACATAGCCGTTTCTACCGACGTTTCACTCAGTGCGGTGGTACCAACCCGGGCGGGATAAACCCTAACACCTAGTAAGGTAAGAAGGGAAAGGGACCTAAAGTTTAACGTGGAATCCGAACCACGGTCAGCCTCCAACGGTCGAGCGGTCACCCATCCAAGTACTGACCGCGCTCAGCGTTTCTTAACAACAGTCGACCGACCGTACCACTGAGCTACCGAGGCTGACAATTTAGTTTGCACTTTTTTTAAATTTATTTTTAAGGCTTTTATAACTGAAATAAGGTGTGATTAATAGAAACACACCACAAGCTGTATCCCGAAAATCGTGGTAAGAAGAGTAATCGGTGTTATGCTGCAAGTTTTTTTATTATTTTGTTAGACTTTGTAGGTTTGTAGTCAGAACTTTCAGTAAAATTGTTAATCTTGCTCTCAAGCTGTGATTTTGAGACTATAATGTGATGTTATGTGGCTAGTCACTAAAATGCTTGTAATAATACGAGTATGTATGAAAAAAAAAGAATGCCCTGCGAAGTTTCTTGGCGGTTCTTCTTGTTAGGTGTAATCGAACCGGATAGAACAAATTGTGACAAGTTCGAGTGCAGTCTAACTGCCATATGAATGATCAATAAACAATACATATAATACAATACATATCATACAATATCTATCGATCACACTCATTTCAAAGTACTATTTCGTACATAATGCAAAGAATCGCATTTTTTGCAGATACTCAAGTGGTTTTAAATTGTTCTATCCCCTTAAGTCTCGACTCAGGGCTGGACTTCCACCGCACGTGCTTCGCGTGACCAGGTTGTCTTGCGGGTCAGATAGTTCATTCGTAATAGCGTTTACTATCATATTGTCCTGGAACTTTCTCAAGTGATACGTTTAGAATAAATTCGAGACTTTACGGGTCAAATTGTTCCAGTTTCTCAGGGCTGAAACCATGGATAGAGCATTAACTTGTCGAAGAGATAGAGGCATTAACTTGTCGAAGAGGTCAAAGTACAGAATGTTGCAACAGTACGTTAATATGTGTAATACAATGCGAATAAATTGAGGCCATGGTATTTTAATCCGATTAATGGCGGTTTTCACCACCTCCAGTTAAGAATAAGAATAAGAATATAAAGATATATTTATTTTTCACTTCAAAATTAGGTACAACATACTAGACTAGACATCTATAACAATCAATAGAAGAGAAAAAAAGGACTAGACACAGCCTGTGCTGAATCTAGTGAATATTTCATTATATTCAGCGCTGTATTTAAGGTGATGTGAGACTGCGTCTGACTCGAATTTCAAGAAGTATACCGCCAATATTACTTGCCTGACAGATTCAGTTTTAATATATGTAAAACTTCATCTATCAGCGCAGATCGATGGCTTTTTGAAATAGAAAAAAATCATGAACATGCCTCTGAATTTAGTTCGTGACCAAATCAAGGCTTTGTTAAAAATATATTTTATTTGTTGAATATATCTATATTCTTTTTTAAATCTAAAGCTTTTTACTTTTTTGTTTCGATCCGTAGTTTTGGAATAAAAAAATAAAAACTTAATTTTTGATTGATTGATTGTGTTGCATCCTACCCGAACCAGCGAAAACGGCGCCTTGAAACAGGAGTACGGGTGAATACGGGTTGACAGGGCCAGCCCTACATATACAATAACATTTTACCAGTGTTACATACTCGCATTAGCTCTTTGACATTATTATAGATCACGATAGAACAAATTATTGTGACTATTCGAGTACAGTCATGCTACGTCTAAAGAATGCTTACTAAACAATATACAACAATATACAATATCCAAATTGTCCCAATGAATAAAATAAAATAAATAAATAAATATAAAAAAATACATAGGTTAAGTCTAGTTCAATAGTTATTTATCGGTTGAAGTGACATTTATTATCATTTAAAACAATTTAACCGACGGATACCTACATTTAAGCCGAAGTTTGTGTACATCATATTAACTTCGCGAGAAGATTCATTGGATCAATAGGAAGAAAAACAGTTTCTCTAAATGCAGCATGTATGCAGCAATGTATAAGAAAACACTGTCCATACAAACAAATTGACGAATTTAATGTACAAGCAATCTAATGTTTTAGTGCGATCTTACGACGCCTATATACTTACGCCCTTTAGCACGGCACCTTGCCCTTATCCCTTAGTCGCCTTTTACGACATGCACGGGGAGAGATGCAATGGGGCTATTCTTTTTAAGTACCGGCCCCACACGGTATTATAATATTAAATTAAATGTTTTTGAGAAAACAATTTAACTGGTCAATAAAAACCTTGTGAACATCATATCATGTCAACTTACTTCACAAACTTAGGCCCACTTGCACCAACACGAGTTTAGAGTTAAGTTGCGAGTTATGGATTTAAACGCGGTTCCCACAGTCAACGGGTGCTAGCTTAACGAGTTAAACTGGTTTATATCTTAAATTCGTGTTGGTGCAAGTGGGCCTTAGTCAATCTCATGTCGACAGATCCAATTTGTGTCTCCACGGGCTGGGACAAGGCTAGCATGCTTTCGTGAACCCGCTCCGCGCGCCGTCTGCGGCGACACGACGTAACGCCCAAACAAAATGTAAAATATTTTGAAATATGCCCGCGCAGAGGCCGCACTATCGTATGTGTGCAGTGGGAGTGGGGAGCCTTCCTGTCACGTTACACGCGGCGAATTTCAAGTGAGATGTACTGGTTTTTTTTTCTTTTATTTTTTTTATTTTTTTATGGAAACTGACTCGTTTGGCTACGTCACCTACAACGTCCGTGATGCATTATGCCTATTACGCATTCTCTCAAATTAGTGAAGTCAGCCTGCGTTTACATAAGTTGAGAGCAGCTAAGCAGTACTGTGTGGGTGGGTGGGGGGGTGGTACTTAATAAGAATAGCCCTACTGCATCTCTCCTCGTGCATGTCGTAAAACGGCGACTAAGGGATAAGGACAAGATGCCGTGCTAAAGGGCGTAAGTATATAGGCGTCGTAAGATCGCACTAAAACATTAGATTGCTTGTACATTAAATTCGTCAATTTGTTTGTATGGACAGTGTTTTCTTATACATTGCTGCATACATGCTGCATTTAGAGAAACTGTTTTTCTTCCTATTGATCCAATGAATCTTCTCGCGAAGTTAATATGATGTACACAAACTTCGGCTTAAATGTAGGTATCCGTCGGTTAAATCGTTTTAAATGATAATAAATGGGCGATGGGATAGCCACCGAAACTCGACCTCGGCACGGTACTTCCACCGAGTCATGAAGCAGGTGGGCCTTCGAGCCTTACTTGCTGCTATTGCCTAAGATTGAAGAAGAAAGAAGAAACCAATAGAAGAAACCAAAAAGTGTACGCGCGCGCGCCATCTACCGAATAGATTATGAAGCATTTTAACTAATCATGACATTTAACTAATATGAAGCATTTCATAAAACGCCATAGATGGCGTGAGTGGCGCTGACCATGACATGGCGATACGGAACCCTCGGTGCGCGAGTTCGACTCGCACTTGGCCGGTTTTTTATTCATTTTAATTATGCACGATTTATTATTGTTTTTATTGAAAGCCGGTGGAATAAGGTGTTTAACAACGCCAATGAACATTCGGCCTTTTTCGGGGTACAAATGCCATGCCGGTATGACAGGTGACTTCGTCTTGACGAGCCGATACTATACTTGGGGGTAAATTATGACATAATTGCTTAAAATAAGTTTTGTAGAAATTTTATCGACCTTATTTTAGGATAATTTATTAAAAAAGTTCACCAAAATAGTGTTTATTTGATGTTTTAAAATATGTATTGTTTTGTTTCAGGTAAGTTCCGCAATGAAAAGAACCCGGAAGAGAAGGCACCATGTCTGTTCGGTAGGACATAATTATTATACTTGTGTACATTTATGTAGAGCCATCATCCCATACTGAATACGACATTCGTATACGCAAAAGCATACTTCCAATTTCTAGTCACAATTTCGAAAACCGCAATTCAAATTCCAACAGCGTAAATTAATAATTTGCATAGAGATAATTACAAATGGCCGATCGAGTAAGTACCGCGTCGGCTCACGTTCCAATTTTAAAAATCAATCAGCGCCCAGTACGAAATAAATTGACTTCATTTAAAAAAAATACAAATACGAACTCACCACACTTACGTGACGCAATAAAAGTTACTCTACACATACACACATACCCACCCTCACTTTCTCACACATCCTCACGCTTCACACACACATCCTTTCCCACCTATACACAGCATTCTACAACCTGTAAATATTTTAATAATTTTTTTTAATGTTAGTAAAAATGTATTACCACCACCAAAGCTAAAAAAATCCTTTAATTCTGAATGGACAAGTATGAATGTATTTATTTAGGTATTATGCATTATATAAACTGTAATTCATATGTATTTAATTTAATTTATGAATAGTAATTTATACGTTTAATTAACTAGTACGTACATATACATATCTAGTGTATATTATAGATTACCATAGTTATTTTCCTTATATTATATTTTAAATTCCCACACTCAAGTCTTTTGCTACTACCTACTTATATCTCACAACATACGACTCTCAAACATCCAAATGTTGACTGGGAGAAATACCTGTAAGGGATAAGTCCGCCTTTGCCCCTCATGTAAATCGCTTTCGTTTGTTTCTGTAAAATGTGTTTTTGGAGCAATAAAGTATTTCTATATATCTATACTATCTATCTATCTATCTATCTATCTCTATCACTTCACACAATTGTTCAAAAGCAGGTAATAATTATTATTGATTGTATAGCCTTTATGTAGGTAGAAGTCTCAGCATGAAGAACATATTAAAATACTTTATTACTAAACCAGACATTGAACGTATTTTCTAGCGTATGTCCATACAACTATATTCCTAGGTAAAAAAATCCAAAAATCTCATAGGTAATGTACGAATCGTAAATCTTTTTACATTTATATATTTCATTAATTTTAATGTAGTGATATAAAGGTCGACTGAGTTCCAGCTCAACGAGATAAAATATAGAGAATACAGCCCATGCGATTCATCCACCATATTCAAACTCCGCCTAGCATAATATATTGCCCGAAAGCTTTTCACTACAAGTGACCCGCCGGAAACCGGCTGCCAATAAATTATCAGACGCAATATTCCTGCGTAAACACAGAGCGATCCGAAATTTACAACATCGCTGCAATTTTCATCTGACATGAAATTATTGCCAGCACCAGTCCACTTATTTATAAATCAACCGGGGACCCCAATTAAACGCTGGATAGCGAAATGTTAACATGCCCACATGATGCGGATTAAAATTTTTAGGGTACCCTATTGAAAATGGTATAAGGGAACTCTTATGGTGAGACTCTGTTGTATTTCCG
Source organism: Nematopogon swammerdamellus (assembly GCA_946902875.1). NCBI lineage: Eukaryota > Metazoa > Arthropoda > Insecta > Lepidoptera > Adelidae > Nematopogon > Nematopogon swammerdamellus. Next base: position 20,100,491 of record OX336351.1, read on the forward strand.
TCCTCTCTTTATCTGTGTGTGTTTGTTTTTTTTTTTATGGAAACTGACACGGTTGGCTATATCACCAACAACATCCGTGATGTTAGCACATAACACCGTGTGAACTAGGTGCCGTGTCAGCGCTTCCCTTCATTTCATGTCGGCTACACTGAACTGGACGGAAAACACGAACTACTTACATAGCCGTTTCGACCGACGTTTCGTTAAGTGCGGTGGTATCAACCCGGCCGGGATTAACCCTACCACCTAGTAAGGTAAGAAGGGAAGGGACCTACACAGTTTAACGTGGAATCCGAACCACGGTCAGCCTCCAACGGTCGAACTGTCACCCACCCAAGTACTGACCGCGCTCAGGGTTGCTTAACAACTAGTCGACCGACCTACATATATTTGTTTATGTAATCCGGTATGCGTGGCTGAGTCGGAGGGGCCAAAGCACATGCCCCGACCAGTCAATATCACCTCCGAGAAGGTAGGTGCCATATCGGAGACTTCCCTTTGGATTTCTGACCATAATTGACTTGCGGAGAACACTGACGCTATGCGGCCATCTTACATAGAGAATGGTGGTACCAATCCAGTCGGCTACAACATGAGCCTACCACCTAGTAAGGGGCAAGGGAAGGGACCTACAGTTTTACACCGGTTCCGAACGGTGAAGCAGCAGGTGTAAGTATGTATGTACATTTTTTCATCAGAAAAAAAACTCATTGCTACCTACACGTCGTCGACCGGAATCGAACCTCGGACCTCTAGCACGAGAAGCTGACGCCCAGACCATACATACATGCATACATACCACACGCCGTATCCCGACATCCCGACAATCGGGGTTAGCAGAGTAATCGGTGTTGTGCTAAAGTATTCTGGTAAATTACAGCATAACACAGACCACCACGTTTAGCAAAGTATTCAGACAAGATAACTCAGATCAGGCAGCAAGTAAGGCACGAAGGCCCACCTGCTGCATGACTCGGTGGAAACTCCGTGCCAAGGTGAGAAGTGGCTAGCCTGCCGCCCTTATACACGACATCTTGTCCTTATACCTTAGTCGGATTGCACGGGGAGAGAAGAAGTGGAGCTATTCTTATTAAGTACCGGCTCCACACAGTACGCAGTACGCCCAGACCACTCGGCCAGGTGTCAGATTTGTGTTAGTTTTTTAGGTTTCCGTATCCCGTACGGAAGCCTATTACTAAGCCTACGCCGTCTGTCTGTCTGTCTGTCTGTCTGTCTGTCTGTCCGTCCGTCCGTCCGTCTGTCTGTCTGTCCGAGGGCTGTATTTCTTGAACCGTAATAGGCAGCCCGTTGAAATTTTCACAGAAAATTCGTTATTATGGCCGATATAACAACAAATAATAAAAATAAGAAAAAGTAAAAATTCACGGTGGTTCCCATAGAACAAACCAAAAATTGTATGCGCGCGCGCCATCTACCGAATTGATTATGAAGCATTTTTAACTAATCATGACTTAACTAATATGAAGCATTTCATAACACGCTATCTAGATGGCGTGAGTGGCGATACGGAAACCTCGGTGCGCGAGTTCGACTCGCACTTGGCCGGTTTTTTTTGTCATTTCTATAACATGAATTTGTAAAAACTGAACGCACGCAGCTCACGCTTGACCGGTTGTTGTACACTCACCCGGACATTGAGCGATCGGTGTCCGCTGCCGACTGAAAACTGACGCGATCGTCCGCAGAGATAGCTCGAGCAACATCGGCTGTCGATGATGGATCGAACTCTGTGCAGTTACAAAACAACGCTTAATTGAAAGGCGTTTTACGCTGTGCCGCTTTTTAATACCGTCGTCGTGGTAGGGGGGATTAGTCGGGTTTTTCACAGTGGTCAGATTGATGGTCAGACTAGTTTGGCCAATGGAAATTTTTCTTCCCGTTGTTCAGATCAGCATGTGATTTAGGTGGTAGGCTCAAATTGTAGCCGACTGGGTTGGTACCACCGTACTGGATGTAAGCTGGCCATATAGCAGCCTGGGCTGTGTTCTCCTCTAGTCCAGTATAGCCAGCAACAGGGAAGTCTCCGGTATGGAACCTACCTTCTCGGGGGTGATATTGGCTGGCCGGAGCTTGCGCTTTAGCCCCTCTGACTCAGCAACCCATACCGGATTACATAAAAAAAATAAAACATACAAAACATACAAACATACAGATCTTACGCATTACATGACCTTCGGGTACATTGAAAATGACTTTTAGGGCGTATTCAAAATAATAAGAAATATTATGTACATTTTTATAAATTGACAAAAATAGTCAAACATAAAAAATAATACATTTAAAAAATTTAAGTTCGTAAATGGAACGAAGGTCTCCGACGAATCCAGTGGCTGACGAGAGGCTAGTTCAACTCCGCTGTGAACGACGAACGTAGCGCGCGAGGCGAGTGTGCTAGAAGAACTGATTTGCTATCCCAGATGGCCCTATATTTAGCTATATGATGGTTTTTTTCTGTGTTCCTACAACCTTACAATTTCCAAGATTTCAAAGTTTTTGAAATGTACATTTTCAGCTCTATCGATTGACCGTCACAAAATTTTCAGTTTTACATTTTCCATTTTCACGGCTCACTATACGGTCACCAAGCGTTTCATGTACCCAAGGTCGATTTGACCTTAGGTTTTCCCCAGGCGCATTTTTGCGGCCGGCCAACACTGTCTCGGGGTTTTTCCCACAAGCAGATTCGGGTGCGGAGGTAGCTAAATAACACATACGCACTTTCGCGTTCGATGGTCGTTTATTAGATGTATTAGCAAGTCCCTCCCCCCCCCCGCCACCCCCTCCCGCGCCCGTTACATCTTAAAATTTTACTGATAATTAATGTTATTCCAAAAATAACAAACTGTATCTGAAATTTTAAGTTTTATGCAAGATTACTTTCACATTTTTAACAACATGATTTTACTTTTTCGACTTTATGCTATGACCGCACTTAAAGGTCTGTCGGCAACAGTTTAACTTATTTCGGTTTGTTTATCTTTTTTTCCATATATATTTTATGATAGATAATTTTACCAAAAACTAAAACTTTTTAAACATACACCTTTTGCCGACGGAGCGGCCGATATCGGCCGCTTTATACAATGCGTTACGCTAAAATAAATGGATTTATTTGTGCTTTCACTATTAATAACGAGGCTTTTCCATTTTAAATAAGTCACTATAGTCAATTTATATTACAAAGCAAACTCCATCAACGAGGATATATTAATTCATTGCGAACAAAAAGCATTCATAATTACTTGCGCATCGGCCTTTCAGCGAGCGATGCCAAGAAAATTACCTTGTCTCAACCCCGGGCTCCCCGCAAATGACTGCGCACTAATCGTGAAAAATCGCAAGTCATTCAATCGTCGGGAGACGGGTCAACGCCCGGGGCAGCGGCGTGAGGCAGCACTCGTCGCCTTTCGGCGATAAAGAAATGAAATTTGTGCCGAAATGGCTTCTGTCACTTTGCGGATAGCTGGGGTCTGACTGGCCTATTTACGCTGATGTTGTTGATTTTATTTTAGGTTTAGTAGGAATAAAAAAAAGCTCTTTAAGGTTTCTTGTCAGGTTCTTCCTTATAGATTGCACTGCTGAACGAGACAAAACAAAAAAACCGGCCTAGTGCGAGTCGAACTCGCGCACCGAGGGTTCCGTATCGCCGTATTTCGTACGGCTGAAGGCCGAGAGAACTGGAGAAAAATTAAACTGACTGCCTGGCCAATTTATGGTAAAATAAATACCTAAATCTGAATTTGTATCCATAGAGCTTCCCGTCACACTGTCAGCCTCGGTAGCTCAGTAGTGCGCGGTCAATACTTGGATGCGTATCGGTCGACCGTTGGAGGCTGACCGTGGTTCGGTTTCCACGTAAAACTGTAGGTCCCTTCCCTTCTTACCTTACTAGGTGGTAGGGTTTATACCGGCCGGATTGGTACCACCTCACTGAATGAAACGTCGTCGGTCGAAACGGCTATGTAAATATTTCGTGTTTTCAGTCCAGTTCAGTTCTTACCTTACTAGGTGTTAGGGTTTATCCCGGACGGGTTGGTACCACCGCACTGAATTAAACTTCGGTCGAAACGCCTATGTAAATAGTTCGTGTTCTCCGTCCAGGTCAGTATAGCCGACATGAAATTAAGGGAAGCACTGACATGGCACCCAGTTCACCCGGTGTTATGGGCCGACATCATGGATGTTGTAGGTGATGTAGCTAACCGTGTCAGTTTCGATAAAAAAAAATCCAGATTGCTTTTTAGGCTTTTCTCGCGCCGAAGCTGACACCAACCAAATCGACAGCAAAGAGCGATATCCACAGAAACAGCGAGGGAAATAATGGAAAGCCGCCGTACAAACGTACCGATTGAATGGGAAAGCGATGTTGCACCGTCACCTGCGCCTCGGCGGGCGCCCGTTCAAAGATTCGATAGAACTGACGTTTTAGTTTGATTAATGCGACGAGGGTGATTGAAGCGATCGGATTTTTTAACAGATGGAAATGTTCACAGGCGAGGCTGTGACGTACAGACAAACTTGCCGCGTGCAGCGTTTTAGAAATACCTGTGTCACAGATTACTTAATAGTTACTTCGTAACAGATAAATCACTCCATAGAAATGTTCCTACCTTCGGGCTTTAATAGCCTACTGTTTCACGTCGCCAATCGCTGCGTGCGAAAATGTACCTTAACGATCGAGTGTAAAGTGGTTATTGCTTTGCAGCTGCGCGCAGTTTCGTGGGCGAGCGTCTAAGTATGTATACTTCGCGCGGTTGACGAATTTTCACTGAAATAGACCGCCGCCGCGCCGGCGTCACACCATAGTAAATTATCAAACTGAAAATTGCTGAAAAAGACCACATCACAAGTTTTGCTGAAGGTAACCACACACCATAGTATTTTGTTGATTTTTCGAAAACCGCTGAACCAATTTCGATAAAATTAAAATGGGACCATCTCGGAAGTATGACCTAACAAACAAAATTTTCAAACCTAACAAAAGAATTTTCAAAATCAGCCCACAATTGACGGAGTAATCGCGTACCAAACATTAAAAAAAATAAAAAAAATACATAAGTACACTCGAATTGATAACCTCCTCCTTTTGTGAAGTCGGTTAAAAAACCATACTACATACATTCATACATTATGTAGGTACGTAAATTAATGTGTATGAGACTGAACCTTCCTCGAAGTACATAAGTAACAGTAACTTTTAAGACTGAGAAAACTTTCTACTCTCCATAATCGTTTGAATTTTTTTCAAGAAATAAAATGTTTTAACTACACAATAAAAACACTTATGGCTAAAGTGTGTTTTTTATTTTTAGATTCTAACTCCCTTTCAGAGTTGACTGCCCATTATCTCCATGCACAGAGACCGCCCCCTGAATGTGCGTTATGATAAGTACTCAATGAGACGAGAAAAAAGTCCGTAAGAGTTTTCAGAAGTTTGGGCCATTGTCACAGGCTTAGGGGAGGGAGAGATGAGGAAAAGTTGTTAACTTTTGTAACACGATGCTATGACAGGACTTGTCAATGTGTCGACGATGGACCAGCGCAGTATTTTGTAATTTTTTGATGTAGGTAGTCAAAACACGTGGTAGGTGTAAACTTTGTGGCATGAATTTCAGAATAAATAACTAATGTTTGTTCAATAATTTGAAGTCGAATAAGTTCCATGCCAATTACTTCCGAAGCGTACACACACATTGACCAACAAAGTCTGAAATGACGGGTTGGGATCAATACTTACATGGCACCTAGTTCACCCTGTGTTATGGGCTGACATCACGGATGTTGTACATGATGTAGCCAACCGTGTCAGTTTCCATAAAAAAAAAAATATTTTTTTATGGAATCTGACACGGTTGGCTACATACTACCTACAACATCCGTGCTGTCAGCCCATAACACCGGGTGAACTAGGTGCCATGTCAGGTCGACAGAAGTTGACGGAAAACACGAACTATTTACTTAGCCGTTTCGACCGACGTTTCACTCAGTGCGGTGGTACCAACCCGGCCGGGATAAACCCTTCCGCCCTTCCCTTCAAAACGAAGAGAAGGGACCTACAGTTTAACGTGGAATCCGAACCACGGTCAGCCTCCAACGGCTATCGAGGCTGACTTTTTACTCGCTACGTTTTTTTTTTATTTTTCCCTGGGTAGTCATAAACTTGCCTACTCCCTGGTTCCCGCTTGACATTGAGTTTTGGGACACGTTGTATTTGTGTCATGTATTTACCAAAATAATAGTGTTTTCGAAAATAGCGAAACGCCTAGATATAAACAACAGCAATGGTTTGACTTTTAGTCTAAACATTGCTTCTTATAATTGCATAATCTATTTCTCAATATTATCTACTAGCTCAATTAATTATATTAAAAAAATTGTTAATTAAATGTTTGAAATGAAACTATACCTACACAGACGGTTTCTGAGCTAGATTATGTGGCTGAGCACTCTGCCAGCGCAACGGTTGACAGAGAATGTTCTCATTATTTACTATCAATATTTTGAAATATATTTTCAGTTTTTGTCATATGACAAACCGGCTTTTTATACAAACGGCCTGATACGAAAATCATTCAGCTACAGCAAATGGTCCGGCCGTGCCGAGTGACGCGGAATCGCAACCTCGTTTATTGTCAACGTGAATCTTCTAAAGTACTAATAAATTCGCCGCGGCCTCGTTAAATCCGGATTCACATAGACCAACTTGGATACTGAATAATATCACTTGGACTTGACTTTCCGTCTCGACATACGCCGACTTATAATACAGCCCAGAACTTTTTATAGCCTCTTTGTTACCCTCTAATTCTTACATTTCCATCCTTATAATGCTCGGATGAGTCGATACTGGGGATATTTGCTTTATGTTTGAGTTTCATTGGGAATGCTTTCACTGCAACATTTATTTCTCGTGAATTCTTAACACAACGCGTGCGTTTTTTTAAATTTACTTTTGTTAGATTTTTTATCGTTACAATTCTTTAAATTCTAATCGTTTTCATAAGTGAAGCTTTTTAACGCACGTTTTCTATGGGGACCTAACTCAGAAAAGGTGAAACGTCACGAAAGTACGAACGGAAGTTGAGGAGCGTTGGCTGCGCTGCCCAGCGATATCTATGAGAGTCGTTTTGAATTCGAACAATTGTATAAGTTGAAAAGAATATCGCATAGATGACGCTATCGATATGATCGAAATTAAGTTAATATAATTGGATTTTAATACAAAGCGTAAGAAGCTTCGCTTCTTTCGGGTCTCCTACGATACCTCAGGCCAAAGCACATGCTCCGACAAGCCAATATCACCTGAGACTTCCGCGCTGCGCCGCAGCCCACTGAAATGCTATTTCCTTAATAACCATCTTCCCTTGCCCCTGACAAGGCGGTAGGCTCAAATTGTAGCCGACTGGGTTGGTACCACCGTACGGATGTAAGATCGGCTGTGTTCTCCTCTAGTCCAGTATAGCCAGCAATCCAGGGAAGTCTCCGGTATGGCACCTACCTTCTCGGAGGTGATATTGGCTGGTCGGAGCATGCGCTTTGTCCCCTCCGACTCAGTCAACCATACTGGATTACATAAAAAAAAAAATCCTGGCTACTATCTATTGGACTTGAAAAATCAAATGAACTATTGAGCATAATGGTGTAGTGATGTTGGAAAGTAGACTTTAAGACTGAACACTTAGGATACACAGGTACTGGCTGAGAAAGTTTAATAAAAAAAAACTTGTAAATTTCATTTTCTAAATGTATTTCTATATTATATTTTTTTTTTACGGCTACCTGCCCCCTGCAAGACAGCTCACGCTAGTGCAGAGGGCAGGGGTTGATACTAAACACGTACAATGTGAAAACATTTATACAAATAAACATCTTTATCTTATCTTTATCTTCAAGGATTTCACAGAAACCTTCCGTCTGTGCGTCTTTTATTCATATATCGATTTAATTTAAGCTTCTCCGAGCACTCTCCGTGTCTCAAAAGATAACAAAAACAACCCAAAGCGAAAGTAACTTCGCCGAATTCCATCAAGAGAATTGTTTACACTTATCAAACTTCGCAAGAAACAGTTCCAATGGTTACAAGCGTTAAATGTTTGGCGACCAAAAATGGAACAAAGCAAGCTTCCGGGACTTGGTTGTCAAACTACAGGTTGTTCATATTTTAATGATCAATACAATTTTGAATTGAAACTATGCTAACTAAGCACTAACATGGCACCTATTGCACCAAAGTGGGCTGACGTCACGCCTGTTTCAGAGCCACATCTGATTAAACACAATAATCCGGTACTGAATTTTATTTCGCCTATCATGTGTCCCGTATAGTGAAATGTGCTTGTACTAAGTTTCATAGAATTCGGATGATCGGTTTTAGAGTTATGAAGGAACATACGTACATACCCCACTGGATATAAGGTCGTAGTGAGAGCCCCGCTGGGTTCTTCTGATCATTGTTTAGTGGGGTCCACGGTGCCATCTTCGCCTCCTCAGTCCCGTACTAGAGGAACGCGTCGAATTTGGCACTACGCGTCAGCAGATTGGGATGGGATGCGAGAGCACTTCGCATCCTACCCTTGGAGAGAGATCTGCTTCAGTTCGGACGATCCGTCGGATTGCGCTAATACCGTTGCCGAAGTGGTCCTCGGGGCAATGGAAATGTTTATTCCCAGCGCCTCTGTCCACCTCGGTGGTAAATGCCAACCGTGGTACAGCCGCGACTGTGCTGTTGCTGTCGCAGCTAAATGCGCAGCTTATCGTGCATGGTCGCGTGCTCGTGCCGGACGTGACCCAAATGTACCCGAACTGAAGAAGAAATACAACCACCTCTCCAGATCCTGCAAAAGGGTTATTGCCAGGGCCAAATTTGACCACATCGGCAGAATCGGCGATAGACTGAACGAGCATCCAACTGGGAGCCGTGAGTTCTGGTCTCTCGCCAAATCTGTCGAGTCGAATTTCTGCCGCTCCTCTCTTCCACCTCTGCAGTGTCCTGGAGTCTCACTTGCTCACTCCGCAAAGGAGAAAGCCGACTTACTGGTATCTCTCTTTGCGGGGAACTCTAACCTGGACGATGGAGGTGCCACTCCCCCATCCATACCTAGGTGTGAGAACTCCATGCCGGAAGTGCAGTTCCGACAACGAACTGTACGGGCGGAGCTTCTCTCCCTAGACGTCAGGAAAGCGAGTGGGCCGGACAGGATTCCTGCATTGGTGTTAAAAAGGTGTGCTCCCGAGTTGGCTCCAGTGCTGACGCGCCTATTCCGTCTCTCCTACTCTAATGGTCGTGTGCCGGCGGCCTGGAAATCTGCGTTTGTGCAAGCGGTCCCCAAAAAGGGTGACCGCTCAAACCCGTCAACTACCGACCTATAGCGATTACCTCCCTTCTCTGTAAGGTGATGGAGCGCATCATCAATGCGCAGCTCATGAAGTACCTAGAGACAAATGACCTCATCAGCGATCGGCAATACGGCTTCCGGCCAAAACGATCTGCTGGTGATCTCCTAGCGTACGTCACTCACCTTTGGGGGGAATCGCTTGAAGGTCATGGCGAATCCTTGGCAATTGGCCTTGATATTGCCAAGGCATTTGACCGGGTTTGGCACAAGTCGCTCTTGGGCAAATTGCCGGCTTACGGACTTCCTTCTGGCCTGTGTGACTGGGTCGCCGACTTCCTACATGGGCGTAGCATTCAGGTCCTAGTGGACGGTTGCTCGTCGGACGCCATGTCAGTGAACGCCGGCGTACCACAAGGATCTGTGTTGTCACCCACGCTGTTTCTTCTGCACATCAATGATATGCTGTCTCTGGGCAACATACATTGTTATGCAGATGACAGTACGGCACAAGGATCCTACACCAGTCACCCTTCAGCCAGTCGGGATGTTGTGGATGAGAAGAGACGAAGACTTGTGTCTGAGCTCGAACATACACTCGGTTCTATTTCCGAATGGGGCCGTAGTAATTTGGTCGAGTTCAACGCTTCCAAGACACAAGTTTACGCGTTCAGTGCGAAGAGAGTGGCGTTCACACCGGCTCCTTCATTCCAAGGCACGTCGCTCAAATTAAGCGAACACCTCGGGGTCCTCGGAGTCGAACTGTCGCACGACTTGAACTTTCGTCGCCACATCGAGGGGAAGGCCAAGCTGGCTTCTAAAAAGCTGGGCGTACTCAATAAGGTGCGACGGTACTTCACGGCGGACCAAAAGCTGCTGCTGTATAAATCGCAGATCAGGTCTTGCTTGGAGTACTGCTCGCACCTGTGGGATGGCTCTGCCAAATACCAGCTTGCGCCTCTGGACTCGATCCAGCGTCGAGCCGTGCGACTAGTGGGTGACCCCGAAGTGTCCCGTGATCTAGAACCACTGCAACACCGTAGGGATGTCGGCTCCCTAAGTGTGTTCTATCGCTTATTCCATGGGGAGTGCTCGGAGGAGCTGTTTAACGCGATCCCGCCGTCCCCTTTCCACCTCCGCACCACGCGCACTGGGCAGGGATTGCATCCATATACGCTGGACTTACCGCGCATGCGTACCAATCGATTCTGCAGATCTTTCCTGTACAGAACCGGTAAACTCTGGAACGCTCTCCCTGCTCATATATTTCCCCCCAAGTACAGTCTCGGGTCCTTCAAGAGGGGCGTGAATGGGCACCTGTCAGGCCGGCATGGCATTCGCAACCCCCGAATACGACCGAATGACCATGGGCGCCGTTAGACACCTTATGGGTGCCTCGGCGCCATATGTCGAGCTAACAATAAAAAAAAAAAAAAAAACATACAGAAAAGATTTCTAAAAATAATCTATTTAGTTTTAGTATCATACATAGAGTCTACAAACTAAGTATCTCATAAAACAAAGTCACTTACTCCATGACCATCCCTTACATATTTATTATTAGTATTGATTCATTGATGATGATTATAATAAAACATAAAAAAATTATCAGCATGCATTTTGGTACATGACACAGCAAATACCCGATTAAAAGTATGACCGTGAAATTCATCTTTGTGATCTTTTCACCAAATGACTTCGACCTCCACAAAATATTTGTTGCCGTTTCTATGCGGTTCAATTCCTTGGCCGACGGCGAAGCCGCAGACGAAACACGACCACACTTGAGACACTGCCGCCAACTACGAGAATCTGTCGTCAAATGAACGAAGCGAATGTGCAATCTGAAGTTGTGACGAATTCATTAGCGCTAACCTCCCCTGTAATTGAACTCTTCGCCTTCGTGCAAACGGATATCAACTCTATTACATACGCAAGAAGAGCGAAGTTGAAAAACTTACAGACGGGTGTGGTTATTAAGCAAAATGGAACTTAATGTTAGAGAATTATGAGCGAATGTCGCTTGGGCGGCGACGGAGATTGTTACAATTTTCAGTTAGTCGCGGCGCCCCCGCTGCATTTCGTGAATTGAGAGGTTCACGAGAGACTGAAGTGTGGGATAAAATGTTGAATTTCTTACATTGCTTTTGCAAAATAAAATAGGTGTGTGTAAAGAATAATGTATATTTTGATTGTTCCACGCAAATAAACATCAGACCTAAACGTTGGTTCAAAGAAATCGTTTCAAAGAATCTAATACTTATTGATTTTCCCTTCATGTGACTTAAGTACTTAATTGTGTTTTTCGTAATTTTTTTTAGCAATAAAAATATCCATCAATTTAACATTAATAATATGATATCACACACGCTGAATCCCGACAATCGGGGTAAGCAGAGTAATCGGTGTTGTGCTGCAAGAACTCTGGTAAATTACAGCACAACACGGACCACCACGTTTCGCAAATTATTCGAACAAGATTCAATCGATCAAGCAGCAAGTAAGGCACGAAGACCCACCTGCTGCATGACTCGGTGGAAGTACCATGCCAGGGTGAGAGGTGGCGAGCCTGTCGCCCTTTAGCACGGCATCTTGTCCTTATCCCTTAGTCGCCTTTTACGACATGCACTTAAAAAGAATAGCCTCACTGCATCTCTCCCCGATGCAGTGAGGCTATTCTTTTTAAGTACCGGCCCCACACGGTACAATGATGGTTATAAGTATAAGAAACAGTCGAAATTGCACATCCCCGCAAGTTTTTGTTTTATGGAAAAAAACAATTTCTACTATTTTGCAGCCATACATACGGACCAATTTACCAACGCGTGTGTATGACATACGGAAGTCTCCTTCGCTCGCAAATTTAACAATACTTCCAACAGAACTGTTCGTTACTGCTATGCCTGCGTTGACTGCGATACCGAGACATGTGGGTGGACGCCTACAATGTTTAACGTATCTATTTATAGTAGATCATTAGATTATACATACAATAACACACACACACACTTATACACCCTTGCACACATAAAACGACACAATACAAGAATAACAAACACATTTACACCCACACACATAATCACCCCTGCACACATAAAACTCCACAATACAACAATAACAAACACATTTTCTGCTTAGATACATTACATGAAACCTTATAATAAATAAATATAACAAAATTCTCATCTAAATCGCTTATAAAAATACGTAGGAACATAAAATGTTTGTATAGGTACTAAACTGTTTTGTATGTCTACATGTTTGTATATCTATGCCTAGTTAATTATAATATCTATAAAATCGTATATTAAGATAACTAGAACTGAAACGGTGAAAGACCCTGCCTCTCACAACACAGGGTATCCTAGCGTGAGAGACAGGACTATAAGTAAAATTGCTAGTATAAGCCCAGAGTGTACCTAATTATAGTTTGTAAGAAAAAAAAAATTTAAACTAGGTTAAGTTATAGTGAAAATAAATCTTATTCTTATGCTTAGATCTTTTTCAAAAGGCTTCTTTCAGTTCTTTAATAGCACCTTACAAAGTGCACGAGGATTTATTTTTTCTCTAATCTACGTGTAAGCTAATGTGATTAAATTATCGAGTAGATACGTCGTGGGTTGGACCGAAGAGGAGGCGCGGTTCGCGGTTAGGGGTAGACGCGGGGTCGGTAGGGGGTAGTAAACCCAGCACGAGATAAATGGACCGATGCCTTTCGTTTGGGGAGGAAACTCATACGGTGGATTGACTTTATTTTAACATTGTTTTAGATAAAACCGGTTGATCCGTGAGTAGGTAATCCAAAAGGTTGACGTACACATTTAAAGCGTTACAATTAATTTACTATTTAATCCGGAGGGCGGTCGGTAAATTCATTACAATCTATCGAACTTTTCATTCAGTGCGGTGTGGTACCAACACGGGCGGGATAAGCCCTACCGCCTAGTAAGGTAAGAAGGGAAGGGACATTCAGTTTTACGTGGAATCCGAACCACGGTTAGTCTCCAACGTTCGAGCGGTTACCCATCAAAGTACTGAACGCACCCAGGTGTGCTTATGATCACGACCGCAAGTCGACCGATCGCACCACTGAGCTACCGAGGCTGACATAAGATGCTTGGTTGGACTGGCTAAATAGCACTGCTAATTTGGTGAACCCGACGACGCGACGTCAGGCCTCACGCACTATGTACTTGCGCGCTAACTACCTACCGCCCGGCGGGGCGGGCCGCTGGCGAGCATAATTCAGTGAAAATTCCACAGCCGCGCGGAGCAAACCTACACGCGCGCGCACGCTATTGCGCGCAGCTGCAGAGCAATACTCACTTTACACTCGATAGTTTAGGTACATTTTCGCACGCAGCGATTGGCGACGTGAAACATTAGGCTATTAAAGCCGTAGGTATGGAAATTTTTCTATGGAGTGATTTATCTGTTACGAAGTAACTATTAAGTAGTCTGTGGCGACGTGATCTCCTCATTAAGATCTCATGACCACGGTACTCATACGAAAGCATTTCCTCGCTATGATCGACAGAGCAACAAGGTATCCCGAAGCTATCCCACTAGCAGATATAACAGCAGAAACCAAAGATTTTGGAAGGAGAGAAGATGTGTCATGAACGCTCATTCGTATCGGAACCGCTGTCGTTTCCGTACGCACACAATCACAAATTCACACACACGAACGCACTGAACACATTCGTAGCAGCGATTTTTGGCCAATTCAATGCGTTACATATTTTTTTTTTTATTATTATTGTTAGCTCGACATGTGGCGCCTAGGCACCCATGAGGTGTCTAACGGCGCCCATGGACATTAGGCACCCATGAGGTGTCTAACGGCGCCCATGGACATTCGGTCGTATTCGGGGGTTGCGAATGCCATGCCGGCCTGACAGGTGCCCATTCACGCCCCTCTTGAAGGACCCGAGACTGTACTTGGGGGGAAATATATGAGTAGGGAGAGCGTTCCAGAGTTTACCGGTTCTGTAAAGGAAAGATCTGCAGAATCGATTGGTACGCATGCGCGGTAAGTCCAGCGTATATGGATGCAATCCCTGCCCAGTGCGCGTGGTGCGGAGGTGGAAAGGGGACGGCGGGATCGCGTTAAACAGCTCCTCCGAGCACTCCCCGCGGAATAAGCGATAGAACACACTTAGGTAGCCGACATCCCTACGGTTTTGCAGTGGTTCTAGATCACGGGACACTTCGGGGTCACCCACTAGTCGCACGGCTCGACGCTGGATCGAGTCCAGAGGCGCAAGCTGGTATTTGGCAGAGCCATCCTACAGGTGCGAGCAGTACTCCAAGCAAGACCTGATCTGCGATTTATACAGGAGCAGCGTCCACGTACGCTCAGGTCACGCACACATTGATCGTTAATATGGGCAAATCTCCCCCTGTCGCGGACAAGCCTCCTTCTCATATCCACTCTCCTTCCAAAATCTTTTGTAGAAATAATAGCGAAAGCATTCTATGATGTATTGATCAGCCACATCGGCACCGCTTGGACCACAATATGCTATTTATGGATTTCAATTTCCACTTTTCAGGTCGCAGTAAAAAAAAAAAATGACTTAATGCCCCAAGTGCAGTCTCAGGTCCTTCAAGAGGAGGTGAATGGGGGCACCTGTCAGTCCGGCATGGCATTCGTAACCCCCGCATACGACCAATGTCCATGGGCGTCGTTAGACACCTTATCGGTGGCTCGAAGCAATTTTTTTTTTTTATGGAAACTGGCACCGTTGGCTACATAACTTACAACATCCGTGATGTCAGCCCATAGCACCGGGTGAACTAGGTGCCATGTCAGTGCTTCCCTTCGATCGTGCCGGCTACACTGAACTGAACGGAAAACACAAACTATTTACATAGCCGTTTCGTCCGACGTTTCATTCAGTGCGGTGGTATCAACCCGGGCGGGTTTAACCCTACCACCGAGTAAGGTAGGAAGGGATGTCGCTCTTTCAATAAAACAAAATTTAAAAAACCGGATTTTATGTGCCCGAGGTTTCCGTCGACGTAAGGTACGGACGAAGGCTCCGGCGCCGGGCGGCGAGGCTTCGCCGCCGGCGCCACAACTGCCATATATCAGGTGCTCCCGCCGTCTCACTGCGCGGCGCGGAGGCACGCGGCTAATGCTCGCTTTTCATTTGGGACACTCGGCCGAGTGTTCGTGTTTGGTTTCAGCGGAAAGTATACTCTGCTCGTAGTATACTCTGCTCGGAGGAATGTGCTTCCCTTATTTCTTGCCATTCAAACTATCTTCGCAGCACTCGTCGCAAAGAAACTGAGCTGAGCACCCTTTTCAACCGTCTTCCCAAAGGAGGAGGTTCTCAATTCGACTGTAAGTTTTTTTTGAGTGTTTGTTACGCGATTACTCCGTCAATTGTGGGCTGATTTTGAAAATTATTTTTTTGGTTGGTAGGTCATACTTCAGAGGTGGTCCCATATAAATTTTAACGAAATTGATTCAGCGGTTTTTGAAAAATCAACAAAAAACTATGGTGTGTTTACCTTCAGCAAAACTTTTGTGATATGGACTTTTTCAGCAATAAGAAAACATAAGCATGTCGACTGACGTCAGCACTGAAATTTTCTCTGTCATTGTATTGAAATAAATGAATCGTTATAAAAAAACTGTGAAATAAAAAACTATTAAAAAATCGAAAAATATAAAAACCGACTTCAAAAATAAATGAAATAAAAAAAATCGAACCCTAGAGTAGAAGGCGGTGCTAAAGCAAGCAAAAATGATGGATTAAAGAAAACATGAGTGCATGATATCCTCTTGTGATTTTGTGCAGCCTTCTTTTGCACCGCCTTCAACTCTAGGGTTCGATTTTTTTTTTTCATACATTTTTGAAGTCGGTTTTTATATTTTTTTAAATAGTTTTGTTGTTGACATTTGGCTTTTGAGAACCCATCGGTTCTCAAAAGATGTGGAGCTGTCATCCGGCGAGTGTTTCCCGAATCCTTTAACCTAGGTGTCTTCAAACGTCGTATCAGCGGGCTAGACAGCCTGGCAACAGTCCCCAAATCTGCTGGCATGGCGCCCACTGGGCGTAGTTTCGCGAGAAGAGGTGTTTTTGGCTCTGTCGACTGACACCATTGGTCCCTCGACACAGCCAAACATGTTGGTTATATTAAAAAAAATATTAAAAATAGAAGAACGATTTTATCTAGAAAGATCTGCATATATATCTACTTCTACCGCATAGAAATTAAGTGAATACCGACCGAATCTCGACAAAGTAAAATGGTAATGACGGTTCTAGAAATACTAGCTTTTGCCCGCGGCTTCGCTCGCGGTAAATTAAATACTATAACGCTATAAAATACTGCAACGCAACAGAACTGCTAACGCCATCTATTACTATCATTCGACACTAAATTCCGTTCATTCTATACTTTCTTTGATACTGCTCAGCCCTAAGGCACAGATTACTTTTTTTTATTTTTTTTTATGTAAACCCGCATGGGTGGCTGTGCCGAGAGACCAATGGTGCAGTCGACAGAGCCAAAATCACCTCTCCTCGCGAAACCACGGTCAGTTAGGTGCCATGCCAGCAGATTTGCGGACTGTTGCTAGGCTGTCTAGCCCGTTAATACGACGCTTGAAGACACCCAGGTTAATAGTTACTTCGTCCTAAGGCTATTTAGCGTGATTTTATATAGCCTATAGTGAGCCTCAAGAACTACTCTTTCCATTGGTGAAAACTGCATCGAAATCTGTTCAGCGGTCCGGAATTTACCTCAAACATACTTAAAGACCTTTAGAAGATAAATCCTTTAACCTGGGTGTCTTCAAACGTCGTCGTATAAACAGGCTAGCAACAGTCCGCAAATCTGCTGGCATGGCACCTAATTGAGCGTTGTTTCGCGAGGAGAGGTGTTTTTCTCCTCGCGAAACTGTTCTCTCCGAGAGACCAATGGTGCATTCGACAGAGCCTGTCGAATGCACTATTGGTCTCTCGGCACAGCCACCCATGTTGGTTTACATTTAAAAAAAGACAGACGTTCCCTTTTTTCGTTTTATCGTTTCACCTACAAGTAGGTGTCTAACGATGCCCATGGACATTCTGTGATGCACGGGGATTGCGAATGCCATGCCGGCCTTTTATAAGAAGTAGAGATTAGGCCGTTTTAAGCCGCCGAAGGCCAGAGTTTTTTATTGGCCAGTATCTGGCGCCTGGATGTCTGTTCGGCGGCCAACGACCCCCAACTTCCACTTCGGAAAATTCTTAATTAGGCATTAAGAAGTTCTGTAGTGGCGCCGAAACGTGGCCAACGGTCTATTTTATGGACATTATTTTTCATTGTAATGAGAATGGGGCCAATTTTGCTTACGTTTTGTGGTAATGCTTCGAGTTTAATATTTTAAATTACCTATATATAAAATAAAACTTTTATAAAACCCGACTATGAGAAACGAAGGAAACAAGGAGGAAATTATATCTTAAATCTTAAAGAGTTATAAATATAAATTGCTGTATTCGGACTCTTTGACTAGCAGAATCCTTCTAAGTGCCTATACTCTGTTCGGCCAGTGTTGACAGTGACTTAACGCAATAATGAGCGTGTACATAGAGGCAAATTCTCTAAACCAGTCCGAACAAAATAAACTTTTGTTATGATAATCCTATAATATTAGGATAGAATATATTGTGGGGTATGTATTGGAATATATTGTGTACCGTGTGGGGCCGGTACTTAAAAAGAATAGCCCCACTGCATCTCGTGCATGTCGTAAGAGGCGACTAAGGGATAAGGACAAGATACTGCGCTAAAGGGCGACAGGCTAGCCACTTCTCACCTTGGCGCAGTCCTTCCACCTAGTCATGCAGCAGGTGGGTTCTTTGTGTCTTACTTGCTGCTTGATAGTTGTCTTGTCCGTATACTGTGCTAAACGTGGTGGTCGGTGTTGTGCTGTAATTTACCAGAGTCCTTATAGCACAACACCGATTACTCTGCTTACCCTGATTGTCGGGATACAGCGTGTGTTATGTATGTATGTATGAATATATTAAAAGTTTATTATATATAAGGCAACAGTGATTACAAATTAATGGTAAGAATTGAGTTGTGAGCGCATCGGTATGAAGAAGAGCCTGCGTCCATGTTGTGTGATTTCCAAATGAATACTGAGCTATTTAAACGCGTATTTAGCCCCTTAGGGGTTCCCATATAAGAAACATGTTTTACAACTTTTTTTGTTTGTTGCGGAAACCTCGGTGCGGGAGTCCAACTCGCACTTGGCCGGTTTTTTATAATTTTATTCCTCAACACCCAAAGGTTGACTGAATGAAATAACTTGCAGTGATAAGGCCGCCTTTCCATCGCACTCCTGTATTTTTTGTTGTTTTCGTGTACTGTTCTTCTTTAATTTGTTTACAATGAAGAGTTTCCACTCTATTCCTTAAGCAAAGTTAAAATTAAAAAAAAACTATTTAAAAAAATATAAAAACCGCCTTCGAAAATGTATGAAATAAAAAAATTAAAATCGAACCCTAGAGTTGAAGGCGGTCGGTTATTTTTGCTTGCTTTAGCACCACCGCCTTCAACTCTAGGGTTCGATTTTAATTTTTTTATTTCATACATTTTTGAAGGCGGTTTTTATATTTTTTTAAATAGTTTTTTATTTCACGGTTTTTTTAGTAATTTTTATTTGCTATTAATGTACTCGGCGGAATCGCTCGGCCTCCGGCCTCGCGATTCCGCCTCGCTTTCCAATCCGATCTTGACCAAAA
Organism: Nematopogon swammerdamellus; assembly: GCA_946902875.1. Classification (NCBI taxonomy): domain Eukaryota; kingdom Metazoa; phylum Arthropoda; class Insecta; order Lepidoptera; family Adelidae; genus Nematopogon; species Nematopogon swammerdamellus. The sequence continues at coordinate 20,119,596 of OX336351.1, forward strand.
TAAATGGGACCACCTTGGAGCTAGACTGAACCGAACACAAAAAGAATCATCGAAATCGGTTCACAATTGGGTGAAATTGTGGTGAACATACATAAAAAAAAAAATAAAAAAAATACATACAGCCGAACATAGAACCTCCTCCTTTTTTGAAGTCGGTTAATGAAAATATTTATTAACACATAAAATCATGCAGTGCAAGAAAAAAATTTCTGTCTGGCAGCAAATACCTTTTTATTAGTAAACTTAATTGCATTTTATTCTGCGCTCACTAGTAGTAAGTAGTTAGTACTGGTGATACACAAGGGGGCCTCGATGCCGACAACATAACAAATCCCATCGCTAACTCCCTTAGAGCTAAATTGATGTCTTCATCTTCCCGACCGCCGCTTGCGACCGAAAAAAAAGGGAGGAAAAACGAAAATTAATGTACAAATATGGCAAAACAAAAGGTTTTCAATCAGAACCCACATACATTCACGTTACTCTTAAATCCACGGGCGGCTACTCTGTTAACCGGCATCCATTATTTAGACGGAAAGGTCGATTTTCGGTTTTCGGCCAACGGAGTCGTCGCTCGCGCCCCGGGGTATACAGCATGTTGCTGGACGAATGGCCGAATAAATAAAGCGGCGGGTGGCCGAGTGGTTTTGGCATCGGCTTCTCATGCGAGAGGTCCGAGGTTCGAATCCGGTCGGTGTGTACCAATGAGTTTTTTCTGACGAAAAAAATTACGTGCATACCTACACCTGCTGCTTCACCGTTCGGAACCGGTGTAAAACTGTACGTCCCTTCCCTTGCCCTTTACTAGGTGGTAGGCTCAAATTGTAGCCGACTGGGTTGATACCACCGTACTGGATGTAAGATGGCCGCATAGCAGCCTCGGTTGTGTTCTCCTCTAGTCCAGTATAGCCAGCAATTTCAGGGAAGTCTCCGGTATCACACCAACCTTCTCGGAGATGATATTGGCTGGTCGGAGCATGTGCTTTGGCCCCTCCGACTCAGCCACGCATACCGGATTACATAAAAAAAAATAACGATACATCGTATTTATCGCGATATTAAATAAACCGTACCTTGCGGTACGTGCGGTACTTAAACCGAATAGCGCCCCTGCACATCTCCCCGTGTCGTAAAATTCGACTAACAGATAAGGTTATGATGCCGTGCAAAAGGGCGACACACCATCCTACCACCGAGTCATGCAGCAGGTGAGTCTTTGTGCCTTACTTGCTGCTTGATAGTTATCTTGTCCGTATACTTTGCTAAACGTGGCGGTCGGTGATGTGCTGTAGTTTGCAAGAGCACTTGCAGCTCAACACCGACTACTCTGCTTATGTACATATGTATGTAAATAAATGAATTGACGGAAGTGCATCAGTGGCAAGTTTTGTATCATCGCGCCGTGCCATCTGACATCTGACTGGACGTCGTCGTCGTGTCGGGTGTCTTCCAGGTCGTCGCAGTTCCACGAGGCCTGACGATGTCTTCGGGGGACGTAACGTCGACAATTCATTGACCAGTACGCGGTGGTAAATAATGCTCGTCGAGCTTTGGAGAGGGACTGTCCGGTTGTAGAGCGTCGTCCCTGTCGCACAGAGACATGCAAATTAGTGCGACAGGGACCGAATTAGTACGTTTATTAGGTGGTAGGGTTTATCCCGGCCGGGTTGGTACCACCGCACTGAGCGAAACGTCGGTCGAAACGGCGATGTAAATAGTTCGTGTTTTTCGTCCAGTTCAGTGTAGCCGGCGCGAAATGAAGGGAAGCACTGACATGGCACCTAGTTCACCCGGTGATATCGGCTGACCTCACGGATGTTGTAGGTGACGTAGCCAAGCGTATCAATTTCCATAAAAAAAAAATTATAAACTCTCTTTCTAAAGCTCGATACGCATTATTTTCCGCCGGGAACTGTAAGACGTTCGTTCTGATGTACAGTTGCTTTCACGAGTCATGAGCGCACTTTTCATTGGTCGGTTTGACGGGATGTGACGTCGACGGCGCCGACGCTTCACGCGATTGGTTCGTGAGTCAGCGTCAGTCGACGCTCGTCGCCTATTGGGCTCACACGCGTCGTTCGACTACTATACACTTGCGTGCAATGTTAAGTCCACTGTCCATCTGTGCTCATGAGTCAAAACATTACGATTATGAAACTAATGTTTAAAGTATTGCTCGTTCGACTTGCAACACCCTGCATAACGATATTCGGTGCCCTGGGGGAGGCCGAGATACATACAAATTTATTCATTTTCAAAAACATGAACGAAAACAAGTACCTACGCACCTGCCAGTCTGTTATTACAACTTAATAATTGTAAACTCTTATTAATTATGGCGAAGTTTGCTATTCAATATTTGCTTAGGTCCGAATGTGGGTCACGCACTCTGGTTTGTCTGGGGCAAACTGGTGAGTGGTGATGTAAATAAACGTTGGGAGTTTATAATATCACGTTTCGTGACACGAAAGGTTTAGTTGTTAGGAAAGTAAGAGGATAAGAATGCGGAATGCTTACATAGAATCGGATCAGTCACACATAGATAAATCGAATTACCGAACAAAATAATGTGTATACGAACACTATAGCCAGCCACCCAGGGAAGTCTTCGGTATGGCACCTACCTTCTCGGAGGTGATATTGGCTGGTCTGAGCATGTACTTTGGCCCCTCCGACTTAGCCAACCTTAGCGGATTACAAAAAAAAAAAATATTTTGTGGCCCGGTTTTTTTTAAGAATATACCCACTAAATCTCTCCTCGTGCGCGTGCACGTCGTAAAAGACGACCAAGGTAATGCATGATAATGGTACAAGATGCCATGCTGAAGATCGATAGGGTAGCCACCACTCACCTTGGTACGGTCCATTCACAGTCATTATGCAATATAGTTAGGTAATTGGCTTTTTTATTTTATTTTATTTTTATTTTTGCCTTATTGCGCTCCATAGCTGTTGCTTGTCGAGATACACGTGATTGTATGTATGTATTTTGAAAAAAATGCTAACGGGTAAGTAAGAATTACAAAAACCAAAATGAAAAATTTTGGTTTTTGTGATCATGACAGTTTATTTTAAACCGGCCGAATGCGATCGGACTCCAGCACCGATTCGATCCGGTACCACGTAATTTGTCGGTTTTCATTATTTGTTGTTTTAATTTAGAGTTTGCACTATCATCACACCAAGTAGGACAGACAGACAGACAGACAGACAGACGGACGGCGTACGCTTAATAATAGATCCCCGTACGGTACGGAGCCTTAAAAAGGGCACCTTACTTCCCTGAGGTAATTATTGTATTAGGATGCTGCGAGGAAAACCTTTTGGCCAGTAAGGCCTATCCCTTGCATTTTATCCTTCTTGCTCGTCTGATTTAAGCTGAACCTTAGTACGTCACGAGGTAGGCTAATTTTTAGGGTTCCGTATCCGGTACGGAACCCTATTACTAAGCCTACGCCGTCTGTCTGTCCGTCCGTCCGTCTGTCTGTCTGTCCGAGGGCTGTATCTCTTGAACCGTACCGTAATAGGTAGCCCGTTGAAATTTTCACAGAATATGTGGTATTATGGCCGATATAACAACAAATAATAAAAATAAGAAAAAGTAAAAAATTCACGGGGGTTCCCATAGAGGAAACCAAAAAAGTGTATGCGCGCGCGCCATCTACCGAATAGAGCTCGAAGCATTTTAACTAATCATGACATTTAATTAATATGAAGCATTAACACGCCATAGATGGCGTGAGTGGCGCTAACCATTACATGGCGATAAGGAAAGTCAGCCTCGATAGCTCAGTGGTGCAGACAGTCGACTGTCACTATTGATGGTTAAGCAACGCTGGGGGCGGTCAGTATTTGGATGGGTGACCGCTTCGACCGTTGGAGGCTGACCGTGGTTCGGATTCCACGTAAAACTGTAGATCCCTTCCCTTCCTACCTTATTCGGTGGTAGGGTTCAACACGCCAGGGTTGGTACCACCGCAATGAATGACACTTCGGTCGAAACGGCTATGTAAATAGTTTGGGTTCTCCGTCCAGTTAAGTGTAGCCGGCACGATCGAACGGAAGCACTGACATGGCACCTAGTTCACCCGGTGTTATGGGCTGACATCACGGATGTTGTAGGTGATGTAGCCAACCGTGTCAGTTTCAATAAAAACAATAGAAACCCTCGGTGCGCGAGTTCGACTCGCACTTGGCCGGTTTTTATTTATTAGTTCCTCGTCACTCCATTTATTCTGCGTTACTTTTTGCTCGACGCCTTCATTTCGTGCCCCAAGTACACCTGTCCATTGCCGACTGAGTGAGGCGTTCGCTCGAGGCTACTTTATTGTGAGGGAAATTGGATTTTTTTGTTTTTTGTTAAAACATTCTGCTGTTAAAATTACCGCAAGATGTTTACAACAAGGAGGAAAGTAAGGAATTCTAAATACAATTTTTTACTTCTTTTTAGGGTACCGTATCCGTCGTACGGAATCCTATTTATAAGGCTACGCCGTCTGTCTGTCCGAGGGCTGTATCTCTTCAACCGTAATAGGTAGCGGGTTGAAATTTTCACAGAATATGTGTTATTATAGCCGATATAACAACGAGTAATAAAAATATGAAAAAAGTGCGCGTCGAACTCGCGCACCGAGGGTTCCGTATCGCCATGTTATGGCTAGCGCCACTCACGCCATCTAGATGGCGTGTTATGAAATGCATCATATTAGTTAAATGTCATGATTAGTTAAAATGCTTCATAATCTTTTCGGTAGATGGCGCGCGCGCACTTAATTATTAAAATTTTCGGTTAAAAAATTCATGAATTTTTTACTTTTTTTTACTTTTTATTATTTGTTGTTATATATCGGCCATAATATCACATATTCTGTGAAAATTTCAACGGGCTACCTATTACGGTTCAAGTGATACAGCCCTCGGACGGACGCACAGACGGACAGACAGACAGACAGACAGACGGCTTAGGCTTTGTAGTAGGGTCCCGTACCGGATGCGGAACCCTAAAAAGTAAAAAAAATTGGGGCAAACGGGGTAAGTGGTTTCTTCCTAGACTGGAATGGATTACACGTTGGAAACAAGCGGTTGCTACCGGAAGTGCAAAGGTGTTTATCGAATCAATATCACAGCTAGCGAAGGTGTTGGCGAGCGCCGAGCCCGCGTCTCCACACGCTCGCGCTACAGAAATAAGAAAAAAAAAACCTACAACGTAAATTGAAATTCCGAACGTTTTCCCCGTCGCGCTGCGTCCCGTCCGTGTAGAATTTCCATTAGTGTTTACGGAACGGTTAGACGTCTAGTCGGCACGCGGCGATCTGCTGGCCCCGTTGCCCTATCGGCTGAGGTTTTCGGATGATGTATTTATCGCACACGTGCGAGCCTGAGTGCAGTGTTGGAAAATGTGCACAAATGCATTTTGACGTGGAATCACGTCTTGCTCATATGTTTACAAGATGGGATGGATTTATGCTGAAATATGACGTCACTGACACGAAAAATGTTTTTTTTTTAATCGATAGCGCGACATGTGGCAATGGCATGTAGAGTGTTTTCATATTACGAAGGCACGCGGGGTACGAGGTAAGAAGTAGTGCGGGTGGCGACCGCGCGGAGCTCAGTAGAGAACGAACTGGGCGCGAGGTCGGTACACACGTTCTACACGTTTCCGCGTCGCTCCGTCGAACCGAGTCGTTCCCTACTGAGCTCCGCGCGGTCTCACACCACTTCCTACCTCATGCCTTCATAAAATGAAAACACTCTACCGGCTGTACCGGGAAAATGGTCAATGCTCAGTTTCTAAGTAACGTAAGATCCACGACTACTCATCCGCTGGAGGAAATTATAGGCCTCGATAAGATTTTTTTTTTTTCCAAAACTACTGCTCCCAAACTACTCGTGTTGTGCGACAAGCAAGGATAGATATCGATGGGATCTTCATCAAATTCACGAATCTGCGGCCGTGTCTCCGACAAAGCCCGCTCGCTTTTTAGGTTTCCGTATCCCGTTTCGGAAGCCTATTACTAAGCCTCCTCCCATACAACAAACGTACGAAAAATCGATTAGTCGCGCTACTGAATAATAGATGGCACCACAGGCTTTTATACATTGCATTGTTAAAAGACAAAAGATAGGCGGATATTATCCGCTCAATTGCCAACGGCCTCATTGAGGTGCTGTCATTTTCCCACCGCCAATTGCCATCGACCTCATTGAGGCTTCTCTCCGATTTCTCTTCTCTCTAGTCTATGCAACTTGAGCGGTTATTGATAGCGGATAGATACGGAAACCTCCGTGCGCGAGTAAAACTCGCACTTGACGGATTTTTTTCAATTCGTTCCAATACTTAGTACTTAACCGTAACAACCAGATTTTTTATATTTTTTTGACTTTAATTCATGGGCCGGTACTTAAAAAGAAAAGCCCCACTGCATCTCTCCCCGTGCATGTCGTAAGAGGCGACTAAGGGATAAGGACAAGATACTGCGCTAAAGGGCGACAGGCTAGCCACTTCTCACCTTGGCGCAGTCCTTCCACCTAGTAGTCATGCAGCAGGTGGGTTCTTCGTGCCTTACTTGCTGCTTGATAGTTGTCTTGTCCGTATACTGTGCTAAACGTGGTGGTCGGTGTTGTGCTGTAATTTGCCAGAGTCCTTATAGCACAACACCGATTACTCTGCTTACCCTGATTGTCGGGATACAGCGTGTGTTATGTATGTATGTAATTCATCACATTAGTGATTCCACCTTTAAAGAACAGCGGCATGAGTGCGAAGCGACTCCTACCCCCAGAATTTTTCCGAAATAATGTTGCGCATATCAGCGCATACCTTCCATTTTTTTTTTATGGAAACTGACACGGTTGGCTCCATCACCTACAGCATCCGTGATGTCAGCCCATAACACCGGGTGAACTAGGCGCCGTGTCAGTGTGGAATCCGAACCACGCGTCAGCCTCCAACGGTCGAGCGGTCACCCATCCAAGTACTGACCGCGCCCAGGTGCCCTTAACAACAATCGACCGACCGCACCACTGAGCTACAGAGCCTGACAAAATATAAGTTCAGAACACGTATTTATACCACGTGTTTGAATCAAAGCAACGCTACCTCACGTTATAGTAGATTATGTTTCAGCAGATTTCCAGCAAAACTCACGTGGATTAAAATACGTTCAAAGGTTCCTTATAATCGAGTGGAGGCTCTCGTGCTACGTCGCCCCCCCCCCCCCCCCACGCCGCTTCCACCCTCACCCTCTCCGCCCCCGCCGCCGCCCCCGCCACCTCCCCCGCCGCCCCCTCCCCCGCCGCCGCCGCCCCCGTCGCCGCCGCCTTTGCCGGGAGCTCGTTTCAGTTAATTGAATCGGGAACCATCTGAAAGAGTTCACTTTGTGAAATAAGCCGGGTGAGGGGATGAAAAATCTTAGTTTCATCTGCGCCCAGATCAAAGTTAGCTTTAAACTTTTATACGATCAATATTAGAACGCACCCGTAACCGTACGTTGTCGAACTATGTGATGCCGATACATACAGTTTGAGCCACACACAGAGCACGGAACGCCCCCCGCCCGCGCTAGAGGCGCCCTGAGCGCGATTTCCTTACAACGGCGTTGAAGCCTGTAGGCGTGGCCTATGACTTTCATATGTGTGTTGTGCGTGTGCATTTATTTTGTGCGTGTTCCTAACTTGCTCCTCTTTGTGTGTAGTGTCGATACTAACACACACACACACATACGAAGCGCTAGTAGCACTGCGTCCAGTTATTGGGTTTCAAATATTATAGCTTAGGGCGCCTCTAGTAGGGGGCGCGGGCGGGGGGCGTTCCGTGCTCTGTGGAGCCTCACATAATGGTGGCTCCACAGATGATTATTCGTGTTTGTGATTGTTGCAAACATTTTAGTTTTATCTCGCTCTAAAAAAGCCATTAAAGGGAGACGAAACGGAAATGTTTGCCAAATATTTGTGTGCATAGAGCCATGTGTGGTGCTAGCATCAAAAAGCTTGAACGTTACATTACAAATTTAAAAAAACCGGCCAAGTGGGAGTCAAACTAGCGCCCCGAGTGTTCCGTATCGCCATGTCATGGTCATCGCCACTCACGCCATCTATGGCGCGTTTTATGAAATGCTTCATATTAGTTAAAATTCATTAGTTAAAATGCTTCATACTCTTTACAGCAGATGGCGCGCATACACTTTTTAGTTTCTTGTATGGGAACCTCCGTGATTTTTTTACTTTTCTTATTTTTATTATTTGTTGTTATATCGGCCATAATGACACATATTCTGTGAAAATTTCAACGGGCTACCTATTTCGGTTCAAGAGATACAGCCCTCGGACAGACAGATAGACAGACAGACAGACGGCGTAGGCTTAGTAATAGGGTCCCGTACGACGGATAAGGAAACCCTAACGCCTGACCCTTAAATAGTAAAAATAATTTCCCTTTACTTACTTTAAAGAAGTCGGGGGAACGCTAAGTAATTACCGGCGCATCTCTGAGTTTTTTATTTTATTTTTTAGTTAGTATTTTATTTAGAGTCAGGCTCGCTCACCGAGGGTTCCGTACCACCACGTAATTGGCCGGCTATTATTATTTCATGTTTTACTGTAGAGTTTGCCCTATAATCACACCAAGTTTGACGGTTGTAGTTATTACCGATTTTACGATAGAGCGAAATCAAGAACCGGCCAAGTGCTTGTCGGACTCGCGCACCGAGGGTTCCTACCACCACGTAAATAAATGAATGAAGAAGTATTTATTTTTCTTGTTTAACACACACGACAATTTATATAACACATAGAACAATAAATAGACAAGAAAAATTGGACCTGACACAGCCTTGGTCCCTCCCCACCGAGCCCTGGAGCTGATGACAGGGACGCTGATTTTAAGTCAGGCCCAGGTACGCAATACACTATACTACTTTAATAATAAACCCTAACTAACCTATAAAAATATATAATATATTATATACATTTTTAAAAGTGCAATAAAAATATTTTGATTTGATTTAATCTGTTTTCCTAATAAATAAAATAAACTATAAATTACTACATACATATTTTAAATTACATCCCAATATGTGAATCACTTGTCTCCATAGGGAATTAATAATTTATACGTCTATGCTTTGTCTCCAATAAAAACTAATATGTACTTATCACATGCGAAACCATTGTAACGAAACGGTCTGTAACGCCGTTACTTTAACACATCAAACCGTTATTTTAACATCTCAACCCCGTTACGAGAACTCCACCGCGTGATTGAAGACGTCGAGAATGGACGATAAACTTGCAGTGCGCTATAATCCAGTGCTTTATTACCGGCAAATTTGAGTTTTAATTGTGGCATTAAAAGAATAGACCGTGAAACAAACACAGAGGCAACTGGCTCATGATTTGTAGGCTTCCGTATCCGTCGTACGGGACCCTATTACTAAGCCTACTCCATCTGTCTACCTGTCTGTCCGTCTGTCTGTCCGAGGGCTGTATCTTTTGAAACGTAATAGGTAGCCCATATATATCAACAAATAAGAAACATGACAAAAAGTAAAAAATTCACGGGGGTCCCCATGCAATAAGCTAAAAAATAGTGTATGCGCGACATCTACCGAAAACAGTATGAAGCATCTTAAGTAATCCATAAATGGCGTGAGTGGCACTGACCATGACATGGCGATACGGAACCGTCTCGGTGCGCGAGTTCGACTCGCACTTGTTTTATACCTCACATACACACATTTAGTAATGTGTCGGGCCCGGTACTTGAAAATACGAGTAATAGGCTCACTGAATTTCTCCCCGTGCACGTCGTCAAATTTCGACATTTAACATAAGTGGAAGAGCCAGAACATCTACGCAATGATCATTTAACTAACATTTTAACTACAAACGTATGAACCGAAAGGTACAAAAAAGTCACCGATAGATTTCAATTTTAATTTATTTATTTATACACATAAAAGAAACTTTAACATTAATACACATGATTACAGCATAATTTTTGAGAGAGTGAAATTTATTTGTACATGAAGCAACCCACAGAGCATCAAATACCTACCGCCCGCGCCCCCTCCTAGAGGCGCCCTAAGCGATGATATTTGAAACCCAATAACCGTACGCTGAGCTGCTAGCGCTTCGTATGTGTGTGTGTGTGCTAGTATCGTCGACACTACACACAAAGAGGAGCAAGTTAGGCACACGCACAAAACAAATGCACACGCACAACACACATATGTAAGTCATAGGCCACGCCCACAGGCTTCAACGGCGTTGTAGAGAAATCGCGCTCACGGCGCCTCTAGTAGGGGCGGGCGCGCGCATTTCATGCTCTGTGGAGCAACCCCTGCCCCCTAAACTAGCGCAAGCCGTATTATAAGGCATAGATGGCGTGAGAGTTCGAAGTACTCTACTGTAAAATCGCTAATGCATAAAAGCATTAAACCTGGTGTAATTTAAGTGCAAACTCCATAATAAATGGTCAATTACGGTAAAACACAGAACTACGATCGCGAGGGCGACAAGACCGGACTTTTTTGCTCTGTTACGGTAAAACAGCATAATAAACGGTCAATTACGTACGGTACGGTATGGTACGTATTACGGAACCCTCGGTGCGGGAGTCCGACTCGCACTTGGCCGGTTTAATTTTAATAATATTTTAAATAAATAAAGAATATTTTAATATTTTTTGGAAATTATTGAAACATTTAGGAATTGATGGCGCCGAGCTTAAAAAAGGCAACATGCCAAAATGTGTTTCCTTTAAAAATGTATGTAGAGGAAATTTCGATATAAAAGTGCAAAGTTCCATTAACATGTTGGCACACTGCACTTCGTACATTACATATCTCAATTAATTGGTTTGTCGTATCGTTGGCACCGCTGAGCATTTTAGTTGGTTAGAGGGGCCGGTACTTCAAAAGAATAGCCTCACTGCATCTCTCCCCGTGCATGTCGTAAAAGGCGACTAAGGGATAAGGACAAGATGCCGTGCTAAAGGGCGACAGGTTCGCCACCTCTCACATTGGCACGGTACATGGCACCGAGTCATGCAGCAGGTGGGTCCTCGTGCCTTACTTGCTGCTTGATCGATTGAATCTTGTTCGAATACTTTGCGAAACGTGGTGGTCGGTGTTGTGCTGTAATTTGCCAGAGTTCTTGCAGCACAACACCGATTACTCTGCTTACCCCGATTGTCGGGATTCAGCGTGTGTGATATGTATGTATGTAGATGGGATAAAGAATGGCGGACGGCGCGCCAGCAAGTATATAGGCGCTTGTTAAGGCACCTAAGCGGCTGGTGGCCGAGTGGTTTGGGCATCGGCTTCTCATGCGAGAGGTCCGCGATTCGAATCCGGTCGGCGTGTACCAATGAGTTTTTTCTGACGAAAAAATTTACGTGCATACCTACACCCTTCTGCTTCACCGTTAGAAATAGGTGCAAAACTGTAGGTCCCTTCCCTTGCCCCTCACTAGGTGGTAGGCTCAAATTGTAGCCGACTGGGTTGGTACCACCGTACTGTATGTAAGATGGCCGCATAACAGCCTCGGTTGTGTTCTCCTCTTGTTCAGTATAACCAGCAATCCAGGGAAGTCTCCGGTATGGCACCTACCTTCTCAGAGGTGATATTGGCTGGTCGGAGCATGCGCTTTGGCGCTCGCGCTCACGCGCTTTCAACTTTTTTTTTTTTTGTTGCGTAATCCTTAGTGCGCGATTTCGACTCGCACTTAGCCGGTTTTTAAACGGTTTTATTTAGCTTGACTCCGTATATTTGTTTGTTTGTTTGTTTGTTTGTTTGTTACTATCTTTGTTTCAAATCTTGCGACAACTTTTTCAACTACTTCTACTGAACCGATTTTTATGAAACTTTGCACACACATTGAGTTCTCGTGACAATACAATATTATGATAATTTCAACTTGGTAACGAGGGTCTGATGATGGAGTCAGGAGGAGGACAGTGGAACTCTTCAACCGTTACTAGTAACCCCCTCGAGTTTGGGCTCATATGGTTGGTTTGGACGAGTGTTCCATACTTCTACAAATACACTTGGTGACGAGGGTCTGATGATGGAGTCAGGAGGTGGACAGTGGAACTCTTCAACCGTTACTAGTAACTCCCTCGAGTTTGGGCTCATATGGTTGGTTTGGAAGAGTGTCCCATACTTCTACCAATACACTTGGTGACGAGGGTCTGATGATGGAGTCAGGAGGTGTACAGTGGAACTCTTCAACCGTTACTAGTAACCCCCTCGAGTTTGGGCTCATTTGGTTGGTTTGGACGAGTGTCCCATACTTCTACCAATACACTTGGTGACGAGAGTCTGATGATGGAGTCAGGAGGTGTACAGTGGAACTCTTCAACCGTTACTAGTAACCCCCTCGAGTTTGGGCTCATTTGGTTGGTTTGGACGAGTGTCCCATAGTTCTACCAATATACTTGGTGACGAGGGTCTGATGATGAAGTCAGGAGGTGTACAGTGGAACTCTTCAACCGTTACTAGTAACCCCCTCGAGTTTGGGCTCATTTGGTTGAATTGGACGAGTGTCCCATACTTCTACCAATACACTTGGTGACGAGGGTCTGATGATGGAATCAGGAGGTGAACAGTGGAACTATTCAACCGTTACTAGTAACCCCCTCGATTATGGGCTCATTTGGTTTGTTTGAACGAGTGTCCTATACTTCTACCAATACACTTGGTGACGAGGGTCTGATGTTGGAGTCAGGAGGTGGACAGTGGAACTCTTCAACCGTTACTAGTAACCCCCTCGAGTTTGTGCTCATTTGGCTGGTTTGGACGAGTGTCCCATACTTCTACCAATACACTTGGTGACGAGAGTCTGATGATGGAGTCAGGAGGTGGACGGGGAACTCTTCAACCGTTACTAGTAACCCCCTCGAGTTTGGGCTCATATGGTTGGTTTGGACGAGTGTCCCATACTACTACCAATACACTTGGTGACGAGGGTCTGATGATGGAGTCAGGAGGTGTACAGTGGAACTCTTCAACCGTTACTATTAACCCCCTCGAGTTTGGGCTCATATGGTTGGGTTGGACGAGTGTCCCATACTTCTACCAATACACTTGATGACGAGGGTCTGATGATGGAGTCAGGAGGTGTACAGTGGAACTCTTCAACCGTTACTAGTAACCCCCTCGAGTTTGGGCTCATTTGGTTGGTTTGGACGAGTGTCCCATACGTCTACCAATACACTTGGTGACGAGGGTCTGATGATGGAGTCAGGAGGTATACAGTGGAACTCTAAAACAGACGCTAAAACAAAGCCGGTGAGATTACGCGAGTGTTGATTACTTTTGAAACACGAGTAATAGTGGAGCGGGTACTAACAAAATAAACGGGGAGGCGACCGGGCCGGCAACGGTAGCTCGCTGTCGCGATAGATCGACCGGTCAGCACTTGGATGGGTTCACCTCTGACGCTGCCGTTTTTAAACGGTTTTATTTACCTTGACTCCGTATATTTGTTTGTTTCTTTGTTTGTTTCTATCTTTGTTTCAAATCTTGTGACAACTTTTTCAACTACTTTTACTGAACCGATTTTTATGAAACTTTGCACACACATTGAGTTCTCGTGACAATACAATATTATGATAATTTCAACTTGGTAACGAGGGTCTGATGATGGAGTCAGGAGGTGGACAGTGGAACTCTTCAACCGTTACTAGTAACCCCCTCGAGTTTGGGCTCATTATGGTTGGTTTGGACGAGTGTCCCATACTCCTACCAATACACTTGGTGACGAGGGTCTGATGATGGAGTCAGGAGGTGGACAGTGGAACTCTTCAACCGTTACTAGTAACCCCCTCGAGTTTGGGCTCATATGGTTGGTTTGGACGAGTGTCCCATACTCCTACCAATACACGTGGTGACGAGGGTCTGATGATGGAGTCAGGAGGTGGACAGTGGAACTCTTCAACCGTTACTAGTAACCCCCTCGAGTTTGGGCTCATTTGGTTTGTTTGCACGAGTGTCCCATACTTCTACCAATACACTTGGTGACGAGGGTCTGATGATGGAGTCAGGAGGTGGACAGTGGAACTCTTCAACCGTTACTAGTAACCCCTTCGAGTTTGGGCTCATTTCGTTGGTTTGGACGAGTGTCCCATACTTCTACCAATACACTTAGTGACGAGGGTCTGATGATGGAGTCAGGAGGTGGACAGTGGAACTCTTCAACCGTTACTAGTAACCCCCTCGAGTTTGGGCCCATTTGGTTGGTTTGGACGAGTGTCCCATACTTCTACCAATACACTTGGTGACAAGGGTCTGATGATGGAGTCAGGAGGTGGACAGTGGAACTCTTCAACCGTTACTAGTAACCCCCTCGAGTTTGGGCTGATATGGTTGGTTTGGACGAGTGTCCCATACTTCTACCAATACACTTGGTGACGAGGGTCTGATGATGGAGTCAGGAGGTGGACAGTGGAACTCTTCAACCGTTACTAGTAACCCCTTCGAGTTTGGGCTCATTTCGTTGGTTTGGACGAGTGTCCCATACTTCTACCAATACACTTAGTGACGAGGGTCTGATGATGGAGTCAGGAGGTGGACAGTGGAACTCTTCAACCGTTACTAGTAACCTTCTCGAGTTTGGGCTCATTTGGTTGGTTTGGACGAGTGTCCCATACTTCTACCAATACACTTGGTGACAAGGGTCTGATGATGGAGTCAGGAGGTGTACAGTGGAACTCTTCAACCGTTACTAGTAACCCCCTCGAGTTTGGGCTCATATGGTTGGTTTGGACGAGTGTCTCATACTTCTACCAATACACTTGGTGACAAGGGTCTGATGATGGAGTCAGGAGGTGGACAGTGGAACTCTTCAACCGTTACTAGTAACCCCGTCGAGTTTGGGCTCATTTGGTTGGTTTGGACGAGTGTCCCATACTTCTACCAATACACTTGGTGACAAGGGTCTGATGATGGAGTCAGGAGGTGTACAGTGGAACTCTTCAACCGTTACTAGTAACCCCCTCGAGTTTGGGCTCATATGGTTGGTTTGGACGAGTGTCTCATACTTCTACCAATACACTTGGTGACAAGGGTCTGATGATGGAGTCAGGAGGTGGACAGTGGAACTCTTCAACCGTTACTAGTAACCCCGTCGAGTTTGGGCTCATTTGGTTGGTTTGGACGAGTGTCCCATACTTCTACCAATACACTTGGTGACAAGGGTCTGATGATGGAGTCAGGAGGTGGACAGTGGAACTCTTCAACCGTTACTAGTAACCCCCTCGAGGTTGGGCTCATATGGTTGGTTTGGACAAGTGTCCCATACTTCTACCAATACACTTGGTGACAAGGGTCTGATGATGGAGTCAGGAGGTGTAAAGTGGAACTCTTCAACCGTTACTAGTAACCCCGTCGAGTTTGGGCTCATTTGGTTGGTTTGGACGAGTGTCCCATACTTCTACCAATACACTTGGTGACAAGGGTCTGATGATGGAGTCAGGAGGTGGAAGTGGAACTCTTCAACCGTTACTAGTAACCCCCTCGAGTTTGGGCTCATTTGGTTGGTTTGAACGAGTGTCCCATACTTCTACCAATACACTTGGTGACGAGGGTCTGATGAAGGAGTCAGGAGGTGGACAGTGGAACTCTTCAACCGTTACTAGTAACCCCCTCGAGTTTGGGCTCATATGGTTGGTTTGGACAAGTGTCCCATACTTCTACCAATACACTTGGTGACGAGGGTCTGATGATGGAGTCAGGAGGTGTACAGTGGAACTCTTCAACCGTTACTAGTAACCCCCTCGAGTTTGGGCTCATATGGTTGGTTTGGACAAGTGTCCCATACTTCTACCCAGACACTTGGTGACGAGGGTCTGATGATGGAGTCAGGAGGTGTACAGTGGAATTTTCTAACCGTTACTAGTAACCCCCTCGAGTTTAGGCTCATTTGGTTTGTTTGGACGAGTGTCCCATACTTGTCGAACGCAAAATGAAACAGACATACCATCTGTTCAAATTGATTTTGAAAGGGACGGCGGGCACCTTATCCATCCTAAAGCCATACAGTTTCCAGCAAAGTTTAATTATGGAACAGCTGAGAGACGGATGTTACCGAAAATTTTGGCATGGGCCTCCACTGTCCATAAAATGTAGGGCAGTACTGTTGACCATGCTGTCGTGTATTTGGGCTCCAGACTATTTGAGGAGGGTCAAGCGTATGTTGCATTGAGTCGCGTAAAGTCTTTAGAAGGGCCATGTAATGAGGAGCTTGATTGTGAGAAATTGACAGGTAAGAAACCGAGTAAAAAAGATGCAATGAGAGAGTTGGAAAGGATGAGGAGTTTGCGTAATGAATGATACGAGCCAAAAATCAAACTAAAAACGAGTAAATAAAAAAATAGGTAAAAGAACTTTTAAGTTAAACGGTTTTATTAAAAAAAAAACTAGAAAAGTACAAAAAACTAGAAAATAATAAGGACACAAACCTGGGCCTTCTTAAGATTTTACGTCTGGGTAAAAAATCTAGCAGTACTACTAGCGTGCTGTCTTCTCATGTCGGATGCCAAAGGGCAATTTGTGTCGCTGCGTCAGCGGAATAAGTAATAAATTGAGACTTTTAACAGACTAATATAAAAACGTGGGGCGTATAATATGCGTAATAAATAACATACGCCCCACGTTTTTATATTAGTCTGTTAAAAGTCTCAATTTATTACTTATTCCGCTGACGCAGCGACACAATGTGCCCTTTGGCATCCGACATGAGAAGACAGCACGCTAGTATTGCACGATTTCTTACCCAGACGTAAAATCTTAAGAAGGCCCAGGCTTGTGTCCTTATTATTTTCTAGTTTTTGTACAGCTGTTTTTTTTTCTAGTTTTTTTTATGACAGCCTTCATGGGTAGCACTACCTATTGATCGATAATGGTGCAGTCGACATAGCTACAGACATTCACCTCTCCTTCCAAAAAAAATGTCATTATATATTATATTGGTACCACCGCACTGAATGTAACGTCGGTCGAAACGGCTATGTACATAAATAGTTTGTGTTTTTCGTCCAGTTCAGTGTAGCCGGCACGAGCGAAGCAACTGACATAGCATCTAGTTCACCCAGTGTTATGGGCTGACATCACGGATGTTGTAGGTGATGTAGCAAATTCTGTCAGTTTCCATAAAAAATAAAAAATAAAAAAAAACGTATTCATAATTTCAAAATTTACTCAGAGTTTCGTTCGACAGCTTCCAGCCGAGACGCCGCGCTGCGACCGCGCCGCGACGACTGGGCCTCGGTGTGATGTTTTCAAATATTCTTGTTTATTATCAGACCGAGTAAACATTACATAAGGACGAGAAGGCTGCATCGCCCCATGAAATATGTATAAGGGTGCGCGCCGCCACCCCCAGGGGCCGGCGGGGGAGGATATTGTTTCAATGCCTCCCCAGCGAAGCGTGGGTGTCTGGACTCGGAAGACTTCGTATAGCTACAATGAAGTACCGGCAGGAGCTCGATTCCAAGTATAGTACGACGTAAACGTTGCGCTGCGCGAACGCTGTATCCATACTTGCACCTCTTCACTCCTTTAAAGAAAAAGTAAATAGAGTTGCGGTCTCATACAAAATAAGTCACAAATTCTGACACCTAATTGATATCACCCACATTCAAAACTGTCGCATGTAGTAAGTTAATCGGTATCATTTTCATGCAAAAAATTTGTTACTCTAACCCCGCTTATATTCATGTTCTCATCGAAGCCTGTATCTGTCAGTTTTCAATATTGATAGCGTGAATCTTATGTAGGTCTGACGATTTACTGCCCTATGCCGTCAGTACTGATAGGGCAAACGAGTCTTCGTGAGTTGACAGCAAAATACTAGTTGTGTGAAGCCCATGTCATACGCGTGTCCAAAACTCTTAGTTTTTCACGATTCAAGTGCGCAACGCAATTCATAAATAAATCGTACATAATCTATGTCCGTACAAGTACACATTTTAATAAGATTTCAGTCATAGTTAAGCTGTACACAAAAGACGACTGAATTGTGCCGGCGTTTCGTCTCCCCGCTCTGGGGACATATCTTCAGTACTCGCGGAATTGCAACGACCCGGAGGACACCCTGACAATTTGGACAATCATATGTTAACGGTGAAAATAAAACATGACAGACTTTACGAACATTTGCCGCTAGTTCAGGCAATTACGTCGCGCAGAAGCCGCACGCAGGCACGTTACGTCACACATATTAGTGCATTGTTGCTTGGGGGTACACGCATGGCGTTCACGCACATGCCTACGTTTAGTCGCGCTTAACTTGGAATAGAGCTACAACACGCAGGGTGAATGGAGTTAGAGATCTCCGTGTGCCGTTGAACTGGGTATGTGGGCGTTTACGACACGTTGCAATTACATGGTCCGAGCTTTTAGTATGTTCATAATATTCTAGGTTTTGCCGCGACTTCGCACGCGGTAGACTCGGTTGAATAGTAAATCAGATTTAGACGCAAATACTATGATAACCACTTTTAGTCTACCATGGATATTCATATGGTTGGTGTTTGGCTTACCACGGTGGAAATTCGCGGTCACTATGGCCGACGTTTCGGACGGCCGCGTGCAGTACATCTGCCTGGCTGCGGTCGGGCCCGCGGTTAACAGAACACTGCCTGTCAAACGCGAGCGGCTGCGATGATTGTAGTTGCAGCTGTGGGTAGGCACCAATTCGGCTTGGGCTGCGTTCCGCACCTCCGCCGAGGAGCAGAATGTGCTGACGGTGTCTTGCTGCTGCAGCTGGTGCACACTGCCAGACCTGCCACTCTTCAGGGGGGCGAGCACGGGATTCCATACCGGAGACGGCCTGTAGAAGTTTTCTCTGTTGAAGTTGGCATGCTTCGAGATATTCTCATGGATGATGCGTGGAAAGAGTCGTTTTTCAGTGGCCAAAGTTTTCACCTGATCGAACCTTATCCAGTGCTGCATTCCGGAGTCGACATGCACAAATATGGCTGACTTGGTTTTGTCCATGTTCTTGACTGTTCTGATGTGTTCGGAAATCCGTTCTGTGACGCTGCGCTTTGTTTGGCCGATGTACGATTTCCCACAGCTACACGGTATTGGGTAGACACCTGGCGACTGTAAAGGATGTAAGGCGTCCTCCATCCTCCCTCCCCGCTCCCCCTCCCTCCCCTCTGTCCTTCTCAGTCCTCTCCATTCGAAGTATAGAACAGAATAGAAAGGCTTTGTTGCAATTGCAAATTGAAACAAGAACAGTACAAGTAAATAAGAAGAAACATTTATTTTATTTATATTTTCTCCATTTAACCAATTTAATAAACCTTATTGTTATCAGTATTGCCTGAACAAAATTATGAGAAATACCAACGTTCCCGGTAATTACTTTTGCACTTACTTTATCCTTTCCAGGTTGAAAGTTCGTCTTCTTTTGTTGATTTGTTCACCAGCGTTATAGTCGAGACAAAACAATGGAATTAGTTCAGAGTAAGTCTCATTAAATTTGACTTTTGCTGATAATTGGAAGTACCTATTTGAGGACTTTACAGGTAAAACATATACACTTTTTAATTTGGTACCTATGTGATTTTATTTTCAAATAGCTTTACTACTTACATTCTCTAAGCCTACTAACATTCCACTATATTATCGAATCTCAAACATCCAAAGGTTGACTGTAAGGTAAGGGATAAGTCCACCTTTGCACCTTATCTAATGTACCTACTTGTTACTGTTTAATGCTATAATCCCTCGCGAAAATCTAAATAAACTGTAATTTTTTTTTTTTTTTTTTTTTTTTTTTTTTTTATGGAACCTGACACGGTTGGCTACATCACCTACAACATCCGTGATGTCAGCCCATAACACAGGGTGAACTAGGTGCCATGTCAGTGCTTCCCTTCATTTCATGTCGGCTACACTAAACTACACTAAACAACAATAATTAATTAAGCGGCAGGTGGCCGATTGATTTGGGCATCGGCTTCTCATGCGAGATGTCAGAGGTTCGAATTCGGTCGGCGTGTACCAATGAGTTTTTTTCTGACGAAGAAAATTACGTGCATACCTACACCTGCTGCTTCGCCGTGCGGAACCGGTGTAAAACCGTAGGTCCCTTCCATTGCCTCTCACTAGGTGGTAGGCTCAAATTGTTGCCGACTGTGTTGGTAACGTCGCGACCGTTTCGCATATTATTGGCCAAAAATACACACACTTTAGTTTCACCTCCCTCCTATGCCTCGCACTAACTCAACAATTATGATATACTTTTGTAGTGTTACATAGAATAAAAACATCTATTTCATTATTAATGTTAGTCATTCATCAGTCAGCCTTTATGCATCCACTGTTGGACATAAGCCTCTCCATTATTCCTCCAATCCATCCGGTCTTCACAGAGTTAGTGACTAGACTCAAAATACTAAAAATATTATACCTAAGTACCTACATAATTTTCGTATATATAAACTGAAAGTGTTTGAAAAGTGAGGTAATCAAACACTTTCTATTACGAGAGTCAAAGGTTTACATTCGAATAAACGTTTGAAGTTCAAAAATCCATTGAATAAATTTAATGTACTGCAAAAAATATATTTATCTCCTCTTAAAACAGGAGCGGCTTACCAGTCTCACGTAATCGACAGTCGCCCGCATTATTATTTGACAGTAGAAAATTAAATGTGTAGGAAAGCGGCAATTTACTGTTTCAGACAAACAGTAATTTGTGTAAATGCTTGCAAAACTATTGTACAATCAAACATTTGAACATACACACATTTTTATTTATGATTGTACACTTGGGACCGTCTTGACACCTACCACTAACTTGATTATTGCCTAAAGTACATTTGTAAGTCGTCTCATCCATCATCAATATGGTGTGGTGCTTGTGTAAGGGTGCTGTTTGTGGAGACTGACCTGCTTCGTGTGGCAGTGTGATGGGTATAGAACTTCGTATAATTTCATATTAAAAAAAAAATCACTTTGTCATGAATTGCTGCATCTGTCATACATTTTGCAATATGCAGTCTTTGGGTGATGATAAGTAAAGGTGTAATTACTAATTAGAGATGGTAGATAATAGTGCATGCGTATTTAGGTAGTGGCAAACATTTTTGTTAAGTAGTGTGATAGTAGCACCCCCAGTCCCTCGCTTTCAACGCGGGAAAGGGAAGACGCCCTTTCAATTAAGATAAAAATGAGAAAATGTTAATTTTGGCTGTGATCGTTATAGTGGTGTGAAGACATTTAGAGAAGAGTCCTTACGACAGTTTGGTCCTATGGCACTGTGTTCGTTATACCGGGATGTCCCTCGTTGCTATATTACCATATAATTAGATGCAATCGAACAGTAAATCACCTTGATCCCGATTATGCGAATAAAGTGCCACCGGCTGATGTCTCTCGCCACGAAGAGGCACTGCAGATTATTATGTAAAGTAATAACCTGTCACCGATAGAAATTATTTTATTTTATAGAGATATGATTAATTGCATTTGAGGATATTTATTACAAGAGTGACGACGTTTCATAGTTCGGAGACAAGTTACTGTCACATAAGGAAAGACGCCTACCTACCAGTCTTCACGTGAAGCTAAAATTATATCTAACGGGTAAATCATACATACATACATATCACACACGCTGAATCCCGACAATCGGGGTAAGCAGAGTAATCGGTGTTGTGCTGCAAGAACTCCGGTAAATTACAGCACAACACCGACCACCACGTTTCGCAAAGTATTCGAACAAGATTTAATCGATCAAGCAGCAAGTAAGGCACGAAGACCCACCCACCTGCTGCGTGACTCGGTGGAAGTACCGTGCCAAGGTGAGAGGTGGCGAGCCTGTCGCCCTTTAGCACGGCATCTTGTTCTTATCCCTTAGTCGCCTTTTACGACATGCATGGGGAGAGATGCAGTGGGGCTATTCTTTTTAAGTACCGGCCCCACACGGGTAAATCCTAACGTCATTATGTCCGTCTCGTCCCCTCCCCGTGACCTAGATATCTCCCACCTTTTGTCTTCACAACGTTTGGGCAAAAGCTTAAAATTCACAAAGTCAATCACCCAACTCACAAGCCAGTTCTTAGATGAAACTTATTTTTTAGACGCTGTCTCCGCAGATAATATGCACCTGTCCAGGTTGCTTTGACACTAAAGCTTCCTATGCTTGTCCCCAGCTCGCGAAACAAGGAGTAATACGTCCTGTCAATCAGAGCCTCCAACCACGCGCCAGTGCTCAGATGGAACGCCTGCCCGAAAACCCTATCTGACAGACACAGAACTCCCTGATCCAATTGCTACAGACGTTTCTGAACTCTCAACCCCAAGTTACTCTCTCACCAGTCCAAAGGTCATTGTCGATAAACGGAATTACGTGTCGCGAGGCGTTCGAAGAAGTTAAACTGTAGGTCTCCAAGCCGCTCCTGTGTATATAAATTATCGCGTTCCGTCGCCTCCGTGAGAGAGAATCTACTGGTCACCAACTAACTCCTTTCGGTGCTGTTACTTGTATCTCGTTTAATTACCCTTAACATTTACACATTTCACATTTACATTTCATAACATTTAATTACCCTTACAACTAATTCCGAACAAATACGATTACATGTAAATCACCTATAACGGGGAAGCATCAAAACAATAGTCATAAATATTATAAAATTAGAGAATTATTCGGTAATTGTCCATGCGCTACTCATCCAAGTCCGGCACTGCGTCGCCGCACAGTAGTTTCGTTGGGCCGCCCCTACGCAAACGCTTGTCCAGTCGCACACACTAACGTTTGAGTATATTCAAAGTTCACCAGGCGCGCCTGAATATCACAAACACTGCACTTTCACTGTTCTAGTCACCGGTCTATCTGTCTCGCCTTATTCCACCGATAAAGCAATTGTCTTGGCTTAAAATTACTCGTTATAAATTAACAAACGATCGCGGGGGCGCGCGCGCTTCCTCCCTCATATCCCGCCTAGCCTCACTCACTGTCGAGCCGCGTCCCCACGCCTCCGTTGACAACGCCCCCCGCCCCGACAGCTTCCCACCCTCTGGCTCGACCCTTCTAAGTACCTGATATGCACACGATGACCGTGAAGTCAGAAATTATTAAAAAAATAATTACTGAACCATCACAGTAGACTAAGTGCACATTTGTATATGTATGTGTGTATTTATATTTCATACTACTGTTCCCTCTTTAGTACTACATTGTCCGCCCCTACGTGTTTTCCACATCCCAAAGCTTAGTTCGCAAAGAATGCCGCAAGGCATTAAACTCGCATTTTGTAACCTTTTTATACAATGGTGTACAATAAAGTACATTTTCATTTCATTTCACATTGAAAAAAAATCCAGTGAAGTTTCTTGTCAGTTTATCTTCGCTGTCATAATCGAACTGGCGGAAGGTTATAATGAAAAATATGACAAATCTGAGCGCAGTGTACTTACAAAAGATGATAAACAAACAATAACCTATAAGTATGAACGAAACGTGTCGGTCGAAAAAGTAAATATTTCGTGTTTCCGTCCAGGTCAGTTAGCCGACATGAAATGAAGGGAAGCACCTAGTTCACCCGGTATTATGGGCTGACATCACGGATGTTGTAGGTGATGTTTAGCCGCTGATGTAGCCAACCGTGTCAGTGTAAATAAAAAAAAAATAAAAAAAAGTATTTTCTTAACTTTGAGTAATAAATACAGAAATAGGCAGGTTTTCGAATTGCAACCGGAAAGATTAACTCAGATAAATGACCTATTTTGAGAATATGACATTTTAAGCAGTTGCAACTCAGGCTGTCGAGCGACTCTGCATTATATAATAAGGGCTGCGAGGGCAAATGCGAGAGCAATTAAAAGCAAATCGTCGAGAGAAAAGTTTCTGGAAGGGTCCACATTTTAATGTTTCCTTTATTATTGTGGCCTGTTATCTTTGACCTACACTTATTTCGTTTCGGTATATAAATTATAAGCACCAATTAATTGAATAAATAAATAAATAAATGTATATAGGTTCTGAGTGGGTGAAAAATTTTCTTATTTGGACTGTTCATCAGTTTATACCGTAAATATTGTATCAATTAGTTAGGTAATATACAAACATGCAAATATATACTTCACGCCTGTTTCCCGGTGGGGTAGGCAGAGAAAACGGATCTCCACGCACTGAGATCCTCGCACACCTCCAGGTAATTTATTTGAGGTATTTTACTTTATTTGGGGACGTACTGACATTGCACCTACAAATTTCACTAAGGTGTAATGGATTGATATCATGTGTAGCGCCAACTATTTCAGATTTAATAAAAACCCCCGACTCTTAAAAAGTCAAAAATAATTTCCGTTTACTTACTTAAAGGAGTCGGTAGACCGCTAAGTAAATTCCCGCGCAACTTTTGAGTCTTTATATTTAATTTACTTAGCGGTCCCCCGACTCCTTTAAGTAAGTAAACGGAAATTATTTTTGACTTTTTAAGAGTCGGGGGTTTTTTAAATTTGTAATTTAACTTTTATTTCAAGCTTTTTAAAAAAAACCGCATGCAAATCGGTCCACTTTTGAAGATAATAATTTTTTTTATTACTTAATTACTTAATTACTTGATTACAAACATAGCTAAGAACCATCCCGATTAAACAGGCTTCCTAATAAAAAAAACCGCATCCAAATCGGTCCATCCGTTTGGGAGCTACGATGCCACAGACAGACACACACACACACACACACACACACACACACACGTCAAACTTATAACACCCCTCCGTTTTTTTCGTCGGGGGTTAAAAAGAGGCAACTTTTTTATGATTCCGTAACCATACGAAAAACTATTAATAAGACGCCGTCTGTCTGTCCGTCCTTGGGCTGTATCTTATGAACCGTAATAGCCGTAGTATCATATATGCCAATAAACTAAAATAAAAAAAAAATTAACGATCCCCATATACGAAACGTGCTAAGACTCTTTAGTACACGAGATGGCGCCACAGGTATATAGTTTGCATTGAAGACAGACAAAAGTTTTTTTTTTACATAAAGCGCGACATGTGGCGCAGAACCACCTTTAAGGTGTCTAACGACGCCCATGGACATTCGGTCGTACGCGGGGGTTGCGAATGATAGATGTTATAAGATAGATGAATATGGTTTTTTGTCAGGTGTGTTAATAGCCAATCTACGGAACCCTCCGTGCGTGAGTAAAACACGCACTTGACCGATTTTTGTAACAGCTAAAACGCGAATGTTCTAACGAAGATTCGGGAACTTTTTTTTTCGGGACAATTAAAAGAAGCGAACGACTTTTTCTTTGATATCTCTCGCAAAAACTCAAA
The DNA here is from genome assembly GCA_946902875.1 of Nematopogon swammerdamellus. Lineage (NCBI taxonomy): Eukaryota > Metazoa > Arthropoda > Insecta > Lepidoptera > Adelidae > Nematopogon > Nematopogon swammerdamellus. Next base: position 20,144,909 of record OX336351.1, read on the forward strand.
TTAAATCTTTGATCATCGTCAGGAGACGCTAAAACAAAGCCGGTGAGATTACGCGAGTGTTGATTACTTTTGAAACACGAGTAATAGTGGAGCGGGTACTAACAAAATAAACGGGGAGGCGACCGGGCCGGCAACGGTAGCTCGCTGTCGCGATAGATCGACCGGTCAGCACTTGGATGGGTGACCGTCGACCTCTGACGCTGCCGTTTTTAAACGGTTTTATTTAGCTTGACTCCGTATATTTGTTTGTTTGTTTGTTATTAAACGGTTTTATTTAGCTTGACTCCGTATATTTGTTTGTTTGTTTGTTATTAAACGGTTTTATTTAGCTTGACTCCGTATATTTGTTTGTTTGTTTGTTATTAAACGGTTTTATTTAGCTTGACTCCGTATATTTGTTTGTTTCTTTGTTTGTTTCTATCTTTGTTTCAAATCTTGTGACAACTTTTTCAACTACTTTTACTGAACCGATTTTTATGAAACTTTGCACACACATTGAGTTCTCGTGACAATACAATATTATGATAATTTCAACTTGGTAACGAGGGTCTGATGATGGAGTCAGGAGGTGGACAGTGGAACTCTTCAACCGTTACTAGTAACCCCCTCGAGTTTGGGCTCATTTGGTTTGTTTGCACGAGTGTCCCATACTTCTACCAATACACTTGGTGACGAGGGTCTGATGATGGAGTCAGGAGGTGGACAGTGGAACTCTTCAACCGTTACTAGTAACCCCCTCGAGTTTGGGCTCATATGGTTGGTTTGGACGAGTGTCTCATACTTCTACCAATACACTTGGTGACAAGGGTCTGATGATGGAGTCAGGAGGTGGACAGTGGAACTCTTCAACCGTTACTAGTAACCCCCTCGAGTTTGGGCTCATTTGGTTTGTTTGCACGAGTGTCCCATACTTCTACCAATACACTTGGTGACGAGGGTCTGATGATGGAATCAGGAGGTGGACAGTGGAACTCTTCAACCGTTACTAGTAACCCCCTCGAGTTTGGGCTCATATGGTTGGTTTGGACGAGTGTCTCATACTTCTACCAATACACTTGGTGACAAGGGTCTGATGATGGAGTCAGGAGGTGGACAGTGGAACTCTTCAACCGTTACTAGTAACCCCGTCGAGTTTGGGCTCATTTGGTTGGTTTGGACGAGTGTCCCATACTTCTACCAATACACTTGGTGACAAGGGTCTGATGATGGAGTCAGGAGGTGGACAGTGGAACTCTTCAACCGTTACTAGTAACCCCCTCGAGGTTGGGCTCATATGGTTGGTTTGGACGAGTGTCCCATACTTCTACCAATACACTTGGTGACAAGGGTCTGATGATGGAGTCAGGAGGTGTAAAGTGGAACTCTTCAACCGTTACTAGTAACCCCGTCGGGTTTGGGCTCATTTGGTTGGTTTGGACGAGTGTCCCATACTTCTACCAATACACTTGGTGACAAGGGTCTGATGATGGAGTCAGGAGGTGGAAGTGGAACTCTTCAACCGTTACTAGTAACCCCCTCGAGTTTGGGCTCATTTGGTTGGTTTGAACGAGTGTCCCATACTTCTACCAATACACTTGGTGACGAGGGTCTGATGATGGAGTCAGGAGGTGTACAGTGGAACTCTTCAACCGTTACTAGTAACCCCCTCGAGTTTGGGCTGATATGGTTGGTTTGGACGAGTGTCCCATACTTCTACCAATACAATTGGTGACGAGGGTCTGATGATGAAGTCAGGAGGTGTACAGTGGAACTCTTGAACCGTTACTAGTAACCCCCTCGAGTTTGGGCTCATTTGGTTGGTTTGGACGAGTGTCCCATACTTCTACCAATACACTTGGTGACGAGGGTCTGATGATGCAGTCAGGAGGTGTACAGTGGAACTCTTCAACCGTTACTAGTAACCCCCTCGAGTTTGGGTTCATTTGGTTTGCTTGGACGAGTGTCCCGTACTTGTCGAACGCAAATGTACCTATGAAACAGACATACCATCTGTTCAAATTGATTTTGAAAGAGACGGCGGACACTTTATCCATCCTAAAGCCATACAGTTTCCAGCAAAGTTTAATTATGGAACAGCTGAGAGACGGATATTACCGATAATTTTGTCATGGGCCTCCACTGTCCATAAAATGCAGGGCAGTACTGTTGACCATGCTGTCGTGTATTTGGGCTCCAGACTATTTGAGGAGGGTCAAGCGTATGTTGCATTGAGTCGCGTAAAGTCTTTAGAAGGGCCATGTAATGAGGAGCTTGATTGTGAGAAATTGACAGGTAAGAAACCGAGTAAAAAAGATGCAATGAGAGAGTTGGAAAGGATGAGGAGTTTGCGTAATGAATGATACGAGCCAAAAATCAAACTAAAAACGAGTAAATAAAAAAATAGGTAAAAGAACTTTTAAGTTAAACGGTTTTATTAAAAAAAAAACTAGAAAAGTACAAAAAACTAGAAAATAATAAGGACACAAACCTGGGCCTTCTTAAGATTTTACGTCTGGGTAAAAAATCTAGCAGTACTAGCGTGCTGTCTTCTCATGTCGGATGCCAAAGGGCAATTTGTGTCGCTGCGTCAGCGGAATAAGTAATAAATTGAGACTTTTAACAGACTAATATAAAAACGTGGGGCGTATAATATGCGTAATAACATGCGCCCCACGTTTTTATATTAGTCTGTTAAAAGTCTCAATTTATTACTTATTCCGCTGACGCAGCGACACAAATTGCCCTTTGGCATCCGACATGAGAAGACAGCACGCTAGTACTGCTAGATTTTTTACCCAGACGTAAAATCTTAAGAAGGCCCAGGTTTGTGTCCTTATTATTTTCTAGTTTTTTGTACACCTGATGTTTTTTTCTAGTTTTTTTTGTAATAAAACCGTTTAACTTAAAAGTTTTTTTACCTATTTTTTTTTATAGTAAACGCGACATGTGGCGCCGAGCCACCCATAACCCATAAGGTGTCTAGCGACGCCCATGGACATTCGGTCGCATGCGGGGGCAGCGAATGCCATGCCGGCCTGACAGGTGCCCATTCACGCCTCTCTTGAAGGACCCGAGACTATACTTGGGGGAAAGTATGTGGGCAGGCAGAGCGCTGGAACGCTCTCGCGCGTTGCGCGGACTAAGGACATCTGCGTCCGGACTCCGCACTCTAAGAGATATTTGTGAAGTTTCGTTTTTTCTGCCTTCGCTGCGGCATAGCCAGCACTTTTTCTAAAGCACACTACATGACTACGAGCTTAGGTATCTGCACACGTGACATCCTAAACCAAAGCCCTTCCTTGTCCAATCTAAGCTCTTCTTCTATGGCATGGTTTGCATGCATAGCATTCTGAAATCCATTTCATGCGATGCGTGCGATGCGTGCGATGCGTGCGCTGCGTAAGTTGCCGTCGGATGGACGCTTACCTTTAAAGTATCTATAATGTAGGTGTAAATATCAATAGCTCGCAGTCTATTAGCAAGAGGGCTGACACGATCCGTCTTCCTGTTAATTGGAAAAGTTCGTGCGAGTTCAGAAATTCTTTTCAACTGAATATTCAAATTTTTCGTCCTCCAACGACCTGCTCCGAAAGGCTTTTTGTTGTGGGACCGGCGAGGTCCTTTGTTTTAAAGGGGTTTCGGGGTTGGGGTGTATGTTAATTCGGGTTTTGTGCTTTAACTCGCTTGATTCTACATTTCGCTTGTATTGGGCATTAATTTGTTTATTTATATAGGACTGTTTATGAAATGTGGCATGATTGGTTACATCACCCGAATGTGCGACACCTACAACAAGAAACTCGTTTCGACTGATATATTCTTAAGTTTTGCTCATTCCTATAAGAATATAGTCCGTAACCTGCTGGATGAATAAGTAGGTAATTAGGTATATTGTATACCCTCTCGTCTATTCTATCATCATCTCTCACAACTATCGACTATGTGTTTCATTTCTTTTCTTTTCGTTTCTTTGTTTTGCATCTGTATCTTTAATTAATTGATTGTCTGTTTATGTATAAACTTTCTTCTATTTGCCTTTAGGTACTACGTTCAATGTGCTCCACAGGGAAGCGTAGTGGGGACATGTCATATGTATACTTTCTCTTTCTCTTTTGTTATCTATGTACTACATGCCTCTGTTTATTTATTTTATTTACTACTACACCTGTGATGTCTAACTCATAACACCTTCGTGAACTAAGTGCTATGTCAGTGATTGCCTTTGATCGTGACGGCTTCATTGAACTGGACGATAAACTTCAACTTGGTACGATCAACCGTTTTAGAAGTCCCGTTTTCACGCCTTAGGTACCGAACCTAAAATCATTTTGGAAATCGCCTTAGAAATTGAGTAGCAAGCACTGAGATTTTTTGTTTCGAGGTCCGGATTGGAATTTGTATATTTTTTATGAATAGCGTGACATGTGGCACGGTTTCATCTACAATTAGGTGTCTAACGATGCCCTTACCGATATTCTGTGATGCAAGGGGATGTCACGCTGGCCTGACAGGAGCCTTTTCATGCCCCTTTTGAAAAACTCCAGGCTGTATTTGGGAGGAAATAGATGAGCAGGGAGTGCGTTCCACATTTTCCCGGTTATGTTAATAAAGACCTACCGGTTGGTGCGTCTACCAGATCTGTGGTAGGTCATTATGTAGAATATTATGTATTAAGTTATTATAACTATATGCAAACTTTCAAGAATATGCTGCCAAATTATCCTAAATTGACCAACAAATAGCAAACTGCTATTTTTATAACAACACCAATATTGACCTATATTCAAATTCTATCCACAGATAATGTTGTTGTAGGTCGGCTGAATAGCCGAGTTCAGAGATCCGTCTGTAATAACGGAATAACCTATCCGGTTCAATATACACAAAGTGATTAATTGCTATCTCATGTTATGCTGTTAATACGCCCTTCTGGCATTCTTCTGACATCATCTAATGGAAATCGACTTGTCCTGGATTGGAAATACATTATTGTACATTGGAATTAAATACAAAATTATTGTCACATTCGTAGATTAAAATTGCACAGTGTGTACTTTTAGCAGATTGTCATACATATTTATTTACAGTTTAATATATTGCCACAAATTATTCTTGTTCGCCTGCATGCACTTCTCCCACATCCGAAAGCTCAGTTAGAATAGAATGCCACACGGCATTAAGCTCGCCTGTTGTGCTTAATTCTTGTAAATAATTCAAGGTTATTTACCACCGATCACTGAACCTAAAGACGCAACATAAAGTCTTTGCAATAAGGCGAGATAGCCAAAAAAGGCAGTGCAATGTGCAGAAAAGGCAGTACAATGTGCAGAAAGGCAGTGCAATGTGCAGAAAAGGCAGTGCAATGTGCAGAAAAGGCAGTGCAATGTGAAGAAAGGCAGTGCAATGTGCATAAAAGGCAGTGCAATGTGCAGAAAAGGCAGTGCAATGTCCAGAAAAGGCAGTGCAATGTGCAGAAAAGGCAGTGAAATGTGCATAAAAGGCAGTGCAATGTGCAGAAAAGGCAGTGCAATGTCCAGAAAAGGCAGTGCAATGTGCAGAAAAGGCAGTGAAATGTGCAGAAAAGGCAGTGCAATGTGCAGAAAAGGCAGTGCAATGTGCAGAAAAGGCAGTGCAATGTGAAGAAAGGCAGTGCAATGTGCATAAAAGGCAGTGCAATGTGCAGAAAAGGCAGTGCAATGTCCAGAAAAGGCAGTGAAATGTGCATAAAAGGCAGTGCAATGTGCAGAAAAGGTCAATTCGAGCCAGCAGATTTGCGGACTGTTGCCAGGCTGTCTAGCCTGTTAACACGATGTTTGAAGACACCCCGGTTAAGAGATTCGGTTAACATACTCGCCGGAAGACAGTTCCACTCCCTTGCGGTGCGAAAAAGAAACGATTTAACCTCGCGACTAGGAAACTAGGGGACTAGCGGACTAGGAAACTAACGATATGTACATAGTATGGAAACGTGGACTCTGACGGTTGCTGTTGTCCAAAGGTTGAAAGTTGCCCAGCGAGCAATGGAGCGAGTCATGCTGGGTAATATCGTTACGTGATATGGTGGGTAACGAGGGAATCCGCCGACGCACCAAACTAATCGGACGCCGGGTGGCTAAGCTCAAGTGGCAGTGGGCTGGGCATGTTAGCAGAAGAGACGACGACCGTTTGCGTAACCGTGTCCTACACTGGTGGCAGTGGACAGGAAAACGGAGTGTGGGAAGACCACCCGCCAGCTCGGACGAAGACATCAAGTACCTCGGCGGAAAGCAGTGGTTCCGTACCGCTGAAGGCCGGGAGGACTGGAGGAAAGTCTAAGAGGAATATGCCCAGCAGTTGAGCAATCTCTTCGACGATTTTGCTGCGGTGCGTGCGTTGCTCCTCCTCAACAACTCCTCGATATTAAATTGGCTCGGCTTGAGTCTCCAATCTCAAGCTCAGCAACCCAATTTAACATTTGATGATATTTTTGTCTTCCTTATAGCTGGCACGGCGGCGCCGCCGCCTCAAAGAACGTATATTTGCGGTTCGGCTGTTTCTGACTATGTCTTCATTCTACTAGGTTGTTATACTTCATTCTACTAGTTGGTATAATTAATTCTACTAGTTGTTATAGTACCATTATACTAATTGTTATAGTATCATTCTACTAATTGTTATACTTCATTCTACTAGTTGTTATACTTCATTGTACTTGTTGTTATACTTCATTCTACTAGTTGTTATACTTCATTCTACTAGTTGTTATAATTAATTCTGCTAGTTGTTATATTACCATTATACTAATTGTTATAGTATCATTCTACTAATTGTTATACTTCATTCTACTAGTTGTTATAGTGCCATTCTACTAATTGTTATACTTCATTCTACTAATTATTGTTGTAGTCGGATTTGCAGTGGGACCCTATACAATTAGCACAGCTACGCATGTCCGTCTTGTATAAAAAAAAAATAGGTAAAAAAACTTTTAAGTTAAACGGTTTTATTAAAAATAAAAAACTAGAAAAAAAAACAGCTGTACAAAAAACTAGAAAATAACAAGGACACAAGCCTAGGCCTTCTTAATATTTTACGTCTGGGTAAGAAATCGTGCAATACTAGCATGCTGTCTTCTCATGTCGGATGCCAAAGGGCACATTGTGTCGCTGCGTCAGCGGAATAAGTAATAAATTTAGACTTTTAACAGACTAATATAAAAACGTGGGGCGCATGTTATTTATTACGCATATTATACGCCCCACGTTTTTATATTAGTATGTTAAAATATTAAATTTATTACTTATTCCGCTGACGCAGCGACACAATGTGCCCTTTGGCATCCGACATGAGAAGACAGCATGCTAGTATTGCACGATTTCTTACCCAGACGTAAAATATTAAGAAGGCCTAGGCTTGTGTCCTTGTTATTTTCTAGTTTTTTGTACAGCTGTTTTTTTTTCTAGTTTTTTATTTTTAATAAAACCGTTTAACTTAAAAGTTTTTTTACCTATTTTTTTATTTACTCGTTTTTAGTTTGTTTTTTGGCTCGTATCATTCATTACGTAAACTCATCATCCTTTCCAACTCTCTCATTGCATCTTTGTTACTCGGTTTCTTACCTGTCAATTACTCACAATCAAGCTCCTCAATACATAACCCTTCTAAAGACTTTACGCGAGTCAATGCAACATACGCTCGACCCTCCTCAAATAGTCTGGAGCCCAAATACACGACAGCACGGTCAACAGTACTACCCTGCATTTTGTGGACAGTGGAGGCCCATAACAAAATTATCGGTAACATCCGTCTCTCAGCTGTTCCATAATTAAACTTTGCTGGAAACTTTATGGCTTTAGGATGGATAAGGTGTCCGCCGTCTCTTTCAAAATCAATTTGAACAGATGGTATGTCTGTTTCATACTTTTGCGTTCGACAAGTATGGGACACTCGTCCAAACCAACCAAATGAGCCCAAACTCGAGGGGGTTAATAGTAACGGTTGAAGAGTTCCACTGTACACCTCCTGCCTCCATCATCAGACCCTGGTCACCAAGTCTATTGGTTAGAAATATGGGACACTCGTCCAAACCAACCAAATGAGCCCAAACTCGAGGGGGTTACTAGTAACGGTTGAAGAGTTCAACTGTACACCTCCTGACTCCATCATCAGACCCTCGTCACCAAGTATATTGGTAGAACTATGGGACACTCGTCCAAACCAATCAAATGAGCCCAAACTCGAGGGGGTTACTAGTAACGGTTGAAGAGTTCCCCGTCCACCTCCTGACTCCATCATCAGACTCTCGTCACCAAGTGTGTTGGTAGAAAAATGGGACACTCGTCCAAACCAGCCAAATGAGCCCAAACTCGAGGGGGTTACTAGTAACGGTTGAAGAGTTCCACTGTACACCTCCTGACTCCATCATCAGACCCTCGTCACCATGTGTATTGGTAGAAGTATGGAACACTCGTCCAAACTAACCAAATGAGCCCAAACTCGAGGGGGTTACTAGTAACGGTTGAAGAGTTCCACTGTCCACCTCCTGACTCCAACATTAGACCCTCGTCACCAAGTGTATTGGTAGAAGTATAGGACACTCGTTCAAACAAACCAAATGAGACCATACTCGAGGGGGTTACTAGTAACGGTTGAAGAGTTACAGTGTACACCTCCTGACTTCATCATCAGACCCTCGTCACCAAGTATATTGGTAGAACTATGGGACACTCGTCCAAACCAACCAAATGAGCCCAAACTCGAGGGGGTTACTAGTAACGGTTGAAGAGTTCCACTGTACACCTCCTGATTCCATCATCAGACCCTCGTCACCAAGTGTATTGGTAGAAGTATAGGACACTCGTCCAAACCAACCAAATGAGCCCAAACTCGAGGGGGTTACTAGTTACGGTTGAAGAGTTCCACTGTACACCTCCTGATTCCATCATCAGACCCTCGTCACCAAGTGTATTGGTAGAAGTATGGGACACTCGTCCAAACCAACCAAATGAGCCCAAACTCGAGGGGGTTACTAGTAACGGTTGAAGAGTTCCACTGTACACCTCCTGATTCCATCATCAGACCCTCGTCACCAAGTGTATTGGTAGAACTATGGGACACTCGTCCAAACCAACCAAATGAGCCCAAACTCGAGGGGGTTACTAGTAACGGTTGAAGAGTTCCACTGTACACCTCCTGACTCCATCATCAGCCTCTCGTCACCAAGTGTATTGGTACAAGTATGGGACACTCGTCCAAACCAACCAAATGAGCCCAAACTCGAGGGGGTTACTAGTAACGGTTGAAGAGTTCCACTGTACACCTCCTGACTCCATCATCAGACCCTCGTCACCAAGTGTATTGGTAGAAGTATGGGACACTCTTCCAAACCAACCATATGAGCCCAAACTCGAGGGGGTTACTAGGAACGGTTGAAGAGTTCCACTGTCCACCTCCTGACTCCATCATCAGACCCTCGTCACCAATTGTATTGATAGAAGTATGGAACACTCGCCCAAACCAACCATATGAGCCCAAACTCGAGGGGGTTACTAGTAACGGTTGAAGAGTTCCACTGTCCTCCTCCTGACTCCATCATCAGACCCTCGTTACCAAGTTGAAATTATCATAATATTGTATTGTCACGAGAACTCAATGTGTGTGCAAAGTTTCATAAAAATCGGTTCAGTAGAAGTAGTTGAAAAAGTTGTCGCAAGATTTGAAACAAAGATAGTAACAAACAAACAAACAAATATACGGAGTCAAGCTAAATAAAACCGTTTAATAAAAAGATAATTATTTTTCGTAAAAACCGACTTCAACCCGTGAAGTACCTACTTTTCAACATTAAAAGAATAATCGAAATCGGTTGGCGTGGTATAGAATTATTCACCCATCTGCCATGCACATGCTTTCAAATTTAAGACTTTTATGATTTTCGTATGGATACCGTCATCAGAACTAGACTAAATTTATATGGAAATACCCGTAAGGTACCCCCTTTCTAATAATAAAAGAATAATCGAAATCGGTACACGTGGGAAAGAATTAATGCTGAACATATTATATATAAAAAAAAATCGACGATCTGAGAAACTTCTCCTTTATTTTAAGTCAGTTAAAAATGATAAAATGTTACATACATATATACCCATGGCCGCTGTTAGACACCTTATAGGTACCACGGTTCCATATGTCGCGCCTTCAATAAAAAAATAAATAAAAAATATGAAGACAGTCAGAAACAGCCAATTCGCGTTCTGCACCACACGCACTGGGCAGGGATTACATCCCTACACGCTGAACTTAACGCGGATGCGTCCCAATCGATTCTGCAGATCTTTCCTCTACAGAACCGGTAAACTCTGGAATGCTCTCCCTGCTCGTATATTCCCCCCAAGTACAGTCTCGGGTCCTTCAAGAGCGGTGTTAATGGGCACCTGTCAGGCCGGCAGCGTGGCATTCGGAACCCCCGCATACGACCGAATGTCCATGGGCGTCGTTCGACACCTTATGGATGGCTCGGTGCCATATATCGCGCTTTCAATAATAAAAAAATAATAAAAAGTAATATTTACGTATTTCTACGTATAAAGGACGTATGCTAAGTGCAGCAAGTTATTCCGGCAAAATTACCATCTTTTCCGACAATCGACATTAAAAATTTTGCAACCCATTCGATATAACGCTATGCTATAATCCTTAAACTGAATAATTTATGCCCACTTCCATTTGAAGTGCCCGCTGTATTAGATATAATAACGCCATCGTAGACTCATGTGCGATGAAAATACGCGAGACTTAAAAATATTACTGAGAGACGATCCATCCAGGTTTAGTGACAATAAAGAATCGCTTTAAGAATATTCGATCTTTGGTGTTTCTTTTATATGAATACACTGAGAATATTGCTTTCGAAATGCGCACGTAATATATAAGTAAAATAATAAAAATGTTTACCTGTTTCAGAATCAGCCTTAATTTTTGTTTTCTAGGACGTTCTCACTAGGACGTTCTGGTTGCGCCACAAGTTGCGCAACCAGAACTAATGTATGTAGTCCTATGAAGGGTACCTGACCTGGTGTCTGACTTGGTTGCCGCATCAATTTGGTCGCGCAACCAGCCGGGAACACAGGCGGCGATCTGTCTGGCGGCGCAACCCGGTTGGTTGCGCGTTGGTTACGCAACCAGTTAAATGTATAGCATTTTATGGCGCGTGACTCACGCATGTCTTACTCGGCCACCAGAGGCGCTACCGCACATACAATATCAGTGCTACCTGTTCGACGTCCATTTTGAAAGAGAGTCTGTTGTCTGTCAGACCCTGGTTGTTTGCTTGGTTGCGCAACTCTGGTGTCCCGCAGACACCAGGTAGAGCAACCAGTTGCGCAACTGGTTACAGGTTTTCTGTTTATACGACGTTTGAAGACACCCAGGTTAAAGGATTCAGGAAACGAAGCCTTCATCGCTACGTGATGAGCGAGGCGATCCACTGATGCCACAAGTTAGAAGATATTGGACACAGGCTGGCTTAGCCGAAGTGGCAGTGGGCTGGGCACGCAAGCCGACGAGACAACGACGACAATATTAGAGTACCATGTCCGACACTGGCGGCCATGTTCGGAGAAACCGGGAAAGCCCAAGTGGGACGACGACGGCATCCGGTACGTTCGTAGGCAGTGGTTCCGTGCCAGAGGACAGATGACTCGTTGCAGAGAGACTCAGCACCCTTTTGTTGTTGACATTGGGCTTTTGAGACCCATGGGTTCTCTAAATCGTTTCTTTGTCGCACCGCTTTTTTTTTTTTTTTTTTTTTATGTAATCCGGTATGGGTGGCTGAGTCGGAGGGGCCAAAGCACATGCTCTAACCAGCCAATATCACCTCCGAGAAGGTAGGTGCCATACCGGAGACTTGAGACCCTGGATTGCTGGCTATACTGGACTAGAGGAGAACACAACCGAGGTTGCTTGCGGCCATCTTACATCCAGTACGGTGGTACAATTTGAGCCTACCACCTAGTAAGGGGCAAGGGAAGGGACCTACAATTTTACACCGGTTCCGAACGGTGGAGCAGCGGGTGTAGGTATGCACGTACATTTTTTCGTCAGAAAAAACTCATTGGTACACGCCGACCGGATTCGAACCTCGGACCTCCCGCATGAGAAGCCGATGCCCAAACCACTCGGCCACCCGCCGCTCACCGCTAGAGTGTGGAACTGTCTTCCGGCGAGTGTGTTCCCTGAATACTTTAACCTGGGTGTCTTCAAACATCGTATTAACAGGCTAGACAGGGGTGTTCCCTGAATCCTTTAACCTGAGTGTCTTCAAACGTCGTATTAACAGGCTAGAACAGTCCGCATATCTGCTGGCATGGCACCTAACTGAGCGTGGTTTCGCGAGGAGAGGTGTTTTTGGCTCCGTCGAATGTACCATTGGTATCTCGGCACAGTCGTCCATGTTGGTTTACATAAAGAAATCCAGCAGTGGGTACTGAAACACTGACTGACTATCGCCCAAAGCATCAGCTAGCATACAAAATACAATTTATGAGAACCAGCACGGGGCCGAGCAAGGAGCTTTGAACCAGACCAGTCTTGCCCAGCGGACGCTGGCGGTATGGCCCGTTCGTTGTTCTGTGGGGCCAAGAGACCAATAATGCAGTCGACAGAGCCAAAATTTACTTATCCTCGCGAAAACACGCTCTGTCAGATGGCTTGCCAGCATATTAGCGGACTGTTCCTGGTCTGTCTAGCCTATTGATACGACGACGCGACGAAAGTACTGTGTGGGGTCGGTACTTAATAAGAATAGTCCCACTGCATCTCTCCCCGTGCACGTCGTAAAAGGCGACTAAGGGATAAGCGGCCTGCAGACACCCCGGTCGACTTGTGGCTTTCATGGAAGACATAGGCTGGCTGGGGTAGCTGGAGGCTGCGGGGTTTTGCACGAAGGTCCCCAACCAAGCGGGATTAGTTTGCAGGCCTAGAGCCAACCCCAAACCAAAACAACAACAAAACAACAACAACGACGACGCGACGCCCAGATTAAAGGATTCGAGGACACACGCCGGAAGGCAGTTCCACACACTATGGCGATTACCTAAACAATTAAAGGAAAAGACGAAAATATTTGATTCAATGCCCTGTAAAGCAAACATGGATCGGGCTTCCGGGGAATATCTTTCCCCACTCCTACAATCCACGGATCTTCAAATCGCGGGTTAATAGCCTTTCCCCAGCGACATTAGTCCACCTCCAAGCCGGACTGCCACCTCCTCGGGGGTGAAATTGGCTGCGCCTGAGGCTTCGACCTCGGGCACATTCACCTATTTCGGAACCAAAAAAAAAAACGATAGCGACTGATCGCAACAGAAATGAGGCCAAAGAAAAACAGATAGTGACAAGGTTTTTTTTTCACGTAGCAATTTTCTGTTATCGTACCTACTGTGTTAGCACCGACCACAGAGCCTAGAGACCACACCTCGTCAGTCTCGGTAGCTCAGTGGTGCGGTCGGTCGACTGTCGGTCGGATCATAAGCACACCTGGGCGCCGTCAGTAGATGGACGGCTAAACTGAACTGGACGGAAAACACGAACTATTTAAATAGCCGTTTCAACCGACCTTTCATTCAGTGCGCTGGTACCAATCCGGGCGGGTTAAACCCTACCACCTAGTAAGGTAAGAAGGGACAGTTTTACGTGGAATCCAAACCACGATCAGCCTCAAACGGTCGAACGGTCACCCATCCAAGTACTGACCGCGCCCAGGTGTTTTTATGATCGTAAACTACAGTCGATCGATCACACCACTGAGCCACCGAGGCTGGCAATATCAATGTTGCAAAGAGCCTCTGTCGCGTCCCTAGGGTGAGCGGTCGGTTGGTTTACGTCCGACGCGATCCGTTATCCCGCATAGTTTATTTTGTAGCGTTCAAACATGAAGCGTTCTCGTGGATGTGGCGTCAAACTACATTTCAGCGGTTTACAGCTGCCCGCTTTTTTCAGCAGCCGATTTACATGAAAGTGGAGCACGCTTGTTGTTCTATGACGAAGGTTTAGCCGGTTTGTAACGATGCTTTAGCCGGTTTGTAACGATGCTTTAGCCAGTTGTTTCAAGAATGTACTTAGCCAGTATGGACTCTACGTGGTTCCACTTGGGTAGAAAGATAACGGGCAGGGAGTTCGTTCCAGAACTGATCGGTTCTGTAGAGGGCGTACCTACTCGCGTCCAATTCTTTCATAAAACTGAACGAGAAAATTGTTGAACTTAACATAAACCGCTGCCATAGATAAACTCCATCCAGCCAATACACCCCTTCCAGCCACGGATGCCGTAATTTAATATTCAAAAACAATATTCGCAGCGGCCCTCTGTCCTAAAGTAAGCAAATTACGAAATATTTAAAATACAGAATGCTTACATAAAAGTGGAACACGCTTGTAGTTTTATGACGAAGGTTTAGCCGGTTTGTAACGATGCTTTAGCCAGTTGTTGCGAGAATGTAGCCAGTATGGTCTCCACAGTGGTTCCACTTGGGTAGAAATTTATCGGACAGGGAGATCGTTCCAGATCTGATCGGTTCTGTAGAGTACGTACCTACTCGCGTCCAATTCTTTCATAAAACTGAACTAGAAAAATTGTTGAACTTAACATAAACCGCTGCCATAGATAAAGTCCATCCAGCCAATACACCCCTTCCAGCCACGGATGCCGTAATTTAACATTCAAAAACAATATTCGCAGCGGCCCTCTGTCCTAAAGTAAGCAAATTACGAAATATTTAAAATACAGAATGCTTACATAAAAGTGGAACACGCTTGTAGTTTTATGACGAAGGTTTAGCCGGTTTGTAACGATGCTTTAGCCAGTTGTTGCGAGAATGTAGCCAGTATGGTCTCCACAGTGGTTCCACTTGGGTAGAAATATAACGGGCAGGGAGATCGTTCCAGATCTGATCGGTTCTGTAGAGTACGTACCTACTCGCGTCCAATTCTTTCATAAAACTGAACTAGAAAAATTGTTGAACTTAACATAAACCGCTGCCATAGATGAACTCCATCCAGCCAATACACCCCTTCCAGCCACGGATGCCGTAATTTAATATTCAAAAACAATACTCGCAGCGGCCCTCTGTCCTAAAGTAAGCAAATTACGAAATATTTAAAATACAGAATGCTTACATAAAAGGGGAACACGCTTGTAGTTTTATGACGAAGGTTTAGCCGGTTTGTAACATGCTTTAGCCGGTTTGTAACGATTTTTTAGCCAGTTGTTTCAAGAATGTACTTAGCCAGTATGGACTCCACGTGGTTCCACTTGGGGATAAATATAACGGGCAAGGAGTTCGTTCCAGAACTGATCGGTTCTGTAGAGGACGTACCTACTCGCGTCCAATTCTTTCATAAAACTGAACTAGAAAATTGTTGAACTTAACATAAACCGCTGCCATACATAACCTCCATCCAGCCAATACACCCCTTCCAGCCACGGATGCCGTAATTTAATATTCAAAAACAATATTCGCAGCGGCCCTCTGTCCTAAAGTAAGCAAATTACGAAATATTTAAAATACAGAATGCCTACATAAAAGTGGAACACGCTTGCAGTTTTATGACGAAGGTTTAGCTGGTTTGTAACGATGCTTTAGCCGGTTTGTAACGACGCTTTAGCCAGTTGTTGCGAGAATGTAGCCAGTATGGTCTCCACAGTGGTTCCACTTGGGTAGAAATATAACGGGCAGGGAGATCGTTCTAGATCTGATCGGTTCTGTAGAGTACGTACCTACTCGCGTGCAATTATTTCATAAAACTGTATTAGTACATTTTTTAACTTAACATCGCTTATTCCATGGGGAGTGCTCGGAGGAGCTGTTTAACGCGATCCCGCCGTCCCCTTTCCACCTCCGCACCACGGGCACCGGGCAGGGTATGCATCCCTACACGCTGGACTTACCGCGGTCGCGTACTAACCTGTTCTGCAGATCTTTCCTCTACAGAAGCGGTAAACTCTGGAACGCTCTCCCTGCCCATATGTTTCCCCCCAAGTACAGTCTCGGGTCCTTCAAGAGGGGCGTGAATAGACACCTGTCAGGCCGGCATGGCATTCGCAACCCCCGCATACGTCCGAATGTCCATGGGCGTCGTTAGACACCTTATGGGTGGCTCGGCGCCACATGTCGCAATTTCAATAAAAATAAAAAAACCGCTGCCATAGATAAACTCCATCCACCCTCTATACACCCCTTCCACGGTCTACCCCCGGATACCGTAATTTAATATTCAAAAACAATATTCGCAGCAGCAACCCTCTGTCCTAAAGTAAGCAAACTGTGAAATATCTAAAAATACAGGATGCTCCGACACGACGACGACGACGCTCCGATTACAACGAGCCGTGATAAATGGTGCTTCACGTCAGCAGCACGCGGGTATTCGCCGCCCCGCCGCCACCGCCGCCGTCCCGCTCCGCCTCACTGCGCCTGTAGGAACGCGAATGTTCGAAACACGACAAACTACTTCGACTATTCTATATTGACCGGTCTTACAATGGGAAAAACCGGCCAAGTGCGAGTCGACCTCGCGCACCGAGGGTTCCGTATCGCCATGTCATGGTTAGCGCCATTCACGCCATCTATGGCGTGTTATGATAAAATGCTTCATATTAGTTAAAATTCATGATTAGTTAAAATGCTTCATACTGCCATATTCGGTAGATGGCGCGCGCGCATACACTTTTTGGTTTCTTCTAAGGGAACCCCCATGATTTTTTTTACTTTTTCTAACTTTTATTATTTCTTGTTATATCGGCCATAATAAAACATATTCTGTGAAAATTTCAACGGGCTACCTATTATGGTTCAAGAGATACAGCCCTCGGACAGACGGACGGACAGACGGACAGACAGACAAACAGACAGACAGACAGACGGCGTAGGCTTAGTAATAGGCTTCCGTATGGAATACGGAAACCTAAAAAATTGGACGTTACAGATGTTCTATCTCACGAAGTCCGTTTGGCTCTGGTTGTAGTAGTGACGTGTGTGTTGTGTGTGTTGTGTGCGTGGACCGCGTCGCGATCGTGACTGAGAGCTCTCGAGGTTACGCACACTAAAACAATGTGCATGTGCACGCCTGACAATAGATTGGCCCATTCCATACATCACTCCCGAACAAATATGTTCTCGACGAGAACCGCATATAATGCAGATTTCACGGACAGCCGCTTCATACGGCGGCGTGTGCGGCGCGTGTTGAACGCACGCATGTCTGTATCGAGTCGGTGACGCGTGTGTGCAGCATGCCCGGTTGCTGTTATAAAGAGTGACAGTGACAAACGTTGTTGTTTGTTTCGCCTGAGCATGTTACGGCGTGTTAAGAAGCCATGCTGTCACGGATAGGATCGTGTGACGGTGCGGTGGTATCGCGTTCTCGTTCTCGCTTGCCTGCTGGTGATGGGAGTGGGCGGAAAGACGGCAAACGCGCCGCATGACGTCTTTCTCGCTCGTTCTTGTCATCTGTGGGCCGGTGGTGGCGAGCGCGCGATAGTATCGTCGTAGGGATCGTGTCACGTATCACAATACTGCGTGTGTGTGCACGCACACTTGTACCGACGTCTAGCAAAGGTTGCATCGTACGACGTTCGATCTATAAAATAGATGTCGATGGCCAAACGGACTTCGTGAGATAGCATATCTGTAGCAGTATTTAATTATATTTATAGTCCTAATAGTTCGGCCTTTAGTATTTATGTTCAATAATAATATTTAATTATGTTATAAATTAAATGGCAAAACCTTCGCTCGCGTGAAATTCGTGTTTAAAAAGAAGAATGTAAGTAATCCCACTACCGTACCTTTATTTCGGCGCGCGGAACATTTCGGTCTGTATGGGAGCCACATCTTAGCGTAACCGGAACTGAATTTTATTTAGCTTATCCTGTGTCTTATCTAGGTAAATGTTCTTGTACGAAGTCTCATCGAATTCAGATGATCGGTTTAAGAGTTATGGAGGAACATACATACATACAGAACATATTTCTAAAAAACGTTAATTTAGTTTTAGTATCATACATAGAGTCTACAAACGCAGTATCTCATAAAACAAAGTAACTTACGTCATGACCATCCCTTACAGCTGATTTATTATTAGTATTGATATTGATTGATGTCATGTAGGTAATAGGTTTTTTTTTTATGGAAACTGACACGGTTGGCTACATCACCTACAACATCCGTGATATCAGCCCATAACACCGGGTGAACTTGGTGCCAAGTCAGTGCTTCCCTTCATTTCATGTCGGCTACACTGAACTATACCTGCAATACCAATTTACATAGCCGTTTCAACTGACGTTTCGCTCAGTGTGGTGGTACCAACCCGGGCGGGTTAAACCCTACCACCTAGTGATATAAGAAGGGAGTCATATCCCTTAGTCGCCTTTTACGACATACACGGGGAGAGATGCAATAGGTACACCAAAAGTTTATATAAGTATACACGGTGTTGCAGTTGGCCCCGTTATATATTTAACTGAAATAAGGGGGTTATTCTATATGTGAAACTAAACAACTTCTCTGGCGAAAAATAAAAAAAAATATATATTTTTTCCATACAAATTTTAAATACCTATTCTCAAAATGTATGGAGAAAAAATCTTTTTTTTCTTAAAATTAAAAAGTCGTAGAAAAAAAGTTGTTCTATTTCACGTACAGAATAAGAAGAACCCCTTTCGGGTTTTACGGTTGGGATTGCAACACCGTGTATATTTTTCTACTTCCTAGAAACATAAATAATGCGACACAACCAGGTCACAACAAGATATGGTAGTGTCACTCTAGGGATATTAGTTATATCTACGGTCGATTGTGTATGTTTTTATTATTGCAACTGGTGCACTGCAGTGAAATGCGAAAACAATTTAACGAAGCACACGAGCCAAGAGCTTATGGTAAATGGCGGCGTTAAATTTTTGTAATATTTTTTTTTTTACTGAACCACACACTTAACGGATTTGAATATGGAACGCGTAGTGGTAAATGGGCTGAATTGAATTGTTCCTGAGCGTGTGTGGCGAGGTACTTGAAAACAAACGGTCAAGTGCGAATCGAACTCGCTTGGTTAGGGTTCCGTACCATTTCGTTTCTCGTGAGAAAAACAGTATACATTTGTAATTTGGTTGTGAACTAAACAGGTTGGCCCCATTTTTTTAGGTTTCCGTATCCCGTACGGAAGCCTATTACTTAGCCAACGCCGTCTGTCTGTCTGTCTGCCCTACTGCTGTAACTTTGGAACCGTAATAGGCAGCCGGTTGAAATTTTCACAGAATATGTTATTATGGCGGATATATATAACAAATAATAAACAATTGAAAAAGTAAAAAATTAAGGGCGGTTCCCACACAAGAAACGTGTTTTTTTTTTCAATGTTTTTTTTTGCGGTGCGGAAACCTCGGTGCGTGAGTAAGACTCGAACTTGGCCGGTTTTTGAAGTGAAAACTTCTTTAGCGGCGCTTGGCACTTTTTTAGGCGGGTAAAAAATGTTAAACTCGCGTCATCGCGTCATCGCGTCAGAGTCAGATTTATTTTTATTATTTAAAATGTAACCTTAAGTCATTGCATTAAGGGTTAAGTTACGAGTAGCTCGGGATCAATTCTGGTCGTCTTTCAGTGACAGTGGGAATCCGATTTTCGTTTGGTCGTTTATGTGATTTCGTGGCTCAATGGTAAGAATGTAGGATTTTTATTTTTTGACCATGGGTTCGAATCACTGAAATTTTTTTTTGTTTTCTTTTTTAAGCAATGTTACGGTGATTATTTTTTTAGGGTGTTTAGTTTTTTTTATAACCACCTAAGAATTATTTTCGGAAATACAAAAAGTTTTCACTTCTGCCGGCACGCCCGGAGTGCAACTGTGGCTTTTTTTTTATTGAAGTCGCAACGTATTGTGCCGAGCCATCCATAAGATGTCTAACGACGCCCACGCCATTCAGTCAAACGCGGGGTTTCGAATACCATGCCGGCCTGAGAGGTGCCCATTCACGCCCCTCTTCAAATTACCTACCCTGTATTTCTGAAAGAACTTCGCTCGTGTTCATTTCGGATACTTTACAGTCCGTGTTTTCGTTCCTAATTGCTGCGCGTCGATACAGCATTGCCTTCCTTAGCAACGAATTAAAAAGTGTCGGGAAGTGGCATACAACGCACCGACTTGAGGTGCGCCATTTGTGAGCATTTAGCACACACTCTTTCGCGAGCAGTCAGTCCGCCGCACTGCGCCGCTCGCGCAGGTCGCGTTTTTGTATCCGTCCGTCCGTAAAAGAGAGAGATGGAATATCATGCATTCGCATACACAAAATATGAGCGTGAACAGGATAGCTATTATACGTTACTCGGTTCGAGACGAGAGCACACGAGAGTCAGTCTAACGCATGGCACAAGTCTTTATATGAATATAAAGGCGCACGCGCAAGCCGCGACGTACAAAGTTCAAGTATACGAATTCTAATTTGGAATGTACGATCGTTGTCTCCTTTATACGTATCAAATTGTCATTTAACCGTCTTACTCTATCGACGTTCACAGAGCGGAAACGTAACATGATGTATGATAAAAAAGTATACGCACAACGGGTCCACACAGCGAGACCTACATGCGGAAAATGCCCACCAAGAAGAAGAAGAAGATGCGCTCGCGCACTTCCGCTGTTTTAAATATTGGCAATATTATAGAAGAACTCCAATCGCACTATCCCTTTTCCGTTCACGGAGTTTGCATCTACACGTCTTATTCTAGCCTATGTTACGTGTATGTGTAACATTTTTGCTTAGTGCGCATCTGTGAGAGAGATTCTCTTTCTACTGGTAAAATGTATGACGAGGGCCTGTCCAAAAAGTAGAATGTCGTTGTTCCTTAGTCAGATTCGCGCAGGTGACCCGCTCGACACGGTATCGAAGTTTCAATAAGGTACGAATTCACATGTTTGTCCAAGTATCCATTAATTATTTACTTCATTGCCTCGGAAATTAACGCAACAGCTTCCGACCTATCGAAGCCTTACATTTTCGTTTTTACCCGCCGCTGCCGGCGCCGAGTCGAACTCACACCCCGGGCGACAGGCTGGCACCACTCAGTTAATAAATTAGCCAAACTTTAATTACCACTGGCGCATACTTTATGGTGTCGCTCAATGCCTACGTGTATGTTAATGTATGGCGAGGCAACGATACGCGATTAATCAGCTGGGCGATAACCGACGCGCCGCATTCCTGAGACTGACAAGTTTTTTGACAAGTTTCATCATGTTGCAGCGTAAAGTTGGTTGAATGAAATTTTAATGACGTTTTAGAGTGCGCCGCCGTGTCGTTAAAGGGATTTTAATTACTCATTTTCCCGCAAATCTGGAGTCGTTTAAGTATAAAATATATGATTATGATTTAAAGTGTGAGAGTTAGGGCCCCGGAGCCCTGTTGTCACTGCGACCTAGAAAGATCTGTTGTGATCTCTCAAATTGTATTTTTTTTATATAATCCGGCATAGGTGGCTGAGTCGGAGGGGCAAAAGCGTGTGCTCCGACCAGCCAATATCACCAAGGATTGCTGGCTATACTGAACTAGAGGAGAACACAACCGAGGCTGCTATGCGGCCATCTTAAATCCAGTACGGTGGTACCAACCCAGTCGGCTACAATTTGAGCCTACCACCTAGTAAGGGGCAAGGGAAAGGACCTACAGTTTTACACCGGTTCCGAACGGTGAATCAGCAGGTGGTGTAGGTCTGCACGTAATTTTTTTCGTCAGAACA
Organism: Nematopogon swammerdamellus; assembly: GCA_946902875.1. Classification (NCBI taxonomy): domain Eukaryota; kingdom Metazoa; phylum Arthropoda; class Insecta; order Lepidoptera; family Adelidae; genus Nematopogon; species Nematopogon swammerdamellus. Next base: position 20,166,661 of record OX336351.1, read on the forward strand.
AACTTATTGGTGCACGCCGAACGGATTCGAATCTCGGACCTCTCGCATGAGAAGCCGATGCCCAAACCACTCGGCCACCCGCCGCTATTGTGATCTCTCAAAATGTATAATTATGATATTACAGTTGTTTTACCTCACGATGACGGGTTGGGTTAGGTTGTGAGCGTAGGTGCACCACATGCACATTGGTTTTGTGTGCGTGAGCTGGAGAGCGCTTAGCATCGCTCCCGAGCTGCGCGCACACACACAAGTGTGGCTCGAGTCACAACTACAAGTATATATAGCTCGCCTGGCTTCGTGAGTTAATACGTCTGCACGGAATATATTTCATTATGACAAATGACAGATGACATAATATTAAATTCAATAAAAAAAATTATCATGCTTAAATACCAATATTAGCTAAAATAATAACGCGAGTAATTGTTTCACAGCTATGGTAAGTTTTACTACCTCCGCTTAAGTCTAGTCCAACAGTTATTTGTCAGTTACAGTGACATTTCGCATACATTTGACTGGAGTTAACTGGGAGCTACATTTTAACCAATGGTGGTGAAATAAGCCGATAGAACTTGTAGAAGACAATTTAGAAAATGGTTTTATAGTAAGATATTAATTAAAATAAATTACCTACTAACTGTTACGCCCCGACTTCGCTACTATTTGCCTCCGTTTGATCGTATCTTTATTTATCTATAGGGCATCATCGAACATTACTTACATGCAAATAATTTGTATGCGATGGACCGGTGACAAATTGTTTATTGTTTATTGTAGGTATAATTTCATCCATAGGTAGGTAACCTACGCTTGGACATGTCGAAAATTCCGCCAATTCTAAATTCAATGCGAAGAAGAACCGCCAAACAAACTTCGCAAGTTACAATGATTTGTTAGTACCTTATAAGTATTATATTATAGTAACTTACAAATAATTAACCCATACTACCGCTCACAAGAGCATTAATATTTACAGCATAAAGATGAATACTGAAGAATCTGACCACACTGCCTATTTAAATTACCTATATCTGGTGTATAGTGCCATCGTCAATTTTGATACTTCATATTATATCAAGTCAAAAAATAAATAAATATTAGTTTACATAATAACGTTGTTTCTGAGTTTACTCCCAATTTTCATAACGCACCAAAAGTATTATAACTTCAAAATTTACTATAATATTACGGCAATCTGAAAAACGTCATATACAATGTGTGTTTGAGCGCATTATGCTATTCTTCATATAATATGTTGACTTTTCAACATATTTTCTCAAAAGCTTGTCGCTCTGAGGAACAAGCTGCGACCGAACGAGCCGGCAGATTGGGTCATAAAGTGTCGCTTTTGACGTCTTAAATTTGGAATTGAATCATTACTTATTCAATGTGTGTTGTACAGTGCAAGCATAAGGCTTCCGACATTCATACATATTACATTTATTTATTTATTATATTCATACATTTCTACTGGATCGCTTTTGGTCATGTGACATCCAGATAGTGGTTGATTTTATATTTTATGTCCGGTAATGATGGCTGAGTCGGAAAGGCCAAAGCGCATGCTCCGACCAGCCAATATCACCTCCGAGAAGGTATGGTGCCATACCGTAGACTTCCCTGGATTGCTGGCTATACTGAACTGGAGGAGAACACAACCGAGGCTGCTATGCGGCCATCTTACATCCAGTACGGTGATACCAACCCAGTCGGCTACAATTTGAGCCTACAACCTAGTAAGGGGCAAGGGAAAGGACCTACAGTTTTACACCGGTTCCGAACTGTGAAGCAGCAAGTGTAGGTACGCACGTAAATTTTTTCGTCAGAAAAAAACTCATTGGTACACGCCAACCGGATTTGAACCGTGGACCTCTCGCATGAGAAACCGATGCCCAAACCACTCGGCCACCCGCCGCTGATTCTATCAGTTGCTGAACTGAAACTCTTTATTTGTAGTAAAGGGGCGTGAAAAGACTGCTGTCCGGCAGGCATGGCTTTCGCATGGTGCCCACGGACATACTGTGATGCAGTAAAGAATATCCGTGGGCATCGTTAGACACCTGCTCATAGGTGTAAAGCGCCACACACAGCGCCTTCCATAAAAATCCGCCCAAGTGCGAGTCGGGCTCGCGCATCGAGGGTTCCGTACATCGCGTAAATTACCGGTTTTTATTTTGTTGTTTTACTTTGGAGTTTACACTATAACTAACCAAGTTTAACGGTTGTATGTATTACCGTTTTTATAATAGAGTAAAAATGTTGAGTCCTTCGTATCCCTCGCGCCATCTATCTGCGACCGTTCATACTTTTGTAGTTAAGATTCTAGCGCTCTTCTAAATTTTATGATAACTGCATGGGGACCACCATATTTTTACATTTATTTGTTGGCATATCAGCCATAACAACACATATTCTGAGAAAATTTCAACTTGCTACCTATCACGGTTCAAAAAATACAGCCCTCGGACGGACGAACAGACAGATAGAAAAACAGACAGACTGAGGGCGCCGCGTAGGCTTAGTAATAGGTTTCCGTAGGGATATTGGATACGGAACCCTAAGTAAGGCACAGAATACCGTATATTTACTATTAAAAAAAATGAAGCCCTCTCGCGTAAGAGGTGAAGAAAAAATCTCCAAAATTAAGGGCCACAGACCGAATCATTCCGTTTTAGGTTCGCCATCCAGTCGTCACTCATTCCGCTTGGCTTCAGAAATCGTTGAAACATTCATGGCTCTCGCGCCCGGCGGCGCAATCCTAGAGGAAAATGTAAAAAGTGCTCTTTCGACCGTCCACCGGGCGATATATCCTGCCTCTTACGCCCGAGGGGGCGAGGGGGGGCGGGGGAGGATGGTTCCGGCCTCGTCCGCCTCGGTCCGATTTCTCTCCTCTTGAACGCATCGTATTTCGACATTCAAGCAGGGTTGTCACATGAAGTATGTAGGTTTCAATCGAACCGAACCAGATGTGGGCGCAATGTCTGGAGAATTTATTTGAATTACCGTACGAAACCTTTTCTAAATTGTATTCCTGTGGTTATAAAAGATTTTGTCTGTATGTCTGTCTATGTTCGATGTTTTGACGATGGTCTATTTTTGATTGAATCCAATTGAATCGAAATAATATAATAACAATTTTATACAGTACAAGCTGTGCCCGCGGCTCCGCCCGCTCTCATACTTCACTTCACTGCTAACCTCATAAGCCATTTAGCGTGATAGTAAGTAGCCTATAGTTGATGGGAAGAATCAAGCTATCCGTAGAATTTTGTTTTATTAAAATCGGTTCAGTGGTTCTCGAGTTATAAGCGGACAGACAGACAGACAGACAGAAAGCAGACGTTGGATTTTATTATAGGTAAGGATTTGACTTGTCTAAGTGCAAACATGTACCAAATATATCAATAAAATCATTATTGAATTCAATTTAATTGTTGTTGTTTTAACCACCTCGTGTTAAGTATCTTCCAACAATTAATTTGTCGGTTAAACAGACATTTCGCATACATTGACGTGGAGTTCACTTGCGGCTACATTTCAACTGAAGGAGGTGAAATCGGCCATTAAACCTGAAATTTTTAGGTTCCGTATCCGGTACTGGACCCTATTGCTAAGCCTACGCCGCCTGTCTGTCTGTCCGAGGGCTGTATCTCTTGAAACGTAATAGGTAGCCCGTTGAAAATTTCACAGAATATGTGTTATTATGGCCGATATAAAAACAAATAATAAAAATAAGAAAAATTGAAAAATTCGCGTGCGCGCCATCTACCAAACGGAGTATGAAGCATTTTAACTAATCATGAATTTTAACTATATGAAGCATTTCATAAACACGCCATTGATGGCGTGAGTGGCGCTCACCATGACATGGCGATACGGAACCCTCGGTGGGCGAGTTTGACTCGCACTTGGCCGGCCGCACTTTTTTAACTTGCCGAATTGCCATGTTGGTAACTTATGGCGGCTTATAATACGAGTGCCTACACTAAGAAAACGGAAATTAACAATCTTTTTTAAATGTATGTATACATACATACGTAATGACACGCCTGTTTCCCAAAGATCGAGGCGTAGACAACGCATCTGTATGTAACGTGAGCCGACACACACCAATTTATATGTCTATCGATACCTATCGTATTCAAATAAATTAATAAACTTGTTTTACTTATATATAATTGTATTGTATTGTATTGTATATATTTATTGCACTCAAATAGAATATGGGCAAAAGGTAACACTTAATGCCTCTAGGCATTTTCTAACAGGGCACCTTTGGGGTATAATTCAATTTCATGTTAATTTAAATCTACAATGCTGTGCAATGTGCAATTTTTTGTTATTTCAATAAAGAATTATTCCATGATCTCAAAAGAAAATAAAGGAATATTTGCCGTGAACTAAAAAAAAACACATTAGGTATAGATGAAATATTCCGGAGTACCGAAAAATGACAGCAGTTGGCTTGCGCGACACAACCCTAGTTACACACGGTTGGCTGCACACGAGAGCGATTTCTCGTAAAACCTCCTCGCCTGGGCGACACTGTCTTTGGCAGGAAACGCAATTTCAGTTGGGTCATGCAAAAGTAGTGTGCTTATTTCAAAAGTTTGTTTATCCTTTAAAATTATAGAATCTAATATAGTGAAGTGTGTTTACAATATTAGGTCAGCTAGGATAGTTAGTCATAAAAATGGTTTTTAAATATCAGCTCTAAAACCGTTATTTAATAAATATAGTGCACAAAACCATAATCATGGCATACGTGACATTTTGAATTGCACCGTCAGAATTTTAAAAATAAATTAATTTTTCATAGGGTTTTTAGAGTTCTGAAAAAAAAACCGAACCCTTCTAGGATCACTTTTGTACCTGTGTGTCTGTCCGTCTGTCAAAGCTTATTTTCTCTAAATCTTGACAGACAGACATACGGTTGGACAGACAGACAGTAATTGTAGCGAGACTACTATTTTCCTGCTTTTAGTACGGATGTACAATGTAGAAATGAGAAAAGTTTATTGACAACTTTTGACATTTTAAATACATCAAAAGTTATTTATTGCCAGTGTTAAATCACAGCCTATCGTATGTATGTACGTTTAAGTCCGCGAAAAACGCCAACGACCTTGAGCATTCGGGAATTTCAAATTCCAAATAATTTTAGTTTCACTTTTTATAAACCTCTAAATAGACTATAGATGAAAACTAAAATAAAAAAGTTAAATTACAAATTTAAAAAACCCCCGACCCTTAAAAACCACAGACCCTTAAAAAGCCAAAAATAATTTCCGTTTACTTCCTTAAAGGAGTCGGGAAACCGCTAAGTAAATTCCCGCGCACCTCTGAGTTTTTACATTTTATTTACTTATCGGTCCCCCGACTCCTTTAAGTAAGTAAACGGAATTTTTTTTTGGCTTTTTAAGGGTCTGGGGTTTTTAAGGGTCGGGGGGTTTTTTAAATTTGTGATTTAACTTTTATTTCAAGCTTTTTTAAAAAAAACCGCATGAAAATCGGACCACTTTTTAAGATAATAAATTTTTTATTACTTGATTACTTGATTACAAACATAGCTAAAAACCATCCTGATTAAACAAGCTTCCTAATAAAAAAAACCGCAACCAAATCGGTCCATCCTTTTGGGAGCTACGATGCCACAGACAGACACACACACCCTCACACTCACACACACACACACACACCCTCACACGTCAAACTTATAACACCCCTCCGTTTTTTTCGTCGGGGGTTAAAAATAGGTACTTACGTAAGCAAAGATAGGTAGATAGGTGCATTTAGGTACGTATGCTTTATTACGTCGATAATTACGTGTAGGCGTTTTTGAACCCCGACGAAAAAAACGGAGGGGTGTTATAAGTTTGACGTGTGAGGGTGTGTGTGTGTGTGTGTCTGTCTGTGGCATCGTAGCTCCCAAACAGATGGACCGATTTGGATGCGGTTTTTTTTATTAGGAAGCTTGTTTAATCGGGATGATTCTTAGCTATGTTTGTAATCAAGTAATTAAGTAATAAAAAAAATAATTATCTTAAAAAGTGGACCGATTTTCATGCGGTTTTAAAAAAAAAGCTGGAAATAAAAGTTAAATTACAAATTTTAAAAACCCCCGACCCTTAAAAAACCCCAACCGTTAAAAAGCCAAAAATAATTTAAAAGCGGTTTATTATCTGTACGGCAGTTGTTCATAAGTCGTCTTCTCCTTACTCTTACTCCGATACAGAATATAACAGCAACAGAGGAGCGACCATGTACGAGGAACCGAGGCAAACCAGCACCTCCTCAAATCCGAACAAGTTTTGCACGGCGATTCTATACATTCCTTGCTCAGCTTATATATAAAAAGTCGGAAAAACTGTGTAATTTCCACGAAAAAATTGGGAAAGGTCGAAAAATTACACTTGAGTCATGGCTAAGGACCCTTGACTACAAAAATACAGAGGACCTTCTTACTGTTATTGCTTAGGGTAAACATTTAATAGGTTAAACTATTAAAAATGTTGTTAAAATTCAATTTATTTTATGTACTAACTTACACACTAATGCAAAATTAATTTAAATACTGAAATAATGATATATATAAAAAGGAATATAATAATAATACAACTATTTATATACATAAATCAAACATATTTTTAATATTTAATTCAATAATGTTTTTTTATTTATTTATTTATTATTCTAACTAATTTGCATGTGTTAAATTACCAATTTCATTCACTAAAATTTTGCAAACATTTATTCGATGTTACTAGTGAGCGCAAAATGAATATGTCACTTTGTATATTATAAAAGTCTTTCTGCGAGACAGAAATTTTCTAGTGCAGGAGACTAGTTTATTGCAGTGTAATGATGTTTGTGTAAATAAATATTTCATTTCATTTCATTTCATTTCATTTCATTTCATTTCATTTCATTTCATTTCATTTCATTTCAATTTCTGTTTACTTACTTAAAGGAGTCGGGGGACCGCTAAGTAAATAAAATATAAAAACTCAGAGCTGCGCGGGAATTAACTTAGCGGTCTCCCGACTCCTTTAAGTAAGTAAACGGAAATTATTTTTGGTTTTTTAAGGGTCGGGGTTTTTAAGGGTCGGGGGTTTTTTAAATTTGTAATTCTTGTTTTTTATTTTTATCTCCTGGTCGTGGTTACAATAATAAAATTTCAACAAGCCAGTTTTCTCAGTGATATATGACCTTTGCGTCAGTGGTATTGTAAAATTATAATAATACACACATTCTCAGATTTTTTTAAATTCATACTTTTTTTTTTATAGTAATTTTACTCATTATTTAAAAAACGAACAAACCACATTGTTGGTAAGGAACCTAATTTTATGTTGGTATTTTTTTAATTTTCTCAATTGGTCAGTTTTGGACTTTCTTTGTCGCACTTTTTGCATGTTTTTGCGTTTTTGGCGTTTATCACGGCCTTAAGGCGAGTTTTGGGACACTCGTATGAAATTCTTCCGTTAGGTATGTATTTTGTATTCGTAAAAAAACTAAGGACAGGCGTCGTGCTTAGGTTCGTGGAAGTAATCCGAACGGAGTGCGCGTTGGCGTGAAGCGAAACAATATTTTGTTTCGATGAATCCGATTTGTGTATTTCCCGTCAATCCCGAACATGGGTGTGCCAACAGTTTTAGATGATACTGGCTTTTTCCCGCGGCTTCGCTCGCGGTAGACGCGGATTAATAGCAATTCAGATTTAAACGCAAATATAATAAAAACCGGCCAAGTGCGAGTCGGACTCGCGCACGGAGGTTTCCGCACTACAGAAAAAAAACATTGAAAAAAAAAAGAAGTTTGTTGTATGGGAACCCCCCTTAATTTTTAACTTTTTCTATTTTTTATTATTTGTTGTTCTATCCGCCATAATAACACATATTCTGTGAAAATTTCAACGGGCTTCAAGAGATACTGGGTTCGGTTCGGGAAACGGGGTTCAAGAGATACTGCTTTCGGACGGACAGACAGACGGACGGACAGACAGACAGACGCCGTAGGCTTAGTAATAGACTTCCGTACGGGATACGGAAACCTAAAGGTCGCTTCTCTTATATTCTCTCTCCCGCGGCTTCGCTCGCGGTAGACTCGGTTTAATAGCAAATCCGATTTAAATCAAAATATAATAATAAACGGTCGCTTCTCTTATATTCTCTCTATCTCTCTATCTCCCACATCTCTATCTCTCTAAGTCCATACTATACTTTCATTGATACTGCTTTGTCTTTTTCTAACTTTCAGGGATCACACTCAACTTTGTTCTCTGTGCCGTCTGTCTTAGTTCTTATGGGTTTCAACTTGAATAAGTGTGGATACCCGCAGGCCTGTAAGCTCTGCCACAAAATACACCAGCTAAGCACAGATTGAGGTTCACGTCTGTTTATTATGATTTCAAAGAAATATACACTGATTCATTTAAGCTTGGTGTCCGAAAGAATCTAGAAGAAGCCACGACAGGCCTTTTATAGCCTCGGTGAAAACAAAAGCATCACGACACTCTTGAAACTTCTCTCCACAAAACATCTATTAAATCATATTCTCGTTGAAAGAAAAATAATACAAAGTAATTTTCTGCACAGCAAACCGCCAGTGCATTATATGTATGTATAGCCTATAGTGAGCCTCAAGAACTACTCTTTACATTGGCGCAAAATCTGTTCAGTGGTTCCGGAGTTTACCTCAAACATTAATACATACAGACAGACGTTCCATTTTATAAGAAGTAGAGATAGAGATTGTTGTCCGTATTTTCAGAAAATTCAATAACATCGCTGCTTTTACCAGGAGTGGTTTCCAGTAGCCTAAAGGCGTGCTCCTTCAAACAGCGATATGCGTAGGGACACAGATTATTTAATAGTTACTTCGTAACAGATAAATCACTCCATAGAAAAAGTTCCGTACCTTCGGCTTTAATAGCCTACTGCTTCACGTCGCCAATCGCTGCGTGCGAAAATGTTCCTAAACGATCGAGTGTAAAGTGCATTATTGCTTTGCAGCTGCGCGCAGTTGCGTGGGCGAGCGTGTAGGTATGTTTAGCGCGGCTGACGAATTTCTACTGAATTAGACCGCCGCCGGCGGCCCGCTGGGCGGTAGGTAGTTAGCACGCGCAAGTACATAGAGTGCGTAGGGATCACAGAGCACGGAACGCCCCCCGCCCGCGGGGGGCGTGCCGTGCTCTGTAGTAGGGATATTGGGCTTTCATAAAATTATCTCTTCATCAACTGCGCTATCCCTTCTTGTCTACGTCAACCACTAAAACACATACTCAACAGATTTTGTATTAATGTTTAAATTAATAAATTTATATTATTACTACTAGCTTTCGCCCGCGGCTTCGCTCGTGCGAAATTCGTATTTCAAAAGAGGAAAGTAAGTAAGCCCGCTACCGTACCTTTGTATGAGAGGCACACCTTAGCGTAACCGTAACTGAATTTTATTTAGCCTATCCTGTGTCACGTATAGTTAAATGTGCTTGTACTAAGTTTCATCAAATTCGAATGATCGGTTTAAGAAGAGTTATGTAGGAATATACATACATTCATACAGGAAACATTTCTAAAAATCGTCAATTTAGTTTTAATATCATACATATTAGAGTCTACAAAATGAATATCAGCTCATGAAACAAAGTAACTTACTCCATGACAATCCCTTACGGATTTATTGTTAGTATTGATGCTATCTCTGTGTGGCCAAAAAGTGAAATAAAGAATTTGAATTTGAATTCGAATATTTTTAAATGAAAACCAAGGCATGTGTCGCAACGGCGCCCATGGACGTTAGTTCGTAAGCGAGTTTTGCGAATCCCATGTCGGCCTGACAGGTGTCTTCACAGCCCTCTTGAAGGATTACGTGGGGCTTACTTTGATTGATCCATTGTGGCGCTCACAAGATTTGTATAGTCTGCACCCGACAGGACTTGAGACTTCTCCCCAATATCGATAACATTAGTCAAAGAGAACATACGACTTGACTTCAGCAATACATTGGCTGTAACAGACAATACTTCACCAAAAGAACTAGTGGCTGCAAACAATGGCGTGTTTAAAATTCAAATTTCAGCAGCTGAGCACTAAGTCTGGCGGCTAAACTAATGTAAACCGTAGTGCGGCGCAGTAAATCAAGCTGGCTGTCGAGACGTAGGGTGTTACAATGGTGGCGGGGGCTCGGGAGGGGGAGCGGGGAGGGGAGGGGGAGGCGAAGAAAGAGCGGGAACGGACGCAGCACACAGCGTAGTGCAACAATGGCGGTGGAGCTTTAAACTACCTGTCGAGAGCGAACTAAGTTTTAGTAAGACAATGAACGAACGTAGAGTGCCCGGCATGTAACTTGGCCGCTGTGCGAGCGGGACAGCGTTATACCAACGATCGCATGCGTATAACGTCGTCCCTCTCGCACAGAGGCCAAGTTACGTGCCGCGCGGTATAACGCTTCGACTGAGCGGCCCTCGGGCTTCACACACGCGTGTGGTACGTGCGTGCGTCCAATGTGCGCGGCGTACCTACGTTAAGCCTCGATAGCTCAGTGGTGCAGACAGTCGACTGTTGCTATTGATTGTTAAGCAACGCTGGGCGCGGTCAGTATATGGATGGGTGACCGCTCGACCGTTGGAGGCTGACCGTGGTTCGGATTCCACGTAAAACTGTAGGTCCCTTCCCTTCGTACACTACTAGGTGGTAGGGTTCAACCCGCCCGGTTTGGTACCACCGCACTGAATGAAACGTCGGTCGAAACGGCTGTGTAAATAGTTTGTGTTTTCCGTCCAGTTCAGTGTAGCCGGCACGATCGAAGGGAAGCACTGACATTGCAACTAGTTCACCCGGTGTTATGGGCTGACATCACGGATGGTGTAGGTGATGTAGCCAACCGT